>OY821518.1:74807789-76007789 GCA_963682025.1 Cordilura impudica
AAACACCACTACAGTCAAACAATATTTTGAACAATTTAAACTTTTTGCAACAATAAACAAAACAAAAAAATCAAACTGATATACCTTTGGGAATTAATGTTGTGTAGAGCTTTTGTTAAAACATATTTTAAAGGCAAAAGTTTGCGAGGAATTAAACTTTTTAATATGTGAGATTTGCAGCTTTTGAACATAATGAAACATATTAAAATCTAAAATAGAAGCCCTTTAAAATAAAGTCTTAAATAACAGAATTTTTATAATTAGTTTTTGAAGTACAAAAAGTTTATTTTAATTTGTAAGTTCCACAAGCATTAACTATCCCTTAGATAGTTAGATAGTAAAAAAAACAAATTTAATAAAAATATATAAATGCTTTTCCCCTTTTTAAATTAAAATGTTTATGTTTATGTTTAATTTCTCTGAAATTAAGGTTTGAAGTTTTTAGATGTTTCTTTATTTACTCGTGGTTACATGGTTTCGTTTAGTTGAGCTTTGCATCATCTACAAACACACGCATACAATCGGTCGTTCATTCAAATATGTTCGCATTTACATCTTGTATGTTCTTTGAGAAGTTTTTGCATTATTTTAAGCGCCATTTCATAACAGGAGGATGATACCCGTGCTCATTTTGTATAAGCTGTTGTTTTTGTTATTTGTGGATGTTATTCCAATGGGAACACAAATTAAATTGGTTTGTTTTACCATGGAATTGCGCTTTTAACTTTGTCTATTTTATTTTTGATGTTTTTAGAAATATAAACAGGTAGCCCTCGCTAAACAGGGCTGTTAATCGCTATTAAAATATGTCGAATTTTCTTAGCAAAAAGATCAGCCGAAATACAGTTGTATATAACCTGGATACATTTAGTACAGTTGATTAAAAAAAATCAAGTGTCTACCAAAATAATATATGGGCAGACTTCTTGAATTATCTGCCATTTTATGCTGCTTATTTTATTTACTTAAAATTAATTGTAACCTTTCTAAAAGGTAAATTTCGTATGACTTTGATATAATACAACCACTTGATCCAAAACTGTAAGGCAGATATTTATGAGTTCATACTTTGTAACTAAACACATGTTTCTGTTTTTGTAGAAACATATTCATTGATTTGTATTTTAGTTTTAGTCAATTGGAGAAAATAAAATTTTCATTCACACTACGGATATTTGTACTATATCCATGTATTATGGGCTGTTTGTAATTTTTGTTGGCTTATATTGTTTTCTGTAACATGCAGTATCTCAAGATTAGCAAATTGGAAATCTTGGAAGGAATGTTCCAGTGGAAATTGCAGATAAAAGTGGAGCACTATGTTCTACTAATCATTGGAATAATTTAAGCAGAGGAAGCTGATCATGATTTAAACAGCCCACATTTACAGATGCCATGGGGGAGGAGCGGATGTTTTCTGTAATAAATTGTTATACAGCTGAAGCAGTGTGGTATGTTCTGGAAAGCGTATACGAATAGAAGTCTTAAACGTCGATACATTTGTTTCAGAAACAATTTTTCCAATATGAAAATGTTCCAGAAAAAGCAATTTCTGTACACATTTCAAAATTACAAAAGCTAGTAAAGTAGCTGGGCACCTTGGAGAGAAAATGACAAATAATATGATAATATCCAAGATTTTATTACCATGCCAGAGCTACGTGTAAGGAAGAACAAACTTCATCATGTATGGAGAAATTCAGATCAGAAATTCGACCCTTATAGACCGAAGCCTTTACAGCTAACAGAAGTTATAAGAAAATTTTAGAATGAATTCGGACATTGCAAACGAGATTCTCCCAACAAAAATTTGAAGAAATATCGTGGACATCGAAGAACATTTAGTTTTGGCGTTTTGAAAAGAAATTGCTTTTCTGGCGTAAGTGATCATATTTTAAGCAGAAAATAATGTTTTCGAAATTATGTTCAGTTTAAGACCTCAAAAAGTATAAGAGCAGGAACTGTTGCTGCCATTCCGGCATTTCGGTAAGGTCTTTGATGGTAAGGCAATTGATGGTAAGGTCTGGAAAAGAAAATAAATGTCCAATGGTCTTCATGTACCGAAAATCAAATAAAATTTGTTTTCTACAAATGCATGTATAGACAAAGGATACTGTATGGAAGCCAAAACATACGATATGTATTAAAATTTACTAGTATAGCCCAGAATGCGAAATTCGAGTGCAAATTCTAGGCAATATTATTTTTTCGTTAAATTTTTGTCTTCCAATGTTTTTTTTAATCTATATATATATAAAATTTATAAATATTTAAATGAGCCTAAAGGTATGTTAATCAATTTTAGCAATTCACAATTCAACACAAAGCGTCTGATATATAATTTATATCATTCGCATTATTTAATTTAAAATATTTTTAAGACAGATTAAACGTAAATTTTATCATTCTCAGCTTTCCCTTCATATGAGCTATAACTATGTCAATTTTCACACTCATTCGTGGCCGCATATTGCTTAAAAAGGGGACTAAAAATGTACATTCACGTATTAATATAGATATTAAATAAAATTGAAGTTGTTGCTAGAAGTTCAATAAGTCGAAAATAAAGCAAATTTTCTAGTAAAATACAGTTCCTTGCAACTACGGCATGAATTAATGTGTATCCAAGGCAAAGATTAAGAGAGAGTTTTCTTTTGTGAAGGATGTGTAATAGGTCAGCAGCATTTGCTGAGAATTTTAAGCACAGCCAAAGAATTCGGAAGTCTGTTGCACACAAATCTAACCGGTACATAGCGCTAATGCGGAAAAAAAATTAGAACTTTAGTAGAGGCAACTAGATCTATTATAAGCAATAATAATCCTAATCTTAATTACTGGCTAGAGTCAATTAATTGTGTCGTATTTACATTAAATAGGACAGGAAAGAGCCCGCAGAGCATTAAAAGTCATTTTGTGTTTTGTGTTGGTTTGGAAAACTCCCAATACTCCTGCGTTTCATGGTTTTAGTTCAGATCTATATGTTAATTTGTCACAGGAAAAACGTAAGAAATTGGATCCAACATTCAAGAAAGGTGTTTTCGTTGGTTAACAAGAAGACTTTCGCATTTGGACACCTATTGCAAAACGTTTAGAAATTTCACGAAATGTCGTTATTAGAAAATCAGAATTTCATGGAATGTACTAATCATGACATTGTGGTGGACAATAAATCTATGGAATATCCTACATTAGAAACTGAATCCGAGGAGATCAAAACGCTTTAGTGTTATTTTTTAATATAATCTCTTTTTAGCGCGATACCCATTTCTTAGTGAGCTATCTAGCTCCATAAAATAGCCATCAACCGCAGACTTCTCATCTTTATTGTTGACAGAACTTTTGGAAAATTATCGGAGAACGCTATGTCTGGCGAATACGATTCATGATGAAGCAATTCTAAAATGTATTCATGGATTCTGGCCTACGCAATATTTGATATGTGAATTATCCCACGAGCATCCCAAAGAAGCGATGGCATAACCTGCCTGCAGAAGGAATTGTCTAAGCCTTCTTTGGATATGATTCTAAGATGTAAAGTGGGTGAACCCATGTCTCATCCATGGTTACGAATCGATGCAAAAACTCGGCTTTATTGAGGTGAAACATCGCCAAACACCCTATCGAATCATCTTCACTATGATGTTTTTGTTCAGTTGTAAGCAAATGCTTTACACATCTTGTGGACAGCTGTCTCATCTCCAAATTTTCCGTAAACATGCGATCCATAATACTTTCACACAACTTCATCCGATGATTGTAAAATACAATTTTATGGATTTTCCTACGTGACCACCTTAATCACTAGACCACTACGGTGTTCAACTTGGCAGCTCGTAAGAGAAGGAGGAGACTACCTCATAGTAAAATATAATTTGGCTCTAATAATGCTTGGACTGCGACCTTTCAAATTGCGGCATTGAATTACATAACGGTGACCAATTTTTTACATGTTTATAAATTCACTGAGATCGTTTACTTTTGTTGGCTCAAAAACAAAACAACGTGGAGCTGGGTTGTTCTGGGACCGACCTCGTACAACGTTGGCCACCGGGCAGACCAAATTCTTAAAAAAAATTCCTAAAAATAATTATTTATAGACTAATGATTTTCCCCATTTTATCCGCCACAGATTTTATATAAATAGTAAATAAGTTAGTTAGTTTGCAGTTATCTTACATATTATGCTGTTAGAGGGCATATTGCATTATAATCTATGGCTGCCTGTGGATTAGCGTGTCCTGCCGGAAATATGGAAGAAAATTTTGAAAAAAATAATAGGGGAAAAATTTAAAAATACAAATTAAAAGAATTCTGAATAGAGTTTCGAATTCCTCCAAGCGTCTTTAATTTACACATACATATAATGTTTATTGTAAAAAAAAAAAAAAACATATATATACTATATATACAAGGGTGACAGCCATTTTTTTTTTGAATTTAAAGACGTGCGGGTCGGTTAATTATTGCACTGGACCTAAAATTTTAGAGCGCAAAATTTGAGTCAAATCGGACAATGCTTTCTGGACGCACATTAATTCAAAGTTCAAATATGAATTTGTATGTAAAAATGATAAAAAAATAATCGTTTTTCTCAAAAAATGTGATATTTATAGTTGCGATTCAATTAAATTAATTAATAAGCCATAATCTGGAGTACAATATCTTTCTAATAAAACAACAAACTCTATTATCGGTTGAAAAACAGCCAAGTTATATCAAGTTCCCCAGGCAATAAATGCGCCGCAGACCACCTGATTAAGGAAATTGAGCTCACATTTTTAAAAAATTGAAATAATTTACAGCAACAACATTTTTGCATTTCTCTGATCCCAAAGTGATATTATGTAAAGTACATTGTAACTCGTCTATTGTTATGCCGTCCTAAATTTATGTCAAAGCGGTACGTATTTTTTAGCATTAATTCAAAATCTCCAATTTTACTTTTTCAAAAATTTTGTTCCAGAAATTATCCGAAAACAACGATTGGACTTTAAGGTCTTATTAACAAATGTATATGATTAAAAATGCCAGGCATTGTAGGTATCCTGGTCTCAATTTGGCGAGGGCAGCGTTTTTATTTCAACAGATTTGATTTCAACTGTTAGGCTACATCTTTTTGGTGTTTTCATGTTTCAAATATCTTTTGTCAAAATATTATACTACTTGATATGGGTTCGCTATCCTGTAAATTAAAGTTAAATTGGAACTCTATAAATTGTCCCCCTTTAAGGAAAAATGTCAAATTTAAGGATATTTACATTTTTTTTTAAACAAGATATCGAAATAATATATATTTGTGGAGGGACTTCGATAAAAATTGTTGGCAATATTTTACTTATTTAGAAAATAATATTCTGGACTTATTTTCTGAAATTACCCCGTGGGGTACTCTTGATGTGAAATTGACTCTATATGAAAATCTATAAATATTTTCTTTATCAGGATTTTTTTTTTAAAAACAAATTTAATGTATCCATAAAATTCCTCAAATTTATTCGTTATTTTATGAAAATATTTAGATTAATTAGTTTCTATATTTTGTATGTCGAGGGCTTATATTCAAAAAGTGCTATCTGCATTAATAAAATCTGAAAGTATTTATCGATTGATTTGCCACAATATCTATTAAGAAATAGTCATCCTAATCATGAATGATATCAAAGTTAATATTATATTTGCAGTTATATCAGAGAACAGTGTGAAATCAAAAATTAATATTGTTGTCAAATATAGATAGCACTTTTTGAATATAAGCGCTCGATATAACTTTATATGAGAAAAAAAAAAAAAAATGAAAACTTGGACACATTTTGAGTACCCCCCCCCCCCCACGGTTAATTTCAGAAAATAAGACCAGAATATTATTTTTTAGAATTACTTAAATATTATCAACAACATTTATCGAAAACCTTCTACAAATAAATATTATTTCGGTATTTTGTTTTAAAAAAGTGTAAATATCCTTAAATTTGATTTTGACCTTAAAGGGGGACAATTTATAGTGTTTCAATTTAACCTTAATTTACAGGGTTGAGAACTTGTATCCAGTTGTATAATATTTCGACAAGAGATATTTGATATATGAAGACATCAAAAAGATGTAGCCTAACAGTTGAAAAAGTATGTAAAAATCACATTTTTCTTCAAATCCGATGAAAAAAAATGCAGCCCTCGCCAAATTAAGAAGGGAATACCTACAATATTTGGGATTTTTAATCAAATATCTTTTTTTAATAAGACCATAAACTCCCATCGTTGTTTTAGGATAATTTCTGGAACAAAATTTTTGAAAAAGTAAAATTGGAGATTTTGAAATAGTGCTAAAACATACGTACCATTTTGACATTAATTTAGAACGGCACAATAATAGACTAGATGCAAAATACTCTACAAAAGATCATTCTGGGATCAGGAGAATGCAAAAATATTGTTGTTGTAAATTATTTCAATATCTTTAAAAATGTGAACTCGATTTTCGTAATCAAGTGATCTCCTGCGCATTTATTGCCTGAGGAACTTGATGTAACTTGGCTGTTTTTCAACCGCTAATAGATTTTGTTATTTTATTAGAAAGATAATTTACTCTAGATTATGGTTTATTAATTAATTTAATTGGAACGCAATTATTTATTTTTGTGAAAAATTATTTTTTTGATAATTTTTACATAAAAAATCATATTGGAACTTTGAACTCAATGCGCGTCCAGAAAGTATTGTCCGAGTAGACCCAAAACCTTTGCACTCAAGACTTAGATCCAGTGTCACAATAATCCGACCCACATACCTCAAAATTCGACCAAACAATTTTTTTCATACAAACCGCTGTCACCCTGATATATATATACGTTTTAAGCCTTCATATATGGAGGCCCTTCATAATATGGAGGAGAAAAAAGTGTCCGAATTTAAAGTTTCACACCCTAGAAATATGCGAATAGATGAGAAACCAAAACTGACTAAAAAAAAATTATGGCTCCAAGCAATTTGTTAAAGTTGAAAAAATATCCATCACATTTCATGATCAAACTTTTTTTGGCACAAAAGTGGTCTGGGGCATTTGTTATTTCTTGGCGAGTTTTTATTCCATTTTGAAGTTATATAGCTTTTTGAAAACAGAATTTTGTACTGATGTCGACTCATGTAGCAGCGTGTCGAAAAAATGAGCAGTAGATCGAAATTTTCGTGTAATCTGAAAAAAAACGTCAAATTTTCCCCATATAAACACACTTAAAATTTTCAGTCCCGTTGTTGAGGCACCACTAAATTTTTTTGATTGACCCAAAACTTTGTATTTCTCAGTTTTTTGCTATTCGTATATTTCTAGGGGGTGAGACCGAGAGTTTGAACACATTTTTTATTAAGGGCCACCCTAATTTACATAAAGTAGAAATATTTGAAAAATACTTGTTTTAAATTATTTTTTTCCGATAAAACATCCTGAAATTTTGACCAAATGCAAATCATAAATAATTTTTTTTTATATTTAATAAAAAATATCCCAAATTTCTTTTTTCTAAATATTAGTAACTAGATGTAACCCGGTGTGCTTCGCTACACCCTCCCCCTACCCCTCCCCCTTCGGAATCGTTATGAAAGGGCTCACGCAAAGTCCCAAGGCTCTCACTAATACAGTAATTCAGATGTATCACATTTAATATTAAGTTTGTCTGTGGGTACCACGCCCATTTGTCTAATCCCGCCCATTTTTTGTCTGACTACTCATGTCAATAATAGATGACTTGAGACAAATTTTCAAAACTTTCTCTATCATAGTGCTTAATATATATGATATTAAAAATTTACTTTGTATGGGAGGTGCCACGTCCACTAAAAATATTTAATAAAATTTAAGGCTGTAGCACTCCATATCCGCAGTAAGACTCTGTGAAAATTTCAGGAAGATCAGATGAGTAGTTACGGAGATTACCTCCTACAAACAAACAAACACACATTATTATTATGTTAGTATAGATTATTAGTATAAAATTTTTTTTTCAATGCATGCTGATGCTGATATACAATGTTTTTTTTTTTTCATTCGGTACAACAATTATCAGATTTTTCGGCGTTCCTACACTGGAGCAAAGTACATGTAGCTGCCCATGAGAAGAAGACGGATTATCCATATTAGATCTGGCAACACTTAACTTTGGCCTTGAACTTAGAATATCATTTGGCAATTTTTCTTTTTAGCGATTTTTGCTTTTTCCCATTTTTGATTTTAAAGATTTTTGTTTTTTGGGCGATTTTTATTTTTCGCGATTTTTGGGTTTGGCGATTTTTGATATTGGCGATATATTTTCCACGACAAATCACATTGATAACTAATGAACTTATCAAAAGACTGTCGCTTTCGTAGTGCTTCATATTTTTTACATAGGAGGTGCCATGCCCACTAATCCTATCCCGCCCAATTTTTATTGGACTACTCACATTAATATCTGATGGACTCATGCAAAATGTAGAGTCTTTCCCTTTTATATTACACCAGTTATATGATATTAGATATTTACTTTGCATGGGCGGTGCTACGCCCACTGCTTCGATCACGCCCATTTTTTTCTTCGACTAATCACACAAAGAACCTATGGGCTCACGCAAAGACACAAATCTCTCTCTTTTACAGTACTCCAGAAATATGATATTAAATTTTTACTTTGTATGGGTGGTGCCACGCCCACTGCTCCGATCACGCCCATGTTTTGTCTAACTAATCAAATGAATAACTTATGGGCTCACACCAAGTCCCAAGACTCTCACTATTACAGTACTTCAGATATATGACATTTTATATTTACTTTGTATTGCAGGTGCCACGCCTATTGGTCCGATACTGCCCATTTTGCATCCGACTACTCACATTAATAATAGGTGACATCAAAAAAATTTTAAAAGCTCTATCTATCACAGCACTCGAGATATATAATATTGAACTATTACTTGTATGGGAGGTACCACGCCCACTTATCCGATCCCGCCCATTTCCGGCGTAGGTACTAATATTAACAATAGGTGACCTCACACAAATTTGCAAAGCTCTCTCTATCATAGTACTCAATATATGTATATGATATTAAAAATTTACTTTGTGTAGGAGGTGCCACGCCCACTAAAAACATTTAAAAAAAATATAGCCTATAGCACTTCCCATATCCGCAGTAAGACTCTGTGACAATTTCAAGAAGATCAGATGAGTAGTTACGGAGATTACCTCCTACAAACAAACAAACAAACAAACAAACAAACAAACAAACAAACAAACAAACACACATTACCTCTTTATAATATTAGTATAGATAAAACTTTTAAAAATATTTTTAATTCACAAAGTCAAAATTAAAAAAAAAAATTGGTTTCTTTTCCCATAATCAGCTCAATAGTTATTACGAATTTTTCAAGACATGCTACTTTATATATCTATAATGCGGCACGTACTATTGCTTTTTATGTCCTTTATTTTGTCCTTTTGCTGCCAGGTTATAAGGGTATTCATCTGTTACTTTTTACAATGTTCCTTAAGCTAAAAAAAAACCATCGTTGTTGTAGTTCCTTAATATTCTGTGGTGCGTAGCGGTCTACAAAATCGTACGTTTGGGTGAGATATTAAAACTCATGTTTTCACTTTATGCAAATTGTTTAATTCTTTATTGTGTGATGTGTATTTTTTTGCTTATAAATTCAAAACAATTGTTTTATTAAGTTACAATTCAAGCATTAAAATATACGAGTATATATTAATATAGTTCTTGTTGTTTTTGGTATTTATGTTTACAACAATTGTTTTTTTTAACGGTCGATTCTAAAAACTGGAAGAAATTTATAATGGAAAAATGGAAATTAGTTTTGTAATTCAAATTGTTGGCATTAATATGCACCAAGTGAATTGGCTTAAAATTAAATAAATTTATTTATTTAAGTTGTAAAACGAAGATAAAGTTCATCTTTTTTATATAGAACAAAATCATTAGAGCGAGCTGAGCATGTCGATTAGAATGTTCCTGTATATATTATTTATTTTATTTATTTATTGTGCCTTCTTGTGCGACAAAAAAATTATTCTTACAATTACAGTACAGGATTAGTTTATTGTACGGATACAATGTACTGATATGAATAAAATTAATTACATATCTATAATGTTAATATGCAAGATATGCAAGGCGATTCCTTGTGACATATTCTCCGCCTTTGATTACAACCGATTTTGACAAAAAATATACCATTTGCAAGGTATTTATTTGCATCTGGTACATTTTTTTTTTTTTTGAGTGAAATAAATTTAAAATTGCTCCTAAAATATACGAAATCCACATATTTATTCTTCAAACAAAAAACTATACAATGCTGTGTGTGTGTTAACTGAATTTGTGTTCAGATTCTAAATGGGGTAAAATTAATTAGCATACATTTAGGCTCTTGTACAATTATTTATGAATGAAAAAAAAAAAATTTCCTAGAATTTGCACTCGAATTTCGAGGGCTGGGCTCTGCTAGCATTAACTATTTATGAAATAAAATAACGGAAGTAGATAACGAAATCGAAAAATTTAAAAATTTATAAACAAAAATTTGCGTTGCTTGTTAATTGATAAGTTTGTGCACAAAGAATTGCTGTTCTGAGACAAGTGTCCTATGAATTGGAATTATGAGCTTTCTTCCTCTATCAGACTTGGCAAATTGCAATATTCCGAGGAAGTAGCTAGCTTGTTTTGTGTAGATAACTTTCTGCATAAAAATTATAATTCTTATTTTATAAAAGATTATGAAAAGACACACCAAATAGTCATTCAGAAAAGAGAGCAATAAGAGAATATCTTCTTAAAAAGTACGTGCCCTTACAAAGAGATGACGTGACAAGTGTCAGCTTTTACTATTTTTTCAGTAGGGTCAACTGTTGGAAAAATTGTGTCAAATTTTCCTGACATTTCATTAATTAGAAAAAAAGTTACAGTTATAAAAACGATTGCAAACAGTTTCGTTTTTTGAGTAAACAATGTTTTTGGTGGGACAAAATACTGTCCAAGCAAAAGAATGGATTGATAAATATTATGGTGAATCTTCGCTGTAATATTCAATGCGAAATTAAACTTGGCCTTACGAGCAGAAATGATGCAGATCGTCCTGGTCGTTCAAATGAGGCAGCTAACAAAGTAAACGTACAGGAAAAGTACATCAGGTTGTATTGGATGATCTAAAGGTTAAGGTGTCCTTAATGACATTAAAAATATATTAACAGAGTGATTTCTGCATATATTACATTTTAATATGAAAAGCTTTCTGCTTTATGGGTGTCGCGATTTATAACAGCCGAACAAAAACTGAAAAGTGATCATGATTCAAAGAACGGTGTGAAGACAGTTGAAATAAATTGAACTTAATTTTTATGTCGATTTATAAGAATAGGTGAGTCAAATAGACAGTTGTTACAAGCGTGCGAAAACCGACCAAAGCTGCCAAAGACTCAATAATCGGCTAGAAAGGATGCACGTGGTATAATATTTATTGACGACTTGCAGAAAAGAAAATCAATAACTTCCAAGTCTTATGTTGACCTTTTTGGCAGATTGGATGAACAAATTAAGAAAAAACGACCCCACTTAACAAATGAAAAAATCTTGTACCATCATGTCAATGCACCGTCTAATTCATCTGCTTTGGTTTAAAAAAATTTAAGTCTTTATTGTACTATGAATTGGTTCCCCACACCCCCGTATTCTCCAGATCTGGCTCCAAGTGATTATTATTTATTCCCACACTTGACAAGATGGCTCCAGGGAAAGAGATTTTCCACAAATGAAGAAGTCATATCAGAGAAAAAAGCAATTTTGATTAACAAATTGTTGGAAGAAGTGCATTTCACTTAACGGAGATTAAGTTAAAGAATAAAATTAATTTAGAATCCAAAAAACTGGTTTTTCATTATTAGGCCATAGACTTTTCACCCTATGTAGTACATGCAACATTTAATCGACGTTTGCTCGAGGAGTCGGAATTAGCAAAAATTTCACATCCGTGCAAAAGTCCATGAATTATACACGTTTTGGTTGTACAATTCTTGCCTTAGGTAAGTTTGTCCAACTACATTATTTATACGGTTTGATCATTGTTGGCCGATGAAACAATAGGAATCTGTTGACCATTAATTGCAATATCACGCATCAGGATTGGTTGTTTTTTATGATCTTTAACTTATCATCAAACATTAACATTTTAATGTGTTTAAAAAGAGCTGGTTTGCCGCAGCCTAACGGTGGATATTATTAAAATCCTGTTCGAATTTTCCATACCATAATTAATGGACACGGTCTGACTGCTTAAATATAACTGCACTTCATCGGCGTACATATGAATTTTGAAATGGAGAAGTTGTGAAGGCGGACCATTAGCATAGAGCGAAAAAAGCAGAGGCCCTAGGATGGTTTCCTGGGGTATTTCTTTCGTAATATTTAATGTTGTCGAAATCTTATTTCCAGATAGGTAGGGTCGCAGCAGATTTGTAGATGATGATTTCAGTTGCTTCAGTCAAAGCAGTGGCACAATGATGCTTAGATCGAAAACCCGATTGTATACTCAACAACAAACCAATCTCATTTAGGTAAGTAGCCTTTTGTTTGCGAAGGTGCGAAAACTTTTGAAAAGTAACAAAGTATTGCTATGGGGCGGCATTAGATAGATTTCGTGGATTTAGGAACAGGAATTATTTTGGCATGTCTCCATTTGTAAGAGAAAGTGCATGTAGGTATAATAGACTTAAAGAAATGTGTTAGATAACGCAAGATAAAAAGGCAACAATTTCCTAACAAATACTGGATGATTATTTATTTATTTTTTTTAACTCTTTTAACTCATACCCTCTGTCTGTCTCTCTGTCTTTCTGTCTGTCTTTCTGCCTGATACTAGGCCAGTAAACTCATGTGTATAAGGAAAGAAAGAATTTTAATAAAAACTTTATTTTTATGGGTTTGGTTATTTATTTATTTAAAGTCTATGGAATAATAAATACCCTTACATACCAATTTATTTAGTGTAAATATAAATTGATATAATAAATAAAATAATGACGATTTACTTTTTTAGAAATAGAATAATCTGTAATAAATCTACGATATGGTAAATTCCATTAAACTGCTCACATAACCGGCGAAATGGATCATTATTAGCATAATTAAAGTGAAAATAATTAATATTTAAGAGTTTAAAGTTTCTTGTAGGTCTTGATGGAATATTAATTTGAATTCTACTTAACAAGTAATTAGAGTCAATGTCGCCATAGAATAAACTGAACTGAAACAAAATGCTAAGCATAGTTCTACGACTTTTCAATGTTGGTAACCTGATCAGAGTAATTCTGTATCATAAACAACTTTACACATTGTTAGTATGGCCGAATTTAGAATACGGTTCTGTCATTTGCGATCCACAATACAATGTTCATTGCAATAAAATTGAATCAATCCAAAAACAGTTCCTACTATTTTGTCTACGAAATTTTTATCACAACAATGTTATAGAGTTACCATCATATGCAATTAGGATTGCTATAATTATACTTTCCACTCTGGAAAGCCGAAGAACTATGCTCAATGTGTCTTTTTTAATTAATTTGATTAATGGTGATGCTCGCTCCATTCAATATCCCACAACGATCAACTAGAAATTTTATTCCTCTGCACTTGCAATATTTTCATCAAAACTATGCCAATGATGATCCTTTTAAAATTTGTTGTGATTTCAATAAACTTTATAATTTTATTGATTTTCTATTAATGTCATTAATATTAAAGGTAATATTATATTGTTTTTATAACCTACACCAGTGCTTCTCAAACTTTTTCATATTGCGGCTCCCTAAATTCCGAAACAAAAGTTTCATGATCTAATTTCAATCAATTTTTCTTGAGCTACCCAAGAAATATGATCATATTTCATTGTTTTAGCAAATGGCATCCTTATCCAGTCGTATTTTCGTTCCTCGTTCATGTTTGGGAAATATTTAGCAAAAAATCTTTTATATTCATCAATATGATTCAGTATTGATTTTTTAATTGAATTTGATATTGATATTTCATTGGTGCAAACAAACTCATTCAGACACGGGAACATTTCCATATTTCCTTCGTTAATAGAATTTGAC
This sequence comes from Cordilura impudica, assembly GCA_963682025.1. Classification (NCBI taxonomy): domain Eukaryota; kingdom Metazoa; phylum Arthropoda; class Insecta; order Diptera; family Scathophagidae; genus Cordilura; species Cordilura impudica. The sequence goes on from OY821518.1 coordinate 74,821,924, forward strand.
CATGAACAAAGTTTTTGTTGAAAAGCAATAAGTTTTGTATTCAAATCTAAAATATTGGTTTCTTTTCCCTGCAGAGAAAGATTTAATTCATTTATTTTAGCAAAAAAATCTGCTAAATATGATGGCAAACGCATCCAACTTTCATCACTAAAGTGCGTAGCAAGATCTGGTTTTTTATCTAAAAGAAATAATCGTAACTCATCTTTAAGTTCTAAAATTCTATTTAAAACTTGTCCACGTGAAAGCCACCGTACTTCAGTATGATATAACAAAACCTTATGCACTGATCCCATCTCCTTACATAAAATATTAAACAATCTCGAGTTTACAGCACGATTTTTTACAAAATTAACAATAGTTGTAATGTCACTCAAAATTTCACTGAGTTCGGAACGCATTCGTCGAAAAACTAAATGTTCTCTGTGTATTACGCAGTGAATATGTTGCGCATCTGGTGATACTTTTTGTACTTCTGCTTTGAATCTAGGAATTCTCCCAGTCATCGCTGCTGCACCATCAGTACACACTCCTACACATTTTGACCATTCAAGTTTATTCTCTGAAAAGAACTCATCTACTTTTACAAAAATATCAATACCTCTTATTGAAGTTAATAGCTCCCGACAAACAAGTAAATCGTCATGAATTTGGAAGTTATACTGATATCTTACAAAAACCATTAACTGCGCGTAATTTGTTATATCAGTAGATTCATCAATTTGTATCGCGAAGAAGTTGCTCTGTTTAATACCAGATATTAATTGGGTTTTAATATTATATCCCATGCTACCAATTCTTCTTTTCATAGTATCGTTTGAGATAGGAATAGACTTCAAAGGATAAGCAATTTTTTCACTGTATATAGTTTCACAAATTTTAATTGCTGCTGGTAATATAAGATCTTCTCCTATCGTATAAGGTTTTTTGTTTTTTGCAATTAATAGGGCAACTTCGAAAGATGCTTTTAGCAGGTCATCATTAAGTTTTGTATATTTTGTAAGAGAACCAGTTTGTTCCTTTTTATCTGCTGCCTTTCTTTGAAAAAATTCGAGTGGCTTACTTTGATATTCTGGGTGCAAAGTAGTTAAATGACGCAGTAGTTTTCCTGGCCTCATATCATACTATCGTTTGTTAGTTGGGTGAAACAAATTACACACATAGGTCTTTCTTGATTATTAAATGTTGACGAAATAAATCCATATTTCAAATAATCAGTATTATATTTACAATTTTTCAATTGAGGTGTATTATCTGCGGCGACTTTTCTCTTATTACCAGTTGTTAATCTCGATGTTGAAGTAGAAGTTCCTGGTAAAGATGATAATTCTACTGGTTCTTGTAGATGTTTAGATGTAAGTTCTATTAATTCATGTACACTTTCATAATTTTCTCGCTCTTTAGGTATTTTTATTAGCCACTTATCCATTTTTAAACCCGAACTAAAATCGTTAAAATTTTAAGAAAATAATAGTTAAATTTATCACCTAATTAAAAGAAACAATAATAATTACCTTGAATATAGAAAGAAATATAATTATTTTATAATATTTAATTATACTTTTTTTTGCTTTAATATATTCACTTTTTTAACTTTTTTAATATTACATAAAAAAAAAAAACTAAAAAAATCGTCAATGTTGAAAGCACATCACTAAATGAAGATAAAATTTAAAAATGTGCTTCTTTTTGCAAACTAACTAAGCCTACTGCGGAAAAATAAATTTTTCAATTTAATAAAATTCTAGGAAGTTAAAAAATATGCTCCTGTGTAGCTAAGCCTACTACGAAATCTAATTTTATAAAATTTAACAAAGTTTAAAAATATGCTTCTGTGTAAGCCTACTGTGAAATTTAATTTGAACAAATTTTACGATTTTAAATTTAGGAATACGCCATTTTTAAAGAAATTTATGAAATAAAAAAAAATATTTTAAAGACTAAATACATAAATGTAGAAATACTTAAATGTTTTGCGGCTCCTTTAAAAAAGTTATACGGCCCCCTAGGGGCCGCGGCTCACAGTTTGAGAAGCACTGCCCTATACCACTATGTGGTTTGGGTATAATGACTTTGTGCTGCTATTTGTAACAACCAAAAATATTCATCCTAGACCCATCATTAATTATACCGATCGACTCAGAATCACTTTTTGAGTTGAAATAGCAATGTCCGTCCGTCCGTCCTTCCGTCTGTATGTCCATGTAAAGCTTGTAATCAAACTACAGTTCGCAAATATGGATATATTTTGATGAAATTTGGTATATAAGCTTCCGTCGGCCATGGGATTAACGCTATTGAAGTTGGTGAGAATCGGTCCATGTTCAGACCTAGCCCCCATACAAATGACCCCTATGAAATCGACATAAATTGCCATAAGTTCCAAATTATCATATAGATCTCAGTCAAATTGGGTTTGTATGTGTTTATTACATCCATTAATCAGTAGTTCAAAAATACTTCCTATAGGAAAATTCTTAGTCATAGGCCCCATGTAGAGCTGCTTCCCGATCTTCACTTAAATCTATCAAAAAAACAAAAATATTTCACAGATTTTTCTCAAATTTCGTTTGTATATATTTTTTCAAAGTATAAGTGACTTTACCAAATATGGTCAGGATCGATCCATTTTTCGACCTAGTTCCCATATAAATATAGTATCCGATATGAACTGCAGATATGAAAACTGCAGCGAAAAAAATTATTAAAAATGCCACTCAAATTTGGTTTATGCTTATTTGCTATATCCAATTAGTTGGACCGAAGAGATAGGGTCTCTTAACCATGGTATAGGGTGTCGTATAGTCGGGCTAGACCGACTATAATTTGCTTACTTGTTAAATATATAATCTTCAATCTAGTTATTGTAATATATTTTTGTGTTATTATACCATAGACTTATGATATAAATAAAAAAAAAATAAATAAAGGCACAGGAGTTCCAACCAAGTTCACATAGACAAAATAAAAGAAATTTTTTAGATCCATGTTCCAGGATAGGACAAACCAGGGATGTATATAGCTGATTGGTTAAATATAGATCAGAAAATTCTTTACTCCATCGCTTCCAAAATACAAAAAATCCATAAAATCTGTAAAAGGAAATTTGCTTGCATTTTTTATATTGAACTCCATAAACTTTTATTGCACCATTCACAAATATTATTTAATTTATAATACTGAAATAAACATCTTCATGTGGTACGCACGAAAATTCAAAACAAAAGAGTTAAAGTTGTTGTTGTTGTGTACTGCTGGTAAATTACTGAAAATTGAGTTTAACTCATTGACATCAATTCTGTTATCAACGCTTATAGTACTTTCCCCACTCCAATATCACGAACGTGTTTCTAGGTCTGTCACTAGTCCACGGCGGACTCAAAACGCTTTGAATAATAGACCAATTTAGCTTTTGTAATGCTGTCATGAACTTTTTTCCTTGCAGTTTGGTACTTTTTTTTAGCACAGTGGTTTTAAATTGCAGTCACCTCGAATTATGTGACAATTTGAAAAATATCTTCTGTACAATTTTACCACAGGAATTTAAATTATTTGAATGCCCTTCATATCTTATAAACAATACCACCAATTCAAATATAAATGAAAACTCTTTTTTTTTTAAATCCTATGTATAAATAAAACTATTTAGCAGAGCTTAAAAACTTATGGCACGAGTATAGTTTTGGTGTGTCATATACAAATATCGTGTTTTTATTTCTATTCTATGGTTTGGCTGTTACTGTTTAGCAACTGATAGGGCTGCTGGCCATCAACTAATACTAAAAGTCGTTACAACTTTTACACTGCCAGCTCCCCTCTGTTGTTATGAGTAGAGCTGAATGATGCAATACTTTAACCTAAGTAAAAACCATAAATGTTTCGCACAAGTTTTATGAAACGTTTTATTACACTAATTTGTGTGACGCTAGTATGGTAAAAGATAGTCACTACACGGTATAATATTGAACACCATTTCCCGTGTAGACCTTCTGTATGTTAAACAATTTTGTTTAAGTGAACATTTTTCAAAACTATACCAACATAATCACGAAAAAACTTTATGAAAAAAGGGTTAGAAAAGTGTAGTCTAGGACGCCAATATAACATGGTGTGTCTTATGTTTTGTTTTAGAATATAAGTGTTTACACAACGAAAGTTCGCATATAATTTACTTAGGACGATTTTATATAATTTTGTCTCAAAATATTGTGGAGTAGAGTATAGTCGGACTATAATTTTTTACCTGTTTTCGGTTAAAGTCAACTTTTTATACTTAACTAGGTAAACAAGTAAGAAAATTATAGTCGGTCTTGACCGACTATACGATACTCCATACCATGGTTTAGAGAACCTATCTCTTCGGTCCAACAAATTGGATATAGAAAATAAACATAAACCAAATTTGAGTGGCATCCTTATTAGTTTTTTTTTGGCTGCAGATATGAAAAAGTTCATATCGATTGCTATATTTATATGGGGACTAGGTCGGAAAATGGACCGATCCTGATCAAATTCGGTGAAGTCACTTATATTTTGAAAAAATATACATAAAACAAATTTGAGAAAAATCTGTGCAATATTTTTGGTTTTTGATAGATTTAAGTGAATATCAGGAAGCAGCTCTATATGGGGCGTATGACTAAGAATTTTCCTATATGTACTATTTTTGGACTACTGACTGAATGATATAATAAACACATACAAATCCAATTTGACTGAGATCTATATGATAATTTGGATCATAGGGCAATTTATGTCGATTTCATAGTGGTCATTTGTATGTGGACTAGGTCTGAACATGTACCGAATTTCACCAATTGCAATAGCGTTCATCCTATGGCCAATAAAAGCTCATATACCAAATTTCATTAAAATACCTTTGTATTTGCGACGTTTAGTTTGATTACAAAGTTAAAATGGACCCACAGACGGTCGGACAGACGGACAGACGGACATCGCTAAATCGAATCAGAAAGTGAGAGTGATTCTGAGTCGATCGGTATAATAATAGATGGGTCTAAATCAAATATTTTTGATTATACACAAACTACGTAGTGGTGTAGGGTATAAAAATCAGACATATTTCGACCTGGGCTATAGCCCAGGTATGTATTTTGTCCGTAAAGTATTAAAGTATATCACGCAAAAATTAGGATCATTCTGTAGCTGAAAAACATACCGAAAATGACGTGAAGCTTAGATTGATATAACAGTTTATAAGCTTTCATATTAAAATTAATTTTTATATGTTTTCAGAAAAATTTAAATCTGTAATATTAATAGGCTAGGCGATTTCTTGTGACCGATGTTTTGTTCTACCGTTTTATCCCGAATTTGACCAAATGTATATTATTTGAAAGATATTTCTTTTTTTCGAGTTGCAGATTTACAGATTTTTAAATTTTTTCCTTTATTTTGAGTAAATTGCATTTAAAGTTGCTACTAACACATACATAATATTATACAATACTATGTGTGTGTTTATTAAATTTGTTAATGAGTTTGTAATAAAAATGAGTTTGTTTTTTTGTGTTGATTTGTGAATTGGCTATAACTGATTGGCATAACTTTAGGGTCTTTATTTAATGAAAAAATAAAATTTCCTAGAATACGCACTCGAATTTCGAGGGCTGGAATATGCTAGTATTAATAATTGTGCTTTAAATAAAGTGACTAATAAAGCGTAATAATACTAAAATGTATATATAAGAAAATTATAAAAACTTAAATCGTTAAACAGCTGATATCTGGATTATTTTTTCTGCTGACTTCGAAAAAAATACGATTTTTTTACTTAAAATTAGAGTAGCTTTTCTTAAAAAAATTGATTTTGCCAATGAATACCTTTTCAAAAAATACATTTTTCCGAAAAGTAGAGATTTTCTCCATTTTCGTAAAAATACATGTTTTTACAAACGTATATTTGCTTGAAAAAGTACCAAATCTTAGAGAAGTGTCAGAGAAGTGCCTTTTTATAAAATAGCTTTTATAAATAGCTTTTCTAAAAAATGTGCTCTTATTAAAACATCAGTTTTCCTGAATAAGTAAGTACATTCTTTTACGATATATTTTCTTAACGACGAAATTTGTTCTTAAAAAAGTATCATTTCTTAAAGAAGTAATTTTTCCTAAAAAGAACATTCCCTAAAAATTCACATTTTCCGGAAAAAGCATTTTTGGAAAATTACCTTTTTTTCTGAAATATATACCTTTTATTAAAAAAGCACCTTTAATTGAAAGATTGTCTTTTCTTAAATGAGCACATTTTCTTAAAGAAGTACAATTTGTTAAAGAAGTAATTTTTCTCAAAATTTACTTTCTTTTAGAAACGAACCTTTGCTTATTAAAGTACTTTTATTAAAAAGTACACTTTCTTATAAAATTTAATTCGGCTAAAAAGAAGTACCTTTTTCAATAAAAACCTTTTCAAAAACAAGCACATTTTCTTAATGTAGTGCTTCTTTACTTCAAAAGGTACCTCTTCTTAAATAGATAGCTTCTCTTAGAAAACTACTATTTCTTTAAAGAGTACTTTTTTTTAAAAAATAACTTTGCTTCAAAAAGTGGCTTTTACTAAAAAAGTAAATTTTCTTAAGAAAGTATCCTTTTCTTAATATAAAAGAAAATTTTCTTCAAAAGTAACTTTTCTTAAAAAATAATTTTTCCTTTTAAAAGTGCCTTTCCTCTAAAATGTACTTTTTCATTAAACAGTACATTTTCTTAATATGGTACCTCAAAAAGACCCTTTCTTAAATTAATGGCTTTTCTTAAAAAGTATAATATCTTAAAAAGAACCTTTTATTAAAAAAATTCCTTTTATTAAAAAAAAAAACAGTTTACTTTATCTTTCATTATAGTGTCTTTCCTTCAAAAGGTATATTTTCTTGAAAAAGTAAATGTTCTTAAAAGGTTCTTAAATCATTTGCTTAAGAAGCACCCTTACTTTAAAAGGTTCTTTCCTGAAAAAATTAACTTTTCTGAGAAAAGCACCTTCTGATAAAGCACCTTTTCTTAAAAATACATTTCCTGGAAGAAGTAGTATTTCTGAAAAATTACATTTTCTAAAAAAGTACCTTATCCGAAAAAGATACCTTTTCTTAAATAGGTACATTTTTTTTAAAGAAAAAATAATTGCTCTAAAAAGAGTACAGTACATTTTTAAAAAAAAATTTTTTTTTTTTTGAAAAGTACTTTTCTTATAAGATTACATTTTCTTACTTTTCTTCTTTTACTGCAAAACACGCTCCCTCTAAAAACAGTACCATTTCTTAAAAACTACTTTTTTTGAATAAAGTACTTTCAAAAAAAGTAAATTTTGTTAAAATACTTTTCATGAAAAAAATTTATTTTCATAAAAAATAATTTTCTTAATAAAGCACTTTACATAAAAAAGTATCTTTTATAAAAATTTCTCTTTCTAAAAAAGTACCTTTACTTAAAAAATCCTCTTTATAAGTTCTTATTCTTAAAATAATATTTTTTTTTAATTTACCTATTATAAAAGTAACTTTCCTCAAAAAAGTACCTTTTTATTAAACAATGAAGTACCTTATCCTAAAAAGGTAGCTTTTCGTCAAAAAGTAAATTTTTTTAAATAAATAGCTTTTCTTACAACAGTGCCCTTTCATAAAAAGGTACATTTTCTTAAATAAGCAACTATTCTTAAAAAAGCAAATTTTCTTATAAAAGCACCTTTTGCTAAAAAAATTACCTTTTCTCAAAAATTAACTTTTCTAAATAAGACAGTTTTAGCATAAAAGTTAATTCTCATAAGTACCTAAAAGTACATTTTCTTAAAAAAGTGCATTTCTTTAAGAAATAACAATTTCTTCAAAGAGTGTATTTTCTTATAAAAGTATCTTTTCTTCAAAAAGTGAATCTTCTCATAAAATTAACTTTCTTTTCCTTTTTTGAAAATAGTACGTTTTCTTAAAAAAGCACATTTTCTGAGTATGTAACTTTTCTTAATAAAGTACTTTTCGTAAATATCACATTTTTTTAAAAATTAAATTTTCAAACAAAATTTGCGTTTTCTTAGAAAAGTATCATTTCTTAAAAAATATAATTTTCTTATAAAAGTAAATTTTTCAAAAATAGCACATTTTCTTAGAAAAGTAACTTCATTAATAAAAGTACCTTTTGCTAGAAAGTACCTTTACCTAAAATATACAATTTCGTAGGAGAGAACCCATTCTTAAAAAGTAAATATTTTAAAATTAGTACATTTTCTTATAAAATTATCTTTTCTGGAAAAAAGTACCTTTTCTGAATAAAATACTTTAAAGAAAAAAGTACATTTCCTTATAAGTTGCCTTTCCTTAAGAAAATACCGTTTTAAAAATGGCATCATTTCTTAAAAAAAATTACCTCTACCTTAAGTAAAGATACTTTTTTTTTGTGTTTTCAGATTTAAGATATCTTACGCGAGAATATTACATCACATGATGGAAAACAATGTATATTGTAAATTAAGGGATAACAAAATTACTCTGGTCTTTCCACCGTTAAGTTCACAATTCAAGATTTAAATCTACTTAATATAAAATACGGAAATAACTCACATTTCTTAACGAACTTGAGAAATTAACCATAGTGGTCTTTTGGATCACTATGACCTCATCACTAAATCAATAGATATTTTCTCCCTCTGGTTATTTTTTGAAAATAAAATATTTCAAATTTTAACTACTAACAGAAACGAGAAGAAAATTCAAAATACGTTATAATATTTTATAACATTTTTATATCTATAATATTAATACGCTAGGCGATTTCTTGTGAATGATGTTTTGTTCTACCGTTTTATTCCGATTTTCACCAAGCTTATATTATTTTAAAGGTATTTCTTTTTAGCGGTTTTGCAGATTAACAGATTTCTAAATTTTTTCCTTTATTTTTAGTAAATTGCACTTAAAGTTGCTACTAATCCATACATAAAATTATACAATGCTATGTGTGTGTTTATTAAATTTGTTAATGTGTTTGTAATAAAATGATTTTGTTTTTTGTGTTGATTTGTGAATTGGCTATAATTGATTAGCATACCTTTAGGGTCTTTATTTAATGAAAAAATTAAATTTCCTAGAATTTGCACTCGAATTTCGAGGGCTGGAATCTGCTGCTTACATATATTACATATTACTATTTTTTTTAATATAGTTAACATTGAGTTGCGTTGAAAATGCCTATTTATACCCTATACCACTATGTGGTTTGGGTATAATGACTTTGTGCTGCTGTTTGTATCTACCAAACATATTTGACCTAGAACCATCTTTAATTATACCGATCGAATTAGAATCACTTTCTGAGTTGATTTAACAATGTCCGTCCGTCCGTCCGTCTGTGTGTCCATGTAAAACTTGTAATCAAACTTCAGGTCGCAAATATGAATATATTTTGATGAAATTTGGTATATAAGCTTTTATCGGCCATGGGATGAACGCTGTTGAAATTGGTCCATGTTCAGACCCAGCCCCCATACAAATTACCCATATGAAATTGACATAAAATGCCATAAGATCCAAATTGTCATATAGCTCTTACTCAAATTGGGTTTGTATGCGTTCATTACTTCCATTAATGAGTAGTCCAAAAATGATCCCTTTGACCCCATATAGAGCTGCTTCCCGATCTTCACTTAAATCTATAAAAAAACAAAAATATTGCACTGATTTTTCTCAAATTTTGTTTGTATATACCAATATTTGACCTAGGCCCATCTTTAATTATACCGATCGAATCATAATCACTATCTGATTCGATTTAACGATGTCCGTCCGTCCGTCCGTCCGTCTGTGTGTCCATGTAATGCTTGTAATCAAACTGCAGGTCGCAAATATGAATATATTTTGATGAAATTTGGCATGCTAGCTTCCATCGGCCATGGGATGAACGCTATTGAAATTGGTGAGAATCGGTCCATGTTCAGACCTAGCCCCCATACAAATGACCCCTATGAAATCAACATATATTGCCATAAGATCCAAATTATCATACAAATCTTAGTCAAATTGGGTTTGTATCTATATATTACATCCATTAATCAGTAGCCCAAAATGTATCCCTATTGGATAACTCTTAGTCATAGGCCCCATATAGAACTGCTTCCCGATCTTCACTTTAATCTATCAAAAAACAAAAATATTGCACTGATTCTTCTTAAATTTTGTTTGTATATATTTTTGCAAAACACAAGAGACCTTACCAAACATGGTCAGGATCGGTCCGTATAGAGATATAGATATAGCATCCCCATATAGATATAGCATCCGATATGAACTTTTTCATATCTGCAGCCAAACAAATTAATAAAAATCCCACTCAAATTTGGTTTATGCTTATTTTTTATGTGCAGTTAGTTGGACCCGAGAGATAGGGTCTCTAAACGCATGGTATAGGGTATCGTATAGTCGGTATAGACCGACTATAATTTTCTTAGTTGTTTTTTTAGCTTAATGAGGTCAGAACTTTTTACAGTAGTTCTGACCTCATTAAGCTAAAAGATGAAAACTTGATGTCCATTTCGATGAGACCCTTAAGTTATCTGATAGTTATTCGTAACTTATACCCTATTGTCATTGGTGAGCGCCAACGCCCTCCTTTGTACACGGTCCAGTAGCTCCAAAATAGACTTTGAAGCTCCTGCCCATATATGGGAGTTGTATTCCATTTTCGGTCAGATGTAAGTGGCTTAGATTTTAAGGAGATCAGAAGGAGTGAAGTAATTTTTACTCCATTTTAGGAAACCAAGACACTTGAATGCTTCTTTCGACACTTGATAAACATGCTTGTTCCAACGAACATCACATTGAATTCTCATGCCTAGAACATCAAGAGTATCCCATTCCTCAATACGTATACCACCCATATATCACCCATACACCCATACCATCAACATACCCATATATCAACATACAGCATTGAATCTTCAGCGCATTAAAATCAACCCTATTAGCTTTACCCCACTCGGAGATTGTTAAGAGGTCTTGATTGAGTGTGTCATCCATTGTCTGCCTTCTGCCCCCCAACCTCCAAGAGGCTTGGCCTACAATTAAAGGAAAATGAATGACAAATGCTGCTCCCATCAGCGAAAGAGTAAATAGAGTTAAAAGTTTGACCAAGAAGGTCGTTCAGAAAGATAAGGAAAAGAGAACGAGAAAGAACGGAACCTTGGGGTACCCCTGAATTAAGCTGAAACTCATTAGATGAAACCCCATCAATAACAACACGTATTGTTCGGTCTCTCAGAAAACTCGATATAAATCGAGAGAAGTCATTACCGACCCCAAATGCAATAAGATTTGATATCAATTCACCGTGCTACACACGATCGAATGCCTTGGAAATATCTAGAGCAACCACTTTACTTTCTCCGAAATTGCGAATGGATCGACTCCAGCGCTCAGAAAGTAGAGCTAAAAGGACTCCCGTAGAACAATTTCTACGGAACCCATACTGTTGACCATTAAGAAGTGAATTGGCCTCTAAGTAGTTCACAAGATGGAAATTGATCATGCTCTCCATCACCTTTGAGAGTGCAGAGCAGATTTGAATTGGACGGTAATTTTCAGGGTTATTAGCCGCACCCTTTTTAGGGATTGGTTGGACATTAGCAACCTTCCAGCAAGAGGGAAAGACTCCAGCACGGTACGAAAGGCTGAAAAGGTTGGCCCATGGACTGGATAGCGTCGAAGAGCACTGTTTCAGCACCAGTGCTGGTATACCATCCGGTCCCGGAGACTTATTAATATTGAGATCCGAAAGAACCTTTTTAACTGCATATTACAAGCCATAGTACAAGATACACTTTCAAGTTCGGGCAGAGGTTTATCGCTATCCGACAAAAACGAGTTTTTTGCAAAAAGTTCAGCTAAGAGGTTAGCCTTATCAACCGGATCAGTGAATATTTGGTCATTCATTAAAAGAGATGGGATAGCAGAACTAGAATTGTTCTTTAGCCTTTTAACAAATGACCAAAAGCTCTTACTATCCCGAGGAGCAGAGAGAACTTTAGCACGAAGACGCTGACCGTAAAGAAACTTTTGGCGCCTTAGTGTTTTGGCACATTCAGTTCTCGCCTGTTTGCGTAGCAGTTCAGTTGCGGAATTTTTATTTTCACGCCAAAGTCTGAATGCTTCCTCACTGGATCTGCATCTCTGCAGATCTGGTTAAACCATAATTTTTGATTTGGTTTAGCCGAAATGTGCTTTGATGGAATGAATAATCGCATACCAAGCACTATTATTTTTTACACCATTTTCGCAGCAGCATCAACATTTTTATTTAGGAAACAAAGTTTCCAGTTGAAATGCTTGAGCTTAGCCCAACGAGCCCTTTCGTAAATAAAAACTAAGCGCTTCATAGCTGGTGCTGAAACACCTTGAAGTACAGTGTACGAAAAGGATGCGGAAATGGTGCAGTGATTCGAATTACCGAGAGGTGCAAATATTTTCACTTCATACTTTTCAGGGTGTGATGTGAGAAAAGGTCGAGAGTATTTTGTCGTTGCCCTTCAATGCAAGGAATGTGCATTGGTTGATTCACTAGTTGCGCAAGATGGTTATGCGCCGCGAAAAGCTCAACGTAACGGCCTTCGGGAGTTGTTTGACTCGAATGGTGAAGCCATGTAAGTCTCTAGGATTCTAGAAATAGATTCAGAAAGGACGTCGAAGCCATTATAGGTATGCTCCCTTTCTGCATTTGGGCTTCTATATAGAAACCCGAAGTGCAAAATGTGTGACCGGATTTTGAACTTAAACCAAAGTGAGTTTAATTCTGCATCATTACAATTCAGGTGTTGCTGATACTGGTACACAACAAGATGTTGCTGATACTGAAGAATAAAGAGGGATAGAATGTGATAACCAGGTATGTGAAAATCCTGTGGATCAGCATCCCCACTTACCTGTGTCGCACATAAGGCGAAAACATCCGGCCGATGAAAGCAAATGTGGGCATATAGAGAGAAAAAATTCGATCTGAGCCCACGTACGTTGCTATATATTACGTCTTTAGCTATATTCTTTCATGAGGTCTATTTTCGGTAATGATTTTTATTACTATATCCACAAATTGTTAATGAATTAGCAAAATTTCTATGTTCCTTTTTTTTTTTTGAAGAACTTGTTGCAAAAGTACAGAATATTTATTTTCACATCCTATGAATAATTTTTCCTAGCTATGGAGAGATGCATTATATTTCGCAATGGTGTATACTCATTTATAGTTTTACTGTTATATTTATCGAAGCTAAGCGTACCAAAAATAAACTCATACCACTTTATGGCATTTTGCCCATTTCATAACAATGTCGTATCAAAAAAAAAAAATAATAGAAACGTACAAGTATATTTTCAATTTAATCTCACATAAGTGTGTAAAAACACAAACTATTTGAGTTTCTGTATATTCAGTCCGTAAGTTTTGTTTCCATTAGCCAACCAGAATAAGCAAAGAAGTGGCTATTAAAGTGAATTTTTTTTCTCTTTACCACTAAAAAAAAAAAAAAAAGAATAACGTAAAAATTCCTTTATATGGTTTGATTTTCATTTATGGCCATTTTTGTAACTATTATTTTTAAATTAGTAGAAAACGGCATAAAATATCTTCTTCTATTCTATTTTATACATTTTTTCCCCCTTATACTTTAACACTTTAATAAACGTTTTTCTTCCAAAATGTTATAGTTTCAACCATTTTTACATTGTTTGCGGTATAATTATTTTTTTCTGCATTTTAATTCTTGGCAAATTTTCAACCAAAAAAAAAGTATGTTTTTTTATGAAGAATTCTTGGGTTGGGGTATTTGAAATTAAAAATTTTGTGTGTTTTTGTGATAAATGACATTCATAAAATGTTTATTCATTTGTGGCCAACCGTTAGATAATAAATCTTTGTACCTTTTTTTGAAGATATTTATGTGTTGGTTTTATAATTTATTTCAAATATTTAGTTAACAGTTACGAGTGTGTAAATGTTTTTATGACATCGAAAGTTTTTTCTATTTAAACTTTAAATAAGTACTTAAGTGTCACCAAAAACCTTTAAAAAAATCCATTTATATAAGACTATTTAATCATTCAGGCTTAGAGTATTTTTGCTTCATTTTTCAGAAATAACTGGCAATACACATTTTAAACAAAAACGTTTTAAAGTTAACAAATAATTTTTTTAACTTAAAAAATTTCAAAAAATTGTATTAGTTATTCTTATATCTGGTTTACAAATAAGTTTGCATAAAAAATTGTTATTTTTAGCAAAAAAAAAAGAAAAAAACAGAATATTTTGTTTTATTCGAAGTATTGTCCATCGCTTGCAAATTTTTTCCCCATTTTTCTAGCAAGCCACGGATACCTGTAATATCAGATATATGTATGTTTAATAATCCTTAAACTTCAGTATTTAAAAATATTAAAAAATTTTCCTTTTGCTTATAAAATCAAATAACAGAAATTTTATTCATGAAATGTTCCTGTCGTTCCTTTTTTTTTATAAATACGTATCGAATTCAATTATTTGTATTTTAATTAATTAATAACATTGATATTAATTGTTATAATGGTTTATGGTTTTGGTTTTGTTACCTTTCGTACAGCTAGACATTAATTCCATTTTGACTAGAAAAAATTTCCCTCTACTAATCATGAACACATTAAGGGTAGTAAGTAATATTGGTCATGCTTCTCCTTAAGTGTTCAACTCAATCTCTCAGATTCTTTCGCTAAGCAGCCCCAGCAATGTCTTCATTAGGTGTGGGCAGCTTATGTGACTCCAAGCTGATTTCACCAAATACAAAACCACTGATTTTTTCGTTAATATTCGGCGTACCTGCTGATGCTAAAGTACGGCCAGGTGGTCCTCAAGAATTCCTTCCTATTTAGGTAATCCTGCAAATAACCTGAAGTGCTATGGCATTCCAGCAGAACATTATTTGTTGGAGCAATATTGAACGATATCGTATGCACTATAGCCCCGAATATAATAATACTAGTACAACATGTCGTTCTTCGTTCGCTATGACTTATCGAGGCTTATTGAAATGTATGTTTTCACAACCAATTTTTCCTTCGAAGTTTGTATTGTACAACTAAAACAGTCTATTTTGTATTTTTATTTCAACTAGCAAAGTCCAGCAATTTCTAGTCAACTTTATTTATAACTTAGCCAATTCACAAACCCACACTCGTTTGGTTTATTATTATTGTGAATGATGATAAAAAACTCATTAACAAACACATTAACAAATTTAATAAACACACACATATATTGAAACTGGCAGATTACAGCCCTCGAAATTCGAGCGCAAATTCTAGGAAATTTTATTTTTTCATTAAATAAAGACCCTAAAATTATGCTTATCAATTATAGCCAATTCACAAATCAACACTAAACAAACTCATTTTAATTACAAACACATTAACAAATTTAATAAACACACACATAGCATTGTATAATTTTATGTATGTGTTAGTAGCAATTTTAAAAGCAATTAGTCAAAATAAAAGAAAAAAATTTAAAAATCTGTAAATCTGCAAATCGCCTAAAAAGGAATACCTTTCAAATAATATGCGTTTGGTCAAAATCGGGATAAATGGGTAGAACAAAATATCAATCACAAGAAATCGCCTAGCGTATTTATATTATAGATTTTATGCGTTAGTTGCAACTTTAAATGCAATTTACTCAAAATAAAGGCAAAAATTAAAAAACCTGTAAATCTGGTGAACAGAACAAAACATTGGTAGCAAGAAATCGCCTAGCCTATTATTTTATAGATGCCTTCTAATATACAACATTAACTCTTTTTCATTTGGTGAAAAAATATCAAAATTTTGGGTGTTATTACTTTTTAAATTCAATTCGGCAACACTGAACGATTGGCCTTTAACTTAGATTCTTATTTAGCATTTTCTTATTTTAGCGATTTTTGATTTTAGCGATTTTTTATTTTTGTTTTTGACGTTTTTTGTTACTGGCGATTTTTGATTTTGGCGATTTTTTATTTTAAAGACTACATTGGTAATTAATGTATTTATCAAAAGTTTCATTCATAGTACTTCATATTTTTTATACGGTCGGCGCCGCGACCAATAATACTGTCCCACCAGTTTTTATCCCGCTACATTAATATATGATGGGCTCGTACAAGGCTTTTTTTCAGGGCTTCCCTTTTATAGTAATCCAGTTATATGATAATATATATCTATAATATTAAGAGGCAAGACGATTTCTTGTGATATCTTCTAGACTCTGAGTTATCAACCGCTTTTAACCAAAAATATACCAATTGGAAGGTACTTCTTTAAAGATGTGCACCATCTTGCACATTTTTTTAGTAATAATCATTTAAAGTTCGTAGTAACACGTACATAAAACAAATATTTAAGCCTCAAATAAAAATTACAGAATGATGTGTATGTGTTTCTGAATTGGGTAGAATTCATTATATATATGGAAAATTGCACGGTTGCCTGCAACATTTTGTTTTTGGCTCACAATTTTTACCTTAGCTAATAACTGTTGAAGGAATTGATTTTATTCTGTCCAATAGAAAATTTTTACTAATAGTTTAGTTAAATGTTTTTTTGCCATATAGAAAAATGTGATGTAAAAATATGAATGAAAAATAAAATTTATTTATTTTAATGACTATCAATGGTACTTTTTAATTAATCGTCATCAGAATCACAATGTTTGAATGTGAAAATGCTATTGCGCATATTAGCGCACTTCAGATGCACTGCACGATTGCATTCAATGTAATTGATAGAGTTTACGGCGGTAAATTTTTTTGGCAGAAGCTACAGGCAATATTTCGTGATGTACGTGGCCAAGTCTTTCTCCTGACCCATCGAAAAGACCTAAAATAAAAAAATCAACTACGTGTTGTTACGTGAAAAAAATTGAAAGAACATCAATTTACTGGATTCATGCACGAAATCCAAAAACCAGCATCATCTTTTTCAGGTAGTCTTGAAGTCTTGCTTTTCGGAATCAAGTACGCTGCAGAAGTCGATTTTTTTGACAGCTTTACCTCCAAACATCGTTTGATTGCTTTAATCATACGTCTGTTTTCTTCGGTATTCGGCGCAGTAAGAACGTGCTAATATAACGCACATTTGACACTTGTCAGAATGACCGTGTGATCCTTCTGTGAAAAGCTAAGAGGGGTGCCGACAACCGACAAATATTTATAATGAAATTTAATAAATTTAATTTATAAATTCATAATTTAATGAACTTTATTTAAATGTTCATAAATTATTTTTATATCTATAATATTATTAGGCAATGCGATTTCTTGTCACCGCTGTTTTGTTCTACCGTTTTACCCCGATTTTGACCAAACGTACATTATTTGAAAAGTATTTCTTTTTAGCCGTTTTGCAGATTTACAGATTTTTCAATTTTTTCCTTTATTTTGAGTAAATTGCATTTAAATTTGCTACTAACACATACATAAAACTATACAATGCTATGTGTGTGTTTATTAAATTTGTTAATGTGTTTGTAATAAAAATTTGTTTGTTTTTTGTGTTGATTTGTGAATTGGCTATAATTGATTAGCACACCTTTAGGGTCTTTATTTAATGAAAAAATAAAATTTCCTAGAATTTGCGCTCGAATTTCGAAGGCAGGAATCTGCTTGTATAGATTAAAAAACATTAAAATAAATTAAATGAGAAATAAAATTTCCCAGAATTTTCACACGAATTTCGAGTGTTGGGCTCTGCTAGTTTACTTTAAATAGGTAGTACCTCGCCCACTACTTTGATCACGCTCATTTTTTTGTTCAACAATTTACATGAAAACTTATGAGCTCACACAATTCCCAAGGCTTTCACTATTAAAGTATTACAGATATATGACATTTAGTATTTACTTCTTATGGTAGTATCACGCCCTCCTATCTGATGCCGTCGTGGCTTCTAACATTAATCTCATACGAATTTACAAAACTATCCCTGTCGTGGTACTCAATATATGTTATTAAAAGTTCAGTTTGTATGGGAGGTGCCGCGCCCACTATAGCCTACAGTTACTTACGGAAACGCATTTTGACTCTGTGAAAACAATAGGAAAGGAAGTTCCAATGGTTTACATACTTACATATTTTCGCTTTTGTATATGTGAATTTATAAATTTATTGTGCGTATTCATGGGTTAAATAAATATCAGCTGCTCACGTATGGTTTCAAACCTTACACAAACTTACTCAAAAACAAACAGTTATTAATACTAGCAACCAGCGAAATCTGCGAATACCTAGATGTGTGGTTTCGAATATAACAATTTGCCTGTACTTTAATTTCAAAATCTCGTAATTCTTTTTTTGTAATTACGCGAAATTGTAATTGGCGGAAATTTTGATTTCGTTGGCCAAAAGTCTAATTTTTTTGTCAGCAATTTTTAAAATTTTAACGCAATTTTAGCCAATATATCGAGATTAAGGTAACCAAAAAATATGAAGAATTATTGCTAATTGTGGGCGCGGCATGCTGTCAAACTCATCCGTTTTTTTAATCATAGAAAAAGATGATTTTTTTGTTGCTTTTTATCTAAAATAAATAGCCCCTACTCGCAACTTGCCATCGATAATGACTTGCTTTCCTTTTTACAAGGTTGGTAGGATTATGGCCTTTAGTTTTTGTAAGTGGTCGCAGCCCTATCGCTTAACATTTTAACTTTAGTGGAATATAACTTTTAGGGGAAAAAAAGGAAACTAGAAACGTATACCACCCGGACAAAGGCGAAAGTGTCCTCTTTAACCCTATATATACGTTTGCATCCGTGACGACCCGTGGGTAGAACATCTTTCTCATTTTAATGAAATTACTGAAAAAAATTTCAAATTACGGTAATTTAAACAATCCTATAAGTATACAATGTTGCGTTAAATTTGTACTTTAGGTATTTTATAGCTTATAACGGGTGATTTTTTAAGAGCTTGATAACTTTTTTTAAAAAAAAAAACGCATAAAATTTGCAAAATCTCATCGGTTCTTTATTTGAAACGTTAGATTG
Source organism: Cordilura impudica (assembly GCA_963682025.1). NCBI lineage: Eukaryota > Metazoa > Arthropoda > Insecta > Diptera > Scathophagidae > Cordilura > Cordilura impudica. The sequence continues at coordinate 74,840,947 of OY821518.1, forward strand.
GTCCATGACATTTACTTTTTGAAGATAATTTCATTTAAATGTTGACCGCGGCTGCGTCTTAGGTGGTCCATTCGGAAAGTCCAATTTTGGGCAACTTTTTCGAGCATTTCGGCCGGAATAGCCCGAATTTCTTCGGAAATGTAGTCTTCCAAAGCTGGAATAGTTGCTGGCTTATTTCTGTAGACTTTAGACTTGACGTAGCCCCACAAAAAATAGTCTAAAGGCGTCAAATCGCATGATCTTGGTGGCCAACTTACCGGTCCATTTCTTGAGATGAATTGTTCTCCGAAGTTTTCCCTCAAAATGGCCATAGAATCGCGAGCTGTGTGGCATGTAGCGCCATCTTGTTGAAACCACATGTCAACCAAGTTCAGTTCTTCCATTTTTGGCAACAAAAAGTTTGTTAGCATCGAACGATAGCGATCGCCATTCACCGTAACGTTGCGTCCAACAGCATCTTTGAAAAAATACGGTCCAATGATTCCACCAGCGTACAAACCACACCAAACAGTGCATTTTTCGGGATGCATGGGCAGTTCTTGAACGGCTTCTGGTTACTCTTCACTCCAAATACGGCAATTTTGCTTATTTACGAAGCCATTCAACCAGAAATGAGCCTCATCGCTGAACAAAATTTGTCGATAAAAAAGCGGATTTTCTGCCAACTTTTCTAGGGCCCATTCACTGAAAATTAGACGTTGTGGCAGATCGTTCGGCTTCAGTTCTTGCACGAGCTGTATTTTATACGGTTTTACACCAAGATCTTTGCGTAAAATCTTCCATGTGGTCGAATAACACAAACCCAATTGCTGCGAACGGCGACGAATCGACATTTCACGGTCTTCAGTAACACTCTCAGAAACAGACGCAATATTCTCTTCTGTACGCACTGTACGCATTCGTGTGGTTGGTTTAATGTCCAATAAAGTAAACTGAGTGCGAAACTTGGTCACAATCGCATTAATTGTTTGCTCACTTGGTCGATTATGTAGACCATAAATCGGACGTAAAGCGCGAAACACATTTCGAACCGAACACTGATTTTGGTAATAAAATTCAATGATTTGCAAGCGTTGCTCGTTAGTAAGTCTATTCATGATGAAATGTCAAAGCATACTGAGCATCTTTCTCTTTGACACCATGTCTGAAATCCCACGTGATCTGTCAAATACTAATGCATGAAAATCCTAACCTCAAAAAAATCAACATTTGTTCTAATAGTAGTAAAGATATCTGCTTACAGAATACGCCACCTTTTTGAAGATGCCATTAACCAAAAAGTTACTGATATCAAGGAGCAAATTGTAACAGCTATTACAATTACAGTTGAATGGGCAGGAAATTGAAGTAAGCTACCAATTTATGCTGACAAATTTGGATGTAAAAGTAGGTCAGGCTTCGACTAACACGTTGGCTGCATCCAGCTGCATTATATGCCAAGCAACATCAAGCCAATTAAACCAAGTCCCGACAAAATCAGTAGATAATACCGATGCATATGAAATTGGATTATCACCACTACATGCAAGAATACGACGTGTGGAACACATACTAAAAATCAGATATGATTTGGATTTCGGGTCTTCAGGATCAATAAGAAACAACGAAACCAACAAAGAATACCGCAAATTTGGATAGATTATAGATCAGCCAAAACAAGGGTCAGGCAATGCAAATGATGACAATACCGCAAGAAGATTCTTTACAGATTCAGAAACAGCATCTAAAATAATAGGAGTGGATTTAAACCTTATTTTCAGATTCTTAGAAGTACTTGCGTGCAATGAAGAAATTGACTGTAGAAAATTTGGAGATTATTTTAAGGAAACTGCAAAAATATATACAGCCAAGTACCCATGGAGAAATATGTCTGCAACAGTTCACAAAATCTTTATCATGCAGAAGATGCCATTAAATATCAATTGGTGTCTCTTGGAGACCTATCAGTGGAGGCTCAGGAAGAAAGAAATAAGGATAACAGATTTGATTGAGAGCACAAGACAAGAAAAATTTCACGAAAATTCGACAAATGAAGAGTTATTCAATATATATTATTCGCAACTTTTGTCTGTTGTTCTCCAGATTTCGAAATCAATAGAAAGTGGAACATTGGAATTTAGACGAAGTTCTCAAAAAGCTACTAAAGAGCAGAAATAACACAGAACAAAATATGCAGTATTTGTAATCAATTTATGAATCAAATGAATGATAACTATCATTGCCTTTCATTGTTATTTAAGTATGCAAAACATAATATTGGTAAAAAATCATAATAAACAGAACCTTACATTGTTGCAAATGCTATTAAAATCTATTGCAGTTTTTATTTTTAAAATGATTTTTTACCCCATAAATATTTCACAAGCAGAAATGGGGGCTGGTTTTTCAAGAACTGTAGAACCAAAAATCAAGCTACCAAAAAAAGAATAAAACAAAATAAAGCATAAAAATTAAGGTTTTTGTATAAAAATTCTAAGTAATTTCAAGATTACTTTCCTTTATTTTATGACAATATGGCGGTGAATTACACATGTATATAAAAATTAAAAAGTACTCAATCAACTTGATGACTCAAGTTCAACTAAATATCTATCCATTAAAAAAAAATACTAAAATATGTGGATCCGTTCAAAAGTTACAGAATTTTGGCCAAAGAAAAACGATTTCCAGCCACTGTGCGGCGCTGAGGCCAAACTTAACATATATCTGAATTGGAATTGTACATAAAATATTAAAACTGATTAAAAAAATCGTCGTTTTATATATTTTACAACCTTTAAATAACAATATCCTCTATAGAGACTCCTTGTTTGGGGCGAAGCATTACATTTGAAAAATATTAATTTATGAGTCTCTAATATCAAACAGAAATCAAAAATCTATTAACTCACATACAAAATATCTATATTGAATTGGTTAAACATTAGAAAATTTCCACCTTCCTGTATCGTAAGTCATTTCTGCTTTCTGAATCTAACATGGTCGTGCAGATAAATATAGCTGAAAATGTGTATATGTATATCAGCAAGGCCACGAAAAATGAAACCACATATTTTTTTTTTTCTGTCACAAAGCCCAAAATTTTGTTTTACATTTCAAATGTCAAATATGTACAGAATATAGGAGCACTGTATGCCAGTGCAAAATTTGTGTCTGCCTTGACATTTTACATTCTTTTCATGAATGACAGGTGCAAGGCGTAATTGGAAAATATACCAATGTCGGCGAGAAAAGTAAATTTTGTTGTTATTTTTTTGTACTTTAGGCAGATGATTACTTTTCTGGATAGAATAAATCAAACTATTGATTAGCAAGCAAATTTGTGTACAAAGCTTGGCTTTTGGACCAATTACGGCTTAAAGTAATCAGCCGCAAATAAATGGTGACGTTACTGACAAATTTTTATAAAATGTTTTTTTATGCATTAACTAATTAGAAAAGAGGTTGTTTGAGCTGATTTTTTTTTTTTTGAGTATTTTTGAAGAACTTTCATAATCAATGCTTAAATGAAGCCTTATTTGCATATAGCAGGGAATTTTTGCAAAAAAGAGATTGCGTGACGTTACTGACGGAATTTATTTTTTATTTTTTTTCTTTTTTCCTTAATAATTTGGTATTTAATTGAATCCGATTCCCGGTGCACAAAGAGACAAGCGTTATATTGAAAAGCTAAAAGAAAGCAACAAATACGACGAGTGCAAAAAGAACAAGTAAGAAAATTATAGTCGGTCTAGACCGACTATACGATCCTCTATACCATGCGTTTAGAAACCCTAAAACCAAATTTGAGTGGGATTTTTATTAATTTTTTTGGCTGCAGATATGAAAAAGTTCATATCGGATGCTATATCTATACGGGGCTAGGTCCAAAAATGGACCGATCCTGATCATGTTTGGTAAAGTCTCTTGTATTTTGCAAAAATATATACAAACAAAATTTGAGAAGAATCAGTGCGATATTTTTGTTTTTTAATAGATTTAAGTGAAAATCGGGAAGCAGCTCTATATGGGCCCACAGGTATAATTTTTGGACTACTCATTAACGGATGTAATGAACGCATATAAACCCAATTTGAGTAAGATCTATATGACAATTTGGATCTTATGACAATTTATGTCTATTTCATAGGGGTTATTTGTATGCGGGCTAGGTCTGAACATGGACCGATTCTCACCAATTTGAATAGCGTTCATCCCATGGCCGATAAAAGCTTATGTACCAAATTTCATCGAAATATATTCATATTTGCGACCTGCAGTTTGATTACAAGGTTTACATGGACACACAGACGGACGGACGGACGGACGGACGGACATTGTTAAATCAACTCAGAAAGTGATTCTGATTCGATCGGTATAATTAAAGATGGGTCTAGGTCAAATATATTTGGTTGTTACAAACAGCAGCACAAAGTCATTATACCCAAACCACATAGTGCTATAGGGTATAAAAAGGCCGAAGCAATGAAAAAATTGAGGGCTAACAGAAAAGAGGAAGAAAAACTAATCCCAATAAGCAATTTCTATGGGAAAAGCAATTTCTATGCGACGTGGTGCTGGCCTCGAAAGAAGCAAAAAATATCGACAGAAATTAAAACAATCAGCCAAATACACCCAAATTGAGAAGAATCCAAGCTGCAGCCTTAGCGAAATCGTTCAGAAAAGCTACAGGTGCTCAAGAACATTAGGAAAAGCTGTGAAAAAGGTATCGCGTGCTTTTCCGGCTTCACCACGCAAGAAAACAGCGGTATTGACGCACATTTTTCCGAATTTGGACGAAGTTGAAAAAGAAAATTTAGTCGGTGTTGTAACAAAAGCTAAGCCCAACAACCAACCAGTCACCAGTCAGCTTCCAAAGGAAATTGGAAAATTTTCGAACGCGACGATATCTCACAAGTTTCGCCAATAGCTCGACATGAAAAGAATATAAATGCGCTGAAACAGGGGAAAAAATGTTGATTCCAACTACACACATGACCCTTTCTATTAGTGAAACGTTTGCAGTATTCATCGAAAAATGAAATAAAAAAAGCAGCTAAGTAAGTCAAGTTTCCGTAGAGCATTTTATGTAGAAAAAATAAAATAATATCAAATTTTTCATCGCCCAGAGCACGTGAACCCCATTAACGAGCTACCCCATAACACATGTATGTGTTCGTATCACTCTAATTTCATGGAAGTTGTCTCTGTGCTGCAAAAAGTTGCTGCTAATGTTCCCAGGTATGTTGACGGTTTTGTTCGCCAGTTTTTGTGCCAGGAGGCAAGGTTTTTTGCTTTTATTTAGGCGATGTGTTGCTGAAGGACCACCAGTCATTTTAGTAGAAGAGAACTTAGGAATAGCGATTTCTATTTTGGAGAGTATTCGCTTTGGATCTCAATCATATTTTTAATGCTATCTGAGAAAAGGGAGATTAAATGTCTTTGCATTTCTTATATTGCAATGTTTGATTGTAATTGCTATTTATATCATATCGAAATTTAAATATTTTTTTTTGTATTGAAAATTTTGTATGAATTTTATTTTTTGTGTGTGGTGGAGAAACCCCACATGGAATTTTTTTCGTGTCTATGAAGACCTCTACTGAAATTGTTCGCTCTACATTTTTCTTGAATATTTTATATAAAAAATGTACGGAGTTATGGTATAATTTCTGACATTTCGGAAATAAGGGCCAAAAAGGCCCACTTCCATGGGAGCTGGAGGGTTAAAATGTTCTAAAAAAAAATATTAACCGCCCAATTTTATGGCACAAATGTCAATATAGAATTTTAATCAGAGAATTGGTTAGTCATTTATTTACCTTTCTATGAAGCAATCTTTTCCCGAAAAAAAAAATTTTCAAACCGCGATTTCGCGAAATTTCTGCCTCAGAGCGCCAAATGTTGTGTCACATATTTACGTACTTACCAAGTAATATTAAGCGGTGATAGAGATTTGCTTGCCCAAAACAAAAAGTCTGAATTTGTCGCATAGTGTTATTTATAGTTAAAAACAAGAACCTCACAGTTATGCCTACAAATGTTTTTTATTATTATCATTTTGCGTTGTTTTTTTTTTGCCAGAAAGTAAGAAATTGGTGTTTCTAGTGTTTACTTCACCTCTGCTACAGCTCCAACAAATATTCGTTTCACTTTTACATAATCTATCGGTTTAATTCCATCTATATGTAGGAATAGAAGAGCGAATTTTCATTCTCCCTACTGTCTGGCAAAAAAGACTAATGACATTTCTTACTGTGATAATATAAATTAAGTGTAGTTTTTTCGTTTTTTTTTTTTTTTTTTGTTGATGTTATTATTGCTGTTATGTTTTATGTTACTTCACTCGATTACGAAAAGCGTAATCGTTAGTAATGTGGTAAGAGTAGCTGTTTGGCTTTTTTCTGTATTTCGTTTGAGGACGGCAAGTACGATGCCATAAATTGCTATGACTATTGCCCAAACTTCCGTCAATGTTTTGTTGTTGCTATTGTTTTTTTTGTATGATCATTTGACCGTGTGTTGGGCTTTTGTGAAAGGGCGTTTCATTTGCTTACATGTGTGTGTGTTAATGGAAAACGGAAAAAGGCATTATTGTCGATAAACGTTTGGTCTAAGTGCAAGTGGTTGATGTAAGTGAATATATAGTTTTTTATAGAAGTGCTAATTAGTTTAGGTAATAGGGTGCAACTATAAATATTATATAAAAAGGAAACAAAGTAGACGTGGTTTTATATTGAAACAAAATTTCAGTTAAAGGGATTTTCACATCGGTAAGCACGATTGCTGCATGTGTGCACCTTGCAATTTTTTTTTTTTTTTTTGTAAAGTATTTTCATTTATTCATAGATATTTTGCAAATTTACAATTTGGTGCCCCAGCGCCTTAAAGGCTTTATAGGGGCAAAAAGGCAACTTTAGATATTACATTAAAAGAGAAAAAAAAAAAAAATATAAACAAATATACAGTATTATTTTAAAGATATGTAAAGAAAAAAAAGATTCAGATACATTAGATTTCATAATTACATTAGAAGTGTTTCTATATTTTTAAGTAAGTGGTCTTTTATCTGATTTTTAAACGTTGAAATAACATTAAAGTTTCGATAATTTACAGGCAATTTATTATATTCAATAGGCCCAGAAAATGAAATTCTTTGCTTGGTCAAATCAAGGCGAAATCTTGCAAAACTTAAATTTTGAGCTTGTTTGGTATTTCTTTGCGTTCGAGCGAAATTATTAGAAAATTGTACAGATCGATGTTCATTGTCGCTTAGACTCTTAAACACGTACATCAAAACTTTTTGTTTATACAAGCCTCGTATTGGCAAAATATTTTTTGCATATCTTTTAAACAAATTTAACGTTGAATATCTCATAGGTAGATTAAATACAAGTTTTAACGCTTTATTCTGGGCAAATTGAAGCGACTTCAAGGAATTATTTATTCTACAACCATATACAGCAGGAAGATAAGTAAAATGTGAATGTACAAGAAACTGATAAATAAGTAACTTTGTATCACAGTTAAGCTTATTTCTAAACTTATATAGTATTCCAATGCCTGGGGAAAATTTTGCTTTTAGTGAAAGTATGTGCTCCTCCCATAACAAATTTTGATTTAAGACAACTCCTAAGTATGTTACCATCTCAGATTCATTAATAGCAATTCCATCAACATGCACAAACATCTTCTCATCATTTTTTAGATTGTATGGTTTAAATCTTACAAATTTAGTCTTGGAGGGATTAATAACAAGTCTGTTGCATTGCGAAAATTCCGTTAGAATAGCCGCATCATATTCAATCTGTGTTTTTAGAACTTGTGAGTATAAGGATAGAACAAGCATACATTATCAGCATACATAAATAGCTTGCCGTTAAAGCCAATATTTTTCAGATCATTAATAAAAATCTTGAACAGTAAAGGACCAAGGACACTTCCTTGCGGTACTCCACAGTTTACTGGTAGCATTGTACTTTTAGACTCACCAACTTGAACGAACTGCTTCCTGTTTGATAAATAACTTCGGAAAATGTCCAGAGTTTTGTTCGCAACTCCTATAATAGTAAGTTTTTTTATTAAAATATCATGGTTAACCAGATCAAAAGCTTTAGAATAATCAAAGAACACTCCTCCTACACCGCTGCTGCCACCATCAAGCTCTCCACAAATGTAATCAACCACAGTAGCAACGGCTTCCTCAGTTCCTGAACCTTTTTTGAATCTGAATTGCCTTTCGAATAAAATGTTATTTATATCTAGATAGTTTGCGATCTGTTCAAAGATAAGTTTCTCAAAGACCTTGTCCACAATCGATAAAATAGATATTGGTCGAAAATTTTGTATTTTATTTGATCCAACAAGTTTAGGTATGGGAATTATCTTATGTATTTTAAGAACATCTGGATATTTTCCTTCATCAATCATTTTATTAAACACGTCAGTTAATATATAAACAATTAAATGTTTCCTTGTTAGTAACATTTTTGGAGTAACGCTATCATATCCAGGAGACGAATTGCACTTTAGATTGTCTACTATACTTCCAACTTTAGCATTATCGACTTTTTTTAAAATAAAAGTTGTTCTCTGGGGTATTAATGTTCGAAATATGTTAATGTCGTCATTATAATTACTTGCATTGATAGATTGCATATTTTGTACTGCACTAAAGAAGAAATCGTTAAATTTTAAAGCTTTATCCTTTTCCTGACTTAAAACAGTTCCATCTTCAGTTACAATATTTTTTATACCACGACTATTACGGCCTAACTCCTTGTTTAAAAACTGCCACGTTTTCTTAGTATCACCACAAAAGCTCTTTAGTTTATTTATGTAATATTCATTCATTAATTGGTTGTTACATATTTTAATGACTTTACGTATTCTTTTAAGCCGCTGAGATATTAACTTATTTTCGGTATTTTTCCTTCGAGCTCGAAGTAAAGTTTCTTTAACACAAATTAATGAAAGAAGTTTATCTGTCATCCAAGGAGTCAGTTTCTTACTTGCACACATTTGCCTATTTGACGTTGTTGTATGAAGTAATGCAGCTTCTGTTAAAGTATTTATTAAGTTCTCACAAATATTTGATGACCTGCTAGTCAAATTTTCATTCTGTAGATTGTCATCTAAATTATGTCCCAGTTGTTCATAATCAACTTTGAAGCTCTTTTCAGTTAAGACGTTCTGCCTCACTAATTCAGTTCCAAACCCACAATATATTAAATTATGGTCACTTAGTCCATTTTCAATAGAGTGCACAAAAACATCACGATTTATATTAGTAAAAACAAGATCAATATACGTTTTACTTTGAGGTCGTGTTACCGTATTATGACATGAAAACATATCAAACTCCGAAAAAAGATTAAGAAATGAAATACTGCTACAGTCGTTAGATAACAAATCCACGTTAAAGTCTCCCACAAAAAGGTAAGGAGCACCATTAGACAAAATTAGTAAATCTTCAAGTTTCCTTAAGAAATCTGCAAAAATACATTTTTACGATCTATAAATGGATATAATTACTAAAGGTTTATTCATAATTTTAAGATCTGATAACTCTATCGACACAGCATCTAAAAAACCTTCACTGTAATTTTCTTTAACATTGAATTTTAAAGATGACTGAATAAAAACCGAAGTTCCGCCGTATCCATCCTTTCTACAACAATGGACAACCTCATAGCCGTGTATTGAGTACAGATTCCTTAATTTATTACTGAACCAGGTCTCCTGAATTGCGATTATAATTAATTTCATATTTAAATTTATTAAATTTACCAATTGATGAAACCGTTCTAATGTTTACAGATAATACGAATTAAAGAGTTTAACATTTTTAAAGTATTTAGAATTCATTAAAGGAATTAAAAGGAAAATAGTAAAAAAACAAAATTTATAAGTATTTTTTATTATGAACTCAAGGAGCCTCATCATCCTCACCATCATCTTCAGCATCAACTTCTTCATCACTAGTTTCTTCTATCAAAACAGTATTAGCACGGGTTTTTCTAACACGTCCACCAGAAGCACCAATTAACAATTTATCAACTTCATCCATTGATTTGAGCTTAATTTGTTTAGTTTTTTCATTTTTTTTAGCAAATATATTACCGCCTCTAGAGTACACGAACTTATAACCAACGTTTTTTAAAGTTTTGGCGTGATTAAAAATTTCCATCGATTCTTTGCTGAGAAAGTCGTTAATATATACAGTGCTTAAATCTTCCATTTCTCTCAATTTAGCTTTTTTATCCATAAAAGCCGTTTTACTCTTCTTAGTTACAAATTTTATAACAAGAGACTTCTTTGTATTTTCGTTGCTCTTTATTTTAATTTTTTTTGTTTTGTTATTGTTGTTGTTTAAAAAATAACATTCTTCAATTTCATCCTCACAGATAAAGCGCACTTTTCTCAGCTTAGGTATTCATAAAGTTTATTTTGATATACTGAGATGAACAAAAATTCCTTTGGAACATATTTTTTATAAACTGAGCAACTAGAAAAACGATTGCACAGTCAAACTAAGCGATTGACACATAGTAACTCTTCGAATCAATTTGTCGGTGTCTATTCATTGGTAAATGTGTGTGTCCGTGGTAATTTACTATAAAATTTTGTATAAAGCTTGCATCGGCCATAAGAAGATTGCTATAGAAGATCGGTATATTACTTTCCACTTAAGAACATTCCCCTCCTAAATACACAGAAAGTACTGAGAAGAAAAACTTCATGAACCTTGCAAAAGTGTGTTCTCTGCATAAATAATTCATAGTAATTGTGCTGAATCAGTACAAACAGAATAAATCGCTGAGAAATTTACCTATTTAAAAAAAATTTTTTTTAAATGCAGGACTGTTTCATTAAAAAAATATATTATAAAAATTTGTAGATTTAATTCAAAACTGGAAATACGAAATAAAGGAAAATATCTTTGAATTGAAATATAAGCATTTTCAGATGTTTCTAAGAGGAATCCGAGCTCAAGTAGCGTTGGAGTATTGTTCTGTACTGTCGCGTCTTTTACAAGTATAAAGTATTTATATATATATTTTTTTAAATAAGTTTTATTTACAAATTTTTAAAGAAAAAAAAGACTTAGCTATAAGTTGTTCCGCGCGAAAAAGGGATTAAAGGGACGAGTTGGCAACAAAAAAATAAAAAAAAATAAAGAGTTTATAATTATTTAAATAATAAAAAAAATACTCTACAATATCAATAATAGTAATAGGCTAGGCGATTTCTTGTGACCGATGTTTTGTTCTACCGTTTTGTCCCGATTTTTACCAATCGTATATTATTTGAAACGTATTTCTTTTTAGCCGTTTTGCATATTTACAGATTTTTAATTTTTCCTTTATTTTGAGTAATTTACATTTAAAGTTGCTGCTAACACATACATAAAATTATGCATATGTGTGTTTTATTAAATTTGCTAATGTGCTTGTTAATGTTGTCTTCATTTACAATAATAATAAACTAAAAATGTTGGTTTGTGAATTGGCTAAGTTGAAAAATAAAGCTGCCTAGAAATTGCACTCGAATTTCGAGCGCTTTGATCTGCTAAATAGTTAGATATTAAAGTATTAACTGAAGCAGCAGTTCGATATTTTCTAAAAGATAATCCTTAAAATTTCTCGTAAAAGCTGACATTCGAACATGTTCTTTCATGTTATCCGACAGATTGTTAAAATAGCAACTGCCTGCATACTGTATTCTCTGTTTAGTCGTCTCTAATCTACATCCTGCAGTTCTCAGATTTAGTGAATTCCCAGTATCAAAAGTATTTTGGCTAAATCTAGATTGACAGTACGTTGACCAATATTATGAATTGATTTGTATACATACAACAAAAGCTGCTTTTGGTACAAAATATGAATTGGCATATGGTACTCTCTCAAGTTTAAGTTATAAACACATTTGAGGGCCTTATTTTGAGCAGCTTGCAAAGATTTCAATTCATTGCTATTTCCAATATATGCACAAATTTTTGTCAGGTACTCTGAGCGACTACGTATTAATGCTTGGTATGTTAATATTTTTGTTCTTGTGTCCAATTTTCTCTTCAACGTAAAAAGAATTTTTGCAGCTGATGCAATCTTAGCTTTTAAATGTTTAATGTGAGCATCCCATGATAAACTACTTTGGTTAACAACTCCTAAATAATTGATTTCATGCTGCTCCTTAGTGGGTTTACGCTAAAATAAGCTAAAATTACGCTAAAATTATTACTAATTGTCTGTTAGTATGGCTGGAAGTGAATTAATTTTCTTTTCTCAGCATTTAAAACGGTTTAATCTGGCACATTCATCAATTAATGCAGAATCTCTTTCAAACTGGGTTTTAAGAACTAAATCATATTTGTATGACTAGTGTCGTCAGACGGAGCTCCCTTGCCACGATATATAGCGTCACTATTTCGGCGCGCTGTTTTGGTGTAAAGCGAAACATGCCAGAAATTGTACTAAATTGACGTGTCAAAACATGTACGCTTAAGTCAATCGGTTGACAAATGTCAAAGTTATTAAATTTTGCCTTACCGACATAAAAAATGGCGCACGCTGTATATAACCAGATATGTCGTTATATTTCTAATATTTACTTAAAAATCAGTTCATCTCTAAAAAAAAAGTTATATATTCTATAATTCTCTCCATGTCGACGTGGTCAATTTTGGTTCATTGTAACTCAACCTATATTACAATATGGTGCCTCCAAATATAATATTTGAGAAGACAATATCCTTGACTACAATCGGCCCAATTATAGCGTTTCCATCTGATCAATAGTTTGGAAGAGTATATATATTTTTATATTATTTATATTTTATAAAATAATTTTCACCACTTTTTTTGATTTGGAACCACTGTGCAGCACTTAATAATTATAATGACCGGTGTCGAAGTTATACGTAGCAAGACCCTTTATTGCTTTTTAATCTATTTAAAAACTTATTTGGCCCTACTTTAATAAAATATTGTTCGAAATGAATAAGCAAATACTTTAATCCAAATTAAATATGACTTAACAACTTGCTTTAAATAAGCTTAACTCCACACAAATAAAGTAGTTGTCAACACTTTTACTCATTTCACAACTATAAAATCCCTATTAAACCATTGTCCTTTTATTTCCTGTACTAAAGTGACATAAATATTTTTTACCTTACCTTTCATGACCAGCAGGAAAAACTTTTGTCATTATATTATATTTTCTGACTGTATTTCTATTTTTTTTTCTTTCTATTGTTATTTTGCAAAATATATAGAATATATAACAAAATAAGAAAAGTAAGAAAGAAAATTTTATATTATAATGCCTTGCTGTCGTCTGGGGATTGCATACTACCAACTACTTAACAACTCAAACTGATTTCACAAATATGCCAACTGCCATTTTATGTCAACTCAAGCTTTAGACTTGAAGTTGTTGTAGGGAAAGAGAGAAAGTTTTCCCAGCCTCGTTTAAATAGTGGAACAAACAAATCTTTGAGCTGGCACACGAAAGACAGACACAGACAAAAAGCCAGTCAACAGTGAAATTTACCAACTTTCATTACTAAAAAAGTCCAACGGTTGGCTCTTTCTGTGGATGGCTGGTAATATTTTTAGCTCATACCCGTTGCTAATGCCACAGCAAAGCAATCATACGTTTTATACTTGACTTTTTATGCTTTGGTGAGTGCTCAAGTGAAACGACTAGAACCAAATCATCCAATTGTTAGGGAATACGGTATTTTTGCATTTAGATAAATTAAAAACAAAAAAAAAAAAACAAGTAACAAAATTATAGTCGGTCTAGACCGACTATACGATACCCTATACCATGGTTTAGAGACCCTATCTCTTCGGTCCAACTAATTGGATACTGAAAATAAGCATAAACCAAATTTGAGCGCCACTGTTATTAATATTTTTGGCTGCAGATATGAAAAAGTTCATATCGGGTGCTATATTTATATGGGGACTAGGTCACTTATATTTTTAAAAAAATATACACAAACCAAATTTGAGAAAAATCTGTGTAATATTTTTGTTTTTTGATAAATTTAAGTTAAGATCGGGAAAAAGATCTATATGGGGTCTATAACTGAGAGTTGTCTTATAGGGACTATTTTTGTTCTACTGATTACTGGATACAATAAACACATACAAACCCAATTTCACTAAGATCTATGTGATAGTTTGGATCTTATGGCAATTTATGTCGATTTCATAGGGGTCAATTTCAATTTCAATTTCCTATGGCCGAGGAAAGCTTATATACAAAATTTCGTCAAAATATATGTATATTTGCGACCTGCAGTCTGATTAGAAGCTTGACATGGACACACAGACGGACGGACGGACGTCGTTAAATCGAATCAGATAGTGATTCTGAGCTGATCGGTATAATAAAAGATGGGTCTTGGTCAAATATTTTTGGTAGTTACAAACAGCAGCACAAAGTCATTATACCCAAACCACATAGTGGTATAGGGTATCAAAAATGTGTATATATATAAATGTGTTTGCTATATATTTGCTAAAATTTAAAACATTAATGGTATGAGCTGTCCAGTCTGGCAAGGTTTTACAAGAAAAATTAATTTCTTTCTCTTTTTTTTTTTTGTCTTTTTTCAAAAGTCATACCGTTTTGTTGTATTAAAAACAAAGAAATTAATTTCTATTTAAACAAACCAACATTTATGCACTTAAACACTAATGCAAATACTAAGTGAGCGGCATAAATGGTCGTCAGACTTAACCGCAAGCAACAACAACAAAAAATAAAATAAATAATCACATAAAATTTATATAATTATAAAAGAAATTAAGAAAGCAAAAAAAAAATAATAAATAATTGAAAAAAATTATAGTTTTTTCAAGCTAAACCGTAATATAATTTAACTATCGCATTAATATTAACTTTAATTTTGAAAAAACAGTATATAAATTTGTGCGTAAAGGAGGATTTCTTCTTATAATTCGGTGTTATTTCCTTTATGCTCTCATATATACTGCATGCATGCGTTTGAATCCATTTTCGAAGCGTCTACCTCGAGTTCGGATACCTTTATAAAACTCTTCACAATTGCTGCCTACACTATTTATTTTTGATGAACGTTTATAAACAGAAGTTAGTGAATACTTAATCAGGGATGCACGTTGGCTGACCCGTCAAGTTTATATTTTTTTTTTTTTTTTTTTTTTTGAGTAAAAGTCGATTTGGTTGGAAAAACCTAAGTTGTGCTAAATGCGCAAACAGCTTTTGTTGGTTTTGGAACAATTCCCAAATCCAATACAGTCGAGTGCTCTGACTTGCCTTACAAAATAAATTTAAATCGTTGTTATTGAACAGGGTGCGAAGAACGATCAAAATACGATTGTTCTCACAACTAATTGCCACTAGAAAACGCAGCAACCACAATCATTTACGTTCTCTCACAAAAAAATCAATTTCGGTAATATCAAAAAAGAAAAAAATTTCACTGCAAGCGTCGCCATGTCCGCCCTTTCGCAATCGTTCTTTTTTTACGAACGATTGTTTTAAAATTCAACAATAACAAATATTGACAAGATTGAATTTTTAATCGTTAGCAATCGTTTGTTTTAGTGAACATTTTGTCAGTAACATTTATTTCCAAAAAAAAACTACAAAAAAGTGCAAACCTTTCTATTTAAAAAAGATAAAACGAATATTTATTGGAAAAATGAATTTAATTCATTGTTATTAATATTAAAATAAAACAAAAATGAAGGAAATAATAAAGAAAATATTAAAAAATAAATAAATAAATTAAAGAGGAAGGAAATAATAAAGAAATTCAATTATGAAAGCAAAACAGCAACAATTTATAAATTAACATTTTCAAGTAAATTGTTATTTAGCTATTAAATAATTATTGATGGTGTCACTATTTAAACTAGAACGCTGTTTTGTGATTATTGTAGATAGCGCGCTGCATGGTGTTTCTACGCAAACTTGACAAGATGGGACAGCTAAAATAATTTCAGCAAGCTTAAATAAATCCCTTTCTCTAATAGATAAGATTTTCCAATATTCGAGTATATCAGTAGCGAAAGGAACTCTTTGGCCGTATGCTAAGTTGTCAAGTTTTTGTCGTATATTTGCATCATTGTCGAGTAGTTTTTCTTTCCTGTTTTGCATAGATTCCAACAACTTCACTGCAAACATGTTTTCTCCCATGTTTTTTAATTGAGCTTCACATACAAGCCAATCTCTACAAAAACCTCCGATTATGTATTGTTCTGCATGAAGTTGCTTAGTACATTGTGCCATTGGAGTAAATACATTTAAGAAGTTTTCTATAAAGTTCCAATCAATTTCAAAGTCAATAGAAAACTCCACCTCATTTGCGTTTTTATTTTCAAAAGGGATTCCACCATTTCAAATGTTGAGTTCCATCGGGTTATATTGTCAATCGGTGGCAAACGTATATCCGAAGAGTTACGACCGCTTCTTATACTAACTCAGACAATTTTTACAATTTTTCTGCAGTCTTCCAGTTTATTTTGTATATCCTTAAAAGAATCATGAACAGCCAGTTGGATTGTATGTGCAGCACATCTTAATACTGACAGTACGGAATTTAAATGATCGTGTACTAATTCGTAGTCATCATTCTCACTTTCAGAAATTGTTTCGACTTCATCATTTTGTAGCTCTAGCAAGTCCTGCTGTAAAAGTTTTGACGCTTTCAACATGTTAGACCTGTTGTCCGTTGTAGTTGAATATATTTGAACAAGGTCAATATTATATTCATGCAAGCATTTCAAAATTTCATCTTTAACAAATGTGTATTGATAAGATCTTTTCATACAGTCTCTCATGAAAGACAACAAACGCAATGTTTTTGTTAAATGATAATTCGTCAAGTATTTATCGTTTTAAAATTCGTTTGAAAATAACTTTTTCATGAGAAGATTGAATTTTCAAACGTTTGTTTGTAAATTTTTGCGCACCCTGTTATTGAATGTTTCATAATTTCTTTCACCAAACGCCAATAATTTTAGGTGATTGTCAAATTATATGGAATCTAACGCGTACAGATATTTTTTCCAACTGATACAATATTTCCGACAAGAAGTTAGAATATTAAAAATCGACCATCATAACAAGGTACGGTAGATAATTTAAGCTTTTCTCAATTTTATTTTAAAATATTTGTTTTGTTTCCTGGTATTATTTTTCAGTATATGGCAATCAAAGAAACTTTTAAATAATTTAACATATAAAAACACGGTTTTTATAAAAACTCTTTATTTCCTTATGCATATGAGTTCTGAATCTATTCGACTGCGACTGCGCGTGACTGTGCGTGACTATGCCAAAGTTAATCTTTCTTTACAGCAAATATATCGACCAAGTTTCAGATTAATTGGATGAGGGGAAATCCGTTTTAAATCTCACCGTGACGGTGGGTGACCATGCATGACTGTGCGTGACTAAGTCAAAGTTAATTTTTTTTCACAGCAAGTGTATGGACCAAGTTTCATATCGATCGGATGAGGGGAAATGACATTTAGGTCACTCCGTGGCTGTACATGACTATGCGTGACTGTAGTTACTACAATACTATGGGCCAAGTTTCAGATCAATTGGATAAGGGGGAATGGGGTTGTCCCACGACAGACAAACAGGTAGACAGGCTGACAGACGGACAGCCAATAGACAGACAGACAGACAGATAGTATGAGTTAAAAGAAAGAGTTTAAAAAATAATTAATATTTTACAAAATATTATCGGCGTTTACATTTTCTGACAAATTCCATAATTTATGTTTAATGGATGGTAAGTTATGCTATTGGCAGCTGATTACTAAAGATCAATATTTATCGTTTTTAAGTAGTCATTCCATATACCATTAGATGTATTTGTTCACGTTTCTTTATCATTAAGCAAGTAAGAAATTAATAGTCCGTCTAGCCCCATAGTAGAGAAATTACCTTACATCCAACCTTGCTGAGGTCATAATAGAATAAAAGAAATGAGCGTAAACTGTGGTTGACAGCATAGTTCGCGCTACAAGCTATGCTACGCTACAAGTTACGATACAATGTAATACAAACCACTGCTTGATCGTTCTTATTTGATTGCTGTAGAGATGTGACAGTAAAGCGAGAAGCTAGGTTATGCTACAATGCTAGTTGTGAAATGGTTTGCAGCTTCGTATTTTTTTCTCTTGGCATTCTTTCATTATATATATTATACTAGCTGGACTCGGCAAACGTTGTTTTGCCCTCAATGAATTTTTAATGTTAGTTAGAATCTATATATATCTATATAAAAAAACGTTTGTGTATTTGTTAATATTAAAACTGTTAAAGAAAAACCATGTTTTATTTATAAAAATTAAAATAAATATTTATTGTAACATACGTATGTATAAGAATGACCAATATATTTCTATCATTGTAATTCTAAACAGAGTGAACAATATTTTTATTTTCCTTATTCTGGCAGTAAATTAATAAATTTACTGGCTTTCCGACATGGGAAAAACAACTGGTTTCAAGGTCCAAACCACATATTTGCAATGATTGTCCTTGAGATTTATTGATGGTCATGGTAAAGCCCAATCTGTTCGGAAATTGCAATCTTTTGAATGTTATCAGTGTGTCGGTAGGAATCATAGGAATTCTTGGCAGCAAGACATGTTCTCCTTTAAATTTGCCTTTGGGAATTGAGTATTATCCTCACAACAATTAACATGGTGCCATTACATAGTCTTGGAGCGTTCAGGTTACGTAGCAAAATTATTGGAGAACCAACTTTTAATTTTAATAATTGTGGAAGTAGATCGGCTACATCAAGTGAATTCAAAAATTCTGTTGGATAATTGACTGCTTCATTTTCTTCAACATCACTATTCATAGATTTGAAATAACACTTTCGGAATCAATCATGTCCTGAATAATAATTTTTTGCGACTTAATTAGTTCTTTCACTTAACCATGTAGTTGTTTTGAAAACTGGTCAGCCATTGGATCATGGATAATAAAATGAGAGCTGCACCAAAAGGTCTTTCATTGCCTTTCAAATCTTTTAAAGTTCTATGTAGTGCTTCTAAGGAATGTTTGTAAGCCATGTTATATTCATCCCAAATAATAATATTGAATTTTTGCACAACTTTTGCCATACCGGAATGTTTTTTTTATATTAATACGGCATTCTCATTCGTTTGTACATTTAACGGTGATTTGAGTGCTGAATGAGCTGTGCGACCACCATGCAATAATGTTGCGGCTATTCCGGATAAAGCAATAGCCAATGCAATTTTTCCTTCCTTTTTGGTTAGAATATTTGTATATAAAAACGTTTGTGAATTTTGGAAATTATAAAATTTAAATAAATTTGACAACTCATTATTTTTCGAATGCCAGCGCCATCTACCGCGTCCAACAAAAAATTTTTTGCATCATCTAACATACTTATATGTACATTCTTTGTTTCAGTAAAATCGCACCGTCAATAAGACTATTCGAAATGACTTTACCCCAGCGCCACCTATCGGGTCCATTTATACATACAAAAATTACCTATGATAAAACGTCCATACATTCTGAATTGCAGTCAAATCGCACTAAACAAAAAAATAAAAAAAAAAACAAAAAAGGAGAAGTTTAACTTCTTATATATAAAATTCTCGTGTCGCAGTCTCTGTAATTGAACTCCTCCGAAACGGCTTGACCGATTCTCATGAAATTTTGTGTGGATGTTGGGTAGGTCTCAGAAACGGACAGCAGGTATTTTTTTGATATCTCAACTGGGCGTGGCACTTATGGCTATCATAGTACTCCAGATATCTGATTTTAAAAGTTCACTTTGTATGGGGGGTACCCCTCCCAGTGGCCCTATCAAAAAAAATAGACGTTATCCGATTCTAAGACCTACCCAATATGCGCACAAAATTTCATGAGAATCGGTAGAGCCGTTTCGGCGGAATTTTACCACAAACACCGCGACAGAAGAATTTTATATATAAGATTATGAAATTATATTATGAAATTTTCTCATATCCTCACCATTTCTATTTATTTCATGGATTCCATTCTTTCTAACAAAAAATACAAAAAGTATGACCTGACCTGAAAGCCTCATCGTCGCAACAACTCAGTCGTACAATACAGCTCTCACTCTGACATTTTGTGGCATTGCTATAGCATGAACTATTATAGCTTCTAGCATTGCACATTTTGTCGCAAGTATTCTGCCTTCAGCCTACATCTGAGTGACACTGTTAAAAACTGGTGCCTTGCAGATATATAAGCTCACAGTGGATATTGCAATTTTGGTTATTGTGGAACATGGGCCCAATATGAAACCCTTTTTATTTCAAAATAGGGATTATTTCACAAATCTGTGAAATATAAATATCAACATTTTATTTGCAGTTGCGAAAATAACAGTAATTACTAATTTCGACTTTTTATACCCTATACCACTATGTGGTTTGGGTATAATGACTTTGTGCTGCTGTTTGTAACAACCAAAAATATTTGACCTAGACCCATCTTTAATTATATCGATCGAATCAGAATCACTTTTTGAGCTGATTTAACAATGTCCGTCTGTCCGTCCGTCCATCTGTGTGTCCATGTAAACCTTGTAATCAAACTGCAAGTCGCAAATATGAATATATTTTGATGAAATTTGGTATACAAGCTTTCATCGGCCATGGAATTAACTGAAATTGTGAGAATCGGTCCATGTTCAGACCTAGCCCCCATACAAATGACCCTTATAAAATCGACATAAATTGACATAAGATCCAAATTGTCGTGTAGATCTTAGTCAAATTGGGTTTGTATGTGTTTATTACATCCATTAATGAATAGTCCAAAAATGATCCCTATGGGACAACTCTTAGCCATAGGCCCCATATAAAGCTGCTTCCGATCTTCACTTAAATCTATCAAAAATCAAAAATATTGCACTGATTCATCTCAAATTTTGTTTGTATATATTTTCGCAAAATACAAGAGACTTTACCAACCATGGTCAGGATCGGTCCATTTTTGGACCAAGTCCCCATATAGACATAGCATCCGATATGAACTTTTTCATATCTGCAGCTAAAAAAAATTAATAAAAATCCCACTCAAATATGGTTTATGCTTATTTTCTATATCCAGTCTCTAAACGCATGGTATAGGGTATCGTATAATTTTCTTACTTGTTTTTTATTAATTTTGCTCGTAGCGTGTACATTAATATTGCATATATTTATTACATAAAATGCAACAATAAGTATACCATTGAACTTAAATTTTGGAATTATATTATACAAAAAAAATAATCATTACAGTTTTAATAAATACAGACAGAAAACAGATTCGTTGTGGCTACCAAATTTATTGCCAACCGAATTTCGATGAAGTTAATAATCGAATTTTGAGTTGACTGGAATTACAATTCTATTGTCTTGACAGTAAAAATTGTATCAAAAAAAAATGGTTAGTTATTATAAAATTTCTGTTGATACAATCGAAAATTCAGTCATTAGTCGTTAGAACAATTCGGTTGGCGAATTTTTTTTCTACGTGTACTTATGAACTTAAGTTTATTAGGGTTTTTTTTCTGCGTGTACTTATGAACTTATGTTTATTAAAGATTTTATAGAGGTTTCTGTCACTTAGTTGAAAGGTTGTCCATCTCAGTTTAAAATCTTCAACATTTTGGGAAACCCTATTTTAGCTCCTCAAATTAACCCAAACAGTCTGGCGCATTTACATATCTTGTTTTAAAAATCACAAAAATATATGGGCAATGTTTTTTGGCTTATGTAAGGAAGTAATCTTCTTTGGTAACATTCCTTAATATAAATTTCGGAATTTATAGACAAAGTAAGCAAAATAATCATTTTGAACCGGAAGATGCGGAAAACGTTCAGTACATATTTTTTGTCGAGCAATATGCAGCAGTATTTTTTTTTTTTATCAAATATGATTTCAATATCCGTGCTCTGTTTTAGTAGTGTTGCTGGTCTTTGTATGTTTTCAAACCTGCATTGGCTTTAGCTTTCCATTCTGGGCCTGGTAACTTGGGAGCTCTTTTTATGAAGTCAAAAGTATTATGGGGAATTCTCTTTCTTCCCACACCATGTTTTATACCAATGGCGAAATGCTGATAATTTCTAAAAATACTGCAAAAAGTTTGATGGCAGACCTTTAATTCTTTGGGCAATTTTTTTATGACCAATTTGGATATTATTGAAAATATTTGATAATTTTAGCACGTTGTTATCCATTATATGAAATGCAGATTTTGTATTAAACATTTGATGGAACAGAGATTGCTTTACAATCGGCACACCCAAAGTAGGTAGGGATATGAGGAACGGTATGACAACCTGATAAAATAAGTATGCCTAAAATAAGTATTGACTGTATTGGTATCACAGGGGCGAACAGAACGTGTCGAACCGATGCTATCGGCATCATGCTTAGCATTACAACATTGCGTATATCGATCATTGAAGATGCGTGCATGAGGGCCATACGACTTCAGGATTTCGGTAGCATGAAGGATGGTGACCTGAATGGTCACATGAGAGTCGCGAGGCTCTTCATCCACGACCCGGTGGCGATGTTACCAAAAAACATATTCATCAGTGAATTTGAAACCATGATATTGGAACGGAGCGCATGGACCAGTGGGACCTGGGAACCGGAGCAAGGTTCTCATGTGTGGTTCACAGATGGCTCAAAACAAACAAATGGGGACACGGGCGCGGGCATATTTGGATCCAATTTTTAACGTGCCTTACCCATGGGTAAATACCCATCTATTTTCCAAGCGAAGGTCTTCGCTATTTTTATATGCGTGACTGAATCTCTCAGAACAAAGACAAAAAGGGCACTCATATATATACTATCCGACAGTCAGGCTGCACTAAAGGCAATAATGGCTTACAAAGTGACGTCCAAACTGGTGTGGGAGTGCATCGAATTAGGTAGTGTAATAGCGCTTGCATCGATTTACGATTTTTCTTTCTAGTTTTAGAATTCAATATTTTGAATAACAGTTACAAACATTTGCCATAATATTTTTATTTTGTATAAAAACGCCATCTAGTAGGCACTGTATATGATTAGCGATATTGTAATGTATTCATGTGCTACTTGTTTTTAGTAATTTACTAAGGAGAATTGGAAAGATAGCGTTATTTCTTCAAATTTGCTAAATCACGTTGAATAAATGCAGCTTACATGCCATCCTAAAACAATTTTTTTCTGCCACTTGTTTCGCAGACAGCCAAGTGTAAAGTTTAAACATCTTCAAAAATAAAATCTTTAATCCTAAAATTAAATTAAGTCATAAAGTGTGTGGTAGTGAATAAAATTTATACATACATATACTATTAAAAAGCCATTTTTAATCAAAATGGATTCAAAATAAAATATCCTTTTTTTATAAATTCTTCAATAGTTAAACGTGAGTACAGGTTTTCTTTTATTAAATAATTTTTCCATTGAACCTATAATATAAGGGGTATTTTTTTTTCCTTTCATCTGTTGTTTCTAGCAGTATACAACTTTTTTTTTTCGCAAAATTCGCTGTTGGGGTGTACCTCTTTGCCAAGGTACATTTTGGCAACCTTACTATCCAGCGAAGTCACACACTCTTGGATAAAGTTGTTACATCTAGTTGACCAACTAAAATCTCCATTTTCGGCAAGATCTCTTGGCGAATATAAGTTTGGCAGATTGCAGGAAAAAACCACTCAGCATTACGTATTGTGTTTTTTTTTTTGAACCAATTCTAAACTTTTTCCCACAAGTGCCATCTCAATGGTAATGTAATAAAAAAAAAGGAAAAAATTTACAGATAATAACAAAGAAAAAAAAACTATTTAATTTATATAGGCACTTTGTATGTAATATACAAAAATCCAAAAATAGAAGCTCTAGATCAACAACAATATTAGCTTGGAGACAAATTATATGGAAAAAAAATAACTGTTACGGTCATCTCTCAATTTTTCTAAGTACATGTTGATTGGAATTTACTAGCATAGCAATGCATATGCAAATGTTAAGTGTGTCGATCAGCAACATCACGCTGTTTACAAATAAGAAGCCGTCATTAATTTAACCAAGTGCTAAAAAAAAAGGAAACAATTTACAAAAATATACATAAATATATCAATGGATCAACCACCGCATAATTAGAAATAATTCTCCCGTGCTTATGAAGCCAAATGTGGAAACGTTCGTCAGAGGCTAAGTTTAAATTCGAGGTATTTTTATATAAAAGCAAAGATCTCTTAATCATTATATATGTACCACAAAGAAACGAATGTAATTGCTTTAAAGTAATTTCGCTAAAAATTTTGATGGCTGTTGTGTTCATAAAAGAAAAGTAAAACCGGTTAAAGCCTAATTCAATATAAAATTATATATTCTTACTTCGCTATAATTTAAACTATTTTTTTTTCTAAAATAGTTCTAATGTGTGAAATCATATTTAAGTGAAAGTGCTTATTAATTTTTCTAAAGAACAATAGTTTTGTACTCTAGTGTAAACGTTTTTTTTTTAACTTGTGTACTCCTATTTTTTTTTTCCTACCTGTTACTCAAACCAAGGTTCATGCAAATCATTCCTAAAGTTATTTACTCAAAAACATACAACTATTCGATCACTATGAATGTTAACAACAGTAGTAATAATCTACCAACTTTTTGCTGTAAAGTGTGTTACAGAAGCTTTGTATAAACTTTGGATTGATTAAAACAGGCGAAGGAAAGTAATAGATTTAAATAATCCCTAATAAGTTAATTGGAATAGCCTTAATTAGAATTTATTAATTAATCAATGTTATTTTTCAGAGAGCTTTTATACAATTTAAAATTCAAAGTCAAATTTTACAGAAATGTTGCGATACATTTAGCAGCAACATTACTCAACTAAGAGAAATTACATTAATTATTTAGAAAACTACAACAACAAAGTACCTGCATCGAAAGATCTTTCGGCGAGGGAGCAGCGTTGAAATGAGTATGTAAGTTGTCAGATTCTCATTACTTTTAATTTAACATATATATTTTTTTGGTGCTTTGCATAAAATTTTTTTTTTGTTTATTTGCAATTTCATTTTACCAAAAGAATAAATCTTCAAACTAGCTTAATGCAATTACGGATGTTTATTCTTTAGGGTGACCAGATGAAATTAAATTCATATAAAAAAAAAACTATAGAAATATTATATAAAATTACCATTATTTTTATGCATTTAATTTTTCTTCCATTATAGTTAGAAATTTTATAAGATGAAGTTACAGATAAGAGGTTAGCTAGGAAGTTAGTTACGATTAATTTTTTTTTATTTTTCTCTAGAACCATGAACCCCCCCCCATTTCGACGAGCAATAAGGCCGGTGGTATAGCGTGCACCTGCTTCATTTTATACTTATAAACATCTACCATTTCAATCATTAAAGAAACAAAAAAAAAGAAAAAAAAAATATCGTTACATGCTACAGTAGATGCAACAAATTAACTCTATGCTGGATTCCGGGACATGAAGGATATGTAGGGAACGAAAGGGCCGATTGCCTAGCCAATCGAGGGGCCCGTCGTCCTTTCATCGGTCCGGAACCTTTCTATAGTGTTCCAGTGGGACACATAAAAAAAATGAGGGAGTTGAGAAAATCACAAATTGCCGAACTCTGGGACAAAAGTCCAGGTCAACGGCAGGCCAAGAAATTTATAACTCCATCCAGTGTTCAATCGGAAAGACTACTTACCCTTGATAAAAACGACTTAAGGACCTTGATGGGATTCTTTACAGGACACTGCAATCTTAGATATCTGCTATAGACACATGTAGGTTCTGCGAGCAGGAGGTGGAACCAGCAGAACATATTCTCTGTGAATGCCCAAGACTACGTGGTAAGAGAATCCTTGCACTTGGAGGATACATTGTATCCCCCCGGGACATATGGAAACTAATGCCAAATAGGGTAATTGGCTTCATAAGAAGCCTTTATCTTTAGGACAACCATGGGATGCACAAAAGGTCAAATTGGTGGAAGTGCGTATAGCCTTCTTATCTTATCTTATCTTATGCCTAGGAAGCGGTACAAATTCTCTCAAGTAATATATACTGATATGTTTTTTTAATGAGCATACTTATCTGAATAATCAAAAAGCATATCCATAACTTCATTGTCCAAATATTTTAGAAATATCTTCATAGGTGATTTTCCATCTAGATTAGATTTAAAAAAAAAAAAAAAAAAAAACATATAGGGAGTTGTGCTATTTAAATCTACCGATTGACCGGTCAAGGTTCAAATCGATTCGTTTTGATTTATCTTACTTTTGAACGAAAACATAACAAAACCAAACCAAACCAACACATAACACAACTAAATAAAATAAAATGATCATTGAAAAAACCGTTAAGGTAATTTGCACGCAATTAGCGACAGTTCCGTTTTCGCAACAGCTATTTTCAAATTAACAACATGAAAAAAATGTATTCTTGTTTCGAAAATGGTTTTTTAAGAACTTGTTTTTCAATATTTTCACAATCAAAATTCTAGAGTAAAATATATTAAAAAAATATTTGAAATACTTGGACATTTTTGAAAACTTTAAAAATTTGATTTAGCAAAACATGTGAATTTCTTTTTTGAATCAATATCGTAATGGCAAAGGCCTTAATTAACTTAGAAAAAAAAAACTATTCAAATGCGTTCCTTGAAAGTGTTTTACTATTCGCCCTAAGTTGGTGCTGCGAAAACGCAATGCACGCACACAATGGGTTAAGATTTGTTCGATTTCCCTCCTATAGTTGCTTTGAAAAAAAATTTTTTTAAATACTTGTATGTGAACTAATATGTATTTTCAATTAATTATTATGTTTGTTTATTTATAATATGGCATGATGTAGGATGCAATATAGCCCACATAAAAAACGTTTTCTTTTTCATAATTTTAAATCAAGAATGGGAAGCAGATTTATATGGTTTCTATGACCAAATATGGTTTTACAATGTAAATTTTTGGACTACTGAGAGAACAGCGTAATACACAGCCATGAAATAAATTTAACATATCATTTCTGAGTTTTTTCTTTAAATAACGACTTGACATTTAAGTCACATTAAGTTCATTAAATTAATTTGCAGCACTATCGACGTATGTCAATCTACGTTTGATCGCTGACAAATTATTTTCTCAGAAAACGACTCATAGCGACATACGTTGTTATTAATGAAAAAAATTGCAAAATAATTTTGGATTATTTTTCAGTTTCTAACCACTTTTAAAAACTTGTGTGTGTTTATTTCTGTTATTTTTTTCACTGTTATTCTTGATACGTTGTTATATTCTCATCCTAAGTCCCGTTAACTTTTTGTTGACGAACAAAAAAAATCCATTTTTCAAGCAACAACAACTTATGTCTACATGGGTGGTTGCATTGGTAGTTTTCTTTCTCAAAGAAACATAAGCTGTTTTATGTGCACACACTTTAAGTGTCATTTACATATTGATTTTAGCGTCCTTCTCTAGGATCTCTTCCTCTTAAGTTTTTTGACTCAAAATTTTATATAAAGTAGTTACTGCCCATATCTACAGGACTGTTAAAAAGACGCTCTAAAAACTTTATATCGAGCCCATAATTTCAAATATAACGTTTTTTGGCTCCCCTGAACATTTTGATTTTATGACATACGCGGTTATTCTAGAAAACCACAGATATATGTTAGGGGGTTCGACTTAAAGGGGCTGGAGGTAAAGATGAACTAACAAAACTAATACAACAGATTTTAACAATTTTGTTTTATTTCTATTTACGACAGATGGACGGATGGACTGATATCGCTAATTTGACTCCGAAAGTGATGCAATGAGTGCAACTAGATCGAATAGATTTGGTAGTTACAGTTAAAGTTTAATCACTTCAATGAACCTTACTAGGAATATAAAAATAAATTTATTTCTCTTGTTTAAAAAGAGGTATTAAAATTTTTTTTTTAATTTTTGTAGTAATCAATTTCTAATGAAGTTAATATGAACATTTATTTTTGTGCGACGACCTTATGTAATTCTCATATTATTTTCTACGTGAAGTTTTAGTAAAACAGTTGATTAAAGCATTGTAATTTTAAAGACGTTAATAACTCTTTCACCTTATTATCAATTTCAATACAGATTTTTAAAACTAAAAAAACCAGTTCGGAGCATGCTTTAATTACATGAATTGAAGTATTAAATAGAACAAAAGAATGTCTTCATTCGGCCCACAACTTTTTAGAATTACAATAATGTTTTTATATTTCTACATAACTTTGTTACTTGTAATGTGCTTAAACAGTACGTTGAAAAATTATGGAAATACTTTTTAAATAAAGTGCAGTTATTTTATGTATAAGGGATTTTATGTTTTGACTATTTTATACGTTTTAGCATCCAATTCGTGTTAAATTGTATTAGTTAAGGAAAATTTTAACAATTTTGCGTTAGGATGTATAGATTTCGAGATACAAGACACTTAACGCTTTTCAATCAAGCAACGCTTTTCAATCAACTATTTTCTCACTATGCTTAGTTTTCAATTTAATTGAAATCCTAAAATTGATGCGTAGTTTTATGGGTGAATACTAATGATACATACAGATTTACACATTCATCTAATCATCGAGCCAGTGATAAACATAAATATCATATGTATGTATTATTAATGGAAATAGCCGGAAGTTAACTGTCACTATATGTCAGTTTTTTTCTTTTCTAATTAAATAATATTATACTTTTTGTATAATTCATTTACTAACAGACAACTTCCATTGAAAGTAAATGACTATTTAATTATTTATTATTTGCTTATTTTTTATTCATATTTTTTAATGGTCTTTATATATAAAATCATTGACGTTCAAATTCTAACAAAAACAAAAATATTTTAAAATATAAAATGTTTAACACAATTTTTGTAAATATATAAAGTTCATAATAAAGATATTAAATAGAGGTGATCACAAACACGTCGATTTTAATTAAATTTTATATAAAAAAATTGCATAAAAATGTAACGCAGCCATATAATATTTTTCAAGATCTTATAAAACATCTAATAAAATTTTGTTATGGTTTTTTCAAGGTAGTTTTAAAACAAAAGGTAAAAATTTAAAAAACATTAAAAAAAAATTTGTCAACAAAACAGCCACCAATAAAAATTTGCATTTATAAATTTATCGTTTTGCATGTTTTATGAACAGTAACAAAGTTTGTCATATAAAAGCAAACAATAAGGGAATTCAGCAATGGGATACGTATAAAAACCTGGAGGCAACAGTGGGTAAAGTTATGCTTTAAAGAGCAACAAAATTTGTTATCATGAGAATTTTGAGGATATAGACTCATTGACTCGTGACTGTATAGATCTGTTTATCCACTTCGTTCGAATTAACTACTATTAAAAGATTGTCTACTAGTGTGCCAGTGGAAAATATTGTAGCCTTTCAATCTGTAGAAATTTTTAAGGAGAAAATTGTTTCGAAAACGTTGAAAAGCAGGACAAGTCTTTAGAGAAATGTTTAATGTTTCACAACAAACACAGAATTTTCCGATTGTTCCAAAAAAAGAAAAAAAATCCGACAAAAACTTTTTGTCAAAAAT
The DNA here is from genome assembly GCA_963682025.1 of Cordilura impudica. Lineage (NCBI taxonomy): Eukaryota > Metazoa > Arthropoda > Insecta > Diptera > Scathophagidae > Cordilura > Cordilura impudica. The sequence continues at coordinate 74,870,569 of OY821518.1, forward strand.
CAAACCCTTAAACCTGACTAATGATTTCTGAACTTTATTTAAAATTTTGGCTCCTTACAAATACCTTACGAGAAGTTCTAGACTTCTATTTTATGAGCGATTTTCTAGACTCACTCGATACCTTGAAATTAACATTTTTACTTGGGGAGAGTTTCGCTTTATGCTAGTTTCTATTTAGAGTTTCCTATATTTACTCCAATTTCCTCAAATTAAGTAATAAGTGTTATCCAAGCAGAAACTGCATGTGCGGCAAATTAGTTATCTAAAATTAAATTAACATGAACACATCTGGGATATTAGTGTCAATTGCATTTGACAATAGTGCTGGTCACATACATATAACAAAAACTATATGGGTAAATGCTCATACTGTTTATCAAACAAAAGAAAATCTACCGGTGTTATTGTTTACATCAAACTATACACCATTTCATGCATACACTATAGTGGAATTAAATTAAATTATCATCAACTGTAGAGAAACAAGAGCGTACGAAGGAGGGAAAGGGAGAGAGAGATGGAAAGACAGGTTAAGGTAGTATTGAGCTAAACAAAAGTTTTTATGGTAGTTCTGGTGCAACCTCTACCTCATATTTCATAATAATAATAAATAATAAATTCCCGTCGTTCCTATAAGGAGCATAGGGCCATATATCATACAGATATTATATCAGATATTATTTAGTTGACGTGACAAAGGCTTAACCCTATCGCCATTTTGGTGCCATATGGCAGTTTCTGTTTTATGGACCTGTAAAATCCCTCAGGGTGCAGAAATATTCTGTATTATAGTTATTTGATGTTTCGATTATAATTAAAACAAGTAAAAGTGTTAAATTCGGCTATGCCGAATCTTTGATACCCTCCACCTAGGTTTAACGTTTACATTAATATCTGGACTTCTTGCACTGTTTGTAAAAAATGTCACCTCTTACCTCGACAGCTCTTATGGTTCCGGAGATCATTCGTTACAAACAAATGCACCAACGTTTTTATATACATATATAGATATGAATTTAGTAAAATTTCACTAACGTTAATTTTTATTCAAATTATAGTATATATTAATATATTATATTATATATTATATATATAATATAAATTATATTATTTATTAACTTAGTTATGAAAAAAAAAATTTTTTTGAGGACAATATTTGGCGTGTATTTATTTTATTTTTCATTTTATTATTTATTTTTTTTTTTTTTTGGTTCTGAAATATGAAATTCGAAAATGAGTAGAAAAATTGGGGTTGGCCTTAGTTTTATTCGAAAATTTTGTTGTTTACTAATTTATCTATATATATACTAATATAATAAAGAGGTAATGTGTGTTTGATTGTTTGTTTGTTTGTTTGTTTGTTTGTAGGAGGTAATCTTCGTAACTACCCATCTGATCTTCCTGAAATTTTCACAGGGTCTTACTGCGGATATGGGAGGTGCTATAGGCTATCATTTTTTAAATAGTTTTAGTGGGCGTGGCACCTCCCACACAAAGTAAATTTTTAATATCATATACATATATTGAGTACTATGATAGGGAGAGCTTTGCAACTTTGTGTGAGGTCACCCATTGTTAATATAAGTAGCTACGCCGGAAATGGGCGGGATCGAATAAGTGGGCATGGTACCTCCCATACAAGTAATAGTTCAATATTATGTATCTCGAGTAATGTGATAGAGAGAGCTTTTCAAAATTTTCTGATGTCACCTATTATAAGTGTGAGTAGTCGGATGCAAAATGGGCAGTATCAGACCAATAGGCGTGGCACCTGCCATACAAAGTAAATATAAAATGCCATATATCTGGAGTACTGTAATAGTGAGAGGCTTGGGACTTTGTTTGAGCCCATAAGTTATTCGTTTGATTAGTTAGACAAAAAATGGGCGTGATCGGAGCAGTGGGCGTGGCACCGCCCACACAAAGTAAATATATGATATCATATAACTGGTGTGCTAAAAAAGGAAGCTTTTACACTTTGCACGAGCCTATCAGATCTAAGTATGAGTAGTCGAACAAAAAATTGGCGGGTTCGCACCAATGGGCGTGGCACTCCCCATGCAAAGTAACTCTTTAATGTCATATATCTGGAGTACTGTAAAAGAGAGAGCTTTGTAGTTTTGCCTGAGCCCATAGGTTCTTTATGTGATTAGTCGAACAAAAAAATGGTCGTGATCGGAGCAGTGGGCGTAGCACCGCCCATGCAAAGTATATATCTAATATCATATAACGGGTGTACTATAAAAGGGAAAGACTCGACATTTTGCATGAGTCCATCAGATACTAATGTGAGTAGCCAATAAAAAGTGGGCGGAATGGGATTAGTGGGTATGGCACCGCCTATGTAAAAAATATGAAGCACTGCGAAAGCTACAGTCTTTTGACAAGTTCATTAGTTATCAGTGTGATTTTTCCTGGAAAATATATAGCCAAAATCAAAAATCGCCAAACCCAAAAATCGCGAAAAATAAAAATCGCCCAAAACAAAAATCTTCAAAATCAAAAATGGACAAAATTAAAAATCGCTAAAAAGAAAAATTGCCAAATGATATTCTAAGTTCAAGACCAATAATTAAGTGTTGCCATATCTAATATGGATAATCCATTTTATTATCATGGGCAGCTACAAGTACCTTGCTCCAGGTTAAAAAAGCCGAAAAATCTGATAATTGTTGTACCGAATGAAAAAATAAAAAACATTGTATATCAGCAAGTATTGAAATAAAAAAATCTATACCAATAATCTATACTTACATAATAAAGAGGTAATATGTGTTTGTTTGTTTGTTTGTTTGTTTGTAGGAGGTAATTTCCGTAACTACTCATCTGATCTTCCTGAAATTTTCACAGCTTTACTGCGGATATATGCTGTAATTTCTCAAATGGTTCTCGTGGGCGTGGCCCCTCCCATACAAAATAATTTTTAATATCATTTTAATTATTTTTTTTATTATTAATCAACACTCAGGGAATGCCCCCACAGATGCAGTGCATTCTGTTGATCTCAGGAAAGATATAGATATTGGAAGGCGGAAAGAGGGAGTAGTGTGTAAATTTTTTTTTTTTTTTTGCAGCGACAGACCAAAGCCTCTGGTGGGAATTGAAAACACGACCCCCGCATAGTAGGCGAGCACGCTACCTACTCACCTACCGGTGAGTATGATAGAAAAAGGTTTGCAAATTTGTCTCAGGTCATCTATTATTAACGTGAGTAGTACGACAAAAAAATGGGCGGGATTGGAAAAATGCGCGTGGCACCGCCACACAAACTTAATATTAAATGTGATATATCTGAATTAGTGTAATAGTTAGAGCCTTGGGACTTTGCAGGAGCCCTTTAATAACTATGCGGAGGGGGGAGGGGGAGGGTGTAGCGAAGCACACCGAGTTACATCTAGTTTTAAATAAAATTAAAAAAAAAATATGTATATTGTTAAGTTCTCATGATATTGATTTAGGCAATAAAAAGTTTTGAAAATAATATTTCGTCTTTATTTATTATTATTTTTTTTTATTATTCTGACACTTAAATTTCGATAGCCAGTAGAGCAATTTTATGCCTTTCCGAAAATTCAAAAAGTTATTCGTAACACTGTATTTAATCTATGAATATACTTTAATGTACAAATGTACAAATACAATATGCAAATATTGAAAACAAACAATAATAAAAACAAACCCATAAAAACGCATACATTCATATATAAACGTCCAACAAAACAAACAAAAAGTAAACATTTATGTTTTATGTTAATGAGTATGTACAGAATGTATTATTTGTGTGTGAATGTGTATGTGAGTGAAAATGTATGCTAGGATGTATAGAAATAAAACACAATTTATTTATTTTTTTTTTTTGATATTGTTACTTTTTACTGATTTACAATATACCAACATGACTTTTTGGTATTTGACCATTTTTTTTCTCTCTATAAAACATACAAATACACGCTCACTCCATCATTTCAATGCATACAAATGTTTTTCGTATGCATAATGGTATGTACTGGTGAATAAGTGTGTGTTTGTGTGTGTTTGCCAAGTATGTTTTTATGTACAAAAGAAATGATAAATGCGTCGGCATTTTGTTAGCAACATTATGTGGTTTGCAATTTACATAATTTAACATATATTTTTATATCTACCACTTCAACTTACTATTTTATTGAATTTTGTTTTTGTTTAATATGAGAGTGTATGTGTCTATTTAAAATATTGTATGACAAGAATGTTTCACTTAAAATCTGGACTTCGTTAAGTGAACGACAAATTATGAGTCTGTGATAAAGAAAACACTTCATGTTTTTTTTCAATTTGGTTATTTATTCTTACATTTACTTATCGATCTATAACAATAAAGAAGGAAAAATATTTAGTATTTTTTTTTTTATTTCAGAACTACTTACCGCAAAAATTAAGCTTAAATATACACTATTTATTATCTCCGCAGGAATCATCCCAAATTTTACAACTAAGTCAGATATTAGCCCCATAACTTACAAGTCCCATAAGGAAGTAAGCACACACATGAGTATAAGACAATTCCCACTAAGGGACATATGTCACTAAAATAACATTCCAAAGATAGCCACATAGATTTTGCCCCGATACTTTGGGAAACTTTAGTGGCGAACAGAGAAAGCATGTTCACTTTTCTCCACATAAAACTATATTATTAACTAGAGTGCCCTGTCCTGCTACGCCACGACTTTTCGAGACTAATTGACATGTATGTTTTCATAATCAATTTTTCGTTCGAAGTTTTAAAACATTTTAATTAATATAATTTACATATTTTTTTTTTTTTTTTTATTTTAATGCTTTCTGATATTTTTTGTTTTTTCATTCGATGTACAAATCTAAAATTTTTCGGTGTTCCTACTCTGGAGTAAGACATATATAGATGCCCATGAGAAAAATATTTATTTTCAATATTAAATCCGTTAACACTTAATGATGGGCTTGAATTTAGAATATCATTTGGCAATTTTTTTATTTTAGCGATTTTTGATTTTGGCGATTTTTGATTTCTTCGATTTTTGGTTTTGAAAATTTTTGTTTTTGGGGATTATTGTCTTTCACTATTTTCAGTTTTGGCGATTTTCGAATTTGGCGATTCAGCCCATATTTTCCATGACCACTCACATTGGTAATTAATATAGTATTTTGTATAGGAGGTGCAATGCCTACTAATCCTACTCCGCCCAATTTTTCAGACTACTCACATTAATATCTGATGGACTCTTGTGGAGTGTCGAAACTTTCCCCTTTATAGTACACCAGATACATATATGATATTAAATCTTTACTTTGTATGGGCGGTACTACGCCCACTGCTGCGATCGCGCCCGTATTTGATCTGACTACTCTCGCTAATAATAGATGACCTAGGACAAATTTGCAAAGGTGTGTATGGCATAGTACTCGAGATATATCATATTGAGTAATTGCTTTGTATGGGAGTAGCCACGCCCACTTATCGGATCCTGACCATTTTCGGCATGGCTACTAACATAAATAATAGGTGACATCACACAAATTATTTCAGTCGTTGTACTCAATATCTATGATATTAAAAATTCACTTTATATGAAAAGTGCCACGCCCACTAAAAATATAAAAAAAATTCAGCCTATAGCACTTTCCATGTCCGCAGTAAGATTCTGTGAAAATTTCAGGAAAATCAGATGGGCAGTTACGGAGTTTACCTCCTACAAACAAAGAAACACACTTTACCTCTTTATTATATTAAATAATAGATTATATTTTTGACTTCTTTCTTTTTCTAAGTTTATTTTAGTTAACATCTGCAATTCAAATATTTCCACAACGTCAAGTTTTCGAAAAAATGAGGCCAAAGATCTCAGGAAGATTGTTGCTGGTTAATATGAACTAATTTTTCTCCAATATCTGATGAGATGCAAAAATTAAAGTAATTTAAATTATATGTATGTTTCGAAAAAATTTACTTTTTTATACCCTATACCACCATGTGGTTTGGGTATAAAGACTTTGTGCTGCTGTTTGTAGCTATCAAAAATATTTGACGTAGATACATCTTTTATTACACCGATCGACTCAGAATCACTTTCTGCGTCGATTTAGCGATGTCCGTCCGTCCGTCCGTCCGTCTGTATGTCCATGTAATATATTTTGATAAAATTTGGCATATAAGCTTTTATCTAGTCCCCATACAAATGACCCCTATGAAATCGACATAAATTGCCATAAGATCCAAGTTATCATATAGATCTCAGTCAAATAGGGTTTGTATGTGTTTATTATATCCGTTAATCAGTAGTCCAAAATTATTCCTATAGGACCATTCTTAATCATAGGCCCTATATAGAGCTGATTCCTGATCTTCACCTAAATCTATCAAAAAACAAAAATATTGCACAGATTTTTCTCAAATTTGGTTTGTATATATTTTTTCAAAATATTCTACCTAGTGCCCATATAAATATAGCGTCCGATATAAACTTTTTCATATCTGCAGCCAAAAAAATTAATAACAATGCCAATCCAATTTGGTTTATGCTTATTTTCGAGATTGAATTAGTTGGACCGAAGAGATAGGGTCTCTAAACTATGGTATAGGGTATTGCATAGTCGGTCTAGACCGACTATAATTTCTTACTGCTTTAATAATGAAAACATTACTTCAATTTAAAATTTTTATATTTTTTTTTTTTTTTGATTGAGTTAGAAATTAAATCAGGCTCAAAAGCAGATGGTTTTACTTTAAATAAAGCTGTTTCGGGTCGAATCACCAACACACATCAGTAACCAAAAACAGTAGAGAGTTTTTTTTGGTAAAAAGTTAATTTTTTTTTTCCTTATAGTAAAAATAAATATTTTTAACCTGAAATTTATTAGAAGATCAAAATAATATAAACAGATTTGCATTTTAAAACACTTTTTTAATTTTTCAATGCAAGGAATCAGAACACAGTTTTAGTTTTCATTTCATTTTTAAGTCCTTTAAAAAGGAAACCAGATAAAAAAAAATGGAAAACTGGGTACACATATTTTCTATACGCATGTATATGGTCCTGTTAGAATGCAAAAACTACTGCCCAGTATTTGTCTAACTTTCATTTCTCTATTGCTGGATATTTTTTTTTACTATTATACTAATAACTAGCTGACCCGGCAAACCTCGCTTTGTCCAAAAAAGATTTTTCGATTGAAATAATTTCGAAATTTTTTTTTATCGAAAATTATCGACTGTTAACAGATGACGCAATAATATAATTTAAATACAACACTGGTTTATTTAGGACAATAAAACAATAATCGGTTGAAGTCAAGGAAACTCGCGGAATTAAGCATCTCCCTTGAACCGCTCTTTCAAAATCCTTGCAACTAGCACATTACTCATTAATTTCGTCACAATCAGTCGAGTTTCATTGCATAGTTTCGGGGCATAAGGGTGATATATCCAACTTTAATTCGAATTAGCAGCGGGCATAATGGCTCTGGTGGTGGAAGCTATTTGGCAATTTCACCTTTGCGCCCACGCAACACAATCCAGGCGGTTCTTTCTCAAATATAACTGCATTGCAATGCTCACAAACGACAGACATCTGGCCGAATTGAACCGATGTATGCGTACTGTATTTATTGAATGTTAGGCTTATATCGAAAGGGTGCATGCTCAATGTTCACCTGAATAATTTATTGTAGATTACGTTGTCGTTCAAAAATCGCACACTGTGATCTGGCTTCATCTCTTTGCCGAGCATTAACTTCTCTACTTCTCTATCATTGCTGTTCATTGTGTGCTTCGTTGATCTCTTCTGACTGTCGCGCACGATTTCCAGCCATTATGGTCGAACTGATTCACTTCCAATAGCACGTTCCTCTTCCGTTCGACGTGCTACGACATTTCGATGCTGCGTTGCATCTGGAGAACGCCGGCCAATGCCATGAACTCTTCTTGGCATCGTTATAAAAATGATAAAATTATCCGAAAGTCAAAAAGAATATGTATTTTTAAAGAAACAGTTATTCAATAATACACCAATTTTTCGAAATTAAAGTTTAAATTTAAGTATATTATTTTATAATCCAACTTTGCTATTAAATTATGTGATGGAAGACCTGGCAAATAAAGTAAATTAAAAAATCTTTTGGTAAATTCACTCATTCATCTTATACTACCGCAGTAGCAATAAACTTGAAAGAAAATTGCGGAAATTTCAATTTTTGCTATGCTGCTGAAATTGCCATTGCTCTAAAACATTTTCCTTTAAAACGATCCAATATATTAAAGTTCTATAATTACTTCTATGGAAGTAACCCCACCCATTTATCCGATTCCGCCCATTTTCACACTCACACTAATAACCTATGAACTCACACAAATTATCTTCACTTTCCCTTTTATAGTATTCAAGGTAATTTTATTATTTCAAAAATTTCGCCAGGGCGAATCACAGAAATAATAGATGAACTCACACAAACTTGCAAAGCTCTCCCTATCATTATACTCGGTATATGTACATAATATTTAATCAGTACTTTGTAGGGGATGTACACCGCCCACTTATCCGATCCAGCCTATTTTCGTCAGGTGTACTTACACTAATAACAACTGACGACACATAAATAATCAAAGGTCTTCCTGTCATGATATTGAGTCTGATATTCAGCGATTCATTTTTTTGTAGGTGCCACGCCCACTGTTCCGATAACGATAATTTTTACAACGGCTACTCACAGCAACTCACACCAATAATAGATGGCCTCACACAAATTTACAAAGCTCTCCCTCACATAGCACTCAATATTTATGATGTTAAAATGGAATAACCGCGTACAGCGTCATCTGTTGACATTTGTACTTTTTTTTTACTAAACCTTCGCGTGGCAGTTACAAACAAACTGAGGAAGAAAGTATCCCTTTTGGTCCTGTAGTTTTCAAGATTTAAGCGGACAAATAAACCACGATTCATTTTTATATATATAGATATGTTTTTTTGTACAGGTTTAATTAATAAAACCTTAGGAAAAAAAATTAATGGTAGAAAAACATATTGGAAATTTTCAAGGATATGATATGATACAATTTTCAAATGACATTCATCCTGATGAATAGAAACAAATATTGTTTTCACTTTTGTAGGCTTTCCTTTCTCATTTGATATCCACATTGAGGAAACTGATTGCTAGAAATATTTAAATAAATTTTTTGGAATTTGGAAGATGGGTCTAGGTCAAATATTTTTGCCAGTTATAAACATTAGCACAAATACATTAAATCTTTACCACGTAGTTGTATAGTGTATAAGAAGTAAAATGGTTTCACGGTGATTAGCCTAACTATTAATAAGTAATAATACTCCTTCAACGATTTTTTTTTAATATTTAGAAGCTACTTTAAATAATACTGCTTTTCTAGAAAATTTAATTTTTTAAGAAAAAGTAGTTCTGAAAAAAAAATTACTTTTTTAAAAATCTGTATTTATTAAGAAAAGTTACTTTTTTAAGAGATGGTACTTTTTTAGCAGAAGGTATATTTTTCAGTAAAATGCACTTTATTACGAAAAGCTCCTTTTTTAAAAAATTTAACTTTTCCAAGTACCTCTTTTTAAGTTAATTTTCTTAAAAAAAAAGTCTTTCTAGGAACAGGTACTTTTTAAGAAAGGGTTGTTTGTTCAGCAAAAGCACCTTTAAGTAAACGTAAATATTTTAACAAAAAGTACCTTTTAAGAAGAAATACTTTTTATGATAAAGTTTGTTAATGAAAAGTACTTTTTAAGAAGATTTACTTTTTAAAATCTTTCTTTTAACTCATACTCCCTGTCTGTCTGCCATAGGGCAACCCCATTCTCCTTGTGACTTGTTGTGACTATAGATTATTTTTGGGGCAGCCACGCACAGTCACGCATAGTCACGCACATTCACGGAGTGTTTCAAAACCCATTTCCCTTTATCCGATCGATCTGAAACTTGGTCGATAGACTTGCCGTGAAAAAAGATTAACTGTGACATAGTTACACACAGTCACGCAAAGTCACGACAGTCACGGAGTGATTTAAACCCCCTTTCTCCTCATCCGATCGATCTGTAACTTTGTTCATAGATTTGCTGTGACCAAAGATTTATTTTCAAATGGTCACGTAAACTCACGTACAGTCACTGAGATTCAAAATTCATATGCATAAGGAAAGAAAGAGTTTTAATAACAAACTTTGTTTTTATTGATTAGGTCAGTTAACTTTTTGAGAAGAACTACATTTTAAGAAAAGATTTTTTTTTCAGAAAGGTTACTTTTTTATGAAAAATTCTTTTGTAGGAAAAGATACTTTTGTAAGAAGAGTTAAATTTTTAAGAAAAACAAAATTTTTTTAAGCAGCTTTTTTTACTTTTATAAGATAAAGTAACTTTACAATAAAAAGTATTTTACGTTTTTATGAACTTTTTTCGACCTTCGAAAAGTGTATTTTATTTAAAAATAGTGGAACCTAAGTTCGCTTGTTTTTTTTTTTTGTAATTTATTGAATATTTCTGTCTAAAGAGAAAAAGTATTTTTTTTAGAAAAAATGTATATTTTTGAGTTAAGGTACTTTATTGGAAAAGGTACTATTTTGAGGAAAAGTATTTCTTTGTGAAAAGACAGTTTTCACACAAAGCACCTTCTAAGAAAATATAATTTTTCACAGAAAAGTTTTTTTTTGAGAAAAGGCACTTTTTTAGAAAAGATATTTTCTCTGAAGAGGTACTTATTTAAGAACAGCAAGTATGAAAATTATAGTCGGTTTAGACCGACTATACGATGCCCTATAACATGCGTTTTGAGACTCCACCTCCGAGGTCCAACGAAGGGGACTAGTATAGCCCAGCACTTCTAGGAAATGATATTTTTCATAAATTTTTTTTTAATTTTTTTCAATTTTAGCAACTCATAATTCAGCATAGGGCGTATGATATAAAATTTAAATAATTCGCATTAACAGGGTATACCGAGTCATTATAAATATTTTATTTTAAATAATTCAGTATATTTTAAGACAGATTAAACATAAGTTTTATCATTTTTAGCTCCTACTCCATATGAACTAAAACTATGCCAATTTTCACATTCCTCCCCGCATATTGATTCAAAAGGTAATTAAAAATTTTCCTTCACATATTAATATACATGTAGAAAATAAGCATAAACCAAATTGTAGTGGCATTCTTATTAATTTTTTTGCCTTCGAATATGAAGAAAAACATATCGGATGCTATATTTATATAGGGATTAGCACAAAAAGTGGACTGATCCTGACGAAATTTAGTAAGGTCACTTATTTTTTGCAAAAATATTATAATACCAAATTTGAGAAAAATCTGTGCAATAATTTTGTTTTTTGATAGATTTAAGTGAAGATGCGGAAGCCGATTTATATGGGGGCTATTACCAAGAATTATCCTATAGGGTTTAATTTTGGACTGCTGATTAATGGGAGTAATAAACACACACAAACCCAATTTGACCGAGATCTCTAGATAATGTGGATCTTATTGCAATTCGTGTCGATTTCATAGGGGTTCTTTATATGGGGACTAGGTCCGAACATGGAATGATTTTCACCAATTTCGACAACATTCATGCTATGGCTGACATAAACCTACATGCTAAATCTTATCAAAATATCTTCGTATTTGCGGCCTCACGTTTGACTACAAAGTTTATATCAGTGGTGGCCATCGAGAGAATTGAGTTACTAATAGTGTTTATGAGCTTGTGTTAGTCGTTCTACACTGATCGAAATCCACGGACGTAACACAATGCCAATATTAAATGGGTTCGTTTAGATTTTGTATGAATTTTTATATGAATGCATAAAAGGGAAAATAGTTGAGTTCACGAAGAATATGGTAAAATTTTAAACATATTTTGTTGTTTTAAAATTTTAAATCTTACATTCTGAAAATGTAAAACAAAATGTGAAGAATATTTAATCTCTTTTATCCACAAGTTTGAAATTTATTAAATCAAATAAGTAATAATAAGTAATTAGTTTCTTTAAAAAACAAAAAAAAAAAAAAAATAGCAAACCTTAAAAACATAAGACATTTGAAAGGTTATTAAGTGGTATGTTACCAAAAACTTAAAAACTTACCAGCCTGCAGTAACTGGATATTTTTAAAATTAAAAAAAAATGCATAAAAGACAGCTATAATGTTGCCGAATGGAGGCGACGTATGTAATATATAGAAAATGTATAATTTATAGTTTATCAAATCATCGAAATTTTCTCAACATTTTTTGTTTCTTATAAACAAACTAGCTGTTTTTACCCGGTCTTGCCCGGGATAAAAAGAACTTTGACTTGAAAAATGGTTCACTATGCTTACCAAGCGCTGTGTACTTAGCCCCAATTAACAAATTCCCCAATAAAATGAACTTTCTCCCCAATTAAAAATTTTTTGATTTTTTAATTTAGAAGTTTTTTATAAGATGCTGCAGCAAAAATGCTTCAAAAATAAGCTGCGAAACCGCTTTAAGTTTTTTTTTTCAGTTTATTTATAAACATAAAATATAACGGAAAGGTTCCCAAATTAAAGGAATCAAAACTTTTAAAAATTGAGTTACTTCATTCAATAAGTGATCATCATTTAGCAGAGACGTCAAATTCAAGTTTCAGAAATGAAAAACTAATGCGACGTTTAATATTGTGTCGCAAGATTTCCTATTTTGATCAACAGGTAATTATTTCACATACGTAGATAAAATTTATCATACGACATTTCACTAAGCTGTGTTCTGCGAGCGAGTCGCGTCCGCGCGCCTCGCGCCGCTTCCTCACAGCTACTACCCGTGCTGCCGCTTAGTTTTCGTTAACTTATTTTAATTCCTAAAACATATTTTTTAGAACATTGCGATATTTTAGCTGAGCTTTGTTCCGAGAGTGCGTCGTGTTCGCATCCGTCGCGGCCGAGTTAGCGGTCGCGCGCAGCGGGCCGCTTCCGCGCGTTTGGCAGCCACACCTGTGCTGCCGAGCAGTTGTTGTCAACTTATTTTAATCGCCAAAATATATTTCTCAGATCATTGCGATATTTTTGCTGAGCTGTGTTCCGCGAGCGCGTCGCGTCCGCATCCGTCGCGTCCGCGCGCCTCGCGCCGCTTCCTCGCAGCTACTACCCATGCTGCCGCTTAGTTTTCGGCGCGCCGCTTCCGCGCGTTTGGCAGTCACACCCGTGCTGCCGCGCAGTTGTTGTCAACTTATTTTAATCGCCAAAATATATTTTTCAGATCATTGCGATATTTTAGCTGAGCTGTGTTCCGCGAGCGCGTCGCGTCCGCATCTGTCGCGTCCGCGTCCGCGCTCCTCCGCTTAATTCTCGTTAACTTATTTTAATTCCTAAAACATATTTTTTAGAGCATTGCGATATTTTAGCTGAGCTGTGTTCCGAGAGCACGTCGCGTCCGCATCCGTCGCGTCCGCGCGCCTCGCGCCGCTTCCTCGCAGCTACTACCCATGCTGCCGCTTAGTTTTCGGCGCGCCGCTTCCGCGCGTTTGGCAGTCACACCCGTGCTGCCGCGCAGTTGTTGTCAACTTATTTTAATCGCCAAAATATATTTTTCAGATCATTGCGATATTTTAGCTGAGCTGTGTTCCGCGAGCGCGTCGCGTCCGCATCTGTCGCGTCCGCGTCCGCGCTCCTCCGCTTAATTCTCGTTAACTTATTTTAATTCCTAAAACATATTTTTTAGAGCATTGCGATATTTTAGCTGAGCTGTGTTCCGAGAGCACGTCGCGTCCGCATCCGTCGCTTCCGAGTCCGCGGTCGCGCACCGCGCGCCGCTTCCGCGCATTTGGCAACCACACATGTGCTGCCGCGCAGCTGTTGCCAACTTATTTTAATTGTCAAAATATATTTTTCAGATCATTCCGATATTCTAGCTAAGCTGTATTCCCCGTGCGCGTGGCTTCCGCGCAACGAAATAATGCTATTGAAAAGAATACTCATTTTAAATGCATTTATTGTAGGGCATATATTGAGAGCAGTATGCATATGTTTACTAAAATAAATATTTAACAAAACTCATTAAATAAAAATATGTAAAAATTTAAGAATGAATTTGGGGAGTAAGTTCATTTTTTATTTCTATTAAAAAAAAAATCGGGAATTTGTTCATTTCTTTTGGGTACCTTTTTTTAAGTTTGGGGAATTTGTTCACCGTGTAGTTATTTCCGTGTAAACCAAATTTCAGAGAAATCCGTTGAAAAGTACAAATTTGTATAGGGAAGAAATATACAACACAACAAAATATGAATCTTATATGAAAATTGGGCGTAAAAGTAGGCGTGGTCGGTAAAAATCATATGGCGACCTTCCCTGGAATATGTACTAAATTTCGGAGCAAGCCATTGAAAAATAAAAGTTTGTATAGCAATCAAATAAAGAAACAAATAAAAGTAAAAAAATAAGTTTTATATACATAGAAGTTGGCGCAAAGTGGCCTGTAAGAAGCATATGGTGACCTTCCCTGTAGTATAGAGATCGTGTGGCCAAATTTTAGACATCCCTTGAAAAATAAAAATTTATATAGTGAACAAATATACCAAAAAGCAGAAAATTAATTTTGTATAAAAAGTGGGCGTAGAAGTAGGCGTGGCCGGCAAGAATCATATGGCGACCTCTCTGGAGTACAGAGATCGTGTGTAGCAAATTTCAGTTTTGGAACAAATGAACCAAAAAACAGAATACGAATTGCACACAAAAAGTGGGCGTAACAGTAGGCGTGACCGGTACGAATAATATGTCGACCTTCCCTGGAGCAGAGAGATCGTGTATACCAAATTTCAGAGAAATCGGTTGAAAAATAAAAATTTGTATAGCGAACAAATATACCAAAACACAAAATGAATTGTATACGAAAAGTGGGCGTTAAAGTAGGCGTGGCCGGTACGAAGCATATGGCTACCTTTCCTGGAGTACAGAGATCGTGTGTACCAAATTTCAGAGAATTCCGTTGAAAATTAAAAATTTGTATAGCAAACAAATACACCAAAAAACAGAAAACGAATTGTATACAAAAAGTGGGCGTAAAAGTAGGTGTGGCCGCAAGAATCACATGGTGACCTGGCCTGGGGTACAAAGATCGTGTGTACCAAATTTTAGAGAAATGCGTTGAAAAATAAAAATTTGTATAGCGAACAAATATACCAAAAAACAGAAAATGAATTGTATACAAAAAGTGGGCGTAAAAGTAGGCGTGGTAGATAAAAAGTATATGGTGACCTTAGCTGGTGTACAGGGATCGTGTGTACCGAATTTCAGAGAAATCTGTTAACAAATAAAAATTTGTATAGTGAACAAATATGAATAAAACAGAAAATGAATTTTACATAAAAAGTGGGCGTAAAAGTAGGCGTGGCCGGTAAAAAGTATATGGCGACCTTTCCTGGGGTATAGACATCGTGTGTACAAAATTTCAGGAAAATCCGTTGAAAAATAAAAATTTGTATTGCGGTCAAACAAACAAACAAACAAACAAACAAACAAACAGAAAATGAATTTTATATATATAGATATATATGATTTTAAAAAGGCAATGCGACATAGACCTGCTTCGTTCAAAAGCTTTCATAAGACTGAATGAAATTGCTATTTACTTTTACTCTTTAGTGAGTAGTTTTGTTTTCGTTTGGCTGTATACATATAAGAAGCCGAGCACCAGCGTGTTTGGTACGGCCTTCTCTGGTTTACATGGACACGGACGGACGGAAGGACGGATATCGCTAAATCGACCCAGAAAGTGATTCTGAGTTCGGTATAGTTAAATATGGGTCTACGAAAAGTATTCTTGATAGTTACAGACATCAGCACAAAGTCAATGTAACCTAACCACATAGTGGTGTAAGGTAAATTACTTTTCTCTAACGTGCTCTTTAAGAGAAGTTACTTTCATAAGATAACAGTGCACTTTAAGCAGTTTTTAATATATCGCTCCATTCTTTTACGAATCACTCTTTTTCTGGCATCACGGACGCATATGTCAAACTTAGATTCGTCGCTAAAATAATTATAATCTATTGAATTTGTACCCAAGAACGTCTTTTTGTTGACAACAATAAATATTTTTCATTTGAAGCGCAGTTAGTAAGCGCATTTTTTTGCCTTAAACAATAATTGAGTTTTAACTTAATGTAAAACTTAATTTACAACGAGTAAGAAAATTATTGTCGGTATATACCAACTATACGATACCCTATTCCATGCATTTAGAACAGTACTGGCCATTGAGAGATACGAGTTAGTAGTAGTGCTTATTAGCATGTGTAAGTTGTATTACGTAACACATTTCCGATATTGAATTGGTTTGTGTAGATTTTGTATGAATGTTCTTAAGAAGAAGCATGTATTTATTATAAATTTATGTGCTGCTAGTTAGGGCCAATTTACACCATTTTTCTTTTAGAACAATTTATACAGATTGTTACTAACAAGGTTGTATTTTTTAGCAAGCGCATAGAATAAAGAAGTAAAGTAAAGTAAATAATTTTTTTAACTAAGGGCCTTTGATTTTAATTATATGCTTTGCTGGTTATTCTGTATACGACCTGATGTACATATCATGGTTAGAATGGCCTTAGTATATGACGAATTTCAACATTTTTTTTTTAATATTTTGTAAAATCATACTACTCAGTTTGTACCACGTTAATCTGCCTTAAAAAGGAACATAACAATAAAAAAGAAAACAACCATCGAACATAGGGTTTTTATTTTTTTTTTTACTTGATTGAGATGATATTAAATCTTACCAAAATTATAATTTTTATAGTTCTAATAAATACTTGCGAACTTATGGACCTTTTCTGAAAAACGATTAGTTTTAGCTTTTATAGTTGTTTCTGCTGCCATAAAATTTTCTACATTTTCGGTGCAAGAACCAAAAATCTCGGTAGAAGAACCAAGCAATTTTTTTTTCTCCTGTAGTGAAAGGGCGACAAATTAAAGCAAAAATATGTTAACACATTGCGTTGGATTATGAAAGGAAGTTGTCTACTTTCCAAATACTCCTGATTATAAATTTCGCTATTGGGTGCTAAAATTTCCTCAAGCAATAGCAACACACAACTTTTGAGTCGGAAGCTGCACCAGAATTTTTTTTTTTTATAAAACATGATATCAAATTCCCTGCTCTGATTCTGGCCTCTAAATTTTCCATAACATTCTGGTCTGGATCTTTTTGCATTTTTTGTGTTTTCATTCTTGCATTGGCTTCAGATATTCGTACCAAATAGTCCAAGCACTGAGCTAACCGAGCTGCGTTTCTACCAGATGGGTTGGGAACGCTTTACAATATCTTCGTGGTCTTAAAAATATCATGTGGACCTTTATTTTTTTTCCGAATCAGGTTTCATATTAATTGTCAGCTTCTCCAGATAGTTCCTAACAACATTAAAAAAAAGTTTGACGACAGACCTTTGGATTTTTTTGAAAATAGTTAATAATTTTAGCACGTAATTCTACTTTATCACTTATTTTATTCACTCTAACAGTAAAGGAACAAGATTATCATTAAATTCAATAATTGCCATATTTTACAGAGATAAAAAATTCAAATAATGCTTGGGAAAAAGTTAAGAGGAAGAACGTGTTTTAAGATTTTATCGTTCTCACTCCTTATATAGTACTTATACGTATTAGTAATACTCTTTTTTTAATAGAATATTAGTCATACGGTCTTACATAGTAAGTTAGTGATAAGCGTAAATATATCATCTATCAGTATCATCTATATTTAGTAAAGTTGACCATCTCATTGTCAATGTCAAACTTTGTTGGTAAACATCGCCGACGCACAGTGGACCATTTTTTTTGTTACCAATTTTAAAGTTATGTCATTCATTTGAAAGCAAATACTAGTTAACTTGGGAGCCAAAAAATTGCGACTCTATCTCAACTATATCACAGCGAACAGGGTTTTCGAAAATGGGCTTTCTCAGTATTTTTCTAAAATTAAAAATTTCTTTGTAAATTGTTATTTTTGAATGACTGTAACTTTTTTGATTTAAAAGATTTTGAAGTGAAATAAATTTTGTATTATTTTATGGCTTCCATACTATTAATGTTAAAAATGTAAAATCACTGAGTCATTCCGAAATTAAAAAAAAAAATTTTTTTAAAAAAGGTTCAATTTTCCGAAAATCTCCTACTTAATAGAGCGTAACTCCTGCCAGTCATAAGCAGTCAGAAAAAATCTTGCACTCTTCTATAGCCCGAACCCTCCCCTATACTCCTATATCCCATTATATACCCGCCAGTTTCTGCCCGTGTGCACCACAACAATTTTTCTGACCCAAGGTTAGATATTTTCTGCAAAATTTATGAATACAAAAGTTGTCCACTATGTGGTTAGGATATATTAAGTTTGAGGCGATGTTTGTAACTGCCAAAAATATTGGACCTTTATCCATCTTTTATTATACGGATCGACTCAAAAACACTTTCTGAGTCGATTAAACGATGTCCGTCCGTCCGTCTGAGTGTTATGAATACAAAAGTTGGTCGTACCGGTGCATCGCGGTGTATTTTTTTGCGTGTCGGTAGAGTTGTCAGGAGTTGTTATATACTTATAAAAAAGGGTTGCGATATAATGCGCTTAATTGTTACAGGTACATTTACATACGTATCTTTCAAAAACATTAATAGTCTGAATTAGAGTTATATAGTTTAAATACCTGACAAAATGGGAAACAATTTAAATAACAGGTAAATGGTAAAAAAAAAAACTGTTGCAACATAGCCCTTTAAGATATGAGCAGGTATGCTTCACCTTTTAAAAGGGGTTAGGGTGTGGGTTTTTTATGCTTCTAAAAGTGGTAATAAAAGATAAAAATTTGTAAATGGTAAAAAAAAATTATTGCGACATAGCCCTTTAAGATATGACAATAAGTTACACTTTTTTTTATATAGTTAAAATCTTGATTTAAAAATTTATATATTTTGTAAATTTACAATAAAAATTGTTATATTTCATAAATTTACGATAAAAATTGATATAGAAATATTCAAAAAGACAATAAAAAAAAAAATTTAACTAAAGCAAAAACATACGAGTTTTTCATTGAAACTTCTCTATCTTGAACCAATATAAGGTAACTTTTACGTTCGCTGCTTAATAATTTATATTTTAACTCGGGTTCTTTCAAAAAAAAAAAAAAAAACAACCTTTGGCCCTTGTGCACATTAGGACTAAAACGTTTACGTGGGCCAAAGTTTGGCATTTTCTGAAAAAATTAACTTAAAAAATTGTTAAAAAGTATTAGTTGCAAAATTTACTGAAAAAATTAGACATTATATTAATTATTATTTTTTTTACCTTTTAACACCACTTTTGTACTAAAATTCAACTACAAACGAAAATGTATTTTAAACCCTCCGTAACTTTTTTTATTTTCGGTCGAGAATTACGTTTTGTAGCAAAACTTAAAGGCTAAAGTCTCACGTACCAAACAAAAAAAAAAACCGCATATCAAAATTCCAATCCAATCGAAAGTTATAGATTTTTGACCGCCTTCTCGATAAATGGTCCACTGTGCGACGGTAAGTTTTAAGACCACGTATCATAAAGACCCGCTGTTAAAGAAGTCAATTCAATGAAGTTTATTATATTATAAATATAATATATTAAATGTATGCCAACTCTGCATAAATCCAAATTTCACATGAACCTTGCATAATGTGTAATACGCTGCAATTTCTATACTAAGTATTAAAATTATGCATAATGGTATCATTAATTTTCCTACATTTACATGTGAGTGCATGTGTTAAATGTTGTACTTTGTCCTTGTTTTTATGAACGTTACAGTTTTTTCATTTTGTTCCTCCTCGTTCTACTTCGCTTGTGGCATTATAGTTTACTGTAATGCATAATGACTCTGCTCAGTTCCACTTCACTGCCCCCACCCCTTTGATTATGGCACCCCCTCCATTCAATTTCTGGGTATTGATTGTAATTTATTTTATTGTTGTTTGTTAGTGCTGCTGTTGTTTACCAAGCACTGACGTTACTGTTGTTGGTCTTTATTGGTTGTTTGTGTTTATCATTAAATATTCCTTTTTTTTGTCTTTGTTCTTTTAGTTGTTGTTCTTCTTGATTGTGGTCATTTTTGCAAATAATTGACAATTTAATTTATTTAAGTGGTAATAGTAGAGTGTGTTAAACACACACAAAAACAAACACACACACACACACACTCATAAAGCGATAAATTGCAACAAAACAACCAACAATCAACCAAACCATGTGACCATACAAACAACCAATAAACATATTGTATGCGTTTTGCATGCCGATGAGTAAATATGTTGTGTCCACAAATATGTTTGTGTGTTTGAACGGGCATTTTTATTTCTATATATTTTACTATTCAACGAGAGTACGTAATTGGTGTGATTTTTATTTTTCCAACAATTCTTTAATGTTTTAATTAGCTTTTGATAAATAAACAAAGTTTTAATTAATTGCATATTAGGAACATTTTTGTGATAAAATATTCTAATTGCATTCTATAGCGGCATTTATAAATGAATCTTAGGGTTAAGTGTTAAAATAGCTTCATACTTGTTTTCAATCAATATTCCAGAGATATGTTATCCACCTTTATGGTACTGACCACTAAGTTGAGTTACATATCTCTGTACGAATTTCGAATTCTCTAGTAAACTCCAAAAAATTGCAATTCACAACCCCTATGGACTCTTATCGCCCAATTTGATTTATGTGAGCCCTCAGTTCGGATTAATCTGTGAAGATATCAAAAATCTGATTTAGTTGCGTTCTGTTAATATCCACATTCACACGAGAACTCGGTTAGAAAAAAGTTATCACAACCGAATAGGAGTTGATGCAACTGAAATTGTGGTCACGCAACCTAATTGCGATTCATACAACAGAATTCGATTGGCACAACTGATATTTGCTTGCTACTACTGAAAGACGGTTACTCTAAATAAGATTCGATCGATGACAGTATGTTTGTTATCAAAATAGAAAATTGTTAGTTGCTATTAAATTTATGCTGACTCAATCGATAATGGGCGCATGGTCAGATCTTCGTCCCATACAAATATGATCGACTTAAATTGCCAGAGTTGAAGAATATCATATAGATATCGGACCAAGTTTATTTTAATAGACTTTAAACATACATAATTCAAAATTTTAGAAATATGTTAACAATAATATTGATATCTAAAAACTAATCTTCTGAGTTTATTGTGGAACATATTCTGGGTCATTATCTGGGGGGGTGAGAAATTTTAAGTTAGGGTGAAAATACTGCGCCAGTATAGTAAATCCAAAAATAATTTAGCGTTCTCAGACCAAACCATTGATGATTTCTCATTTCGCTCTTCAGCCAGATTGTAGCTAAGAGTAAAATAAATAATTTTTATTAATATGTCCATTAAAATAATAGAATAAAAAACAAGTAAGAAAATTATAGTCAGTCTAGACCGACTACGCGATACCCTATATCACGGTTTAGAGACCCTAACTCTTCGGTCCAACTAAAAGAAAATAAGCATAAACCAAATTTGAGTGCCACTGTTATTAATTTTTTTAGCTGCAGATATGAAAAAGTTCATATCGGGTGCTATATTTATATGGGGAACAGGTCGAAAAATGGACCGATCCTGACTATATTTGGTAAAGTCACTTATGTTTTGAAAAAATATACACAAACCAAATTTGAGAAAAATCTGTGCAATATTTTTGTTTTTTGATAGATTTAAGTGAAGATCGGGAGGCACCTCTGTATGGGGCCTATGACTAACAATTGTCCTATAGGGAGTGTTTTTAGACTACTGATTAATGGATACAATAAACACATACAAATCCAATTTGACTAAGATCTATGTAATAGTTTAGATCTTATGGCAATAAATGTCGATTTCATAGGGGTCATTTGTATGGGGACAAGGTCTGAACATGGACAGATTTTCAACAACAGCATTTATCCTATGGTCAACAAAAGCTTATGTATATACCAAATTTCATCAAAATATATTCATATTTGCGACCTGTAGTTTGATTAAAAGGTTTACATGGACACACAGACGAACAGACGGACGGACGGACGGACATCGCTAAAACGACTCAAAAAGTGATTCTGAGCTGATCGGTATAACAAAAGATGGATCTAGGTCAAATATTATTGGTAGTTCCAAACAGCAGCACAAAGTCATTATACCCAAACCACATAGTGTTATAGGGTATAAAAATGTCAATTGCGCAAAGAACAATTGTAGTATTTTAGTTATAAGCACGGATTTTAAAGAAAATAAAATCAGTTTGTTTTTTTTTTTTTTTTAATTGTTTATTTATTTATAATGAAAGATATAATTACAAACTCCAAATAAACAAAAGGTATAAGTATAACTTATTTTATATACAAAGTCCCATTTTAGCCAGTTCTCAAGTATAATCTTTATTCAATAGTAGTTATTTTTTTCTATCACTTATACATAAATACAACGTAGCATGTAAATATATGATTAAATGTTAGTAAAATGGCTAACAAAAACTTACCTTTATATTGGCTAGAATAGAAAAATAAGGTCAAGGGTTAAAATTAAAAAGGATAATTAATGGTTGAGCCACCAATTTTTTTTAAGGTTTTATTATGTTTAAGATTTTTATCATCCGAATAAATACTTGTGTCAGATCGACAATTTTCTGACGTTAGTTCATTACAATTTATTGTTCTGATATTGGCTCGTCTATAAATATAGTAAATTATAGGAATGCCATCTCCATTTTGAATAAAACCATTTCTATCAAGGAAAGGAAAAGCTTTCGGTAGAACATGTCCATTTAGTAATGTTTTTGTACCCTTCGGAAACATAGTAGGGAGCCATGATCAAGTTATTCTCGGTGGTAAACATACTACTTAAAATGTGGTCTCTTATGATATGAATAATGAAATTATCAAATCTGGATATCTCAGCTTTTTCATAAAGAATTTTGTTTGATATAAATTTTTTGTATTTACTACTCTGGGATCTATATAAAGACGTGCATGCCTGAGGCATTCATTTCCTTTCGAATATGCGTATCTTCTCCATATATGAAGGAGATATGTTAAACCATATTTGGAAATCATATGATAGAACAGGTCTTTTTAAAGATTGATACATTACAATTTTAACCCTTGATTGTATATATTTCGAAAAAAATAATTTTTTATACATGAAAAATTCGTTTTTAGCTTTAGTGAGTTGTTGGTTTATATGATTGTGAAAGTACAGAAATTTATCTAGATGAATACCTAATAATTTATCAGTTTGCTTTACTGGAATATTTATATTATTGATTTAATACAAAAATATTTCCAGTTTCGTCTTATATTGCTGTTGCATTTCCCAACTGGTGGTCTGAAAAGAATACACTCGCATTTTTTTATATTTATTTTCATATGCAAGTCTAAGGAATATTTTTCAATAATTAAAAACTTATTTTGCAAACTGTTATTAATTTTCTCTATTGTATTGTCGGCGTGGTAGATGTAATGTCGTCGGCGAAAGCAATAATGTTTTCTATTTTTTCTAGTAAATCGAATAAGTATAAATTAAATAGAATTGGAGAGTTGACGGTAACTTGCTGTAATCCATTAACGATTGTAAATTTTTTTATTTTTTGTGTTTAACAACTAAAAGCAAGTGTGTTTAATTTAATTTAAATTACACAAACCAAATTTGAGAAAAAATCTGTGCAATATTTTTGTTTTTTAATTTATTTAAGTGAAGATTGGGAAGCAGCTTTATATTGGGGCTACTACTGGTTTAGTTTCGGGCTACTGATTAATAGATGTAGACGATAGACGATAATTTGGATATTACGGCAATTTAATTGGATCTCGTAGATGTAATTTGTGTTGAAACTAGGGTTGAAAATGCACTGATTTTCATCAATTTCAATAGAGTTCGTCCTTTGGTCGATAAAAGCTTGCGTACCAAATTTCGTCAATATATATTAATTTTTGCAAACTGTATCTTGATTACAAGGTTTACATTGAAACGCAGACTCATGGACGGATAGAGGGACAGACGGACGGGCGGACGGACATCGCTAAATCGACTCAGGAAATGATTCTGGGTCGATAGGTCAAATATTTTTAGTAGTTATAAACATCAGAACAAACTCATTATACCATGAGCACATAGTTGTACAGAATATAAAAATAGGGTAATGTTAGCTGGGTATGGCTAATTTGATAGTTGGCCTAGTCAGAATAAATTTCAAACTTTCTCATTAAATTTTATCACAAAAAACTGTTTTATATATTTTTTTCCAGCGTCTTTGAAAGTTGAACTTAAAACGCTATTACGTCAACCCATTTTCACAATTTGCTTAAATCATCAGAGGTTCAGAGAACATTCGTGAACTAACCAAGAATATTGTTGATTTTCTTGTGCATAGTTTTTTTTTTTATGTATATAAGTTGCTGAGGTTATTTTCCATTTAGGCGTGAATATGCTTGTCATCATTTCAGCATTAACATTTTTTTCTTGGTTGTCTTTTTTGCCGTTCAGTCTGTCTTCGTTCGTGTCATGTTAAAACAGTCTGTTGGTTGTTTGGTTGTATGCCTGGCCGATGGTTGTGATTATAGGCCTGTCATTGTGTAGTCATATTTGGCTGTCTGTATGTTTAATATCATCACTATTATTTGCAAATTGCTTTGTATAACTAATGCAAGGCCTTAAAGTGCTACATTAAGTTATTATTGTTAAGTTGAGTGTCTGCAGTTTTTAAGGCTTAACTTTGATTTCTATTTAGGAAAAGTTATTTTAAAAAAGTGAAAATATATTGAAATAAGAAACGGTTTGTTCATGTCGTATGTTTGTTATAAAAATTTCTAACTAAGCGATATCATTTAAAATAGTTTTTTTTCAGAATATTTATATTATTTTGAAGCCGTCTTGAACTTGAGAATTTAATATTTGTCGTTAATGCTGAAATATCTTATACATTATTTTTTATTTTATTTTCTGTTTTCTAACTAAACAATGACATTAAATTAAAAACACATTTAGCATAAGTTTTCCTTTTTTACAACTATCCATAATGCTGCTTGTGAATGTCTACTAATAATCTTGTGTAAATTACACCACTTATGCTTAGGATGACAACGAACATAAGTTATATTCTGCTAAAGGAGAAGAAAAGACGCCAAAAATCTCAATGCCAATGTCACAGTCACAGTTAAAATGTCGTCAACAGTTCAGACAATGCGAACCATGAATAAGGCAAAGACAACGTCATTGGCAAGCAAAACGACCGACTACACATGCAGTTATGATGCTAGTTATCATGCATGTTTGCATTCTGCTTATATTCGCAGTCTATGAAATTTAATTAAGGTCATTTAAATTCATATTTATATCATATAAAGAAAATTTTGATTTTCTTTACAAAGTTTTACCAAGGACCATATATAATGAGGATGTGCAAACGGAATATTTGCAGCATAAAAACTGACAATGCAAGAGAGAACAACAAGTGTATATACATGTCCCTCAAAATTGAAACGGAGGAGCGTGTTGCTGGAACAAAAAAATAGTTATCAAAAAAATTTACATATAAAAATATACCAATAAAAAAGTATAAGGATTAATAAATAATAATAAAAAATAATAAAAATTTTATTAACAAATAGTTTGTATATAATTAGAAAAAAAAAAAGAAACAGCTAACATACAAATTTCTGATATTGTCGTTTAATTACAATTTTTCTATTATCAAATTTTACTTATTTTTATTTATTTTCACTTTTTCCGAAAAGTATATTTTTTTATATATTCTCAATTAAGAGCTACCTTATCTTATATATCAACCGAAAGGTATCAAAGGCAAGCCCTCGTAAACCGCAAAAATTGCAGTAATTGATTTTTTTTTTCAGATATTCTTTTCGATTATAGTAATTATTGCCCGCCTCAAGTTTATTTTGTGATACTTTTCGGGGAAGAACTGCGTATAAATGGAAATTAATTTTTTGGAGAGATCTTCGTAATATTTGGATGCCACCAAAATTTTCTCCACATTATAAGCCTGGCTCTGTACGCAGGTTGGCGCTGACCCTGCTGCTCCTTTTGCCATATCTTAACATTTTTCGTATTTGATTTTCTTCTTATATCACAAGTCACATATCCCGTGTAATATGGCAGCGTTTCCAACTCGTTTCTAGTCATTCCAAGTTCCGGATTAATAATAACCGCTTCATCCGTGGATATCTCAATGTTAAGATTGTTTCTTAATATTGGCTTTTGATCAGATAAGTCCTTTGATTCGTCGTTTGATTTTGCCCGTTCCAGCATAATTTTCTCGTCCTCTTCATAATTTTGATTCGCTGAGTTATATTTAAACGTTATTATTTTCATAAAAATCAGACGCGCTAGAATGTATTGTAGCTCTTTGACCGAAACGTAATCGTTTGAACAACCATTCGAACATATTTTAAAGGAAAAAATTTTCTAGCGTATCCTGGTAAAATTTCCCAAACAAAATGAAATTTGTTTCGTTATACTTTCTGAACAAATGTCGGATTAAATCGAGGAAACACCCAAATGTAAGAACGAACCCATCGATACTTTTGTTTCTCGATTGACCGCCAAATCTAATTGTTTCCAAGTCTCAATAAAGTCAAGAATGAAATCACTCTTTGCGCTCTCATTCTTGCTATAAGGCCTCATTTCTGCATTTTTGTCCAAAAACTGTTATGCAAACATTTTATTGAACTGATCAACGAAGAAAAGCGAACTCGGTACTTTTCTCAGTAATTCTTCATTGAAGAACCCAGAATTAAATTTAGTTTTTATAGCTACAAACATGCTGTGACTCATCTCTCGAAATTTTCATCTTTTCGAAACTATTCGGATTTAGATGCGAATCCTTAAGTTTCGACACCATCATCATGAACAGTATTTTCTTGTCTGATTCGTATACAGCTCTTAAAACGTCTATGCTTGCTGTACCACTCCTTATTTCAATGTCGTGATTAAGTAGTGTGTTCGGAATTATCCTCCACAGTTTTAAAGTAAGGATTATCAGGTGTAACTCCTAACTGATTGGCCAATCTTATGTTTGTCTGTCCCTGATCCATAACGATGCAACATTCAATCCGATTTCTACACTTTTTGAATGTTCTCCAATACCAAGTTCTAAAATTGGTTCCTTTTAAGCGATTCAGAGGTTGCATAGTAGCTGATAACATATTTCCAGTTACTAAAAATCACTTTGTTTTCATTTCTACTTCTTTTAATCTTTCATCACGGGACATATCGACAACCCAATCAATCCGATAATTTGATATATTATACACAAAGCCCTTTCTTATTGAAGCCTCGTCGAGGAGTAAAACGCATTCCTTTTTTTTTTGGTCCCAAATTTGCAAAAAGAATTTGTTGTACGTAGCTTAACTTAAAAAAGAATGCAAGATATTTATGATTTGGACGTATTGGCGATTACAGTCGCATCAAAATTAAGAAGAGTGACCCCTGAACAAAGCCTCTATGCTGAGCGTATAATGAATGATGCATTGTACAAGGGGTTATTGAATAATTTAAGGCTGTAAAATTTTTTTACTTAATTTTGAAACTAGTTTTTATGTAATGTAATTTTTATATTTCCTTTTTTAAATTGAATTTGTTTCAAAATAAATTTTTTTTAAAATGAAAAATTGTGTCTTCTAATTTATATTTAAAATTTTTATTCCATTTCAGATCTTTATTTGCAGTATGTTTGACAAATTTAATTTAACAAAATAGAATATCATATGAAATTTGGCAAATAAACTTGAATTGATAAAAATGTTGAAAAATTGAACATTTTGATTTCTTGCAATTTTTTTGCTCTTTACCAATGTGTATTTATGTATATGCGTTTTGTTCTTGCTTCCTAAAAATGTGTGAGTGTATATATTTTTTGCTTCTTGCTGAGTGCCATTGTGAGAGACAAGAGAGACAAAACAGAAGGTGCATATCGTTAATATCGTACGATTCTAAAAATATCGTAGAATGAAATGTTTTTTAAAAAATTTTTTATCGTGATCAAATATTTACTCTTAATACAACACATTTATAATCGCTATAATAACTCGAAAGCCAGTTATTAACACTATTATAAGTCGAGTGATTGCTATAAAACGTTAAAAATATCCCAATATAAACGTATATAAGTGATACATAGATGCCGCTTTTAAAAAAGTGGCATAAAAAAACAATGTTATATCATAATTTTTTCATCAATACAATCATAAGTCACACAGCGTTATCTGCTTCAGCTCACAACGATATGAGTTACGCTGTTTTTGTGATTGTATTGTGAAATAGAAATTTACCCCCTGCGCGTATAGATGTTTACACATCAAAAAAAATTTTTTTAATATCATAAAATTAATAAATGCTGTGAAAAAAGTTGTATCTAAAATATTTTAATTTTTTGCAAGGAAATGCTTAAAAACTAGTGCACGATTCTTCAAAAGAAATATATTCGGTTAAAACGGTCAACAATTAACAAACGGTGGCTACATGAGTGGTGTAAGTAAAAAAATTTCAGAATTAGGGAAAAACTAAAATATTTACATTACAGAGTATATATATATACATATATATAAGACCTGCCAGCTGGGATAATGTTTTAAATAATATAACCGCTCCCTTTGTTAATAAAAATATTTCAAACTCAATAGAGGATTTAAATGCCGGAATTGGCGACGTAAACCAGGAAATGATTGACATATATAAGAACACGTTTTCTGCTGGGTATGTTATAAGAAAATCTTAGGACAATTGGTGTTTGAAAAATGAATATTTTCCTAAAGTTTTCAAAACTACAAAAGTAATACCAATTATAATACCAATACTAAATCACCAACAAGCTGTCGGCCGATTAGCATGTTAAATATTCTGGATAAAGTATTAGAAATAAATCATTTTAAAGAGACTTACTGAATTTGCAGGAAATAATGATATATTGCAGAATAAGCAGTTTGGATTTCGAAAGCATCATTCAACTGTCCATCGAGTTAAAAGATTTGTTAATTATATAACAGACAATAAGAATGATTGAAAGAGTACCGGAGTAGTATTTTTAGACATAGAAAAACCCTTGACTTCATTTGGCATAATGGTCTTATCTATAAGTTGAATATATTTGGCTACACAATTTATCTTCAGAAATTAATAAATAGCTTTCTAGACGAAAGGTAAACACTGACTACGATTGCTCTACTGAATGCACACTCCTGGCTGGTGTACCACAAGGATCAGTTTTGTCCCCAATATTATATTCTATTTATACATCTTCTTTTTTTTTGTAATTCATCTTTATTTATTGAATCTTCACATAAGTTTGTGAACTAACAATAAGTTATTGAAATCTTAAAACTTAAACTTAAAAATCAAATCCAGCCAGTGCCAGACAAAATTTCATTTATTCTACATACATAATCTAATGATACATCTGACTTCAAAGTTTTAAGAGATCAATCAAAATTAATGGATAAAAAATACAAGCAATAATTTACCCTTATAACAAATCGCCGAAGAGAATTCCCAACACTTTCCCTTCAGGGATCAGAAATAGATCTCCTTCACATAGTCAAATATCTGGGAATCGTATTAGATAAGAAATTGACTTTTTTACATCACAATCTTGAAACGCGTGATAAGGCGATAAGATGTGGAAAAGCTTTATGTCATTTACTGAATCGTAAATCGACCCTTAAATGTAAAAACAAGATTTTGCTTTACAAAATGTATATAAGACCAATAATGCCTTATGGATGCCAAGATTGGTCTACAAGCTGTCCAAAAATCACGTTAGAAGCTTTCTTTTGCAATGATTCTGATTAAATACTTAAATTTGTATATGAAAAAACGGATTATGTGGTTTCGCTGATGGTGCCTTCTATGACAGCGACTTAGGGTAATAAACTCGTTGCTTAAATAGAAGGCTTAATAACTTAAAAAAACTTAAAAAACAAAGCTTTTAAAAAATAACTAGAAACTAAAGAATATGCTGAATTAAGATATTCGACGTGAATTCGATTTTGTACATAACAATTTGCTTAAGCAATATGTACTAAACATGGAAAATAGGCTTAGCTCTAATCCTTCTCCATTTTGGACTTTTAAAAAGAAAAAAAAAATGTTGTGTGATTCCAATATTCAAATCTAGTGATAAATGAAACGTTTTGAATTACAGGCCCATTGCTAAACAGTTTGTTCTGGCCAAAGTCTTTGATAAGATTCTGTATAATAAAATATTTCATCATGTTTCAGTAAAAATTTCAGTTTTTCGTTATGGATTTTTACCGGGTCGATCTACATGTACAAATTTAGTAGTGTTCACGAATCAGATTACAATGGTCTACAAATTTAAAAAAAAAATTTATTGCAGAAATTAAGCATGTGCTTTACACAATCTGGGTGCGCTGAATTCGAGTCTGGCATAAAAATTCGGCTATCACGCCTTTTTCGCTTTTTATCGCATGCTGGCGATACTGCAAAACAGTCAATACTGACACCACAATTTCACAATTAATCTTAATCTTCATAATAGTAGCGTTTAAGCATGCCAGGGAGATCGTGTACTACTGATTCAAGCTATTTTTGCTTTCTGTGTAATGAATATTTTGTTGGAAAGAAGGATATGCAATATCAGAATCATTAAAATATGCATATTTGTATTATTTTGGTTTTGCTGTCAGAAACTTGAACAAACCGTGGACACCGGTTTTTTTTTTTGCAATAATTGCAGAACTGTTTTATACAAGTGGTCGAATGGCAATAAGATCTATTTCGATTTTTCTATTCCAGTACTTTGGAGAGATTCAAGTAACCACCAAGCCGATTGTTATTTCTTACTTGTTATTTCTGTTTAACAAAAGTTTCAGATTCAATGTGAAAAATCGAAAAAATATTAGTTACGCGAATGTCCCATACACCGTAAAAAAATTCGCCAACCCAATTCTGCTGAAGTTTAATGACAGAATTTGCGATTGTGTCAACACAAATTTTGTAATAATAAACCATTTTTAATTGCGATGGAATTTTTCCTGTTAAGACAATAGAATTGTAATTGCAATCAACTCAAAATTCAATTATAAAATTCATCGAAATTCGATTGGCAATAAATTTGGTTGCCACAACGAATCTGTTTTCTGTGCGCATCGTTTTCCAAACCAGCTCAACATTTACCAAATGATCCATTACCAGTCATTCCCAGTGCTATGAGCAGTGAGTCCGAAACATCTTTCACCAGCAGTGGTAGTTTGTATGAGGCTGACGATGAACGCTATTTAGTGACTCAAGCTGAGCTAAATGATCTAATTCGGGATTTACATTTAACGAAGCAGAGGCAGAATTACTACTAGAATTACAGTGGAAACAGCTTACAGTTGGGACAAAAGTAACATTCTATAGAGATAGAAATTTGAAATTTACTGCATATTTTGAAAAGAAACACTCTATTCCATACTGTACTGATGTTGATGGTTTATTTCAAACAATGAACCAGCCATATGATAAAACTGATTGGAGATTATTTATTGATGGCTCTAAGTAGAGTTTAAAGGCCTTCTTCGAATCAATGACTGAAATTTTGACATTACTCAAATACAACGATCATAAATGGAAGATCTGTGGTGACCTTAAGATGTGTGATTTAAATTTCATTATATATACAGCATTGGCCACCGCCAATAACTGTAAATTAATCTGTTTCAGGTCATTGGTTTGTTGACTGGTATGCAAGGAGGTTTCACAAAATAATGTTGTTTCCTTTATCAATGAGATAGTCGCGCTATATGTCATCATTACGTTAGAACAGAGTGGCCAAAAAGAACTGTGAATTCACCAGGAAAACAAAATATTTAAAATAAACCATTAATTGATCTAAATGACGTTCTTCTTCCGCCGCTGCACATAAAATTGGGCCTTTTAAGTAACTTCGTCAAGTCTCTGGACAAAGACGGTGCAGCATTTAAATATTTGTTAGCGGGTTTTCCTCAAATTTCATAAGCTAAAATCAAAGGATATATATTTGTTGGCCCTCAGATCAGGAAGCTATTGAATGATGACAATTTTTCACAATGTTTATTGGAGAAAGAATATGCAGGCCTGGAAATCTTTCAAGAGCATGGCGTACAGTTTTCTTGGAAACAATAAGAGTGAAAATGCATTTTTTTCATTCGAATTTAGATTTTTTTGTCACAAAACCTAGGTGCTGCGAGCGACGAACAAGGATTATGGGACAAAAGCATGCTGGGAGACTATTGCCAAATTCAAAAATTTAAAATCGGCAAAATCAAAAATCGTCAAAATCGAAAATCGCAAAAAATAAGAATCGCCAAAATAAAATACCGCTAAAATGCAAAATTGCCAAATTCTTAATTCGAGGCCAATAGTTAAGTATTGCCAAATTTAATTTGGAGAATCCATGTTCTTCTCATGGGCAGCTACATGTTCCTAACTCTAAATGAATGAAGAATGAATGAAGAAACAAAAAATAACGTATATCAACAAATAAACATAAAATAAATAAAATAATAAGCGCCCGGTAGGTGAGTAGGCAGCGTGCTCGCCTATAATGCGGGGGTCGGTGGTCGATTCCCACCAGAGGGTTTGGTCTGTCGCTGCAAAAACCAGCCAAATGGTCTTTGTCACCCGGCATATCCCTGGACCCAAAATTAAAATACAAATTTACTTTGTATTGTAATTAATATAAATAAATAAATAAAATAACTTGGTAGGAAAAAATGATTATGAAATAAACCATGTCAGCAAGTCCCGGTAAGTCGTACCAAAGCGCAACTGGACATACTAGTATAATATATATTAACAGACGATGTTAGAAAAATAACAAAGTTTATATATTAAATATTAAATATCATTAGAGCAATTGAAAAAAAAAATTAACTATCGCATTAGCCTTAATTAAATTTCGCTGAGTGAACATTCATAACTGAAATCCTTAAGCTTTCAAATAAAACGTCATAACGTATCTGACTACCTCAAGGGAGAGAGTTGGCAGTAAGTATGGATCAATTTCAAAATGCACAGCATAGGAAAAAGGATAAGCATAGTGCTGCAAATATCCTTAGTAACGCCAACAATCCTTTATGTTATAAGGACGTGTAAACATTTTGCCAAAACACATACTGCATATTCGCTTTTGGTGGCAAACAAGAAAAATACGCTCTCGATAACATTAATCATGTTAAAATCCTCGAGAGTTAGTGCGTCTGGCATTGAAAAGCCAAGAAAATGTTTGTTGAAAAAAGTAGACAATCATAAATAAGTATTGTCTTCTTGCCCTTTTTTTATTTGTTTCCATATATAACTACTATAACTAAAAAATACTCAAACATTGACATTGGCAGGCAACAGTAATGAGAATGTTAGTTTTTAGCAATCGTTTGTACAGTCATGGAAATAAAATTTCACAATTTTCTTGTAATAAGGATTGAATTTAAGTAGAAAATTGAGTACATATAATACAAAATATATATTCTTATTGGTGATTAGTTGAAAAAGTGAAAGGTTAACCGTCTGAAAGATTCCTAAACCTTTCATTTCATTGAAAATTTCTCGTAAAATACAACATTTACTTACAAAAAGCCCCAAATAAAACGTGTATTATTATTCACTTACACCCAACCAATACATTTATTCTTAATTGTATGTGCAGGTATTCCTTGTGTATGATTAATATTATTATGGCTTCCATGCTCATACATTTTATGGCATTACGCCAATTGTATCACGGTGCAGTGAATACTTGGCTGTAAACATTTTATTACATTAACTTTTATAAATTCATAGCACGTATGATTTCATTTTATTATATGATATTTGCCCATTACAATTTCAGTTAAAAAAATCTTTATGTTTTAAATGAAAATGTTGTTGAAATCAACGAATTTATGACAACGTATTGCTTAATCAAAATATTAGCTTAAATTCTATCTTTATGTTATGTTTGTTGAAAAAAAGTAGACAATCATAAATAAGTATTGTCTACTTATCCTTATCTTCTTTTATTTTTTTTCCAGTATGTTATAACTAATAGAACTAAGTAATATTCAAGGCTTGCCACATAAAATGTTTATATATACTTTCCATACAAATGTATGAAAATATGCACTTCGTAGATGTGTGGCATCATTTAAAAATTAACAAAAATACATGACATGATTTTTTACTTTTTCGGTCTGTTATATTGATAGATTATTCTCCTAAAACATTTAAGAATTTTGATAAGAACTGTGGACTTGGCTAAATACTATACGAAAAAGATCAGTCACTTTCCACACAAATATGTCGAAATATGTCAATCCTATAAATTTGATATCGTATTTAAAAAAAAAAAAGTTCAAGGTCACTTACAAAAAACAACTAATATGTGTAGCGAATATGTTCTGAATATTTCAAAGATTCGGACAAATATATTGGCGCGTGGGTACAACATCTCGAAGTAAGGGATGGGGGGGGGGGGCGAATAGCGTTCTGAAAACGTTTTGAAAAATTAAAAATTAAAAATTAAAAATTAAAAATTAAAAATTAAAAATTAAAAATTAAAAATTAAAAATTAAAAATTAAAAATTAAAAATTTTAAATTTAAAATTT
Source organism: Cordilura impudica (assembly GCA_963682025.1). Lineage (NCBI taxonomy): Eukaryota > Metazoa > Arthropoda > Insecta > Diptera > Scathophagidae > Cordilura > Cordilura impudica. The sequence goes on from OY821518.1 coordinate 74,905,216, forward strand.
AAAATTAAAAATTTAAAATTTAAAATTTAAAATTTAAAATTTAAAATTTAAAATTTAAAATTAAAAATTAAAAATTAAAAATTAAAAATTAAAAATTAAAAATTAAAAATTGAAAAATTTTAAATTAAAAATTAAAAATTAAAATTTAAAAATTAAAAATAAAAATTAAAAATTAAAAATTAAAAATTAAAAATTAAAAATTAAAAATTAAAAATTAAAAATTAAAAATTAAAAATTAAAAATTAAAAATTAAAAATTAAAAATTAAAAATTAAAAATTAAAAATTAAAAATTAAAAATTAAAAATTAAAAATTAAAAATTAAAAATTAAAAATTAAAAATTAAAAATTAAAAATTAAAAATTAAAAATTAAAAATTAAAAATTAAAAATTAAAAATTAAAAATTAAAAATTAAAAATTAAAAATTAAAAATTAAAAATTAAAAATTAAAAATTAAAAATTAAAAATTAAAAATTAAAAATTAAAAATTAAAAATTAAAAATTAAAAATTAAAAATTAAAAATTAAAAATTAAAAATTAAAAATTAAAAATTAAAAATTAAAAATTAAAAATTAAAAATTAAAAATTAAAAATTAAAAATTAAAAATTAAAAATTAAAAATTAAAAATTAAAAATTAAAAATTAAAAATTAAAAATTAAAAATTAAAAATTAAAAATTAAAAATTAAAAATTAAAAATTAAAAATTAAAAATTAAAAATTAAAAATTAAAAATTAAAAATTAAAAATTAAAAATTAAAAATTAAAAATTAAAAATTAAAAATTAAAAATTAAAAATTAAAAATTAAAAATTAAAAATTAAAAATTAAAAATTAAAAATTAAAAATTAAAAATTAAAAATTAAAAATTAAAAATTAAAAATTAAAAATTAAAAATTAAAAATTAAAAATTAAAAATTAAAAATTAAAAATTAAAAATTAAAAATTAAAAATTAAAAATTAAAAATTAAAAATTAAAAATTAAAAATTAAAAATTAAAAATTAAAAATTAAAAATTAAAAATTAAAAATTAAAAATTAAAAATTAAAAATTAAAAATTAAAAATTAAAAATTAAAAATTAAAAATTAAAAATTAAAAATTAAAAATTAAAAATTAAAAATTAAAAATTAAAAATTAAAAATTAAAAATTAAAAATTAAAAATTAAAAATTAAAAATTAAACATTAAAAATTAAAATTTCAAATTTCAAATTTCAAATTTCAAATTTCAAATTTCAAATTTCAAATTTCAAATTTCAAATTTCAAATTTCAAATTTCAAATTTCAAATTTCAAATTTCAAATTTCAAATTTCAAATTTCAAATTTCAAATTTCAAATTTCAAATTTCAAATTTCAAATTTCAAATTTAAAATTAAAAATTAAAACGGATTTTCCATCATCCTATCAATCTGAAACTTGGTCGACATATTCACTGTAAAGAAAGACTAACTTCGACATAGTCATGCACAGCCACGCATAGTCACGCGCAATCACGCATAGTCACGGAGTGATTTGAAACCATTTTCCCCTTATCCGATCGATCTGAAACTTGGTCGATAGACTTGTTGTGTAAAAAGATTAACTTTGACGTAGTCACGTACAGTCACTCATAGTCACGCACAGTAACGGAGAGATTAAAACATCACTTTCCCTCATCCGATTGAGCTGAAACTTTGTCCGTAAACTTTTTGTGGTCAAAGATTATTTTTAAAATAGTCACGCACAGTTACGGAGAGATTCAAAACTCATTTTATGGAAACCAAGCACGTGTTTAGTCAAACGCGGTTATTGAAAGTGAACAAACAATCGAAGAAATTAAGACAGGCATAGGAAGACAAGTGGGCCCATCACGGGCATTAACAGATAATGTTATGAAAAGCTTTCCTTCAGAAAAATCTGGAACTGGTGGAAAATGGTTTTCGTGAATTGGCAAAAAGTATGATGAAAAATACATAACTTGAGATAATTTAAAGACAACAAGATTCCAAACAGAAATGATAAACAAGAAAAGATAAGCCAAAATCAGAGGCAGAAATTTGTTAATATCTGAATTAAGAAATTTTGAAGGCTGTATTCCAATGGATGACGAAACATATCTCAAATGTGAGTTTAAACAAATTCTTGGTCTGAAATATGTCACGTTTTTTGTGAAGAAAATATTTAAGTAATAAATGATGAAGAAATTGTCTAAAAAGTTTATAGTACGGGCTATATACAAAACCGTATATACTAATTTGTACATAAAGGTATTATAAGGTAACACCAGGAATCATCTTTAATGTAACCATATCCGCATGATTAATCTTTTGCAATTCACTATTTAAATCGACCGAGGATCTGTAAATAGTAAGCACACTAATGCTATATACACCGACTTTAGCAAGGAGTTTGATAAACTTAATCAAAATCTTCTTCTAAAAAAATTATATTTGTTGGGGTTTTACACCCAATAGTCTAAAATGGATCAAGTCTTACTTATGTGATAGGCAGCAGAACAATAAAATAATAAATCATCTAAGAACATAAATGTACTTTCAGCAGGTCCGCAAGGCAGCCTCTAGGCTTAATTCTTTTTTCCTTGTTTATAAATGATCTCCCGAATGTTATTAAATTTTGCAATATATTAATGTAAGTTAGAATCTTCCTCACTTACAATGAAAAGTCTGATCACTTATATCTACAGATGGACCTTGATAACTTCATTACATGGAGCAATATAAACTTCATGGAACTGAATATGAGAAACTGTAAATATATGCTATCTTCAAGAAGAAACTACATAAATGTAAACTACACCTTGGGTGGACAACCCTTGGTAGCAGTTTATACCTTTCTGAATCTGGTGTTTTTGTTTTATGCAGAACTGAGTTTCATTTCACAAATTTATATGACGGTCAATAAAGCTTGAGGCGTACTTGCTTTTAATAAGCAATGGGCCTAAGAATCTACTGATCCCTATATCAGTAAACAGCTATATACCCCTCGTAAGACCTATATTTTAATACGGCTCATTTATCTGGGATCCATTATATAATATCCACATAGATAATTTATTTTTTAAGAGTTAATACCTGTGTTCTATTTTTTATATGATATGAATTTTAAATTTAAGTTTTTTTGTCTTTACATGGTGTCTCGACTTGCCAAAATTCATGGCAATGTTCAAGTCAATGGCTAGTGGAGGCCGCTAATGTTCATGTCATGACTAAAAAATCCAACTTTTTGCCATGACAGAAAGTCTGACAAAAACTTAGCCATTAATTTGAAGTTTCAATCGATTTTGAGTTTTAAGTATATTAAAATGGCGCAACTTAAATTAAATACAAGCGAAATTATTAATTTCGTTCTAGAAAAGGACTCACATAAAATTTCGTGCTTTTTCTTTAATTTTTTTCTTCCTCAATTTGTATTTTTAGATTTTTTAACTCTTGCAAAGTATTGAGTCCATGATCGCATTTTTGTTGTTAACTGTTCAAAGACATTTTGGAAATGAAATGTCTAAACATAACTTGCCCACTTCGCATTTCGTCTCATTTTGTTTCTCTGACTTGAACATGAACATTGCCATGAATTATAGCTAGTCGAGAACCGTGTTAAGCTTCTAACAAAATATATTGTAAAATATTTTTCGTATGCATTATTTAGCTGAGAAGAGTGTCCCCAACTAAAAGGAGACTAGTTGATTAATAAAGAGATTTTTTTTGCAAATTTTGGAGTGATTTTGTTAGCGTTTACGAAGGCGATGTATCCTGTGATGAAAAAATATTTTTTCACAAAATCTGATTGCTAGAGTTCACGCGATGATTCCATATTTAACGAATCATTCAGAAATTTCCAAGGTTTCTTTAAATGCCTACCATAAAAAGAAACTAATTCTAGTCACCAATATTATTTATGACATTAAACAACTTTTCATATAAATCTTTAATATTTTCTTATGTAAAATAAAAGCTAGACCTTCTAAGTTAAACAATAATAAAAAAATTCAAATAAAAACATTTTGAATAAAACAAAAGTTTTTCTTAAAAAAATAAACATTTTTCTATCACCGATTTTAATATATTCAAAAATAAAACTGACACTTTTAACTGTTTCAAGTCTCTAAAGTCAAATTAAAAAAACAAAAACGCAAACAAACAAACAACAACAATCATTTTTTTTTCATACATGCAACAAAAAAAAATATTTTATTTTTGTCTACTGTGAGTACTGACAAAAAAAAAACAAAACCCAAACTTTTGACTCAAAGTGAATTTAAACAAACAAATTAAAATTATGCAAATTAGCTGCAAAAGAACAGAGGAAATAACGACAAAACCTTAAAAAAGTTATAACTGGAAAAAGGATTCATTCCTTTAAGTTGCCAAAGAAAAAAAGGATGAGAAAAAGGAAACACACCAACGGAACGTACATTCGTAACATTTTGCCTCTTTAACATGTTTTATAAATAGAAAAGACAGTCACAATTATTGAAAAAGGGGATTGAGGCGTAATGGCTTTTCTGTCTGTATAACTGTCCTTGAAAAGAAAGAAGACAACGAGGAACGTAAAAGTCACTTATTTTCATATGAGCTCGAGGTTTGTAAAAACGATACGAAACGACATTCAAGAAAATTTGAATTTCTAACGGAAAATAACCTGAACTCAGAAAGTATGATATATAAAAACTAATAAGATATGAAAATTTGTAAATTGTTTTATTATTATGCTCATCACTGACTGTCTAACTAATACATAGCAACATATGATTAATTTTAAATTTCATAAAACTTCTAATTGTACGTCAAAGTGTTAGTAACTTGGGGGGTAGAGGTCCTCCTACCAACTTTTCGCAAAAAGTGCATTTTGTACATCCATTTTTCTTAAAAAATAACCTTTTTAATTAATTTATTTATTTTTAGGAAAATGAAAAATGACTTTTTGGTAAATTTATTATTACTATTTCTTAAAGGAAATCGTTTAACGTTAAAAATTAAATTTAAAAAAAAAATTGTTATCAAAAATTGTTTAATTTGTTTTGTGTAGCATTTCTTAAAAAGTAGCTTTCCTTAAAATAATACACTTTTCTTATAAATCTACCTTTTTCAAAAGGTCAATTTTATAAAAAAAAAAACAAATTTTCTTAAGAAAGTTAAAGCGTACATGAACTTTTAGGTTGCACCTGTTCTAAAGGGCTATATTCTACAAAAGCACCTTTTCTTAGAAACGTAAAAATGTAAATTTTTTAAAAATGTGCCTTTTCTTTAAAACAAAATTTTCTTTAAAAATTAAATTTGCATTAAAATCAAATCTTTCTTCCAAATTTTATTTTTCTTTAAAGAATAATTTTTCTCAAAAATTACCTTTTCTTGAAAACTACAGTTACTTAAAAAGCAACCTTCTTCAAACTATAACTTTTCTTAAAAAGGTAGATTTTCTAAAAAAAAAGTACCCTTCTTAAAAAAAAAAAGCTTAGAAACAAACTGTTGAAAGTTGCCTTCAAAAGTACCTTTTCCTAAAAAAAATACCTTTGTTTAAAAAGACTTCCTTAAAACAGTGCCTGTTCTTAAAATTTAAAATTATTGGTAATGATATTTATTCAGTTTGGGGTTCAAGAAGAATATTTAATCTTAGTTTTAATATTTATTTATTTTTATTATTATGTATAATTTCTAACATAATTAGTCGTACTCAGGGATCTGAATATATATTTATATTTCATATTCTTTTGAATAAATTGTCTTTTATTAGCTTTGGGTCATTTGTGGATCTTCTTATTTTATTTAAAAAAATATAGATAGTTTTTTACATAAAATAATTTTATAACAAAATTGGTTAAAAGTTGTTTTTATTTATATTCGCGAGCAATAAGTAGATAATTGCACCAAAGATATATCACACTGAATTATTTTGATCCCAGGAGCACTGAAGCGTTAACCCATTTTGTACCAGGCTACATAAATGTTCTAATATCTTAGTGAAATTTTCATGGCTAGTTAGAAATGGGCCAAAAATAATTGTAGGATTTTTTTTTGCCTGAAATTACCTGAGAAAACTGCTGGTCGATATCTCGACCGCTGGGATAATTAGAGCAACCAATTTTCTGTCTGCTATATTATTATATGAAATATAAGCTAAGTAAATGTGAGACCTAAGTTTACTGATAAATAAAAAGATCGAGGAATTTAGTTATTATTTTTATTTATTTTCGTGTATTGAATATGTATTTATTTTATTTTAATTTATTTTAATTTCTTGTGGTAGACCTTGAAGCAGTTACCCACATGTAGATTTACATTGCACTTAGAGCAAGTATAGGCAGTATGCTTCTTGCATATTTTACATCGCCGATAGCAGTGCTTTACACACACAGACATGTGCATTCCTTTTAATTTGGGCAATGATGTTGGGCGGTCTATTATCTTCATCAGACGAAGTTAATTCGGTGTTTGTTACAGGTTCAATGGATAAGAACAAAGTTTTTGTTATCGAGTTCTTAAAGTCAATTTGACTCATGGGCTTCTGTTTAGTTTTTTCAGCACTCATGCAATCCAATTTCCATGCATTGACACTGGCGCAGGTAACCCAAAATGGCCAGCACCATTTTTTGCCTCTGATTCCAATCGGATAATTATCGACAGCATTATCATGTAAGTCAACTCCGCCCATATACTTATTGTAATTACCAATAAGGTTGGCTTGGGGTACAACGATCCTTTTTTTTTTGTTTTCTGTCATATCGCATTACATTTTTTATCGGATCCATCTGGTCATAGTTTGTAGCCAAAGTAACCTCCACCGAACCAGTGCAATTTTGTGTTCTTGATCAAATGCGTAATCCATTTCATGTCTAGGTAATTTAGTTTTTAGGCCTGCGCCTACCAGTCTGTTTGCGCGTATTGTGCCAGTTGCACAAAAAACCTTTTACTTTTAGAAGGTAAAGTAAGTGGTATCCGGTGAAAAAGTTATCAAAATGAACAGTATGTTGTCTAGGATACTCACAAACTAACACTAGATTCATAATAACGCTTGCACCTAGGCCCAGTTGTTTATCATATGTATCCGATGCTCCAGCATACGGTAGGAATTGGAAGAGATACCCTTTCGATGAACACAAGCACCAATATTTCTATCCAAATCGAACTGATTTCCCCCTAATGAAGATCTTGCAACTATGACGACCAAAAAATATGGTTCCATTTGCTCATCAATCGAAAGATTTGGTTCAATAATACCAAACTGCATAAATAGAGTATTCAGAAGAGCAAACAGTGGTCTTACTTTAGCGAATTTGTCATTTTTATCGATTTCATCGGTATTTGCTATGTGGAAATTTGATTTCAATTTTTGGAAAATATTGCGTGCCATTGCTTGTTTTATGCTTGTTATATGTCTGTTCATTGCTCCAATAATTTTGCACCTTGGGAACGGAATGATAACCGGAAAATAGCAATATCCCAAAGAATCGACGCATTGTGGCCATATCAACCAACTTCCCAATATTATTATGTTGAGCAGCAAATCTGTTTGTCTCATTCACCAAATGTCGTCATAAAATAGACAGAATAGCTGGTATGGCGTATGTCCATCTGCAAGCAATATAAATAATCATAAACAATTAAATTGAGAACTTGTTAAAACTGCCTAATTTAGACACAATATCATCTTTTATTTCATTCAGTGGTTCATGTACAGGAGCAATATCAAAATGCATGCGCCTGGTCCTTTTCCATTTCGGCACGAAGTTAGATTTTGGCCGATATTTAGAGACAGTGGGGTCTGTCACTTCATCTACCTCCGCTGCAAAATCGTGAATGTTGGACGTGTACTTCGACTGTACCTACAAAAAAAAAGCATTAACACACAATAAAATTTAATGTAATTTCTTCACCATCAAGAAACTCTTCATCTGAAACTTCGTCAACGTTAGGCGCAGGTAAACACACAACGTTGGATAAATTATGCAATTGCATTTCACCATCGTCATTATCACTGCAATTCCCAATTATTTCCAAAATTTCACTTGTACTCATATATATGTAACTCGCGACATTTTTTTAGAATAATGAATAAAAACACAGCAGAATGAAAATACAACTATTCAATATGAATCGTGCAACAAGAATGCTGCAAAAATAGAGAAATGTATTAAACATAGACAAAGAGCTCAAACTTATTATCATACTCACAAATACGGGTATTCCCCTTTTTCCTATTTATTGAGGCATATAAATTAGTAGTCAGAAAATTTAAAAAAAATGGTACTAATAGATAAGTACTACAGTGGACATCTCGACCAGCCATGTTCAAGGCTCTCCGGCGATCAGCAAGAGTAGCTATAATAACTAGTTTTTGTACATTAAAATTTACTTGAAATTTTGGCTATTTAAATCAATTACCCTTTTTTTATTTTTTTTTTAATGCAAGTAATTACAATTAGTTCAAAAATAGGCTATTTTTTGACTATTATTATGTCCTCCCAGGTGGAACTTTAAAAAGGGGGGAGGGGGATAAAAAAACCTCAGGTCGGAAAGCCAATACCCCAAACTTACTTATAAATAAAAAAAAATATATTTAATTCCAATACCTAATATTTCTAATTGTATAATGAAAAACAGCAAAAGTTTGTGGTCGAGATCTCGACCACTGGTACAAAATGGGTTATATTAATAAAAAATAACCGAATTATTTTTCTTGAATTCGAAATAGTGGTTTCATTGAGTTTAGTAGAAAAACTAGTTTTAAGGTATTTTTTATTTAAAAATATCTTAAAATCCAAAGCTGGCCTTTGCAAATAATGGGTTAACGTTCTCGGATTTATCCCAAATTTTAGGAACGAAAGTTCTACACATTTAGTTATTATATTTTAAGCATCGCATCTATAAATTCAACAGCTCTTACAAAATATTTGAATTTTTTGAATAAATTGTTTTTTATTAACTTGGGGTCATATGTGACCCCAATTCCAAAAGGGTTAATGGGGTCATAATATTTTTTTCCGAAACCCTAGGCCATTAAGATAAAATAGAACATTCAAAGGTAGAAAAGTGATGAATTTTTGATACAAATATTTAGAAATAGCACATTTACAGAATATTTTAAAAATTTTTACCATTTTCTCGAAATCCGCAAAAATAAAATCCTTGTCAAAATATCTCTGCCATAGGGCTTTCCCTAGAAATTCATACTGTTAACCTCTAATATCCATTTAACAAGACCTTAAAGAGCTAGATCAATTTTTTTAAAATTTTGTTTAAGAAAATTTTTCAAAACTTGAAAAAGAAGTTTTCATAATTTTATCAAAAAATTTCCATTTTCGGTCTCAATGCTTAATAGGTTAACAACGTGGTAATAAAACAATACTTCATATCTGAGAAATTACAGGTATAGAGACCAAAACAAAATGTTGGCTTTAATCAATTTCTTAATTTTTAAAAAAATGCCATCAAATTTCATAATCCAGTTTTTTTTTGGCACTTTTGTCTGGCGCATTTGCTAGTTCGTGGCGAGTTTTTATTCGATTTTGAAGTTTTATAGCTTTTTAGAAAGATAATTTAATACCGATCCCAAACTATATAACAATTTGTTGGAAAAGTTAATCCATAGTTCGAAATTCTGAAAAATTTCATATTTTCCCCATATAAACACACTTGAAATTTTCAATCGCGTTGAGCCACCTCTAAATGTTTTTTGATTGGCCCAAAACTTTTATTACTCACTTTTTTTGCTATTCGCATATTTCTAGGGTGTGCGACCTAGAGTTTTAACACTTATTTTATTAAGGGCCACCCTAATATACACCGTCTAGAAGCAAAGTTCAGGTTGAAATATTATTTGATTTGCTTTTAAAAAATAAGAAAATTATAACAAATAAGAATAACAAGCATTATCATTATCTTCAAAATCAAAATTAACGGCAACTGCATTTAAGTTGTGGTGTGTATGTATATCAAACCAGCTAGTGCATGTGTGTATCTATGGTACCTATTTATATTACGTGTATGATGTATACACTGGCTGTGGGTTTTTTTTGTTGATGCAAACAAACATCAATATAAATGACATTGTGGATGGTATAAAAAAATTTTAACACTCTTACTTGTTATATTTTTATATGCTTTCAAAGAAAGCACTTCAAGATCTTTAAACTTTTCAATATGGATTCCACAAATATACCGTCTAAATTTTCTAATTTAGATCATAAATGTAGTCACGAAGAAAATAGATTAAAAGTATGTGCTCCACGCGAACAGAAAATTGTATTTGGGAGTAAAAAAACAAATACATTTTTCATATCTAATAAAGTTGAAGGCATTTTAAAAAGGTTCATAAAGAATAACTTTGATATAAATAATGCCAAGCTTCCGAAGTCAATTTGCGTTAGATGTGGGCTGACTTTGAATGAGAGGAATAAAGGAATTGTTAAAAGAATTCTACCCCCAATGCCTAGTTGTACTTACTTTAATATATCCAATAAAATAAGAAGCAGCCCATTTTTTAGTTGCTACATTTGTGTGACAGCCTCTTTCAAAGGCCATTTATCTTTGAAAAAGGTAGAGATCTTTTCAAAGTACGAATGTTTCCCAAAACTCTTAAAATTCATGTAATTCTTGATCATTTAGGGCAGGGTCTTATACATTTGAATTATTATGGTTTGGGGTTATGGCTCGAACAAGCTGGCGAATCTGTTCGTAGAGAATTTTTCAAATTTTGTGATAGTTTCAAGATAAATATTATCGACGATCCAACTTTATCGGCACGATTAAAAAAGTGGTAGTTACTATATCTTCTCAGCATTTATAAGCACCACTGTTTATTAGTGGTTTAGGTCTAGTAGAGATACCACAAAAAAGTGCCGAGGTGTCAATCCCAAGGATGTTGTGGAAATGATATCACTCTGTTAATTAAACTTGGAGTTAAGTAGTTTTTTAAATCAAATATTTCCTTATTTTTTTAATTGAAATGTTGATATTTCTGAAAAAGGATCAGCTAGGATTTCATGGGACGCGGTCTTTGGAACGGCAGATCGCCCACAAAAAGATGGCATAATCACTTTTGTCGTCATTTTTTTCAAAGTGAACTTTGATTCTGGCCGGGTGTGCTTATGGGCTTCAAGGGTGTTCTATTCTTGTGAACATTGGGTAATCTATATAGTCTTGGTGCTATGCCTTTCCTGATTGTTAATTTGTGTCTCTGATTTTCGTTTATTATACTTAATTTGTGTAGTTTATCCACGAAGAAATTATTCTAACTTTGTAATGTTTACGTTGGATTTATTTTTGACTTTTTCTTAAAAAAGCACATTTGGTTAAAAAAAAAACTTTTCCTAAAAAATTGCCATATCTTAAAAAAAAAACCGTTTCTTAAAAAAGTACTTTTACCTAATGAAATATCAAGTCCCAAAAAAGTGCAAGCATATAATTCTTTAAAAAGTGAGTTTTCTTAAAAAACATTATTTCTTAAAACAACCTTTTTCGTAAATATGAAAATTTTCTACAAAGGTGCATTTTTAAGCAAACATTTTTTCAAAAGGTTTTCTTAAATATGTGCTTCTTCTTACAAAAATGCAGCTATTTTTAAAGGAGGATTTAAATTATCTAATTCCTTTTCAGCGAAGAAGACTAAACTTTTCAATGAAACAGAGACTTGTCATTTTGAAAATAATATGAGCCTTTAAACAATATAAGAGCATTTTCTGCAAAGTTCTTAATTAAATAGTTTAATGAACACCCAAAGCATTTAGTCACATAGCCTTAAGTAACGAAACTACTAAAATTTTCTTCCAGAAAACAGTCGTTCAATTTTAGATCAGTGTATGGCAATAAATATATTTTTTAATGAATTTCTTTCAAATGAAATTCAGTGACAAAAAATATATTTTCCTATATAAAACTTTTTTCTATATATAAAAATTCCGAATACTTTTTGATCATAGTGTTTATAAAAAACGGTTATTATGAAAAGCTATTTTACAACATTATGACTATAGCCACAACAACAACAACAACAACAACAACAACATCATCAACCAGACAATATTGTTAAATTGAACATTTACGTAAATGTAACCAAACGAATTGTTTGCATAAACGATTTAATCGAATTCCAATGCAAATTTTAAAGTAAAATTTCATATCCGCCTTCTTCAAACACACACACGTATTATAAAAAAAAGAGAGAAGGCTAAGTAAATATGCTACATTAACAGTTTAAATATAAAATTAAGTAAGAATAAAATAGTCGGTCTAGACCGATTTTAAGATACCCTATACCTTACGCTTAGAGACCCTATCTCTTAGGCCCAACTAATTGGATATAAAAAATAAGCATAAACCAAATTTTATTGGCATTGTTATTAATTTTGTTGCCTTTGTATACAAAAGAGCTTATATCATACAATATATTTATATGGGGTAAAGTCACTTATTTTTTACAAAAACATATAGAAAACAAATTTGGGAAAAATCTGTGCCGTGTTTTTGTTTTTTGATATACTTATATGGGGACTACGACTAAGAATTGTCCTATACGGTTTATTTTTGGTCTGCTGATAAATGAATGTGATAGACAAAACAAACCCAATTTGCCCAAGATCTATACGATAATTTGAATATTATGGCAATTTAAGTCGATCTCATAGGGGCCTGAACATAAACCGATTTTCACCAATTTCAAAAGCGTTCATTCTGTATATTCCGATAGAAGCCAACACACTAAATTTCACCAAAATATAATCATATTTGCGACAGGTAGTTTGATTACAAAATCTGCGTAGACACAAACAGATGGACGGACGGACGGACGGACGGATATAACAAAAGTTAGGTCTAGGTCATATATTTTTGGTAGTTACAAACATCAGCGCAAAGTCATTGCTGACATAGTGTTATAGGGTATAATGACTACAAATTACAAACGGTCAAATTCGACAGTTGAATAGTTTGATAATGGAGACAGATGTTAAGCATGAGTAATTTTGGTGGATCCAAAGGGAAAAATCTGAGTTTTACAGATATCACACAATAGAAAAATCGCGGCTATGACTAATTTTGTTGCAATAATTTTTACTAACATTCGTCGAAATATCAGCACGTCTTTGAACGATTAGATACTGTGAAAGATGAATTGGTTTAATAAAAAACTGGAATTTTTGAAAACTTCAAACGTCATAACAAACTAATAATACCCTGTGTCACTAAGTGTGGCAGAAGAACTTAACTTTGCAACATTACTGTCTTAAGAATTGTCCTTATGTAAAATTGAGTGTGTTTGGGGTTTGTGTTTATGTTTGTTTTAACGGAAATCAGCATAAGTCTCGCGGTAATAAAAATTCTTATTAAGTTTAACTTTTTTTAGCTTATGTCGCTGTATGTATTAGAAAATTTTATTTGAAAGCCTTAGATATGTTCATGTCTGCAAACTTGAACATTTTCAACAGAAAGTATCGTTTAAATTTATTCGAATTTATAGGAAGTACTTGAAAGAATGCAAACGTTTACATCAATCTTTATTTCCAATAAATTGGCCTTTAAACAAATGGAAGTAGTTCTAAAGGAATCACTTATATATTGCTTCCAGAGTAACAAATTCTTTGGCTATAGTATTAAATATTTTCCAAAGTTGTCAGTACAATGTTGTAATAAAAAACTACAATATCAGAGATTCCCAATATGAAACTAAACTAAAAATACATACTAATAATAAACTAGTATAGCCCAGCATTCGAAATTCGAGTGCAAATTCAAGGAAATATTATTTCTTCATTAAATGTTTGTCTTCCAATGTTTTTTAGTCTACATATATAATTTATGAATATTTAAATTAGCGTAAAGGTATGTTAGTCAATTTTATCAATTCACAATTCTCCTCCATATGAACTATAACTGTGCCAATATTCACACTCCGCCATGCCCGCATATTGTTTAAAAAGGGAACTAAAACTTTACCTTCACTATTACTGTATAGGTAGAAACTATTCTGTTATGGCATGAACTATTATCGGATTAATAAAAATTTATTTATTATTTAGTACTAGCTGTTTTAGCCGGTCTTGCCCGGGATTCAAAGGCCTTTGACTTGTAAAATGGTTCACTACGCTTAGCAGGCGCTGAGTACTTAGTGCCCAATGAACAAATTCCACAAAAAGATGAACTTTCTCACCAAAAATTTTTATGGGATTGGAGAATTTGTTCATGTTGAAAAAATTCCCCAATGTTTACGTTTTTTGGGGAGTAAATTCATTTTTTATTTCAATTTAAAATTATTTGATTTTTTAATTTATAAATCTTTTTGTAAGACGCTACTGCAATAGTGCTTCAAAAATAAGCTGCAAAAACGCTTTTAATTTTTTTTTTTTTTTTAGTTTATTTATTTTGTAAACATCATATATAACGAAATCGTTTGCAAATTAAAGGAAACAGAACTTTTAAAAATTTAACTTCATTCTATAAGTGATCACCATTGAGCAGAGACGTCAAATTTATAGATGTTTCAAAAATGGAAAATGAATGCGATGTTTAAAATTGCGCCGCAAGGTTGTTTAAGCAACTGCTTATAGTATCTGTATAGTAATTATTGCACATAGGTAGAAAAAATTTATCATGACTTTTCACAGGGATGTGTTTCGCGAGCGAGGCGCGTCCGCATCCGCGCATTTGGCAGCTACACCCGTGCTGCCGCGCAGCTGTTGTCAACTTATTTTAATTGACAAATTATATTTTTCAGGTCATTCTGATATTTTAGCTAATATGTGTTCCGCGAGCGCGTCGCGGTGCGTCCGCGTCCGCGCGCTGCTTCCGCGCACCGAAATGATGCTATTGAAAAAAATACAGATTTTAAGTACGTTTTCTGCAGGACAGATATTGAGAGCAGTATGGGGAATTTACTCATTTCTTTTGGGGACCTTTTTTAAAAACTTTGGGAATTTGTTTATCATGAAGTTATTCCCCAATTTTTTGCGGAATAAGTTTATTATTTTTTTTTTTTTGGGAATTTGTTCATTAAGTACTCAGCGCCTGCTTACCATTACAACTAACTATGTTTATGCATGGACTATCTTGAGTATCTGATGTCTAAAAGTTTTAGTTATTCCAGAGCTTTGGGATATACAACATTTCTGGTTTATCCTTCTGGTACATATATGATTGTGGTGGCTCCCAACTCTGGACCAGGCGACATATAATTGTCTACGAGAAAAACATGGAGATTCTAAGTTAATACCTGCTAACGTAGGAGATTGTCCGCTGGATTTCTAGACGCACTTGAGTTGATTCAGGCATTTCCGCATCTCTTAATAAAGCTTGTCTTGATTTTTGGGCTTCAAGACGTTATTGAGTTTGCTCAGATGTTTCAGCATTTCTCAACTCAGATTGTCTAACTCGTTGAGAATTGATTCGAATTTGGATCTGATCGGGTTCTCTGGAGTTCTATTTAGTTTAAGCCTTTTCGCATTTGAGGTAGTACGGCCTATATGCTACACTTTCATGTGCAAGTCACAATTGAAAATAGTTCTTTTTCCGCCATTTTGTCTTCCAATGTAGTTAAACAGGCGAAATGGAAATATTTCTGCGAATTAACCTCGTCGGAGTAATACTACAATGTTTACCCAAGAAATAAATCTGCACTAATTTTGGGGTGTTACAACTCATATAATAAAAAAGGCAAGAGGGGAATATTTGTAATATGTTGATTTACAATATTTGTTTCATAATGGTGTAAACTCAAGAGTAGTAAGTAAAGAGATTTGTGCACTAAGTTTTAGAGAAGTCCATTGAAAAATGAAAATATGTTAACAAACACTAAAAACGTATACAGAAATTTAAAAAAGTGGGCGTGACCGATAAAAATATATATGACCTTTCCTGGGATATGAGAATAATGTGCAGCGAATTCGAGTGAAACCCGTGAAAAATTTAAAAAATATGTGGGCGTAAAAATAGGCGTGGACGGTAAGACAGTCTCTGGGGCATAGATCGTGTGTACCAAATTTCAGAGAAATCCGTTGAAAAGTTAAAATTTGTGTGGGGAACAAATATACAAAAAAGCAGAAAATGAATTGTATATAAAAAGTGGGCGTAAAAGTAGGAGTGGCCGATAAGATGTATTGGTGACCTTCTCTGGATTATAGAGATCGTGTGTACCAAATTTCAGAGGAATCCGTTGAAAAGTTAAAATTTGTGTAGCGGACAAACATACAAAAAAACAGAAAATTAAAATTAAAAGTGGGCGTAAAAGTAGGCGTGGCGGGTAGGACGTATATGACCACCTTTCCTGGTCCGTTGAAAACTACAAATTTCTATAGCGGTCAAACAAATAAACAAACAGAAAATTAATTTTATATATCTGTGGTCACAAGCGACAACCGTCGACTAAAGAACGATTTGAGTTATGTATGCCGTCATATTCTACTAAAAACGCTTTATATTTACGTGAAATCCCCATTTCTCTAACACTTTTTATTAAAAAGTTATTAATGAAAACATACTGACCTAAGTCGTAACAAAGCCTCATTACATTTATATAAACAGTTATTTTCCTCTGCAAAAAATCTTTATATTTACGTGAAATCCCCATTTCTCTAACACTGCTTTTTAAAAAGATATTGATACAAATATTCTGACCTAAGTCGTAATGAATCCCCATTACATTTATATAAAAAGCTATTTTTCTCAAAAGCATGATTTTCGAGTTAGACGGTTATTGCTTGTGAACACAGATATATAGATAGGAAAGAAACGTGCATGTTGTATATAATGATTTGTTACGGCACCATAAGTACTTGTTAGAACGCACCTTAGATGACCTCCAAAGAAATAGTAAATAGTGACTAGATAGTCCTAGAATTGTATATAATGCCAAAAATAAATATATTCTCATTAATATTCCCTCTAAGGGAACTTTAAAACTTTAAAATAAAAGTTGCCTTAGAGGCTGTGGTGCTTTTACCGCTATACCACTATATGCTCACGCTATAACATCTATGTGCTGATATTTGTTACTACCAAAACTGTTTGACCCAGACCCATATCTTATTATACCAATCGAGTTAGAATCACTTTTAGAGTCGATTTAGCGATGTCCGTCCGTACGTCTATGTATCCATGTAAACCTTGTAATCAAACTACAGGTTGCAAATGTGAAATTATTTTGATGAAACTTAGTACCTAAGCTTCTTTCGGCAATTAGTGAAATTAGTGAAAATCGGTTCATGTTCAGACCTAGTCCCCATACAAATGACCCATAGGAGATCGAATTTAATTGCCATAATATCCAAGTTATCATATATGTAGATCTCGATCACATTGAGTTTGTGTATGTTTATTACATCCTTTAATCAGTAGTCTAAAAACAAAACATATAGGACAATTCTTAGTCGCAGTCCACATGTAAACCTACTTTCCGAACTTCCCTTGAAAAAACAAGAAAACGCATAGATTTTTTCTCAAATTTGGTATTTATAAATTTTTGCAAAAGAATAAGTGACCTTATCAAATTCGATCAGGATCGGTCCATTTTCGACATAGTTTCAATACAAATATTGAATGAACTTTTCTACATCTTATGGCCCTGTTTAACCCTCCGATTAGGGAGTCTCCAATTGATCTTAAAATAGTGAAAAGATGCTCAGGGACCTATAAAAAATTGTATGGTATTTTGCTTGATAGTGTGTGTTTTAAATGTTTTGATTGTTTATTTAAGATTATACAAAGTAACAAAAAGGCACAAGGTGTGTTTTTTTTCGACAATCTCAGTTTTATTCAATATTAAAATACATGAAAAAATTAAAAAAGTCAATGCTGGTTTCCAGGTGCATCTCCTGCTGTTGGTCTTGCTATTACCTACAAGGCCAAAAATTATTTATTTTACCTTTATATTGAATGCTTCCATAGCGCTTTGAAACCTGGGATAGCTCGTTCTACGTCCGTTGGTGCCTCGTTCTTCAATATTAGGCAGTGCTAATTGCGTCGTGCGCAATTGCGAAAAAGAACGTCGCTTATCGTTTTTTTTTACTGGCTTAGTTTCGTTATATATGATAAATGCAGGTTATGCAGCAATATCTACCAAAATTATAGAACATTGTAAGTGGCGGTTAGCTGATTGTTTGCAAGAATATATGCCAAGCACCTGATTCATTGTATCCATTATTAGCAATGTGATCCAGAATAACCCTTTTTTCAGATGTGTCTACATCGCAAGTATAGTGCATTGTAGACAGCAAAGTTACAGCTTTATTCTTATTTGGAACATATGAGAACAGTGATACCGTGATATCGTGATTTCGGGAACTCACGTGGTACAAATGTTTTATTAGAGCGTACTGATCCCACAAAAGCAGTTTCTTGTCTCATCAATTTATGCGCCACATCCAACGTGGAGAAAATTTGTCTGCATAAACTGTGTATCCACTAATTGATACACAATATTCTGCTTTTGATTTACCTAACGATTTTGATCAGGCAACTTCCCAGAGTAAATCATATCTTTATTCCGTACTTGGCTGGTTTAGACAGAATGTATTGTGTAAACCGTGTGCGGCCTCTATATGGGAATAATTGCTCGTCCATGGTCACCGAATCATGCGGGATGTAAGCTGCAGCTAAATTGGTCTGCAACACTTGCCAAGTGTCGTCAATAGCAGCAGTTTAATCGATCCCGTCACGTATTTGTGATTTCTTCCAATAACAGTATAAGGGCCGTAGGGACTTTTTAACTAATCCACGTGCTAAACGTCATTAAACCTCAACAAAATGTAAAATGTTACTCGAGTCGCTTCAGCACACTTTTTTCTTGGAACGCATGTATCGTTCAGGTATTCACCCCATACAATATTAAGAAGATGCGAGAGCTAGAAAATCAAATAAAAGCTTTATATAGTTTTTCACCTTTTATTGCATATGTGAAGAAGTCAGAGCATAGTTTGTCAGACTCTTCTTTAGAACAACAAAATAATTTCAAACCAATAGAAATTTTTCTGAATCAGAAATTTTATTTGTCTTACAGATTTCATGAGGATCTTTTAGAGTAAATTTCAATACAGTGATTGGAAATATAATATGATGTAAAATGAATTGAATTAAAATAAAATCATTAGCGTAAATGATTCTAGCAATAGATCATTGTGCTTCAATACAGGCTGTGCAGCTGTTTCAATTTTCATCAGAAACTAAGTGTAGGTTGTTTCCAAATAACTGAAGTTCATGCATTCTTTCCGAAACCAATCTAATGAGAATAAAGTAAGCAGTGAAAAATTTAAGTTTGTTCTAATATGTCAAACCACTGTCAATTTTAAAATCAATCTTAGTTCAATTTTTTTTTTTTCAAAATGAAAATTTTCATTAAAATTTATTTTCAGAAAAAAATACGGATTTGCAAAGTTTCGGCGAATAATTAGTCATTATGCCCCTGGTATTTCATTTGAATATGAAATTGTATTCTAATAAAATAATACTAGCAGATCCCAGCCCTCGAAATTCGAGCGCAAATTCTAGGAAATTTTAATTTTCATTAAATAAAGACCCTAAAAGTATGCCAATCAATTATAGCCAATTCACAAATCAACACAAAAAAGAAACTCATTTTTATTACAAACACAATAACAAATTTTATAAGCACCATATCTGTGGTTTTCTGAAATAAACATTTTTGTCAGTTTTGAGTTAATGATGCCAAATATATTAATTATTAACGCTCTTTACACGTGTTAAATTTTTTTTTAAATGTTGACCATTTCTGAGTTTTTTCTTTATATAACGACGTAACTTAAATGTTTATTAAATTAATTTGCATCACTAACGACGTATGTCAACCTACGTTTGATCGCTGACAAATTATCTTACATTGTTATTAATGAAAAAAAAAGGCAAAATAATTTTGGATTAGTTTTCAGTTTATAAAAACACTTATAAAAACCTGTGTGTTTATTTCTGTCATTTTTTGTCACTACTATTCTTGATACGTTGTTATATTCTCATCCAAAGTCCCGTTAACAAAAAAATCCATTTTTCAAGCAACAACAACTTATGTCTACATTGTTGTTGTTTTCTTTTTCAAAGAAAACGACGCTTGTCGACATAAGTTGTTTTTTTTTTTGCACACACTTTAAGTGTAATTTACACATTGTTTTTGGTCCTTCTCTAGGATCTAGTACTCTGAAGATTTTTGACTCAAAATTTTATATGAAGTAGTTATTGCCCACATCTGCAGGAATGTTAAATAAAATGTTCTAAAAACTTTATATCGAGCCCATAATTTCAAATATAATGTTTTTTGGCTCCCCTGAACATTTTGATTTGATGACATACGCGGTTATTCTAGAAAACCACAGATATAGCATTGTAGAAATATATGTATGTGTTAGTAGCAACTTTAAATGCAATTTACTCAAAATAAAGAAAGAAATTTAAAAATCTGTAAATCTGCAAATCGGCTAAAAAGAAATACCTTTCAAATAATATACGTCTGGTCAAAATCGAGATAAAACGGTAGAACAAAACATCAGTCACAAGAAATCGCCTAGCCTATTAATATTATAGATTCTGAATAACAAATTATTATTTATTTCGTCCAACTTTTTACCTAAACTCAAATTTTTTACGACTTTTTAAATGTAAAAGACAAATGTAAAAACTCACACACACTGAAGATAAAGATCAGTCAGATTTTTGGCACCTCCTTGGCACATGGCATATATTCCTCTTGCAAAATACGGCTTACTATATGGCTATGAAGATATTCCGAAAGCAAATATCTCATTGATATCTTTGTGGGAATACAATGAATTTCCTTAGAGAAAACACTCCTTTCAACAACCTTCATAATTTACCGTTGCTAGTATTTATGTTCGTGCTAAACATAATTTTATTCCATTCATGTCATCTTGAAAAACAACAAAAATTGCTTACCTTTTTTTTTGTTGTTAAAAAAAAATGAATTTACTGAAAAAAGGAAAAAGTACATAAACATGAAATTAAAACATTATATTTGTTGAAATGGAAATCAAAAAATGCTTGCTTCTTATTTTAGAAGAACAAAAAGACAGACAATTTTTATGAAGAACCAAAATAAAAAAGAACTTATACAAAATTAATGAGTTAAGTAAAGTATTTGATTACCTTTATTATCAGTGGAGTACAATGTGAGAACCTTGAAGAAAAACAAAACAGAAAGGCCAAGACTAGACGAAATTTTATGAACTGTAAACATTTTTGAAAACAAAAGGAACTTAGAAAAACTCGTAAAAATTTAAATGCATTTTTTTTTTTAATTTCGTTTTATCTTCTTTCAACTTAATCTGTTTTCAAATTTCTATCTCCCCTTTTTTAATTAATTTCATTCTTCAACTTAAACTTATTGACCCAAGCATTTAATCTTTTGATAAGTACTCCAACTCCAAGTTTAGTTCGAAAAGTAATAAGTAATAAAAAACGTTATTATCATAAATAAATTCAAACTATTTATATCTCAATCAATGGTCTCTATCACCATCGAAGCCTTACCCACTACACTAATTATGAAATGCCATCATAAATATTATATTAGTGAAGAAAATATGGCAGAAAACTTTGTAAATAAAAATCTTAATGCAGTTTAATTTCTCCATTAGCTTTGCAGAGAAAACTAACCTCCACAAAAGGCCACAATGCATACAATGGCTAAATAAATGTCACCAAAAAAAAACTTTAATAATCTCTAGCAGTAAAAAAATAAGTGCCAGCGAACTCCTTTTTGCCTTGTGACCAAGAGGTATGAAAGAATTATTACGAAGTGGAAGGGGTGGCCAAGTTTTTTCAACAGAAACTATAATAATAAAATTGTTATTCGTTAAAGCGAAAAAATAAGTTAAGAATTGAAAGGACCAACTTCAGAATATGAATGCAATTTTAACTACTATTGAACAATTCAATAATTTTTGTTCAATTGTTGATTGAAGAGTTAAAGTTTCAATACGTAATGAAAAAAAAAAGAAGAGAAAAACTAGAACAAAAATAAAGGCTGGTAAACTTACCAATGACATTTTTGCTTAAAATATGGACTTTTAATGGCGACAAGCAATTTATAGGAATTTGTTATGAAATATTGCAGAAAAAAGTTTTTAAGAGGTTGACATTTATGATAAATTTCTATATAATTGGAAAACTCAAATTATGGAAAATTATGAATGAATGACTGATATAGACATATAAATATTTATTAGTAAACTAAAAGCAATGGTTTAGTGGTCAGACGGAAAATATGCACTCTTTAAATAGCTAAACAGGTTTACAAATTATTAGTTAATACCATTTGTAAAGAATTTTTATTAGTACAAAAACTAAGAAACTTAGTTTTAATGACTATCCTAACTGCTACTCATTCCAGAAAAAATCTCCGAAAGTATTCAAATAATAACCATACTGGAGGATATTATGAATTGAAATATGTATGGCTGCCTGAATGATATGGGGAAAAACAGTGAATTTTTTTGTACCAAAATAGTAAAACTTATCATTATAAGGTCTTATCTTATGGTTCTGCCTAGGGATATCCGTGTCTTAGAAATATTTAATAAAAAATTTCAGTTTTTATGAAGTTTTTAAGGAAGATGTTTTAAACCTAATGAAAAGGTTGAACATCTATTTATTGAAGTTTCGTCCTACGGGAAACAATTGCTAGTTGGATGTATTTATAGACCAAATAAATGAACAGACCTTGATGTTTTTCCAAATATGTTTGAAACTGTAACCAAGGACCATATAAAATGAGGATTTACAAACTGAATATTTGGAGCATGAAAGTTAATAATGCAAGAGAGGACAACAAGTGTATATACATGTACCTGAAAATTGTTGCTGGAACAAAATCTTTTTCCATATATACGGTAACTTTGTCTTGCTCCCAAAAATATACGATATTTGAAATTTATATTATACCACTCAACACACACATTGAAACCCATTCATACTCATAATTGCCTTGCTTGTAGAAATAAGCTGATGAAAATTTGATTTATGAAAAGTTAATATATGTATAATTGTAAGTAAAAGAAAAAATTAGCATAACAATTAATGTTATTGTGTTAACAATATAAAATATTTGTAAAAAGCAGCAAGAAAAAAATCTCTTTTTAAATTTATTTGGTGGCCCTGAGAATGGCCTGTGGAATAATTATAATAAATTATTTAACATTTAACAAATTATAACATTGTCTTTAAAATGTATACCAACAAAAAACAAATAAGACATTATAGTCGGTCTAGACCGACTATACGATACTCTATACCATGGTTTATCTCTTCCGTCCGACTAAATGGATATAGAAAATTAGCATAAACCAAAACTGAGGGGAATTGTTTTTAATTTTGTTGGCTGCAGATTTGAAAAAGTTCATATCGAATGCTATAATTATATGGGGAAAAATGGACCGATCCTGACCATATTTGGTTATGTCACTTATATTTTGAAAACACAGACGGACGGATGGACGGACGGACGGACGGACATCGCTAAATCGACTCAGAAATTGTTTTGGCTGCAGATATGAAAAAGTTTAGTTCGGGTGCTATATATATATAGGGACTAGGTCGAAAAAACACTTATATTTTGAAAAAATATATACAAACCAAATTTGAGAAAAATCTGTGCAATATTTTTGTTTTTTGATAAATTTTAGTCAAGATCAGGAAGCAGCTGTATATGGGGCCTATGACTGAGAATTGTCCTATAGGGATTATTTTTGGACTGCTGATTAATGGATATAACAAACACATTTTTTATTTATTTATTTATTTATTTATTTATTTATTTATTTATTTATTTATTTATTTATTTATTCGTATATTGGTCTATGGAATTAATCCTTACAGACTATTTACAAAGAAAAACATTTAAAAATTAATTTTAGTACATAGCTATTCATGAATTTAGAAAGCATATTATTTTACTTTTAATTAGATTAGTATTTGATGAGAAATCAATAAATCTATAAAGTTCATTAAATTGAATACACATTCTCCTGAGAGGGTATGCATTTGCATAATTAGCTCTATAGAACTGTACAGATAAAAGTGAAGAGTAACGTGTTGGTCGCTGAGGAATGTTGAGTTGTATATTGTTAATCAGAAAAAGAGAACAACCATCACCATTAATAATATTAAGAAGAAATGAAACATTTAGCATAGTTCTCCGGCTTTTTAAAGTAGGTAGCTTAATAAGGGCAAGTCTGCTGGTATAGGATAGAAGATTATTAGGATTGAAATTTAAAATCCGAAGACATAACAAAAGGAATTGTTTCTGCGCAGATTTCAGACTGTTGGCATGAATTTGGTTGATTGGGTCCCAAATTATAGAAGCATATTCCAGGATAGGTCTCACAAGCGCAATTTGACTGAGATCTATATGGTAATTTGGATCTTATGGCAATTTATGACAATTTCATAGGGGTCATTTGTATGGGGACTAGGTCTGAACATGGACCGAATTTCACCAATTACAATAACGTTCATCCCATGGCAGATAAAAGCTTATATACCAAATTTCGTCAAAACATATTCATATTAGCCACCTGCAGTTTGATTACAAGGTTTATATGGACACACAGACGGATGGACGGACGGACGGACGGACATCGCTAAATCGACCAGAAAGTGATTCTGAGTCGATCAGTATAATGAAAGATGGGTCTCAGTCATATATTTTTGGTAGTTACAAACAGCAGCATAAAATCATTATACCCAAACCACATTGTGGTATAGGGTATAAAAAATAAAAATTGTATTAACAAATAGTTAGTGTGTATAAAAAAATAGTTAACATAAAAATTGATGTTATTGTCGTTAAATTAAATTTTTCTGTTAATTTTTAAAATTCTTTATTTTGCACCACCGCTTGCCTACTTTATGAAATAAGGCTATCAACTAATGTTTTTGAGTTTTTATACAACAAAACAGATATATAACAAGTAAGAAAATTATAGTCGGTCGAGACCGACTATATGATACCCTATAGCTTGCTCATAGGCCCAACTTACTGGAAATAGAAAATAAGCATAAACCAAATTTTAGTGGGATTTTTATAAATTTTTTTGGCTGCAGATATGAAAAAGTTCATATCGGATGCTATATCTATCTGGGGACTTGGCCCAAAAATGGACCGATCCTGACCATGTTTGGTAAAGTCTCTTGTAATTTGCAAAAATATATACAAACAAAATTTGAAAAGAATCCGTGCAATTTTTTAGTTTTTTGATAGATTTAAGTGAAGATCGGGAAGCAGCTCTATATGGGGCATATGACTAAGAGTTGTCCCATAGGGATCATTTTTGGACTACTTATTAATGGATATAATAAACACATACAAACCCAATTTGACGAAGATCTATATGATAATTTGGATCTTATGGCAATTTATGACGATTTCATAGGGGTCATTTGTATGGGGGCTAGGTCTGAACATGGACGGATTCTCGCCAATTTCAACAGCGTTCATCCTATGACCGATAAAAGCTTATGTACCAAATTTCATCAAAATATTTTCATATTTGCGACCTGTAGTTTGATTACAAGATTTACATGGACACACAGACGGACGGACGGACGGTCGGACGGACGGACATCGTTAAATCGAATCAGATAGTGATTCTGATTCGATGGGTATAATAAAAGATGGGTCTAGGTCAAATATTTTTACAAACAGCAGCACAAAGTCATTATACCCAAACCACATAGTGGTATAGGGCATAATTAATGTTGTGTTAAACGAAAAATCTTTGCATTATTTTCAATAAAACTCTCACCTGGTCTGATCATATAGATGTCGCGTCGGGAAACACATATTCAATGCTTCGATCACTGTGGAAAACTCAACATCTTACACCCGTCCATGTACGTGTTGTATTTGCAAAAACCTATCTTGTTCCAACTTTGCAAACTATTTGCTTGCTGTGATTCTTTTAGCTCTGGGAAATCAACAACTACGTTCAAGATCATCCCACATAACACCGTAGTCACGAAAACTTTATGGTGTTAATTTTTGCGATCTGATGAAGATTAGATCATTGATCTGATGCATAAGATTATATTTAGAAGTGAGCCAACATATCTGTTTAATCGGATATCGTTTTCAAATTCAAGAAGAAATAATTCTATAATTCAAATAAGGCCTAAAAGTTTGGCCACTCGACTGCAGTTCTATATAAAATGCATAAGCCTATGAAGCTTGCTACCGCCAACTTTAACAAAATATTTAAGCAACCCAGAACATTTTAGGAAACAAATTTTCCAATTTCTCAATACCATATGAATCTTACTTAAAATCTTCTCTGTTTTGAATATATGTAAAATAATTTTTTGTGTCTTATTTTTATAAAAATTGTAAATTATGTCATACTTTCATTAAATACTGTATCACATTTACGGATCCTGTACTTTAATTACAAGACTGATAGCCGTGTTGTCCAGGAAACAAAAAATAAGTAAATAAATATATAAACAAAGATGTTTAGATTTGTTTACAAAATTTAACATATTTTAATTTATATGCATTTTAAGGGAAGACGTATTTCGCCATTTTGCGATATTCACGTCTGTTATGAAGTTAGCTGAAATTTGGCGATGTGTGAATTCTACATTGTGGGTGTCAAACATTTAACATTATCAAGGATATTAGTAATGTGTAGAAATGATTGGAATTTCGTTAGTTTGAGACGCTGATTAATAATTCTTTTTCAAAACAAAATTCCGAATCATCAGATTTTATCTAATCTGGTTGGAAATGAGATACAACGTCATATACCATGCATAGGGTGGCAACTCTACCAGGCGTATGCATCGACGTTTTCAGGTTTACAAACAGATTCCTTGGCTCACTGAGTCTGGAGCAGGCTACATATAAGTGATCATGACGAAATAATGAATTTTCCAAATCCAAGATGCCGAATTGGCTTTGAGATTTGTTGAGATTTGTCGATTCAATAATGTTACCCAATATTTTTTTGATAACGAACCACGCTCCCTTATAAAATTTTGGTGTTTTAAGGTTTCGAAGCAAAATAATTGGGTATTCAATATTATAAAGTAAATTATGTGGTGCTAGACCTGGAAAATCAAGTGAGTTTTGAAAGTAAGTTCAGAAATTCACTCCTTCATGACGGCACACAAATTTGCAAAGCACTTTCTATCATAGTATTCGAGATATGTGATATTGAATAATTTTTTTGTATGGGAGGTTTACGCCCATTTATACCATCCCACCAATAACAGTACGGCTACTAACATAAATAACAGATAAAGTCACACATATTTTTAAAGCTCTACTCATTATAGTATTCGAGATATTTTATATTGAATAATTCCTTTGTATGGGATACAAAGGAACTGATGTCATCAATTTTAACCACGGCCGCTTTAACTATTAACCTGTGAAATCACATAAAGTATCGTTACTTTCAATTTGATATTACCCAAGTTATTTAATATTGACAACTAACTTTGTATGACAAGCCCACTTACTTTTTTCCGTGAATTTTTCAGATATTTTAATATTTATCCGCTATTCGGAGACGATTCCAATGAACCAAACGTCATTAAAATCGGCCCAGCCATTCTTGAGTTATAAATCGTGTAACTAAATCGTGTAATGCAAGCTGGATATAGCATATGGCCTTGAATTTTGAATATTATTTGGCAATTTTTATAATTTAGTGTTTTTTGACTTTAACGATTTTTGATTTTGCGGATTTTTTTTGCCGATTTTCGATTTTGACGTTTTTATGAGATTATACATTTACTTCATTTGTACAGTCCCAAGCTCGCTGTAAGGCTAATTGCATGAATAACTTATGGGTTCACGCAAAGTCCCAATGGTCTCACTATTAAGGTACTCCAGCTGATCCGATGCCGCCCATTTTTTGTCCGTCTACTCACATTAATATATGATGAACTCGTACAAAGTATCAAGGCATTCTCTCCTATAGTGCTCCAGTTACATGATATTGCATATATACTTTGTACGGGTGGTACCACGCCCACCGCTCCAATCATGCCCATTTTTGTCTCAATTAATAACATGATAACTTCTGGGCTCACGCAAAATCCCAAGGCTATCACTAATGCAGTAGTCCAGATATATGACATTTAATATACATGTTATATGTGAGGTGCCACACCTACTTTTCCGATCCCGCCCATTTTTGGTATGGTTATTAACATTAATAATAGGTGATCTCACACAAAGTTGCAAAGCTCTCGCTGTCATAATATTCAATATACACCCACGTAAAGTAATAAGAAACAAGTATGAAAATTATAGTCGGTCTAGAACGACTATACGATACCCTATACCATGCGTTTAGTGCCCCTATGTCTCAGGCCCAACTAACTGGATATAGAAAATAAGCATAAAACAAATTTGAGTGGGATTTTTATTAATTTTTTTGGCTGCAGATACGAAAAAGTTCATATCGAATGCTATATCTATATGGGGCTAGGCCCCAAAATGGACCAATCCTGATCGTGTTTGGTAAAGTCTCTTGTATTTTGCAAAAATATATACAAACAAAATTTGAGAAGAATCAGTGCAATATTTTTGTTTTTTGATAGATTTATGTTAAGATCGGGAATCAGCTCTATATGGGGCCAATGTCTAAGAGTTGCCCAATAGGGTTCATTTTTGCACTGCTGATTAATGGGTGTAATAAATATATACAAACCCAATTTGATTAAGATTTATGGGGGCTAGGTCTGAACATGGACCGATTCTCACCAACAGCGTTCATCTTATGACCGATAAAAGCTTATGTACCAAGTTTAATTAAAATACGTTCATATGTGCGAGCTGCAGTTTGATTACAAGCTTTACATGGACACGCAGACGGACGGACGGACGGACATTGTTAAATAGGATCAGTTAGCGATTCTGATTCGATCGGTATAATAAAAGATGGGTCAAGGTCAAATATTTTTGGTAGTTACAAACAGCAGCACAAAGTCATTATACCCAAACCACATAGTGGTATAGGGTATAAAAAATATATAACATTTAATTCTTTTGAAACACACAGCAATACTCTGTAAAAATTTGAGGAAGATTGGTCTCAAATATGAGAAAATAAAAAGAGATATATATTTTTAGAACAGAACAATTTTTCGTCATTTTTTAGATGTGGCTAGAGCTGAGCTCTGCGCAAACAGAATTTAAAATTGAACACTATTAAAAAAATCATATATTAAAAAATTTTCAAAATTTGAATTTTTTTTTTATTTTTATCTCAGAATTTGTTTAACTCTTTGAGACCGATATGACTCATATCAATAACTTTGAATTCTAACTAATATTCTATTTAAGATTAACTTTAATAAAAAAAAAACATTATCCAATATTTGTTATCTATCGATTACAGTCACGAAAATGATATAAAATTCATTTTAAGAGGGTGTTTTGCTTCTTTTTTTTTGTTTCAAAAACGTCATTTCCAATGTCTCAGAAATCTTGAGACGTGACAGTTAAAGTGCTATTTTTCATTTATATTTTTGTGTTGCTTTATGTCTGAATAAAAAAGCTAATATGTACGTATGTACATACATTCCTATATAAATGTTTATTTAACAATATCATTGTTTATGCTTGCATACATAATGCAAACATACTCCAGTTCCCGTGCTGTTCATTCACAAAGTTACCGAAAACACCAAATATGCATCAAATGGGAGCGTAGCGTTGTTACACAAGTTGGGTTTTTATGTCAATTGTTAAGGGGTGTTAATGACACTAGACAAGTTTTTTTTTTGTTTTTGATAGACAGCTACATACTAACATTACAGTAATAACATTTAAGGATATATGTATGTCAAGCAAAATTTATATTTTATATTTTTCTCCGAAGAATACGACTGCTTTATAATGTACTTCATGTCTGTCTGGGGTGTAGTATTTTGGTTGGCTCCCTTCACATCTTGTCATTGCTATGAACTCGGATTTTATTAGTAATCAATTTTTTCTTTCTTTCTAAAAAACGTTTCCCTCTCTGCTAGATCTGCAATCCCAGCTCCTTTCTCTGTTACACCAGCCCATATGTATATAGCATTAAAAAAGTTATACCTTGAAGCCTATTTAAAGTACAAAAAACTTTTTGCATAAACAATAAATTCCTATTTTGTTAAATCCTTAAAGGAACATTTGCAAAAACTAACAATTAGAATTGTTGCCTGTTTTTTGTGTGTAAGTGAGAGAGTGAGTCCATGATAAAATAATATTTATACAACTGTTGTAAACGAATTCTTATACTAACCGAATTTTCCCTTAAAATATCCTGAAACTATTATCATTAAAACGAAAACTTTATTATGAGTTTATAGAGAAACTAAATGCCACCACCACTAAACAGTTCCGGCTGCACCCACCCCCTCTTGTCCTCTACTTCAGTCGTATATGACCATTTATACATGTTATACCTATAAACAACGTCTCTACGTTCCATTACGTGTTTTGTCTGTTGTTATTTTTATCGACTCTAAAATAATAGTTAGTAATTCCTTAGTTAAGGGTTAGATTAGCATTGTTTTCTATGGCCAAGCAATCACTGTCTTTAAATTCCTATTAAGGTTTTAAACATTATTTTGTAACATTGTATCGCTTTCTATTGGAAACTCACTTTTGGATTTTAATCTTGTGGGAAGTTGTTTTCGTAGCGCGTACAAATAATATTATTTTAAATGTAATGCAAACAAATTTATAGTATACTAGCTGTTTTTACCCGGTCTTGCCCGGGATAAAAAGGACGTTAACTTGAAAAATTGTCCACTACGCTTACCAGGCGCTGAGTACTTAAAAATTTGTATGGGCAGTAAATTAATTTTTTATTTCAATTCAAAATTTTTTGATTTTTTAATTTAGAAGTTTTTTAAGATTCTGCAGCAAAAATGCTTCAGAAATGAGTTGCGAAACAGCTTTAAGTATTTTTTAAGTTTATTTATAAACATCAAATATAACGGAATCGTTCGCAAATTGAAGGACTCAGAACTTTTAAAAATTGAATTACATCATTCAATAAGTGATCATCATTGAGCAGAGAGGTCAAATTCAAGTTTCAGAAATGAAACACTAATGCGGCGTTTAATAATGTGTCGCAAGGTTTCTTTAAGCAACTGGTTATAGTATATGTGTGGCCTATTTTGATCAACAGGTAATTCTTTCGTAGATAAAATTTATCATACGACATTTCACTACGCTGTGTTCCGAGAGCGAGTCGCGTCCGCTTCTTCGCGTCTGGCAGCCACACCCGTGCTGCCGCGCAGTTGTTGTCAACTTATTTTAATCGCCAAAATATATTTTTCAGATCATTGCGATATTTTAGCTGAGCTGTGTTCCGCGAGCGCGTCACGTCCGCATCCGTCGCGTCCGCGTCCGCGCGCGTCGCGCCGCTTCCTCGCAGCTACTACCCGTGCTGCCGCTTAGTTCTCGTTAACCTATTTTAATTTCTAAAACATATTTTTAGAGCATTGCGATATTTTAGCTGAGCTGTGTTCCGAGAGCGCGTCGCGTCCGCGTCCGCGTTCGCGTTCGCGTTCGCGCGCCGCTTCCGCGCATTTAGCAGCCACTCCTGTGCTGCCGCGCAGCTGTTGCCAACTTATTTTAATTCTCAAAATATATTTTTCAAATCATTCCGATATTCTAGCTAAGCTGTATTCCCCGTGCGCGTAGCTTCCGCGCAACGAAATGATGCTATTGAAAAGAATACGCATTTTAAATGCATTTATTGTAGGACATATATTGAGAGCAGTATGCAAGTGTTTACTAAAATAAATATTTATCAAAATTCATTAAATAAAAATATGTAAAAATTTAAGAATGAATTTGGGGAGTAAGTTAATTTTTTCTTTCGATTTAAAAAAAGGGTAATTTGTTCATTTCTTTTGGGTACCTTTTTTTTAAGTTTGGGGAATTTGTTCACCGTGTAGTTATTTCCGTGTAAACCAAATTTCAGAGAAATCCGTTGAAAAGTACAAATTTGTTTAGGGAAGAAATATACCACACAACAAAATATGAATCTTATAAGAAAATTGGGCGTAAAAGTAGGCGTTGTCGGCAAGAATCATGTGGCGACCTCTCTGGAGTACAGAGATCGCGTGTAGCAAATTTCAGAAAAATCCGATAAAAAAAAAATTTTGTAGCGAACAAATGTGGCAAAAAACAGAATATGAATTGTATACAAAAAGTGGGCGTAACAGAAGCCCTAACTGGTGCGAAGAACATGGCGACCTTCCCTGCAGCAGAGAGATCGTGTGTACCAAATTTCAGAGAAATCGGTTGAAAAATAAAAATTTGTATAGCGAACAAATATACCAAAAAACAAAATGAGTTGTATAAAAAAAGTGGGCGTTAAAGTAGGCGTGGCCAGTACGAACCATATGGCGACCTTGCCTGGAGTACAAAGATCGTGTACACCAAATTTCAGAGAAATGCGTTGAAAAATAAAAATTTGTATAGCGAACAAATATACCAAAAAGCAGAAAATGTATTGTATACAAGAAGTGGGCGCAGAAGTAGGCGTGGCCAGCAAGAATCATATGGCGACCTTTCCTGGAGTACGGAGATCGTGTGTACCAAAATTTAGAGAAATCCGTCGAAAAATAGTAATTTGTATACCGAACATATATACCAAAAAGCAGAAAATGAATTGTATATAAAAAGTGGGCGTAAAAGTAGGCGCGGTCGACAAAAAGTATATGGTGACCTTAGCTGGAGTACAGGGATCGTGTGTACCGAATTTCAGGGAAATCTGTTAACAAATAACAATTTGTATATTGAACAAATATGAATAAAACAGAAAATTAATTTTACATAAAAAGTGGGCGTAAAAGTAGGCGTGGCCGGTAAAAAGTATATGGCGACCTTTCCTGGGGTATAGAGATCGTGTGTGCAAAATTTCAGGAAAATCCGTTGAAAAATAAAAATTTGTATACCGGTCAAACAAACAAATAAACAAACAAACAAACAAACAAACAAACAGAAAATGAATTTTATATATATAGAAAGAAATTATTTATATTTTCTTTGACCTTGCGGCTATATCTTGTTATTTTTATGGCTTTTGTAGTTAAGCTTTGATCTTTTTTATTATTATTTTCGTTTTCTTTTTTCTTTTAAAAAGAAAAATAAATGGTTTATTTGAACATATGGTCATTATAATTGTGGTGTACTTCGAAAAAATTACCCAGCAGAGATAATTTCACGCAACCTTTTGTAAAATTGTATTTTTATACATTGCTTAGCAAAAAGGAAAAATTAAAGTTCCTTATTAAAGTTCCTTTTTTAATTCTATTAAAAATCTTACGGATACGCCCACACTCATGAAGTCAGATAAAGTTTTAAGGCTTTAACACTTACGCTACTCCAGATATATTACATTTAATATGGGGGGTGCCACGCACACTGCTCCGGTACCGCCCATTTTTTATGAAACTACTCACATTAATAACTCATAAACTCAGACAAAGTTCCAAGGATTTCACTATTACAGTACTCTCGATATATGACTCTATAAATTTACTTTGTATAGGGGGTACCACGCCCATTGGCCCGATCCCGGCCATTTTTTCGCAGCTCTTCAAATGAGTTTAGTATGCACATTTACATAGTTTTAGAACTCTTTCTTTCATAGTACTCCAGATATTATATGTTAAAGCTTTATATGAGATCTGCCATGCCCACTTGCCCCATCCCGCCATTTTTGTCCTGATTCCTCACATTAGTAACATACATATGTGCTATTGCAATGTTCCAAAACTCTTGCTATCATAATAGTCAAGATATATTATGTTATTCAATTTATGTGGGAGGGGCCACGCCCTTCTGAAATACAACAAGATATATAGCCGTAAACCTAATCTGGTCACATCGGTTGGGTAGTTTCAGAGTCTATAAAGGACAAGTATACATACACTGTATTTTATATACATATATAGATTAAAATTTCTGCTCTTTTGCATTTGTTGAAATTTAATTTTTTAGCTTTAAATATTCTGCTAAGTGATCCAACTTTTGAAACCAATGTCTTCAGCTCGGGATAAAATTTGCTCCAAGGTTAGTCCTATTAGATAGTAGGTTAGACACAATTTTTAAGTAGGTTCGGTAAAGAACTCTCTGAGTTAGAGGAGGTAAAAATTTGACATACTCGCCAAACAGCTGGTTTTTGTTATCCATGTATCTTTTTACATAACGTTCTTAGCAAAATTTGTCCCAAATAATTTAGATAGCTATTTCTTCAATCTTTCGGAAAAAAATATAAAAAATATTTTTTGAATTGTTTTTTTGCAAAATCAAAATTATTTTAATTTTTTTTTTAAACCGCGCTTTTTGCTCAAAAAAAGCTTAGGTTTTTTCTTTAACCCAGTTGGCGCCACCGTCCTTTTAAAAGGTCCCGTTATTTTTCTCCTATTTCTTTACCAACACTTGATCTATTGATCTGCTTTTTTACAGAATACAAAAAGATATATGTGCAAACCGTTAACTCTGAACTAAATATTGCAAGAGGTTAAAAATTTGAGCAGCGAAGATCAGCCAGGCGAAATTTTTATATTGCCACCAGAAAATTGCAATAACGATGGTAAAGATGAAGATAGTGGTGAAGAAAATAATGAGGATTTATACAACTTGCCAGATTCACAATTGCTTTCCGAAGCTGCTGTGAATAGTGTATCCGATGAAGACTTTGATAGCGGCGATGACATATGCTTAGCGGACTTTCGTAAACGAATAAAAATAACCAGCCGCATTGTCAAGGCATCACAACTAAAGAAGTATACTTATTGTTCCCCGGTGGGAACAGATGTTCACCATGAACTCGTTTCAAGCGCCATGACAAGAAGCCGTTTCCGTTTTATTATGCAAAACATCCATTGCTGTGGCAATCAAAACTGACAGCAAAACGACAAGTTTGCAAAATTTCGTCCACTTTTCGACATACTTGGAAGAAACTTCATTGAATTCACGGAAATTGAGGAACTTCACTGCGTGGATCCAAGTAATTCATCCGAGGAAAGCCAATTAGCTAGGCTATCAAATATGGATGCGGCGAACCGAGTCGGATATATAGAATGGTTCGAGCCATACCAAGGAAAATCTACACCACTTCAGGAAAGTTTCAGGCATCTTGGCTTAGGAGCAAGCGTTGCCCTACAGTTTGTGGATGTCTTGCAAACTAGATGGCCTGATATTCCATTTGATATTTATTTTGACAACCTTTCACTTCTACCAAATTACTAGAGGAACTGAAAGCTTGAAAATTGAAAGGAACTGAAAAGGTCCGAGAAAATCGTCTTAGACAGAAATTTCCTTTACAGAAAGGACGAGAGCTAAAAACAAAGAGTAGAGGATTCTATGACTATGCATCATCTTCTGATAATTCGATTGTTGTTGTAAAGTGGGTTGATAACAGTATAGTGACTCTAGCTTCCAACAATAATATGGTTCTTCCAACTATAACGGCCAAAAGATATTCACAAGCAGAGAACAAAAAAATAATCGTTCAACAGCCAAATTTAATCAAAAACAAGTAAGAAAATTATAGTCGGTCTAGACCGACTATACGATACCCTATACCATGCGATTAGATACCCCATCTCTCAGGCCCAACTAACTGGATATAGAAAATAAGCATAAACCAAATTTGAGTGGAATTTTTATTAATTTTTTCGGCTGCAGATATGAAAAAGTTCATATCGGATGCTATATCTATATGGGGACTAGGCCCTAAAATGGACCGATCCTGCCCATGTTTGGTAAAGTCTATTGTATTTTCAAAAATATATACAAACAAAATTTGAGAAAAATCAGTGCAATATTTTTGTTTTTTGATAGATTTAAGTGAAGATCGGGAAAGAGCTCTATTTGGGCCTATTACTAAGAGTTGTCAATAGGGATCATTTTTGGATGATAGATTAGTGGATGTAATATATACATACAAACCCAATTTGACTAAGATTTGTATGATAATTTGGATCTTATGACAATATATGTTGATTTCATTGGGGTCATTTGTATGGGGGCTAAGTCTGAACATGGACCGATTCTCACCAATTTCAATAGCGTTCATCCCATGGTCGATAAAAAATTAAATACCAAATTTCATTAAAATATATTCATATTTGCGACCTGCAGTTTGATTCCAATCTTTACATGGACACACAGACGGACGGACGGACGGACGGACGGACGGACGGACATCGTTAAATCGAATCAGATAGTGATTCTGATTCGATCGGTATAATTAAAGATGGGTGTAGGTCAAATATTTTTGGTTGTTACAAACAGCAGCACAAAGTCATTATACCCAAACCACATAGTGGTATAGGGTATAAATATAATGACAACATGGGTGGAGTTGATAGAGCCGATCAAAACATGGATTGTATAGAACTAGTATACGCGGAAAGAAATGGTTTTTTCCTCTTATAAGCCACTGTCTAGACATGTCGGTGCAAAATGGTTGGCATATCTTCCGTTATAGTGGCGGCAAATTGGATGGTCTAGCTTTTCGACGACAAATCGCAACAGGTCTTTTAGAAACATTCAAAAAGTCATCATCAACAGCTGCACTACGACATGGCACAACCTTTCATTCGCACTCCCGACTTGATGGGAGATATCATTTAATTATATATAAAGAACGGCAAACTCGTTGCATTGAATGTCACAAAAAAAAAACAAATTTTTCTTGTTTAAAACGTAATGTGACATTGCACCCAAAAGATTGCTTTATGTTACATCACACCAAAAAATAATTTAGAAATCCATATATATTTTTTTATTTTTGCATATAATACATACATAAAGTTTTTGTTATGATTTGAAGTAATACAGTTGTGTTAATAAAATCAATAAATAATAACCAATAGTAGTTTATTTTGCCACCGTCTTTTTAAAAGAACGGCATTTTCCGGGGAAACGGTGAAAAACTCGAAGTATAGTCAGAAACAAACTTTGATCAGCGATGCATTTTCAATATAAAACAAAAAAAAATTACACTTTTTCCAAAAAAAAAAATTCGGCGCCAAGTGGGTTAAGAGCTTTTTGGTCGCTTTGTGGAGTGCGAGTGGGATATCTAGCATATGCTTCTAAAACCTTAAGAATAAAATATATACGGAGAAACTGGACAAATTAACCTTTCCGAAGGTATGTAACATACCTAAATAAAATATCATACCTTCGATGCTGTAATACCCGCAATATGTTAACCTCAGGAAAAAATCACTTTTTATACCCTATACCACTATGTAGTTTGGGTATAATGACTTTGTGCTGCTGTACGTAAGTACCAGAAATATTTGACCTAGACCTATCTTTTACTATACTGATGGACTCCGAATCATATAGAGCTGCTTCCCGATCTTCACTTAAATCTATTAAAAAACAAAAATATTGCACAGATCTTTATCAAATTTGGTTTGTGTATATTTTTTCTAAATATAAGTGACTTTACCAAATATGGTCATATCTGCTGCCAAAAAAAAATTAATAACAATCCCACTCAAATTTGGTTTATGCTTATTTTCTATATCGAATTATTTGGACCGAAGGAAAGGGTCTCTAAACCTTGGTATATGGTATCGTATAGTCGGTCTAGACCGACTATAATTTTCTTTCTTGCTTTCCATAGAAATGTTGAAAAATTATTTTTTTTTATTTATTTGTAATAATAATTATATTAATATATAATAATAATAATAATAAAAATAAAAAAATAAATAATTAAGTAGAATTTAATCTTAATCACATTAGATCCATCTATAACATTACTGTTTTTTAATTAATTTATTGTAGCTGATGATGTATTTAAGTTTTGTAAATTTATCCGGCTTATTACTGGCCTTTATTTGCTCCTTTTTGCCAATATTTTCTTGGCGTTCATCTGTTGATTAAACTGATGTTGAAGGAAATCAACTTTAAGTACTTAACAGATGATTCGCCGGAAGATTTACACGATTACCTCGATTGCCTTAAATTGATTGTGTCTCAATGCAACAACTTCTTGCCACTTAGGTGAGTGATCAAAGTGCCTGGAAACCACATTATATATATACCCAAATATGACATAAATCGAAAAATCTCCATGCGTTCATCGCGATTCTGATACTACGGGCTACAACAAGCATATTTGCTCAATGAACCATACCTCATCTTTTTGGAGCGTGCCAAAATTTCGATGAAGATAATTTTATGATATTTTCCATAACGCTCACTCAAATGTTTAAGTCAAAAAATTCGTTTTTTACTTACTCTTTGAATGAAGAAATACAAATAATCTAACCAATAAAAACAAAAAGTTTTTATTAAAACTCTTTCTTTGCTTATGCATATGAGTTTTGAATCTATCCCTGATTGTGCGTGACTTTGCGCGACTATTTTAAAATTAATCTTTGGTCACAACAATCCTATGGAACAAGTTTTAGATTGATTGGCTGAGGGGAAATGGGCTTTAAGTCACTCCGTGACTGCGGGTGACCATGTCATTGTTAATCTTTTTCAAAACAAGTCTATCGACCAAGTTTCAGGTCGATCGGATAAGGGGAAATGGGTTTTAAATCACTCCGTGGATAAGGGGGCCTGGGGTTAACCCACGACAGACAGACAGACAGAGAGTACGAGTTAAAAGAAAGAGTTTAAAAACCAATTTTTTTACTTAAAATTAACGAGGTCGTTTATGGGTACCCACATAATTTTAAGCGCTTAATATCTTAGGCTATTCTAAATATGGGAAAGTCAAACATTCGTCGATTTGTGCAGAAATTGCGCCGATTTTCCCAAAAAAGGTAAAAAAAAATCCACAAAAAATCATGAAAACGGCTGTTAAAAATAAAAATAAATGTGAAAAATGAATTTCCCGACAGAAAAAACCCCCGGTGTACATATTTTCAATATGAATTAGTATTATGGAAAATATCATGAAAATATCTTCATAGAAATTTTGGAAGGTTCAAAAATGGTTTTAGGTACCATAATCGTGAAGAATCGATGAAGTAAAAATAATTTAATAAAAAAAGTAATTAAACTCCCGGTTCCACCACCTACAAATACGCGAATAGCAAAAAAATTAGAAAAACAAAGCTTTGGGTCAAACGAAATAAATTTAGGGTTACCTCAACGCGACCGAAAATTTTAAGTGTGTTTATATGGGGAAAATATTACTTTTTATCAGATTTTACGAAAATTCCATCTGTAGTTTAATTTTTTGTTATTTGAATCGATATAACTACTAAATTATCTTTTCAATAAGCTATATAACTTCAAAATCGAATAAAAGCTCGCCAAGAAATAACAAATGCCCCAGACCACTGTTGTGCCAAAAAACTCTAGGTCATAAAATGTGATGAACATTTTTTCAACTTTAACAAAATGCATAAGCTATTATTTTTTGTTGGTCTCTATAGCTATAAGTACTTAGACGTGAAGTATTGTTTTATTAACACGTTGTTAACCTATTGCAAAATGAGACCAAAAATGGAAAATTTTTTTGATAAAATTTTGAAAACACATTTTTTAAATTTTAAAAAATATTCTTAAAGAAAACTTCAAGAAATGGATTAGGCACTTAACAGTTGTGTTAAATATATGTTAGAAATTAGTTGTGTGGAACTTTAAGTAAATTCCTCTACCAAAATTTTTTTTTTAAAGAATTTTTTTTTGCGGATTTCGAGGAAAATTAGGTTTTTGTGAAATATTCAGTAAATGTGCTCTTTCTAAATACTTTGCATCAAAAACTTTTCAGTTTTCTACTTTTAAATGTTATATTTGATCCTAATAGCGTAGGGTTTCTGAAAAAATTAATATGGCCCCATTAACCCTTTTGACTTGTGCTCGCATATGACCCCAAGCTAACGAAAGGCAATTTGTTCAAAAAAATCAAATATTTTATAAGTGCTGTCGAAATTTTAGATGTCATGCTTAAAATGTGATAACCAAATGTGTAGGTGTTCCACTCTAAAATATGAATTTTGACATATTTAAAAAAAATTAACTGTTCTAGTAAACAAGATGAAACCCCTACTATAGGTTGGGAAATAAAATTGTGCTATATTTTGCCGATTTTTATGATTTGATGATTATGATGATCTCATAGTTTGAGGTCAGTAACCAATTTGTACTTGGCGCAACAAATGACACCGATCTAGTATAGGACGATTAAGTCAAAAAATTCAATTATTTTACAAATACTGCTTAATTTGGGATCATTTTAACCATAAGAGCATATAAGGTTAAGTTTTCGTAAAACATAGCACAATTTTATTTCCCAACCCATAATAAGGGTTTTATCAAGAACAATTAATTTTTTTAAATAAGCTAAAGTTTAAAGTTTAGCCTCGGTAAGGCATAGGTTAACGTTGTTCGATTTATTCAAAATTTGTAGCATGGAATACCTGCATATTTGGTTATTATATTCTAAGCGTCACATCTAAAAATTCAACAGCACTTATACAATATTTGTTTTTTTTGAATAAATTGTCTTTCATTATCTTGGGCTCATATGCGACCCCAAGTCCAAAAGGGTTAATGGGGTCATATTAATTTTTTCAGAAACCCTACATTAAAAAGTAGAAAACTGAAAAGTTTTTGATGCAAAGTATTTAGAAAGAGTACATTTACTGAATATTTCACAAAAGACTAATTTTTCTCGAAATCCGCAAAAAAAAATTCTTTGCAAAAAAAAATTGTGCCAAAGGTATTTACTTAAAAATTCACACAATTAATTTCTAGTATATATTTAACAAAATTTTACAGTGCCATATCCATTCTTTGAAATTTAATTTAATTATTTATTTATTTCTTTGAAGAATGCAGTACAACAAGAAATAAATCTTATTAATATTAAGGTACTGGAGAGATAAAGTTAAGACAGAAGGCGTTATCTAATTTCACATAAAATAAAAAAGCATAACATTATATGACATAATTAAAGAATAATTTTGTTTTAGAAAATTTTTTAAAACTTAAAAAGAGAGTTTTCAAAAGTTTATGAAAAAATTTTTCCATCTTTGATCTCATTTTGCAATTGGTTAGCAACGCGGTAATAAAACAATACCTCTTGTCTGAGTACTTATAGGTATAGAGACCAAAAAAAATTATGGCTCTACATTTTTTTAAAGTCGAAAAATGTGCATCACATTTCATGACCTAGAGTTTTTTTTTTTGGCAAAAAACTGGTCTGGGGCACTTGTTATTTCTTGGCGGGTTTTTATACGCTTTTGAAGTTATATAGCTTCTTGAAAAGATGATTTAGTAGTGATGTCGATTCATATAACAACTTGTCGAGCAAACTAAACTATATATAAAATTGATAAATAGGTCAAAATTGACAAAATAGCGCGATTTAAAAAAATAATTAAAAAATTAGCTGTTTTTGGGTAGTTTTTGCCCCACCCCTCCTCCAGTAGTAAAGTTAGCCCTATAATCCTAGTTGAGGTCCTGCCTGACGTGATTACCTACAAAGGCCGTCTGCCTTATTTCGAATTTCTGGTTTTCGAGAAAATCCACAACCCAGTTTGAAAAAAGTGATTTCGAGAAAAACTCATATAAAGTTTTATTACAGGAATTTTTTATATTGTCGTGTTAATTTTTATATACAAATACAGCTCTGTAACTCAAAAATATTCGAATTTAAAAAAATCCTTTTAGGGCATAATTTCTGAAGGATTTTAGAAGATATTTATAGAAAAAAAATTAGAAAAAAAATTTTGTTGGCAAGTAGGTAAATTTTTCATGTAAGGATTAACTGTTATGAAAAAACAATTATTTCTGGAAGCGCTTTTGCCAATCAAGCCACGAAATTCATATATCTAGTTTCCTACAGAAAGAGACCTTCTTTCTACTACCACAACAAATACATCTTGTAACAATTATTTTAACATTTTTTTGTTTTCAATTTTGCACACTTAATGACTCCTTATCCCCTTGTCGCTTTTTATTTTCAAATACGCCACTGCTTAAACCTGTTTTAAGTCATTTTTGTTTTCTGGAGGCTGACAGATATATTTTTATATATAAAAGCATTTACAAATGTTGTGTGCAAATTGTCTAAAATTATTAATTGCGGCTATTTATGAACTCATAATTTTTGATCACCATCATCTGGCAAAGCTTAACAAATTCTCATTCTACTTTTGGTGGCTGTTAACTTTAAGTATGCCTGGCACGCAATTATTCCTCAAAGGCATTTCCTATTTAACATTGAATAACACAGCAAAAGACAAATGTAATTTGACTCGAATTGCTGGGCAATTACAAGTTTTTAATTACGCGTTAAGCGTTTGTTGAATTTTCGTTTTTAGTCTTATTTTGAAATGGCCCGATAACTGTAGTTCTACTATTACCTACACTTAAATTTTATGGCATTGTATATCATACTTGGCTGGCAGCTTGAGAAGCACCACCACCATCACCACCACTAAAGTTGGTAGATCAAAAATAATGATTGTCTTATAGCTGTTGTTGTGCTACTGAATGGCACCAATTCAAATGATTTGTAATCGTTAAATCAACGAAAAATTTTTATTTAATGACGTTGTTAAGTTTTTGTTCTTCTTCTTTAACAACTCTCTCATATAAACTTATGAAGGTCTTTCCTTCACTAAGTTATCCAGCAAATGCATTAACATTTAAGTTTCTCCATTTTCATGGCTTTTTTTAATATCCTCTTTTATTTCAACTTGTCATTATTCAGTTGTTAAAGATTTTTCCGAATTCATACATTTTGGTTCACTTTGGCCTGCTGTTCGAGTTTTCGTTTGTTGCCATCACAAAAAGTATTTATGATTTTCAATTCTTAGTTATTGCCTTTGTTAATACATGTACTTCAGTCTTTATTTGCAGGAGTTTTTTTTCGGTATTTGTGAAATTGCATTTATTGCAGTTTTTGGCTTGAATTTGTATTTACTTATATCAGGGTTAATAGCCCTTTATGACCATCTGTATTTATTGCTTTTTTGCGTTACTGTTTTGGTGGAGTTTAATTTTGGAATTTCTGTGTCTTAATTTCCTCGTTTTAAGAAATCGTGTTTAATTGAATTTAAGTGGGATCAATATAATAAAAGCAATTAAATAATGTAATTGTTGGTGAAAGATATCATGAAAATATCATTGCTCGTGAGCTTCGTTAAGTTGAGTACTTTTATAATTTTATGATTTCAGATTAAAGAAGGTCATATTCTTTAATATTCATATCGATAAATATACTTATACTGTACACAAACTTATAGCCAGCGTACTATGAGTTTAAATTGATTTGAATTTGAGTCTGTTCAAGCAGTGTCTGTAAATGGTGCTGTATATGGCGAAATGTTTGCAAAGATTTTTTTTTGCACATGCCATATAGCCAACGAAGCGAATCCATTACTACTTTTTACATTTCCTGCTCATATTCTCAGTCGTTTCAGTGATCATAATAGGTCTCTAAATCGTGTGATTTAACACCATTGAAATACTTTTTTGGAGTTATATGAAGCTAAAAGTCTATGCCAAGTAAGCCACTAGCTCCAGTAGATTGAACGAGGAAATTCAACGGATCAACGAAATTCATTCACGAAATTTATGTAAAATGGTTATGGAAAATTTCAAATGAGTAGGTATGTGCCAACAAAGCCGTGGGGCCATCTGGACGACGTATTATTCCATACGTAGCTCTATCCTGTGTATTTTATGATCCAATAAAATAATAACAACGAGTATAGTCCATCACTCTAAATTCGAGTGCAATTTCTAGGAAATATTATCTTCTCACTAAGTTGTATTCTATATATTTTTTTAAATCTATACGTATGAAAAATTTGTGAATATTTAAATAAAATTCAATAAATTGTAAATCTATATATACTAGCAGATTCCAGCGCTCGAAATTCGGGTGCAATTTATAGGCAGCTTTATTTTTCAACTTAGCCAATTCACAAACCAACAATTTTATGGTTTATTATTATTGTGAATGAAGATAAAGGGCTCATTAACTAATTAAATAAAACACACATAGCATATGTATAATTTTATGTAAGTGTAAATAGCACTTTTAAATGCAATTTAAAAATCTGTAAATCTGCAAAATGGCCAAAAAGAAATACCTTTCAAATTATAAACGTTTGGTCAAAATATGGATAAAATGGTAGAACAAAATATCGATCACAAAAAATCGCCTAGCCTATTAATATTATAGATAAAAATGAAAATTTGTTTGCCTGTTTAACATTTACATTTTACATTAAACATAAGCCCAATCTTATGGAAATTTTCACAGTGGGGAAACTAAAATAGGCTCTATTTTTTTAAATATATGAAGTGGGCGTGACACCTCCAATATATAAAAAATGTTTAACATCATATATCTGGAGCTCTATGATAGCAAGAGTCCTGAAATTTTGTAGGAGTACATAAGTTAGTAATG
The DNA here is from genome assembly GCA_963682025.1 of Cordilura impudica. Classification (NCBI taxonomy): domain Eukaryota; kingdom Metazoa; phylum Arthropoda; class Insecta; order Diptera; family Scathophagidae; genus Cordilura; species Cordilura impudica. The sequence goes on from OY821518.1 coordinate 74,949,583, forward strand.
TGAGAAGTCGGGCTAAAAATGGGCGGGATCCAACAAGTCGATTATTAGTGTGAGTAATCGTTTCAGAAATTGGCTGGATTGGGTTAGTGGGCGTGGTACCTCCCAACGAAAAAGATATATGCAGTACTCTAAACCCGGCAGTCTTGAAACAACGTGTAAGTTCACGTACCATATGTATATGGTAAACACATATAATCATATATCTACAGTTCGATGACGGCCAGAGGCTAAGGACTTTGTGCAACTTAATTGGATGTCGGTATGAGTAGTCATACAAAAATTAGGCAAGATTGGGTCAGTGGGCGTGGCATCTCTCATATAAAAAATTTCCTGTCTGGAGTACTATGAACCGAACAATCTTGAAACTTGCTGTGAGTTCATTATTGATGTGTGTGACAAGCTATGTCAAAAATGGGAATGATGAAAGAAGTACGCGTGGCATCTTCCATACGAAGTAAATTTTTGTCATCATATATCTACAGTACTATGATAGCTAGAGTCTTGAAACTTTCTGCAAAATCTTTGGTTGTTAATGTGGGTAGTCGAACCACAAATAGCGGAAAAAGCACAGGAGACGACGTGTTGATTCCACGCATTCCGACCATGCCCTCCAACATGCCCTTCCAATTCAAACGGCTGCAATTTTCAGTGCTTCTAGCTTCTAAGTTTCGCCTGATTAAGCTTAGAAAATCCATATTTTTCTCACGGATTGCTCTAAAGTTTTTCTCACCGAAACAAAAAAACTAGCAATATTGTATATCACCAAGCATTGAAATAAATTTCATTTCTAACTTCGTGTATGTTGTAGCAAAGCACGTCAGGGTCCACTAGGCACCAGGCATATTGAGTAAATTTCTATGACATCGAATTTTAGGCAAATAGTAATCAAACAATTAATGCAACTTTGCTATGTTTGGGACTTTACTACACCTCGAGTATATTTTTACACCAACATGTGATGTTCGTTACAACCAAAATTATTTGACATAGACCCGTCTTTTATTATACTGATCGACTCTGAATTACTTTCTGTGATCAAACTACAGAAAGTTTAATTAAAAGTTTATATCTGTGGTTTTCTAGAATAAACACGTGTGTCATAAAATCAAAATCTTCAGGAGAGCCAAAAAAAGTTATATTTGAAATTATGGGCTCGATATAAAGTTTTTAGGACTTTTTATTTAACAGTCCTGTAGATACGGGCAATAAATACTTTATAAAAAATTTTGAGTCAAAAATCTTAGGGGAATAGATCCCAGAGAAGGACGAAAAAAACAATATGTAAATTAAAGTGTGTGCAGATAAAACAACTTATGTCGACAAATGTCGTTTTCTTTAAAAAAGAAAACTACCAGTGCAACTACACATTGTTGTTGCTTGAAGAATTGATTTTTTTTTTTTTCGTCAACAGAAAGTTAACGGGACTTAGGGTGAGAATATAACAACGTATCAAGAATAATAATGACAACAAATAACAGAAATAAACACAACAGTTTTCATAAGTGGTTATAAACTGAAAAATAATCCAAAATTATTTTGCATTTTTTTTTTTCATTAATAACAACGTATGTCGCTATGTGTCGTTTTCTGAGAAAATAATTTGTCAGCGATCAAATGTAGGTTGACATACGTCATTAGTGCTGCAAATTAATTTAATAAAAATTTAAGTTACGTCGTTATTTAAAGAAAAAAAAACTCAGAAACGGTCAATATAATTTTTTTTTAATTAAATACATGTAAAGAGCGTTAAAAACTATTATATTTGGCATCGGTAACTCAAAACTGACAAAAATGGACATACGCGGTTATTCCAGAAAACCACAGATATATCACATATAACAATATTCAAAGTAATATTATTTCAAAAAACTTATAACACATGATATTTGTAAAACTGATGATAATGCAATAGAATAGAATAGAATAGAAAAGAATTAAAAATACTTTCATATAATATACATGGGCTTGAAACCAAAGTGCTATTTAACGATTTTTTAATCACATTAACAATTGTGATATATATAGTCATTTTACTAGAAACATGGATTTGCTAAGATAAATTAAAAAACTACAAAAAATATTTTAGAAATCTCAATACTTTTTAGAAACTAGCGTATAAAATCAACAGCTATTGGGGGCTGTATGTATAGAGTCAATACAAGTTTTACTCAATCTAAAATAGAATGCTCTCTTGGTAGTAGCTGTGGAGTTTCTACAATAAATATTCAAATAGTTCCTTTATATATAAGAGGTGCAACTTGGGAGAAGAATTTAAAGTAATATAAAACATTTTTGTTAAGAAGGGTATTGATGCAGTTTTAATCGGAGATTTAAATATACATATTGGAGAAAATGAACCAACAGTAGACCACGAATTACAAGGTGGATGGCCTGCTTACCTGGGTAGAAGAAAATCTAAAGACAAAAAACCATCAGAGGCTCAGGGTAGAATATTTATGGATTTTAATGAAGATTTTGGATTAATAGTAACAAATAGTGCAACAAAGGGAGATGAAGAAGTTAGTTTTACGATTGTAAGTGGAACAGATCAATCGGTAATAGATGTATGCGCTGTGTCTCAAGATTTATGCCCTTTTATCTACAATTTGGTAATACAAGAAAAACCCCGGTCAGACCACTTGCCAATCTGCTTATGACTAAAGTGAAACACAAAAGAAAACAATTTCAGAACTGAAAAACTCTTACCAAAACTAAAATGGTGTAATGAACAAAGAGAAAGGTATTCCGAGAGAGTAAAGAATCGTATCCTAGAACTCAAAGAAAATAATACCTGTATTGAACTGCATACGCTAACAAATATAATAAAAAACTTAAAATAAATGGTTCAATTGGAGATGCCATATTGCTCGCAAGAACAAATTCTTTTAAGCTTCCGAGAGGTTTTGGAAAATCACAAAATCCTGTAGATAAGCTAAAGTAGCTACAAGCGAATAACAAGTATAAAAAGATTTGTGAATAAAGCAAACATAAATATTACCCAAGTCTAAATCTGAGACTTAACAACGTCCGTGATAGTAAAAGCTGGTGGAAGCTGGCTATGGTGCTAAGAAATCAGCCTGTTAGTGAAATTGCCAATGTATCGTCATCCGACTTTAGAACGTACTATATGACTTTATGAGTATAATATACCCAATATTAAACAAGTAAGAAAATTATAGTCGGTCTAGACCGACTATACGATACCCTATACCATGCGTTTAGAAACCCTATCTCTTAGGCCCAACTAACTGGACATTGAAAATAAGCAAAAACCAAATTTGAGTGGGATTTTTATTAATTTTTTTGGCTGCAGATATGAAAAAGTTCATATCGGATGCTATATCTATAAAGGGACTAGGTCCAAAAATGGACCGATCCTGATCATGTTTGGTAAAGTCTCTTGTATTTTACAAAAATATGTACAAACAAAATTTGAGAAGAATCAGTGCAATATTTTTGTTTTTTAATAGATTTAAGTGAAGATCGGGAAGCAGCTCTATATGGGGTCAAAGGGATCATTTTTGGACTACTCATTATTGGATGTAATAAACGCATACAAACCCAATTTGAGTAAGATCTATATGACAATTTGGATCTTATGGCAATTTATGTCGATTTCATATGGGTAATTTGTATGGGGGCTAGGTCTGAACATGGACCGATTCTCACCAATTTCAACAGCGTTCATCCCATGGCCGACAAAAGCTTATATCCCAAATTTCATCAAAATATATTCATATTTGCGACCTGCAGTTTGATTACAAGCTTTACATGGACACACAGACGGACGGACGGACGGACATTGTTAAATCAACTCAGAAAGTGATTCTGATTCGATCGGTATAATTAAAGATGGGTCTAGGTCAAATATTTTTGGTTGTTACAAACAGCAGCACAAAGTCATTATACCCAAACCACATAGTGGTATAGGGTATAAAAAGGGTGATTCAAGCTTTGCAAGCAATTGTAGAGGGATATCATTTATGAACTGCGTGGAAAAAATTATGATGGGAATAATAAATGAGCGTCTCTGCAAATGGACTGAAGAAAACGATATCATAACTGAATACCAAGCTGGATTTAGAAACTTGCGGCCCCTGTACATTTGAAGCTGAATCAAAAGAAAAGGGTATAGGTGTTTTTTGTCGACTTTAAGGCAGTGTTCGACGAAAATGGTACATTTTATAGAAAAGATTTATTCAACCATAAACACAACAGTTTGGAATGGAGCCGAGCTCCCTGAACCCTTTTCTACTATATCAGTTGTAAAACAGGGTTGTTTACTCTCACCACTCTTGTTCTCGCTATTTGTTAACGATTTGCATGATCAACTTAAAGGAGGAATTTTTGTGGAAGAAATAAATATTAGATTATTACTGTATGCAGATGATATTGTGATAATAGAAGAAGATGTAGAAACACTACAAAAATCATCCAAAATCTTGAAGTATATTTTGACCGTTGGAATTTAGAAGTAAACCTTACAAAATCAAAAATAACGTTGTTTGGAAATGGTGGAGGAACATCCAATAGAGAAAAATGGTATTTCGAGGGAGAAGAAATTGAAATAGTAACTGAATACAATTATCTGGGAATGGTTCTAACACCAACAAGTAAGAAAATTATAGTCGGTCTAGACCGACTATACGATACCCTATACCATGCGTTTAGAGACCCTATCTCTCAGGCCCAACTAACTGGATATAGAAAATAAGCATAAACCAAATTTGAGTGGAATTTATATTTCTTTGGCTGCAGATATGAAAAAGTTCATATCGGATGCTATATCTATATGGGGACTAGGCCCAAAAATGGACCGATCCTGACCATGTTTGGTAAAGTCTCTTGTATTTTGCAAAAATATATACAAACAAAATTTGAGAAGAATCAGTGCAATATTTTTGTTTTTTTGATAGATTTAAGTGAAGATCGGGAAGCAGCTCTATATGGGGCCTATGACTAAGAGTTGTCCCATAGGTATAATTTTTGGACTACTGATTAATGGATGTAATAAACACATTTAAACCCAATTTGACTAAGATTTATGTAATAATTTGGATCTTATGGCAATTTATGTTGATTTCATAGGGGTCATTTGTTTGGGGGCTAGGTCTGAACATTGACCGATTCTCAATAGCGTTCATCCTATGGTCGACAACAGCTTATATACCAAACTTAATCAAAATACATTCATATTTGCGACCTGCAGTTTGCTTACAAACTTTACATGGACGGACGGACGGACATCGTTAAATCGAATCAGATAGTGATTCTGATTCGATCGGTATAATAAAAGATGGGCCTAGGTCAAATATTGTTGATAGTTACAAACAGCAGCACAAAGTCATTATACCCAAACCACATAGTGGTATAGGGTATATAAATGCTATTTACCAAACATGTTCAAAATAGAAACAAGTCAGCAAAGAGTAACAATAATGCCAGTTGGAATACATTTCTAAAAAAGAATGAAATTACGGCAGCAACAGAATATAACTTATTCAAAGCAGTGTGTCGTTCAATACGTCATATGGAGCTCAAGTTTGGGGACATACTTACATCGAAGAAGTAGACAAACTACAGAGATATTTTCCCTAGCGCATACTAAAACTACCAAACTTTGCACCAACTATGCTCTTATGCTAGAATCCGGTTTGGGAGACCATCATTCCTACACATTTCAATTGAATTTAGTTGACATGAGAAGAACGCTGTTTAAGGATTCTGAATCCAGACTCCCACATAAACTCAGTAAATAAATTTTGGAAAAACAAATATTTTGGGAAAAAAAGTTTTAATGAACTGGATGACCATATTGATTGGCAAAGAGATATAACTTTTATGGGAGTGGAATAACAAACAAAATTATTTTTGGAAACTCTACAAACAAAATATCATGAGCAATGTTTACAAATTTGTTGTACAAAAACCTAAATTATACTAGAGGAAAATATTATTTTATGGATATGAACAACCAAACAACTGTTATGTGGATTTTTAAAGCCCGATGTGACTTAATTGAATTAAATGTCACACGGTTTTCTAGAAGCAACACGAGAATATGCTCCCTATGACACTGTAACGAAATCGAAAATATTCAACATTTTGTTTGCAAATGTCCTGTTTTTAATAGTTTCAGGTTGTTTAGATCAACCACAATATCGAAAGAAAACTTTATCAACATTTTAAATGGCCACTTTTTTAATTGGAAAATTTTAGTCAATTATTATAAATGCTTTACAATATCGAAGATTTTTAATTAATATATATAATCACTAAAATTTTGCTTTTTATTTATATATTCATATATTTAAAACAACACTTTTATTGTTATTATAAAACGATTTTCCGGCTTACGATTATGTCAAAGCCGTAGGTAACATTCTTTATTTTAAGTATTCTATTGCAACATATTATTATAATATTGAATTTTTTGAAAATAAAAGAGTTACTGCTACTACTACTACTACAGCTCGTAAATGCAGATATCTTTGGATGACATTTTGAATTTAAGCCTATGTCGGCCAAAGGACGAATGCTAATGAAATTGGCACAATTTGTCATAACATCCAAATTATCCTGTAGATCTCGGCGAAATTTAGTTTGTGTTAAGGACAATTTTTGGTCACAGCCCCATATAAAGCTAATTCCCGATCGTCTTTTAAATCTATCAAAAAAAAAAAAAAAACATTCAACAGATTTATCCCATAAGATAAGATAAGATAAGAAAGGCTATACGCACTGCGACCAATTTGATCTTTTGTGCAGCCCATGGTTGTCCTAAAGATTAAGGCTTCTTATGAATCCAATTACCCTTTTGGCATTAGTTTCCATATGTCCCGGGGGGATACGGTATATCATCCAAGTGCAAGGATTCCCTTACCACTTAGTCTTGGACATTTACAGAGATGTGGTAACTTTGGTTATTGCAAGACTGGTGTTGGGCTGGTTGATGATGAATAAAAACACATCTCCTTTCTGGTATTTTATATTATTTTTATTTTTATTTGTACTTTAACGAAGATCAAAATTATACTCTACCTAAAATTAAATTATTTGCTACTTATATACTAAATTTACCAACTAGAATTCTACAAAATAATTCTCTTAAATTCTCTCTTAAAACTAATAGTGCTACAGCAGCATAGTGACTGACTCTGGTAAATTACTTCATGACAAACATATGTGCAACACTTGCATTAAACGACTGATGGGTGGTCAAACACAAAATCATGTCAAGTACGGTAATTCAAATACACAAAACATACGTTTCCATATTTACTTTGTGTTACCGGCACACTTGAGAATGAAATCCGAAACCCTTTTATTTATTGTTATTTTGGGTTTGTTTATACCACACACATTCATTGATCGCATTGCTTACAGTGAAAACACGTGCACTAACAATTGTGCTGTTCTTGGTTAACATATGTACGTCAAGTGGTTCTAAATTAAATAGTTCTTATTACCAAAGTGAAAATGCTCTATGCTCAGCATTCATGCACTCTGTGAATGCCCTATATTATGCATACATTACAGAGAATATGTTCGGCTGTTTCCACCTCCTGCTCGCAGAACCTACATGTGTCTATAGCAGATTGTCCTTTCTTTCGTAGATATCTAAGATTGCAGTGTCCTGTAAAGAATCCCGTCAATGTCCTTAAGTCCTTTTTATCAAGGGTAAGTAGTCTTTCCGATTGAATACTGGATGGAGTTATGAATCTCTTGGCCTTCCGTTGACTTGGACTTTTGTCCCAGTGCTCGGCAATTTGTGATTTTCTCCACTCCCTAATTTTTTCTTTTCTGTGTCCCACTGGAACACCACAAAAAGGTTCCGGACCGATGAAAGGACGACGGGACCCTCGACCCTCGTTCTTTACATGTCCTTCAGGTCCCGCCGGAATCCAGCATAGACTTAATTTGTTGCATCTACCTAATTCGTTTAGCCATTCGATGCACTCCCACACCAGTTTTGACGTCACTTTGTAGGCCATTATTGCCTTTAGTGCAGCCTGACTGTCGGATAGTATATAAATGAGTGCCCTTTTTGTCTTTGTTCTGAGACATTCAGTCACGCATATGAAAATAGCGAAGACCTCCGCTTGGAAAATGGATGGGTATTTACCTATGGGTAAGGCACGTTGAAAATTGGGACCAAATATGCCCGCGCCCGTGTCCTCATTTGTTTGTTTTGAGCCATCTGTGAACCACACATGAGAACCTTGCTCCGGTTCCCAGGTCCCACTGGTCCATGCGCTCCGTTCCAATATCATGGTTTCAAATTCCCTGATGAATATATTTTTTGGTAACATTCTGTCCGTGACTCTCGCCACCGGGTCGTGGATGAAGAGCCTCGGGACTCTCACGTGACCCTTTAGGTCACCGTCCTTCATGCTACCAAAATCCTGAAGTCGTACGGCACTCATCCACGCATCTTCAATGATCGAAATATGCAATGGTGTAATGTTAAGCATGATGCCGATAGCATCGGTTGGACACGTTCTGTTCGCCCCTGTGATACCAATACAGGCAATGCGGTACACCTTGTTCAGGATTGCATTTGCTTTGGTTTGCTCAACCTTCGGCCACCATGCAAGGGCAGAGTAGGTGATCATTGGTTTCACAATAGTTTCAAACGACCAGTAGGTCATGTGGGGGTTTAAACCCAATATTCTACCAAATAGTCTTTGACAGGCATATAAAGCCCTGGTGGTCTTTTTGATAATTTGATCTAAGTGGCTGTTCCATGTGAGTGATTTATCCAGGGTGACCCCAAGATATTTGACCTCGTCCGAGAACACTATTCACAAGCCGTTCAGACTTGGTTCCATAAGGTTGAGTCTCCTTCGTTTAGTGAAGGGTATCAGTATGGTTTTTGATGGGTTCATAGATAACCCTTTTCTCTGACACCAATTGAGGGTATAATTCAGAGCCTGTTGCATATGTTCCAATATTGTGCTCTCGTCAAATCCGGAGACAGAAATAACAAGATCGTCTGCGTAGCCTAAGGCCCTGAATCTTAATTCATTCATAAGTTTCCCCAGCAGCTCATCTATGACCAAGGTCCAAAGCAGTGGAGATAGAACGCCTCCCTGAGGACAACCCCTAATGTGCTGCCTATATTCAGTGTTATGACCCTAGATTTGAGCACCTCTAGCGTCCAGTTAATTATGATTGGAGATTTATCCCATATTTGGTTTGTAAATAATAAGTGACATTACCAAATATGTTAATGATCGGTTCGTTTTTCGGCCTAATCCACATATAAATAGAACATCCGATATCAACTTTTTGAGCTCTAATTATGCTTATTTTCGATATCTTTTTTGGCTCAAAACGCAAGGAAAAGCGTATCATCTATACACCTACGCGTTAATTTTGGCGTGGAACATAAACTCGAAATCCGAGAGGTATACAAAATCGCTTATATCTCGAAAACTAAATTTTTTTCATTTCTTTACAACCGTACGTGGAATTCTGGTACAACTTTTTAGGGTAGCCAGAGCTACATACGTAAAATTTTGTGAATCATTTTATAACCAAATAATATTCACAATGTTCCATATTAACATAATTCCACATCTTTTGAAATTTGAAAAAATTTATAAATCTCCTTCCTTAAATAATACTTAAAGACAACCATATTTCAGCAAACATTTTTAAAAATAAGAATTTCTATATTTTTTCTATCTCCTACCACTTTTAACCAACCACTGTCATAAACTCATTAATAAGACACTCTAGCGAACGTTGTTGATATTATTGTAAAACAATAGCTTTCGGCATGCTAGCTAATGGGTTAATTTCATGTTTTCAAATGCCAAAAACTACCACAATCATTAGTAAAAATAAGAAAAGAAATTGAACCACAAAGAAATATTAAAGAAAATGTGGGTAACAGTCTGCGAAAATGACAGAAGATGGTGGTGGGTAGCACCAAATAAACCAGGCAACAACATTAACAAAAAAAATCCATTTGTCTTCGTTAATATAAATAGAAGGAAAAGACACGAAACCGGAAATTAGTTATACTTATATAACTATTTTAGATAGATAAAGTATAGATATATATTTATGTACATTTTGACAGAGTAACAACTTAACATTGAGCTCTTAAATACTCTAAGGACTTGATGCAAGCCTTTTATACTTCAAATTCTTAAGGCGTTTTAGTGTGTTTACATTTAAAAAAAAAAGGCATTGATAAACATGAGTTTTTCTTAGAACAATTTTAGCTTAAACCATGTATAAGTTAGGTGAAAAGTTTAAAAAAAAACCTTAAAATCCATGTTGTTTTTAAAAAAATTACAAGGTTTTACCAATTTTTTTTATTATTATTTTTTTTTTTTTTTGGCTTAATGTTCCACTTTTTCTTTATAGCTCTTCTTTTCATTGTTTGGTTTTCCCATTTTTTTTTTTCTTGCCAAGATTATTTTATGGTCACCTTTTGTATTTTCCACCCAAAACTGAGGCCTTTTGCTTCAGCTTTTAGTTAATGTTTATCAGATTTTCTGTAGGTTATTTTTTCTTCTTCTTTGTATTCATTAGATGATATTATCCCTTTTTTTTAAACTCTATCCTTTTTCATTAGATAAGCTCCAACAAAAAACTAGAAAAATAAAAGTTTAAAAGTTGCACTTTAATGACTCAAAATAATGCTATAATAGGGGAAAAAAATAATAAAAGAACACGAAAATAGCTCAATGGGTTATGGGCTTAATAAGTTTATTATGTGTTAATATTTCATTGGTAATTTAAGTAATTTTAATCTTAACACAGTGTTTTATTATGCATTATATTCTGAATTTAAAAAACACCCATAATACGAATTACGCTTAATGAGATGCAATTAAAAAAGAAGATAGCCCAAATTTGTTTGTAATTACTCGTATTAAAAAATTTTCCAATTTATATCAGTTTTATTAAAAACTAATTCCTAGAAAATCGTTTTATTATCCTTAGAATATTGGTATGACTAGAGGGGTTAATTTTGTGTGATTACGTATTTCATTAATTTTTATTTTTTAATTTAATCTAATATCTGATATGATATTCTCTTGTTATTTGTTCACCTACATTACATTTATATTGCATATTGGCATCTACCTTTAAAACCAATTTCAAAAACAAACAAAACCTTAGATTATTTCATATTTCTGTTATTCCCCAGTTGCAATAATGTGCTTAAAAAAAATATGTAGGACAATGGCTGCACTCAGTGTGACGCTTAAGTGCCTCTCACAGCAGGAGTTTGACAACAATAATCTAGAGCAAACGTCAGCCAAACAACGAAACGTTCACTGCATACTGGTTATAATATTAAACAGAAAATAAAAACAAAAAAGAAAATTAAAGTCGCTGTAGACTGACTATACATAACAAACCATGAGTTTCGAGAGCGGATAAAACTTTACTAATGTATAGAAAAGAAGCATAAACCAAATTTTAGTGCTATTGAAGGAATTTGTATTTTTATATGGGGACAATATTAAAAAATGGACCAATCATGACCGTATTTGGCGTAAAGTCTTCTACTGTAATCAAAAAATTGTATGAACCAAATTTGAAAAAAAAAAATTAAGTGAAATTTTTTCCATTTTTGATAGAATCAGCTTTATATGGGGACCATGAATAAAAACAGTTGTACAAGGTTTATTTTGGAAAGTGGGTATAATAGATACATATAAACTAAATTTTATGTATATATATATATGTATATATATATACACATATATATGATGATCTGGCTCTTAGCACCATCTTATAACATAAGTAGTCTGTCTAGTTCAAATACGTTTTGTAGTTCGAAACATCAGCACAGGCTAATTATACCCTGACCATATAGGTTGTATAGGGTATACTAAAAGCCAGCAGCTGCAGCAGCCTAATGAATTTTTGTGTTGATTTTTCATCTGAAGGTGTTGCATTCTCATAAAAAGTGTTCAAGCTATTATTGCTGAATTTTTTTTTTGCAGACTATATTTCTGGTAACATCTACATACATATATATACTCTATACCACTCTATGTGTCAGGGTACAGTGAGTTTGCGATGATGTTTGTAACGGCAACAAATATTTCAAATAAACCCACATTTTATTTTAGCGATTACCTCAAAATCTCTTTCCGTCCGTCCGTGTACATCTTCATCCACCTGTGTGTCCATGGCAACTTTGTTATCAAACAACATTAATGACTAATAGTTAAAAACTATATACAAATGATGGATTAAAATCGGTTACTGTTGAGATCTATCCACCATACAAATAGCACTATTAGTAAATCCGATATTACTCCAATCATAAGTCCAAAAAGTATCTGAGACCTCTTACATTATTTCAAGTTATAGTCCCCATATCAAGAGGGCTAACGTTTGTCACCTAAATCTATCAAAAGACAAAAAATCATATAGATTTTAATCGTATTCGATTTCTATATACAGATGTCTTAGATTTCGGTTATCACTACGAAAACTCATTAAGAAAGGTAACCAGATGGATTGCAAAAATAGGAGTGGCATCACTCTACTACATATGCTTAACAAGATCATATCCCGTATCCTATTTAACAGAATTTCTATAGCATTGGAGACAGATTTGAGAAATGAGCAGGCAGGATTTAGGCCAAATAGGGCTTGCATCGATTACATTAACAGCCTTCGAATAATAAGTGAGCAGACAGTGGAACGGCAATCACATATGCACTTAATATTTATTGATTTTCAACACGCATTCAATTCTATCCAACACTTTTCCATACGGAAAGCGATGAACTGTAAAGGAATCCCTGACAACATCATTCGACTTGTAGAATATCTATATTCGGAAGCATCTTGCTCTGCCTTAAAACGGGTATGGGAGAGGAATGTGTTTTATATGCCCTACTCTTCAACATCGTGCTTGATGTTATAATGGGCCAGTCTATAAATCATATACATAGACTATGCAGATGACATTTGTCTATTATCCCACAATCAGCATACTATGCAGCAAATAGCGCAAAAACAAAATCAATGCGTTTTAAAACCACTAGTGACCACCGTTTCTCACTGCTAGGACAACAACTTGATGATAGTGACTCCTTCTGTTATTTGGGCAGCATCATATCGATCTCTGGTGGTTGATCCGGAGATATAAATAACAGACTGACTAAAGCCAAGCAAGCATTTGGAATCCTCAAAAAGTTTTGGAGATCAGCTAACAGCGCGCTATCCACCAAAATTAAAATTTCAACAGTAATTTAAGGTCGGTACTGCTATATGATTCGGAGACCTGGAACTTCACCAACTCATACGTCCAAAAGCTACAAACTTTTGTCAACAAATGCCTTCGCCGAATCTTCAAACTATTCTGGCCACAAACATTAACAATATTTCAATGCCTGCAGCTGATATAAACTTTTACAATAATATTTCCACCAATTATATATCAAACCAACAACATTCGCTTTGCTTTAATTTTATACATTTCACTCAGGAAGATGTTTTGGAATCATTTCTCAGCATTAAATCGGATTCTATAGGACACGATGGGGTTCATCCTAAATTTATGAAACTGATTTTGACTTATATCTTACCGTATATAACACATATGTTTAATACTATAATCACAACATCTACTTATCCATCTATGTGGAAACACGCAATGGTTATACCCATACCAAAAGCTGATAGGACGTATAGACGAATTGCAATATTACCTTATATATTCAAAGTTTTTGAGCGTTTAATTCATACTCATATGAGTCATTATTTATATACAAATAGTATGCTTACTGATACACAATCGGGTTTTAGACCAAAATACAGCTGTATATCTGCTCCAATTGATGTTTTGGAGAAGCTACGGACCCAGATAGATGATAATATGATATCATTTCTAATATTACTCGATCACTCAAAAGCCTTTGACACTGTAGATCATTCTATTCTCTGCCTGAAACTGAGAGGCTTATTTCATTTTTCAACTACAGCTGTAAAGTTAATTTACTCTTATCTTTGCGATAGAAGTCAGTCTGTATATAATGGATCGAATAACTCTAACAACTGTTTAATGCCTAGAGGAGTGCCACAAGGATCGATACTTGGTCCACTATTGTATGCTATATATGCAAATGACCTGCCTTCACAAATTCATTTCCGTGGAATACAAATGTACGCGGACGATGTCCAGCTCTACATTAGTTGTAAACCATCGAGTGTTACAGAATTGGGAAGATAAACGATGATCTCAACTATATTTATGAAAGGGCATCAGCAAATGGTCTTTCCTTAAATGCTAAAGAATCCATTGGTATGATCATTGGTAAAGCAGAGACCTTACCGACAAATCTACCACCTATACTGATTAACAACACAAAAATAGATCTAGCTGAAACTTCGAAAAACCTTGGCGTTATATTCAACAAAAAACTTGATTGGGCGGATCACATTAAATTTGCCTGCGGTAAAACTTTTGCTATGCTGAGTAATCTATGGATGTCATAGTATTATACGCCATTGCATATTCGGATGTTACTTGCCAAGACCTACATATTGCCAACACTAATGTATGGATGTAAGCTTTTCTCCAGTTGCGATTCATTAAGCAAACAAAGGCTTAATGTAACTTATAATAACATTGCCAGATACATGTGTGGCCTCAAAAGACACAGCAGCATCTCAGAATACTCGCAACAAATCTATAATATATCATTCGAAAACTTACTAAAATGCCGAACATTGTTGTATTTACATAAAATAATTTATACAGGTCAACCTGAATACCTTTACAACAGAATAACTTTTTCGAGGTCAATGCGAGTTAAAAAAATTAACACTGTACGATATAAAAAGCAAATATCTGAACGCCATTTCTTCCTGAATTCTATTCGCCTTTGGAACCAACTACCCCCCAACATTCAAATTATTAGCAATGCAAGGCACTTCAAAGCAGCTATATTTAGCAACTTAGCGTAATTAAAATATTTTATAATAACTATTATATTTGTTTTACTTATAATTAAATAATTGTCAAGTTATTGTTTTAAATATTTAAAATCTATTTATTTTATTATGTTTAACAATATTCTATGTTTGCCTTAATCTACCCAATACTGTAATATAAGACATGCTCTTGTTGTATTGCATTTATCCTCAACAAATAAATAAATAAATAAATAAAATTCAGGGCTATGGTTTAGAATGCAACAGCCCCCAAATGAGCATGAAATTAAAATTCGCAAATATAGATGGATGGGTCATACCCTACGTAAACCAGCCGATGACATCAATAAGAAATCCCTTGACTTCAACCCACAGGGAACAAGAAGAATAGGACGCCCTAAGAACAGTTGGAAGCGCCAAGTACAAACCGTTGTCATAACATGGAGTGAAGCTAAAAGAGCAGCATTAGATAAAGATCGATGGAAATCAATTACTGAGGCCCTATGTTCCCTATAGGAATTTTTATGGATTATATTATTATTTTATTTATTATGATATTATATATTTCATTTTCATTCATTAAAAAAACAGATTCCAGTGCAAATTCTAGGAAATTTTATTTTTTCATTTAATAAAGAACACAAGCACATTAACATATTTAATAAACACACACATAGCATCCCAATAAACCAAAACAGTATAAAAATAGCTTGTAACAAACTTGCTACCATAAGCCTTAAGTTTAGAAAACTGTTGTGAATATTATTGTGAAACGCTTCTTAACAATTGTTTAATAACGAAAACTGAATCCTTGTGAACAAGCTTGGAAGTCTAATTATAGAATAAGCTTATAATCGTAATATATTTATTAACTTATAACCGTAATATTTTTGTAAGCTTTTAAGTACAATTAAATAATAAGTCTTTTTCAAATATTCTGGTTTAAAAATAATTTTATTGATTTTTTTATAATTTTTTTTATTTTATTTATCTATCTTTGCCTTTGTCTTATATTTCTTTCTAGACTCTTGTCTATTTTTAGCGAATTGGGAGAAAGCTTTTGTACTTTTGTTATATTCATCCTCTGGCAATCCAATGCAAATTGCAGCATCCATTAAATTTCAAAAGTCAATGAAATAAATAAATGTAATATATAAAATAACTTACTTTCTATGGCTTTTGCTGCACTCAGGCTGCGCACTCTCTCTTTATCTTCTGTGCTTTCCAGCAAAGTTTGTCCGCCAGTTCGTCCAATAACAATTCTACAATTTCTTTAGATTCTTCACGAACACTTCGTTTTTATTTATGTTTATGGCATTTCAAATATTTGAAAATATAAATTTATATACTAATATATTTACTTTTTTTAATACAAACTGTACCTAGGTATATATTATACAAGCTGGACCTGGCAAACGTTGTTTTGCCCTCCATGAATTTTCTATTTTAGTTAGAATCTGTATATATGTACCAATACAAAACAAAAAACGCTTGTGCATTTGTTAATATTAATTGAAAACTGTTAAAGACAAACCATGTTTTATTTATGAAAATGAAAATAAATATTTATTGTAACATATAAGAATGACCAATATATTTCTTTTATGGTAATGCAAAAGAGTGAACAATATTTTTAATTTAATTATTCTCGCAGTAAATTAATAAATTTGCTGGCTTTCCGACACGGGAGCATGCCACATATAGTTGCTCGTGGGAAAAACAACTGTTTTCGAGCTCCAAACCACATATTTGCAATGATTGTCCTTGATATTTATTAATGGTCATGGCAAAGCCCAATCTGATCGGAAGTTGCAATGTTTGGAATGTTATCGGTGTGTCGGTAGGAATCATAGGAATTCCTGACAGCAAAACTGTTCTCCTTTAAATTTTCCATTGAGAATTGTGGCCTCAATAACATTGGGCATTATTCTCTCAACATTTAACCATTACATAGTTTCGGAGCGTTGAGGTTACGTAGCAAAATTATTGGAGAACCGAGTTTTAATTTTAATAAATGTGGCGGTCGACCGGGTATATCAAGTGAATTCAAAAATTCTGTTGGATAATTAACTGCTTAATTTTCTTTAACAACACTATCTATAGATTTGAAAGAAAACGTTTCGGAATCAATCATGTCCTGCATAGCAACATTAATATTATCGACATCGACATTTTTTGCGGCTAAAATAGCTCTTTCACTTAACCAATCATTGTTACGATATTGATTTTGAATGTCGGGGAATACATTTTCAATTAACTCATCGCGTGACGATATAAATTGACAAAAATCTTATAGATATTTTAATAGTTTGATTGGCTGGGTTAATATTGATTTTACCATTACCAAGATCAAGTTGTTGTTTAGAAAATTGGTCACTCGTTAGACCATTTTCTAATTGTACTCGCATGCTTGTTTTTAATTTTATAGTTTGAACGCTACTCCATAATTTCGATGATTTTCAGCAGGCATTTATTTCGTCAGCATAGGTTGATTTTGGTTTGACTGGCAATGTTTGACGAAAATCTCCAGATATCCACCAAAAAGTCTTTCATTGCCTTTCAAATCTTTTAAAGTTCTATGTAATGCTACTTAGTAATGTTTGTGAGCCATTGTAAATTCATCCCAAATAATAGTAATTCATTTTCGCAGAACTTTTGCCATACCAGAATGTTTTTAATATTACATACGGCATTCTCATTTGTTTGTACGTTTAACGGTGATTTGAGTGCTGAATTAGCTGCACGACCACCTTGCAATAATGTTGCGGCTATTCCGGACGAAGCAATAGCAATACAACTTTTCCTTCCTTTTTGGTTAGAATATTTATATATAAAAGCATTAGTGAATTTTGTAACTTAATAAAATTTAAATAAATTTGACAACTCATTATTTTTCGAAAGCCAGCGCCATCTACCGGGTCAAACAAAAATACTTTTGGCATCATCTAACATACATATGCGTACATACTTAAATTCAGTACATTCGCACCGTATATAAGAATATTCGAAATAACTTTACCCGAGCGCCACCTATCGCATCCATTTATACACAAAAAAAAATTGCATATGACGAAACATACACACATTCTGAATTGCAGTCAAATCGCAATGAAAATAAGACTTTTTTTATAACTTGACCCCAGCGCCAGCTAGAGGGTTAAAACTAAAAAAAACACAGGAGAGCTCGAACCGAACCTATGGTGCAAATCTCGACAGCGTTTATGGTTTCTGAGATCATTCGTTACAAACAAATGAACCAACCAGACTTTTCTATCTGAATGTTCAAATTAACTATATTTAAAAACGCCCAAAGTTGTTATTTCTTTTATATTTCTGTGGTCACAAGCACTAACCACCTAAGTCGACATAAGAACGATTTGAGTTATGTATGCTATCATATTGTACTAACAATGCTTTAAATTTACGTGAAATCCCCACTTTTCTAACACTCTTATTTAAAAAGTTATTAGTGAAAACATACTGACATAAGTCGTAATGAAGCCCCATTACATTTATATAAAAAGCTATTTTTCTCGAAAGCATTATTTTCGAGTTAGGCGGTTATTGCTTGTGACCACAGATTTAAACAATATATAAGCAAGTTAGGACTTTCTGATTCTCACCATGTGAAAGAGCGTCTCAAAAACTATCCGAACCAAAATAAAAGTGCAAAAAATCTTTTCATAGACCGGGTCACATATATAGATATATATTTTATATATTTAAAAAAAATCACTTCACTCTTCAAACAAAAGAAAAAGACTGAGGATTTCACAATAATTTCAACGCGAAAATAACGAGACATCACATGCAACAACGCACATTGGGTTCGATGGTAACCAAAGTGGCCATTATTTCACGTTAGCCGTAGTTCTAAAATATTGTTATTTTTAATTGATTAATATTCATAGATACATAAAAAACCAGCATTTAGAAAAAAAAGTTGCAAAAAAGCGACAAATTAGTAAATTAATGTGCAGATTAGAGCATATTTAATATGCTTGTAGAAAAAATACTTAAAAAATAAGAAAGGAATATATATTTAACATATATTTATTATTATTGTTAGTAAAATTTTAAATTGAAATTTTATCCAAATTCTATAATTCCACAAATTAAACTCAAAAGAGTCACATTAGGAAATATTATATATATATATTTTTGTTGAGAATAAACATAAACACATAAAAAATAACCATTTCAAAAAAAAATATTGAAAAAAAATTTTCATTAGTAATAAGCTTTGTTTTGGAAAATCATTAACTACACCATCATTAAATTCATTATGGTAATCTTCATCATCATCGTTGAAAGATTTAATGAAAAAAAATAAGCACTTGAATCGTAAAGAACATAATGTTGAACCCAATGACCAACATTTACAAAACGTTCAAATAACGGGACTTCATATGCAACAACGTTTACAAACTATAGCGAACATAAGTCGTTTACAATCAAATTTGCCAAACTGTTATACAGGCTAAGTGTATATCAAGTGTTATTCTAAATGTTATTGCTATGTAAAGCGTTTTTAAAACATCATTTAAAAAGAGTTCATATTTTGCAATTAAATAAACCTATTATAACAATGCTTAAGAAAAGTTATAGAAATATTGTTATAGTAAGTTTGTTCTCCAATTCAGTTACATTTCACTTGTGGAATGGTTTATTGGGTTGTATAATTTTATGTATGCGTTAGTAGTAATTTTAAACGATCATAACTCCAGAAAATATTCCAGACGATGAAAATTGGTAAACCTGGGTAACGGCTAAAAAGAAATATCTTTCAAATCATAAATGTTTTGTCAAAATCGGGGTAAAACTGTGTAACTTACATCGGTCACAAGATGTCGCCTTGCCTATTAATATTATAGATTAAGCCATATAAAACAGCATTTGTAGACTTCATTAAATAGATAATACCGATAAATGGTTTTTTTAATCAATATACAAAATCTAAATTCGATTACATAAATTTAATGTTACAATTAATAGAATCGATTTAACAAAAAAAGAAAAATAATTATATTGGTCTCAGAACGGTTATTTGGAAAATAAAAAAAGTTATCACAAGAGAATAATTTGATAGTACATGATAAGAGATTTTTCTACATATAATCCAGATTGGATCTATTTCCCATATAAAAATAGAATATGACATCAACTTTTCTATATCAACACCAAAAATGTATAATTTTGTTTATTTTTTATTACCATTTACGACATCTTTTCAATTAGCCCGAAGATTAGTTCTCAAAAGTTATAGAGTATTATATAGTCGGCCAAGGCCGACTACAATTTTTAGTTTTATTTTTTTTTTTTTTTTTTTTTTTTGTTATACTTTCTGCCTCCCACATTTTGTTCAAGTGTTAATATTGTGAAAATTGTATTGTGTCTAAATGAAGTTCAGTTCAATGTGGTTGCTGTTCTAGGTTTTATTTTTTCTTATTCTCAGATATTCTCAAACCGTTAGTCAACGTGCCTGGAATCCATTTCATTTCCAGGTGAGAATATAATTGTATAATGTTTAAGCGGCGGCATAAAGTGCATTGTCCATATACAAAATTGTATGAAAGTAGTAAAAGTTATCATAGACAAGCTAAAAAATTACATTTCATAAAGTTTGGAAGATAACAGTTTTTCAATAAACACGGTACTGAAACATTTACACCACCCATATAAGTTGTTTCTAAATACCCAAATATTTTTATAAATTTTGTCATAACACAAAAAAAAATATATCTCTTAAATAAGGTAAAATTCATATGTACAGTGACGACCAAATTAATTCCAACTAAAAAGATATTTAAATAATTATAAATTGTTCCTTAATATTTATGAAACATAATACAAATTTGTTCCATTGCGCTCTCTTTTGCAACTCCCTCAAATTATAATCAGTCCGAGAGATAGCAAAATATATATAAGCCACATGATGGTAAAAAAATTAAAGCAAAAATATAATATTAAAATATCAGACCCAAGACCGTACTTGTCGTCATTTTGCAAAAGATTTCACGCAATGATGACTGGAGCAAATTACGTGAATCATATATTTTTGCTTAAATGTAAAATTTTTGCATTATTTTAGGTAATATGGTCTGATGAAACCAAAATTAAGTGATTTGAGTCCAATGGTCGACTTGGTACTGGTCTAAAGAACCAAGCACCACTACCCAGTATGGAATAACTCAAACCATGAAATACTGAGATGTCTCAATAATGGTATGGGACGCACTACAAAGAATGAGGTCCATCCTCTAGTGGGAATTGAAGGTATTATGAAAAAGAACAATACTTTATAATTTTACAAAACAATTTGGCGGTTGCAATGAAAAAAACGGGTCT
Source organism: Cordilura impudica (assembly GCA_963682025.1). Taxonomy (NCBI): domain Eukaryota; kingdom Metazoa; phylum Arthropoda; class Insecta; order Diptera; family Scathophagidae; genus Cordilura; species Cordilura impudica. The sequence goes on from OY821518.1 coordinate 74,970,853, forward strand.
TGCTGCTGAAAAAGTCGTGTTTCAGCATAACAATGATCAGAAGTACTCGTCCAAAATAGTTAAATATTGGCCAAATAGCCAACCATTTCATACCATGAAATGGCCAACGCATTCACCGGATATGAATCAAAAGAAAATTTATGGAGTCATACAAAATCACAGCTCGCAAAGTTCCCAGCTGCTCCAAGTGGCGAACGGCCTTGGAAAGAAATTGTTACCCAAAGAAATTGTTACCCTTTTTTATAGCAGTATGCTCCGCCGTATAGAAGCTCTCAAAAGGTCATGGGTCAAAGGCTCTCTTTGAAGCGATGTAACTCAAACGTTTGATATGTTTTGTTTAAACCGTTGATGTATAAGACAATTTTGATCTTTTGTTAACGCACTGATTTTAGCTTTTCGTAAAAAAATAAAAGTTTGCAGATTTACGTGAAAGGAAGAAGAAAGGACTTTTTGGGACCAATTTTCAAAATTCAGTAAAAAGTCTTAAAACTAAAATTACTTATTTTCTTTTTGCATGTTGAGGAAGCGGAAAGACCAAATAACAATAATCAATTGATATCCGCAACAATATTGAAAGTTTTCTACTTCCCAGAAGAGCGTTATTTTTGGTGGTCGAAAAATCGACCACTGGCCAGAAGTCGTCAAGTAGATATTTAATTGAATTTGACATTTTGCTAGTAGGCTGTGAAAAATTCTGCGAATTTTTTTTTATTTTCGCTGTTGCTTTGTCATAATTGTTATTCTTTTCTGCAGAGCAGACGTGTGTGTGGCAAATAAAAGTAAGATAATTGCATTTTGGTGTGGTTTTATATAAAGAAAATGTCTTTTCGAAAAGTGTTAACCATGGTAGAAATCATGGCTGCTTTGAACGAGCCGTGTTCGGATGGCGAGGAAGATCAAGCCATTATGAGTTCAAAAGATGTTGATGGCGTGTATATTCCACCTAAATTAGACTATGTGACTGATGAAGAAGATATCGACGATAATAAAATTGCTCTAAATGATGGCAATGATGATTGTGCGAATGAAATTACCGGGGAAGTGGAGTTGCAGTACGTTCGAGACAATGACTTAATACCTAATGATACTGAAGAGCCGCAACCATCAACATCGCAAGCCGCAAAAAGACGCGGAAGACCTAAAAAAGCTGTTAATCCATCCTTATTCAAAGGAAAGGTAGATTTTGAAGTTCCTGATTGGCAGAAACCTGGGGATTTTACTTACACCAGAGCACCAATCACCGTGGAAGGTTTGAAAAAGGAAAAAATTTGTGCAAAAATTGGTAAGTGAACAATTTTTTTAATATCATTTAGGCCCGGTTGTTCAATAGACAAACAAACCTCAGATTTCTAGCGAATAAATTTGTAAAATTTGTATTGAATTTGACAGAATTTAAAAAATTTATTCGATAGATAGCTTATTCATGAGTTGTTTGACTATTGAACAACCGGGCCTTATTCGTTTTAGAGTCTTAATTTTTAGTTTTTGACTTTGTGTAGGTGGTATGTCACCGTATGACATATTTTCATTGTTTTTTGATGGTACATTGATCGAGGATATTACTCACTTCACGAATTTATATGCCACTCAAAATAATGCAACCATTGATGTGACACCAAATGAAATGCGGCGCTTCATTGGTATATTGTACCTATCAGGGTATCACACGCTGCCACACATCGATAATTATTGATCAGTTCAGCAGGACATGGGAGTACCTATGGTGAAGCAACCGATGAGCCTAAATCGAATCAAAGTCATAAAAAGATTTCTCCACCTCTCGGATAACAACAATCTGAACGTAGCAGATCGCTTTGCGAAAGTCCGACCGATTATTGATGCTCTCAATGAAAAATTTATGCAGTTCGGAGTTTTCAGCCATCTTATCTATAGATGAACAGATGATACCCTATTTTGGAAGACACTCGTGCAAGATGTTTATTCGCGGAAAACCGATTCGGTTCGGATTCAAATCATGGTGCTTGTGTTCAGAGCAAGGATATCTCTTCTTTTCCATACAATACGGTGGCTCGGCAACTCCCCATGATAAAAATATCGGTTTTAACGCTCAAACGGTTTTGAATTTGCTTGAAAATGTATCTGATCCCGATTGTCATATTATTTTCTTTGACAATTTTTTTTCCTCCTATCATCTTATGTGTCTACTGAATTTACGCCGTTTCTTTGCAACTGGCACAATACGTGAAAACAGAATGGCGAAAATTCCATTAGCAAATTTAAAAAAGGCTGAACGTGGCGAATTTGACCAATTATTCGCTGCTAAGCGAGAAATATTGGTCATCCGTTGGAATGACAATGCAGTTGTGAATGTCATTACTAATAATTCTACAGTCGAGCCATTGTTCAATGCTCGAAGATATTGTTGTACGCAAAGGAAAACAGTTGCGATTCCCCAACCTAAAGTGATTCGTGAATATAACCAAGGTATGGGAGGCGTTGACCTTCACGACAACGCAGTGGCCAACTATCGAATATGCATACGAGGAAAGAAGTGGTGGTGGCCACTATGGACCAACGCTCTCGGCAATGTAATGGTCAATGCTCGGAAGATGCATTGCATGTTGGCTGTTACTACCATGGAAGATAACGCTGCTGATGTTGATAAAAAAGAATGCCCCCCTGGTTTCCCACGGATCGATGAAAAAAACCATATTGTGGTAAAAAGCCCTCAAAACAAATACTGTCGCTGCAAAGTATGCAAAAAACATACAATTTTTACATGCAAAAAATGTAATGTTTACTTGCACACCAAATGTTTTGATGAATACCACCAAACTATCTAACCTTTTTTGCGTTAATTATTCATATCGTATCAATAAATAAAATTTTTGCTACAACTAAAAACGAATAAATTGAATTAAAGTTAAATATTCGTGAACAAATTCCAATTTTACACAAAAAAAGCGTAATATTTACTTGCATACCAAGTGTTTTGATAAATATATCCAAACTATCTAACCTTTTTTGCGTTAATTATTCATATCTTATCAATAAATAACATTTTTGATACAACTAAAAACGAATAAATTGAACTAAAGCTAAATATTTGTAAAAAAACGCATTTCTTTAATTATATACGTAGATGCTGACTTCTGGCCAATGGTCGATATTTCGACCACTTCGTATCTAGAGAACAACCATTAAAAAAATTTTTTTTTTAATTTTTCTAAATTGAGCTCCTAAAAGTAAGTATTTAAAAGGAATTTAAAAAAATTCCTGGGATTTCTGGTAGCGGCCGATAATGGGTTATATGCCGAATATTATCAAATTTTTCCATATTTTTATCTTATTTTTCACGATTTTTCTTTTTGGTGCTTGTATGTTTTGGCAATAATAAAAACTGCAAATTTATTAATGAATTCAGCACAATAAAAAATACGCTTGCGCTACCTGAATTACTTTTAAGCGGCCCAAAATTTTCAGTGTTCAAATCTTGTTAATGAATTCAATATAATAAGAAATTTACACTCAAAAAAAAAAAAAAAAAAAAATATATATATAAATAATAAAACAACATTTGCTTGCGCTACCTGGATTATTTTTTAAAGGTCGAAAATTTACAATGTATCTATTTGGCAACAATTATTAACTTTTGACCTGATGCCAGCTCAAAAATGAATTTAACATAATTTAAAACAGCGAAGAATGAGGACCTTTTTATTGGCGGCCTTTTCACACCCACTAATTTCATCACGAAGACATGTAAGATCTCGAAACGATTTGGAAGAACATAGTTATAGCTTCGATATGTTAAGTCTATTAGATATCGCTCCCAATGTTAATGACTATTTTAAAGATAACTAACTAATTAAAAAAAAATATACTAATTAACTTAATATCTTTATCATTAATAAGTTAATATTAAAAATATTTCAAAGATGTGTATCTGTAATATTAAGAAAAAATTTAATATTAGTTTAACATGTTATGTTAGAGTGGTATTTTTTTTTCTGGACTTTCGGATTTAAACAATATGTATGTGAAATTATAAGTCCTTTGAGTAGTTAATTAATAAAATTTCATTGCGAAATTTGGAATTTTGAGTAATTTGAGTGTTTTTCTTTATAAAAAAAAAAAACGGGAAAATAGGTCCAAAGGCGGTCGGATTTCATTAATTTTTTACACTGGTTTTTTGCGCTATTATTTTAAATTTTTTAATTATAATACAGAAATTAGCATTTGTGGCATTTTAACCAAATTTTTAACAAAATTTCTATGGGGATTAGGTCCAAAGATGGACCGATTTCAAAGATTTTTTATAGATCTCATCACTGACCTAATAAACCGTTATGATTCAAATTGCATCGCAAGAGAAAAACATTTACTACATTCAGTGGCATTAAAACCAATTTTCAAGGAAAATTTGTTTGGAGACTAGGTTCAAATATTGGCCGATTCCAACAAATTTAGGTAGGTTCGTCTTTGGGTCAAAAACACTTTAAGTTCCAAATTTCAGCACATTATCTTTATATTTGCAGCATGTAATACTAACACCAAAATAATATTGAACCCCCTGTGGACCTACCACCCTCCGTCAGCATTAATTTTAGAGTTGAGGAAGTCATCTTTTAATATCATTTATAATTTTTAAAATTCCTTTATTAGTTTAAAAGTTATGATTTTTGCAACGAAAAAAGTCAGAAGGCCCCACCGACGCGTCGGTCTCCACCGACCTTACAATACACTGTACCATGCGCTTCGAGAGTTGTTATTTATTTGTGGCATGCGGATATGAAACATATCATATCTGAAGTTATTTTTATAGAGGGACTAGGTCAGCAAATAAACTGATCATGATCATAAAGTCGCTTACTTTTCTCAAAAAAAAATATAAAATTTAAAAAAAATTTTATTCAATTTTTTGCTGTTTTGAAGATCGGGAATTATCTCTATATGGCTACTACGACTAAAACCTTTTCTACAAGGTTTATTTTTTGGACTAATGGTTAAATTAAATAGACACACATACACTAAGTTTAATCGATGTATATAATATATATTATGAGAACCGGGATCTAAGATCATTTAATTTGGCTAGGGCTGAACATGCACCGAATTTCACCAATTTCAATAGCGTTGGTTCTGTGGTTGGCAAAAAGCTGATATACTACATTTCATCGACGTATATTCATATTTAAAGTCCCCCAGAAAGGTGAGTAGGTAGCGTGCTCGCCTATCGAGCAGGGCTCGTGTGTTCGATTCCCACCAGAGCCTTGGGTCTGGCCAAATGGTATTTGTCAATGGTCCTGGACCCAAATTAGAATACAAATTTACTTTGCATTGTAATTAATACTAGATGTAACCCGGTGTGCTTCGCTACCCCCCCCCCCCCCCCCCCTAAATCGTAATGAAAGGGCTCAAGCAAAGTCCCAAGGCTCTCACTATTACAGTAATTCAGATATATCACATTTAATATTAAGTATGTGTGGGGGTGCCACGAGCATTTGTCTAATCCCGTCAATTTTTTTGTCTGACTACACACGTTAATAATAGATGACCTGAAACAAATTTGCAAAGCTTTCTCTATCATAGTACTTAATGTATGTGATATTAAAAATTTACTTTATATTGGAGGTGCCACGCCCACTAAAAATATTTAAAAAAGATCCAGCCTGTAGCACTTCCGATATCCGCAGTAAGACTCTCTGAAAATTTCAGGAAGATCAGATGAGCAGTTACGGGGATTATCTCCTACAAACAAACAAACAAACAAATACACATTAACTCTATTACGTTAGTATAGATTATTAGAATAGATTTTATTTCAATGCTTGCTAATATACAATGCTTTTTGTTGTTTCATTCGGTACAACAATTATCAGATATTTCGGCGTTCCTACCCAGGAGCAAGGTACATATAGCTGCCCATGAGAGGAACATGGACTTTCCAAACTATATCTGGCAACAACTATTGGCATTGTATTTAGAATATCATTTGGAAATTTTTCTTTTTAGCAATTTTTGATTTTGAAGATTTTTGTTTTTAGGCGATTTTTTTTTTCTCGCGATTTTTGGGTTTGACGATTTTCGATTTTAGCGATATGTTTTCAACGACATCACATTGATAACTAATGAACTTGTCAAAAGACTGTCGCTTTCGTAGTACTTGATATTTTTTACATAGATGACGCCACGCCCACTAATCCCATCCCGCCCAATCTTTATTGGACTACTCACATTAATATCTGCTGGACTAGTACACCAGTTATATGATATTAGATATCTACTTTGCGTGGGCGGTGCTACGCCCACTGCTCTGATAACGCCCATTTTTTTGTTCGACTAATCAGACAATGAATCTATGGGCTCACGCAATGCTACAAAGCTCTCTCTTTTACAGTACTCCAGATATATGACATTAAGTAGTTACTTTGCATGGGGAGTGCCACGCCCATTAGTGTGAACCCGCAAATTTTTTGTTCGACTACTCATACTAAGATCTGATAGGCCCGTGCAAAGTGTTAAAGCTTCCCTTTTTTAGCACACCAGTTATATGATTTCATATATTTACTTTGTATGGGCGGTAATACGCCCACTGCTCCGATCACGCCCATTTGTTGTCTAACTAATCACATGAATAACTTATGGGCTCACACAAAAGTCCCAAGACTCTCACTATTACGTACTCCAGACATATGGCATTTTATAATTACTTTGTATGGCAGGTGCCACGCCTATTGGTCCGATACTGCCCATTTTATATCCTACTACTACCATTAATAATAGGTGACATCAGATAAATTTGAAAAGTTCTCTCTATCACCGTACTCGAGATATATAATATTGAACTATTACTTGTTTGGGAGGTACCACGCTAATACTAATATTAATAATAGGTGACCTCACACAAATTTTCAAAGCTCTCCCTATCATAGTACTCAATATATGTATATGATATTAATAATTTGCTTTGTGTGGGAGGTGTCACGCCCACTAAAAATATTTAAAAGATTATAGCCTATAGCACTTGCCATATCCGCAGTAAGACTCTGCGAAAATTTCAGGAAGATCAGATAATTAGTTACGGAGATTACCTTCTACAAACAAACAAAAAACAAACAAACACACATTACTTCTTTATTATATTAGTATAGACAAACAATAAATAAATATTCATATTCATTCTGGATATGAGCCAAATGGTTGAACAACGAGTTTTTTTCAAAAAAACTGAATCTAAATAATTCGATTAAGAAACGTTACGGCAGCCATGTTTGAATATCATTATTGAATATTTTTGGTGTCAGAAATAATAAAGATTCAGAACCTCCATTCCACATGTGAGATGGTTGGTTTTCGGTTTTTTTTTTTTTTGTTTAAAACATTTGTGATGGTGTTTAGTATTTTAATATTTTTCATGTTTTTTATAACACCATCGGTTGTTTTTGAAAGGTAAACTTGTTGTAATGATATTTGGCTGATTTACCTTGTCCTGGTACACAGGACAAAGAGAAAAAACGGTAAGGACAAACAAGAATCGACCTCGGTTATTGAGACTGTATTATGGTCACAAAATGCCAAAAGTCTTTTATTTTTACTACTCAAAATCCTGCAATTCCACAATTGTTATTCCCGTTGTAGTAATATTAATATAAAATAAATATTTATTTATTAATTTTCCACCCTTGTGTAGGAACAATAATAATAAAAGCATGCTATATTAATTTAAACTAGCAGCAAAGATTACCTAGCTTAGGTCCTTAAGTAATTGGAGTGGTGCCCATCTGTCGTATGTCAATTATAACCTAGTCATTGTTTTTATTGTTCGTTAAATTTTTTATAGTTTAAATTTCAATATTTTCATTTAAATTTCTCTTCCCTTTCTTAGTGTGCTATTGTTTTGTAATTATGCACATATTTTAATCATTCCACACACTTTACTAATCTTCTGTCAAAGAATTCATAACATGAGTGTGTTGAAATCTTATTATAATGCGTATGTTCGTTTCCAGCAAAAATTAATTCAATTAAAAGCTTTTGTTATATTCATTCCTAGACAAATGCGCTTTGGGAGGAAGGAGAAAACTAATTATATGCTAGTTTCGTGGAGAGGTGTCACACTATTAAGGATTACTGGCTTTTTAATTATATTAAATATTTTAGTTAATTGTTTTTTTTTTTTTGTATTAAAAATTAACTGTGATTAAGTTTTTTAATTAAGCTAAATCATGTAAACTGAAATACTATTAAGCTACACGTTGTACACAACTAAATCTATACTCTAACTTAATTAAGAGGTAATGTGTGTTTGTTTGTTTGTTTGTAGGAGGTAATCTCCGTAACTATTCATCTGATTTTTAAAATGTTGGTTCCATTATTTAGAGTGGGCAATAAAGATGGACATAGATTATACATTTTTTTGATATTTTTATTGGGCGAGGTACTTCCCATACAAAGTACTAATTAAATATTATATATCTCGAGTACAATGACAGAGATAACTTTGCAAATTTGTCAGAAGGCATCTATTATTAATGTGTGTATTACGACTTAAAATGGGCGAACCAATGAACTAAGGTCGTGGCACCTCCAACGCAAAGTAAATATTAGAAAGTTTGAGCCTTGGGTCTTTGCGCTAGCCCATATGTTATTCATGTGATTAGTCAAATGGGCGTGATGGGAGCAGTTGGCGTGGCTTCGCCAATATAAATTAAATATAAAATACCATAATAACTGGTTTATCATAATATGAAGTACTACGAGAGCGACAGTCTTGAAACTTTTGACAAGTACATTAATTATCAATGTGAGTAGTCGGGGAAAATATGAACGGAAACGCCGAAATTAAGAATCGCTAAAATCAAAAATCGACCCAACCGAAAATTCGCGAAAAATGAAAATCGACAGAAAAAAAAATCTTCAAAATCAAAAATCGGCAAAATCAAAAATCTCCAAAATCAAAAATCGCTAAAATGAAAAATCGCAAAATGATATTCCAAATTTAAGGCCAAAATATAAGGTTGCCACATTTCATTGGGAAAATCTATGTTCTTTTCATGGGCACTTATATGTACCTTGCTCCAGAGTAAAAAATTGATAATTATTGAATAAAAAAAAAAAAAAAATAGACCAAAACCACCATAGGGTTGCTTAAATTTAGCTCGCTTTGAATTTAGGCTATTGTGAGCCAGCTTTTCCCATATATATTTTATATCTAATCCAATGGAGTAAATTAATATATCTGTGGTTTCTGAAATAATCGCGTATGTCCATTTTTGTCAGTTTTGAGTTAACGATGCCAAATATGTTAATTAAAAAAAAAAAAAATATTGAGCATTTCTGAGTTTTTTATTTAAATAACGACGTAACTTAAATGTTTATTAAATTAATTTGCAGCACTAACGACGTATGCCAACCTAAGTTTGATCGCTGACAGACTATTTTCTTAGAAAACGACACATAGCGACATACGTTGTTATTAATGAAAAAAAAATGCAAAAAATTTTGGATTAGTTTTCACTTGTAAAAACTTGTGTCTTTATTTCTGTTATTTTTTGTCACTATTATTCTTGACACGTTGTTATATTCTCATCCTAAGTCCCGTTTACTTTTTGTTGACGAACACAAAATCCATTTTCAAGCAACATTTTTCTGGTCGTTATTTTATAATAAATACTCCATATTATTTATAGGCATGGCCGATTCCTTGTGACGTCTTCTACAATGTCAGATACCAACCGCTTTTGACAAAAAATATACGATTTGAAGGGTGTTTCTCTATAGGTGTGCACAATCTTTACAGATGTGCACCATCTGGTAAATTTTTTTGGAGTAATAATCATTTAAGGTTGATACATACATAAGGCACATACTTAAGCTTGAAATAAAAAACTATACAATGCTGTATGTATGTTTATGAATTAGCTATAATTTATTACCATACCTTTAGCCCCTAAAATATATGTGTTAAAGAAATATTTATAATTAAATTTATTAATTTTTTTTAAAAATTCAAAATTTATTGAGACATGTAAACCCTGTAATCAAAGTACAGTTCGCAAACATGAATATATTTTGACATAATTTGGTATATAAGCTTTCATCGGCCATAGGATTTACGCTGTTGAAATTGATTAAAATCCGTTTACGTTCCGAGTTAATTGCTATAACATCCAACGTCCGTTATCAGTAGTCCAAAGATAAACCCTATAGGATAATTCTTAACCATAGGGCCCATATGATCATCACTTAAACCTATCAAAAAACTAAAATATTGCACAGATTTTTCTCAAATTTGGTTCGAATGTGTTTTTGAAAAAATAAGTGACCTTACCAAATATGGTCAGGATCGATCCATTTTTCGACCTAGGCCCCATATAAATATAGCATCCGATATTAACTTTTTCATATCCGAATGCAATAAAATTAATTACAATGCCACTCAAATTTGCCTTATGCTTATTTTCTACCTCTAATTAGTTGGACTAAGAAATAGGTTCCTAAAATGCATGGTATTAGTGGTTCTAGACTGACCATAATTTTCCTACTTGCTTTAATTTCATTTTTTGTAACAAAATTCTTATCTCGGATAGAGAACACACACAAGAGCGACTTCGCAGAAAAATAAAAAGCAAAATTGGCAAATTTCGAATTTTGGAAAATTTTCCAATGTACATTATTTACATTATTTTTCTTTCAAAAAGTGAAACTGATATAATAAATTGTTGTAAACCGAATTGCTCTCAAATTTAACAAATATATTTTTGATAGTATTAGCAGAAAGTTAATAATAGCTAAACATTTCCTTTGTGATTAAACATTTTTTATTACCTCAGAATATACAAACCATTAGTAATGCAAAGCTCTGTAAAACAGCAATATTTCGCCACACTGATTAACTTAATTTTTTGTGTTGCACTTAAATTTTTTTTCTTTTTCTTTCTTAAAAAATTTTTTTTTTCATGTATATCAATTTTGAACAAAATTATTTTTTTAAATACCTGAATTATTAATATTATTCTTTAATTATGTCATACATATAATATTATCCTTTTTTATTTTATGTTAAATTAAATAACACCTTCTGTCTTAACTTTATCTTCCCAGTACTGTAATATTAATAAGATCTATTTCTTGTTGTACTGCATTCTTCAAATAAATAATTAATTAAATTAAAAGAAAAAAAATGTAATCGTTATGAACCCGAAATTCTATTACTAACTTCATCACAATTCGGTTGGAAATAAATTCGGTAGAAACAAACAACAATTAGAATCTCTATACACTCCTCCTAAGTGGTAAATTTTAATATAAAACTTATTGATGGATTAAGGTTTCAATTTTCAATTTAAAATATTCTTTAAATCTCTTAGATTTGAAAAGGCATTTTCGCCTTGAACAATTTGAATGAAATAAGTACATAACAATTTTTTTTTTAAATTGTCTTTCTTAAATGCAACTTCCATTTAAAATGTTTTTAAAACTATTGATTATTTCTTCTACTTATTTTCTCTACTCAACATTTCACCATTAGCTGACACTTACATCAGTGTGATACCTCATCACCTTATACTTAAAAGTTGTCTTCTTCTACTCTGACTGCATGACAATGTTGAACATGACCATTATTATCCAAGTGACAGTGGTTTGCAGCTGTAGTGCTACTTGTTCTAGTTCTATTTTCCACCTAAGCCGCATTGACAACAGTATTCCATCCAACTGTGTGTATTTTGTTAATTTTCTTTTTTTTTAGTTTTTCAAACATCTATTTTGCTGGTGCTTCAAGCTATTTGTTTTTGTTGTAATACAATTTTATGTTGAAAATGTTTGTTCATTCCCTATACTCAAGTCCATTTAGTTTCTGTTTGTGTGTCGGGGTGTGACTCATCATTTCTTCTCCCTGCAATTTGTTGTATTTTTTCATATTTTTTTTTTGCTCTTGTTCATGTCACCTGCCATTGAAAATTTTATCGAGTGTGAAATGGATTTCCTGGTAAATTTGATTTTGTTTCTTCTGCCTCTTCTTCATTTTCTCCTGCACTCGATGGTATTTTTTGCTACCGTTCGGTTTGCACTTCTCAGTTTTTCTTAACAGCGTTGAATTTGTGACATGCAATAAACGTTTTGACCTCGGTTTATATACATTCAGGTGCCATGCGCTTGTTGACAATAAATGCATTTGATATGTTATCATTTGTGAAGATGATTAAAGTTTGTAATGGAATATTTTATGGAAGGAGATAAGAATTTAAGGTTAAACATAGATGAATTTAAATTAGAAAATTTATGAACTTTGAGCATAGAATATAAGTTGATTATTCATTAGATATATCTTCTTCTCAATATAAAAATTATTTTGCAATTGTCTGTAATATGAAGAATTTGAGAAAATTTTATAATTCGTGAGACAGTTGTTGATGCTGCGGCACCAACCACACTTAAATAATTGACTCCTAATAGACATGTTTTAATTTTATTCTTAAAGTTTTATAGCACAACTCTTGCCACCACTCTCATCCACAATCCCCTTCATATATATATTTCGTTATAAGTGTCTGCGACTCAATATCGGTACACTATAATTTTTCATTTATATACACATTAAAACATAAATATTTTTTAATTAATAAACATGCCAACATAAATATTATGTATGTTTATATCAATCGTTAACTTAGATAGTGATATTAAACTCAACACGCACATAACAAATAATACGTTTCTTTTTCACACAAAATCAACGATTATTCATTTGAAAACTTCAACACACAGAACTAAACACACTTTATTAAATATTGTACTATTGGTATAATGAAAATATGTATATATAAAAGAAAAAATAATAATAACTGCCCACAATTTTATATTGTTCGCACCTAAAATATACATAGCAAAAAATACATTTATAGGAAATGACCAACAACACCACAACAACAGCATAGAGCAACCCTTTTTGAGACATTGAATACTTGGTCATAACTAAATAAATGACCTTTTACACCTACAATTAACCAATATAACACAAACGTATTCTGTTGGTACTTGTATACATTTAACACAGTTTAAATAAACTAAAGTATAACAGAATGACTGTGGTAATGTGAATGAGAATGAATATTATTTATCAAGTACTCGAATGCGTTGAACTGTAAATTTAAATGTGAAAACAAGTGTTCTACATCCATTAAAATATAAAATTACACGGGTCGACAATAAAATCAGGTAGAGAATTTATATCTGGTCAAGCCGGATAAAACATCTGCTAAGTGGAGGCAGATAGACAGGGAATAGGTACAAAAATAATTTGATTCTCGTAACGCCACTAATAACCATATTATATTATATTAGTAAGTTATAAAATTATGAAAATAGTTCTCCGGGAAAGGTATCTTTTTAGGAAAAAGTTGTTTTTTAAGAAAATATAATTTTTAAGCTCTTTCTTTTAACTCGTACTATCTGTCTGTCTGTCTGTCTGTCGTGGGTCAACCCCATTCCCCCTTATCCAATTGATCTGAAGCTTGGCCCATAGTCTTGTTATGACTACAGATTAATTTTGGGGTAGTCACGCACAGTCACGCACAGTCACGAATAGACACGCACAGTCACGGAGTGGTAAAAATGTCATTTCTCTTGCTGTGAAAAAAGATTAACTTTGAGTTAGTCACGCACAGTCACGCATGGTCAGGCACAGTCACGGAGTGATTTAAAACGGATTTCCCCTCATCTAATCAATCTGAAACTTGGTCGATAAACTTGCTGTAAAGAAAGATTAACTTCGGCATAGTCACGCATAGTCACGCACAGTCACGGAGTGATTTAAAACCCATTTTTGCTTATCCGATCGATCTGAAACTTGGTCGATAGACTTGCTGTGAAAAAAGATTAATTTTAAGAGAGTTACACATAGTCACGCACAGTCACGGAGTGATTTAAACCCCATTTCCGTGATCGATCTGAATCTTTGTCCATAGACTTGTTGTGATCAATGATTAATTCTAAAATGGTCACGCAAAGTCACGCATAGTCACGGAGGGATTCAAAACTCTCTTATGCATAAGGAAAGAAAGGGTTTTAATAAAAACTTTGTTTTTATGGGTTAGATTATTTTTTAAATTTAATTTAAATTAATTTAATTTAATTTTATTTAATTTAAGAAAATGTATTTTTTAACCAAATAAACTTTATAAAGAAAAAGTACTTTCCTTAATAGACACCTTTTGAAAAAAACAAACTTTTGTACAAAAGATATATTTCTTAACAAAAATTTACTTTTTTAAATAAAGGTACTTTTAAAATAAAAGCTGATTCCAAGATGTAATTTCTTATGAAAAACTTATTTTTAAGGAAATGATACTCTTTTAAGGACAAGATCTTTTTTTTTTCAAGATAAAATATACTTTTTTAGAAGAGGTACTTAATTATAAAAGGTATCATATTTTTTAAAGAAAATTTAATTTAATTTTTGAAATTTAAAAAAATTTACTTTAGAAAAGATTTATCTTAAAGAAAAGATAGCTTTTAATTTTTAAAAAAATTTGTCTTTTTAATATTTTTTCAAAAAGGAATTTTTTAAGAAGGTACTTTTTCAGAAATTGTACTTTTTAAAATAAGGTATTTTTTAAGAAAACTTGTTTCTTTTTTAAGAAAAGGTATTTTTAAAAAAAAGGCTATTTTTTAAGAAAACTTGCATTTAAAAGAAAATATACTTTTTATCAAAAGGTACTTGTTTAAGAAAATGCATTAATTAAAACGCACTTTTTTAACGAGAAGTTTTTTTTAACAAACGTACGCTCTAAAAAAAAATATTTTTTTGAGAAAAGTTACTTACTATGTTAAGAGAATATACATCTTAAACGAAAATCTCTGTTTAAGAAAACTTATATTTTTAAGGAAAGGTAACTTTTTAATTAAAATACTTTTTGAGAAGTGTTAATTGTTAAAAAAGTTAGTTTATTTTATTATTTTTTTTTTTTTTTTTTTTTTGAGAAAAGTTATTTTTAAGAAATTGACTTTCATGGACAAAAGGTACATTTTATTAAACTGCACTTTTTAAAAAGAGTATATTTTTTATAGAAAAGTTTCTCTTTGAAGAAAATGTACTTTCCTAAGAAAATGTGCTTTTTGATGAACTTTCCTAGGAAAATGTACTTTTTACGAAAATCTACTTTGTAAGGTAAATTTATATCTTAAGAGAATATACTTCCTAAACATAATTTACTATTTCGAAAACATTTATATTTTAAGGAAAAATACCTATTTAAGAAAAGTGTTCTTTGAAGAAAAGGTACTTTTTAAAAAGAGTTAATTCTTAAGAAAATGTTTTTTTTTTGGAAAGTTTTTTCAAGAAATTTCCCATTTTATAAAAAATTTTTCCTTCTTGGAAAACTTACTTTTTAAGACAATATGCCTTTTAAGAGAAGATACTTCTTTGGAAAAGATAATTAAAAAAAAATACATTTTAGGAAAAGTATTTAAACTGAGAAGATACTTTTTTTAATAAGTGTACTTTTTCAAGAAGAGGGAATTTTTAAGAAAAGGGACTTTTTAAAAAAATTCATGTTTTAAGCAAAAGTGACTTTTAAGGGGGAGGGGTAAGGTTTTCAAAGCGAAAAAACGGCGTAATTTCATAACTTTTTTTAAAGACGTGAATAATTCTAGATTATTTATTTCATATACACGTTATAGTATAACATTCGAAGAGTCTTTGAGAAAATGTTCAATTAAAAATTTGAATAAATAAGTCCGTGACAGCGATTCTCCGAAGGCGTTGTTGTTTCGCGGTGAACATAATAACTCGTTTCCGGATCATGTGAAATAAAAAAAGTGATATGCGTTTAATAGCTGATATGTTTCCCGAGGTAATCACGAAGTTTTTTTATTTTTTTATTTTTGGCAGCATTTTGAAGTGAAAAATACGGCTTTTGCTGTAAAATATCTGTGAATTTGTTGTTAAAAAATGGGAAGAAAATGGAAAATAAAGAAACCCTCAGTGGTTACCTCGTGATTTGTGTCTAAAAATAGATTGTAAAATTTCCAAAAAATTGGTCAAATAGATTTTGAGTTATGATGTTCACGGACTTCAAACATGTTATTTACGAGAAAATGGATCGCTGGAGACGCTGTATCTTTTTTAGTTTTGCTTCGATTTACTTGAAATTTTGACACAACTCTCCCAACATGTAGTACATTTAGGATTTAAAACTTTACCCCCCTCCCCTTAAGTAAAGGTGATTTATTAGCAAAAATACATTTAAAGTAAAGATACTTTTCACTGAAAAGCACTTTTTAGAAAAGGTACTTCATAAAAAAAGGATACTTTTGTAAGAAACGGTTACTCTTATATAAAACGGCTATGAAGATACACTTTTTAAGAAAATTCAATTCTTGAAGAAAATATACTTTGTTGATTAAATTTTAAAGATTAAAGATTAAACGTATGAATGCTAATATTATCATTCTATGAATTTAAGGATTAATTTCATGGCATTGGAAAGTCAGTCAATGCATCAGTGTTGGGCTTTGTTATCTAAGTCGACAACATATATTGGAGGAATAGATTTGGTCTTCCTTTTTTCAAAATTAACCATTATGTTATTGGAATTTACTTTTTAAGAATTTCTTTTACTATTTGTGTTAAATAAAAGAGAGCTGTGTGGCTTCTTTTTGTTATCTTTCCCATGATAATCATATTTTTTTAATTCTTCCTCACATGGGTCATCTCTTTGACAGCCAAGCACTGAATAATAATTGTTTTTGAAATATTTGGGTATAGAATTGATATCCATATTGCTGCTTTACTGCAGCTATTAATAGAGCCAATAGGACGAGGATGTTGTCTAACTATATAAGTCGAATTTTATACGAAATTATATCGAAGAATCAATCCAGTTTAATATGTTGCATTATCGACCTCCTTTTTCGAATAGACTCACTCAAATAAAGGGTGTCCCAAAATTCACGCATAATTTAATTAAACATAAGCAAATTTCTTTCTTTATTACTGAATTATAATATACTTAAAATAAAGTTATGTGTGGAACAAATGACCTCCACGCATTTTGCATGACCAATTTGTACAAATGTGCCTGAATTTCGTTGATGCAGCGTTTGGTTTCCTTTTTCAATGTTAGCATGGATCAATGTTGTTAACTCAAACACTCTAAGGGTCCAATTCTGATCACCGAAACGAGAGAGTCAACGGCCAGGAAATAACTCATGGAATAATTAAATCCACTTGGCGACTTTGCAGATTTCTTGAGCAATTCTGGCGGAGGAAAGAGCTTTCTTTAAATTTTCTTGTTTTTTCTTTACCATACTCCTTAGATTATATATCTGTACTTTTATAATCTCTTTTCCTATCTCAACCTTCTGACACTTTCTAAAGGGTTTCACAATGGGACATATAGCATCGGAACGTACTCGGCTTTGACCGGGCAACCCAACTAGCATAGCCTAACATAACATAATTGAATCATCACATAGACCATCTTTTGAAACCACATGTCGTCCACATCAATATCATCCAATTTAAGCAGAAAGAATTATCTTGTAATCGCGATATCTAGCACCAATAACAGTCACTGCTTGACCAGCCTCTTTTTGAAGAACTATGGTCCAATGAGGGCTCAAAATCCGTAAAAAAGCGATAAGTTGTGGATGTGTTTGTTTTTCGACAAGCACATATGGCTTCCCTGAAAACCAAAATCTTTTAATTTTGACGGTTTATAAAGCCACCTGGCTTCAGTTCTTATGTAAATTAAACTTTATAAGCTCAGAGGGACAGATTTTCAGTGATCTTACCCTGATAGTGAGTTTACCCTTCTTGAGATTTCAAATTATTATCGGCGATGCCGACTGATGTTTAAGTGAGCATCGGAAGGTTGTTTAATATTCGGATTATGTCTCAAAATAATTACTTTGATGTTTATTTCAATTTGTGATTATATTAATGTCTTCATAGTTTAAATCCAATACAGATATGTGGGCAAAGTACAAAAATTCACCACAGAAATCGTTCTTGAGCCGCATTTCTTTTCTTCTTAAAATACCCTTTATACACTATTGTACAATTTAGTTTTTTTTTTTTTTTTGGAGACATTAATTTTTTATTTGTCGACAACGGTCCAGAAATTTAAATGACCAACAAATTTTTTCAACGTATTTTTTTTTTCTTGCTTTTTCAGAATATGTTTTCTTTTAAATAATTCTTGTCAATACAACTCTGAGACATAGAATACAGTGCATAAATGTTAATTTCAGAATTACTTTTTTTTTCGTTTATTAATTCACAATATTTAAAAAATTTAAACTACAATAAACAATAGTTAACAATATTTGATTAAATTGCTATATACAAAGATATTAATTTTATTTTATTTTTCTAAAAAATGATTTAATTTAATGACGTACTCCAAATAAAGAATATATTATTTTCAAAGCTTAATTGTGATGAAAAATTTGTTTAAAAACATCACATTTATATTGGCAGATGTTAAAACTATGGTAAAAGAAGTAAAAAAAGAAACAAAAAAGTATAACTGAGTATTAAGTTGACCACCAAAATTTTTTGGTTTTTGATCTATTTGATCTATAAAAATCTCTGTTTGTAATACTAGTATCGTGTCTAATATTCGAGGGATTAATAGCTTCGTTACAGTTAACTCCCTTAACATTTGCTCTTCTATAGTTGTGATAAAAAACCGGTACACCATTTTCGTTTTGTATCAAATTTATTTTATCGAGGTATAAAAATGCCTCAGTGGGTACAAATTCATTATGTAATGCTTTCTTTATATATTCTTCATTTGTGTAATATGGTGTCATTATTAAATTATTTTCCTTACATAATGTACATCTTAAAATATTATTTATAATAACATTTATAATAAAATTATCAATTCTTATAATGTTTGATGTGTTGTATAATTTTTTGTTGAATATATACTTAACAAAATTGCTTTCTCGAGATCTATACAAGGCACTGCAAGCCCTTAAACATTTTCTTTGGAAAACCCGAATCTTTTCCATGTACGATGGTGAAACATTAAACCAAATTGGGCACATAATAACGGTACATAATAATTTTGACCCTTGGTTTTATGAATCTTGAGTAAAATAATGATTTATACATAAAAAATGCTTTCCTAGCTTTATTAATTATTTCTTTAACATGATTATTTAAATATAAAAATGTACCAGATATATACCTAAATATTTATAAACATTTTTGATTGGTATAGCTGTATTTGATATATAGATTTAATTCCGAATTCTTTCCAATTTTTCTTTACATTACTATTACATTTATCAACTGGAGGCCTAAAAAGAATTGTTTCGCATTTTCGTGCGATAATTGTTATATTCCAATCTATTGTATATTTTTCTACAATGTTAAACGATTCTTGAAGTTTTTGGTTAATTTTCTCAATCGTTCTATCAAGGTATTATATAATTATATCATCTGCAAATGCGATAATATTTTCGATTTTACACAGTAGATCAAGTATAAATAAATTGAAACGAATGGGTGAGTTTACTGTTCCCTGTTGTAGTCCATTGACGATTTTAAATGTTTTTTTTTTGCTTTTGTGGTTTTGGTGAAAAATCTTGAAAGTTTTATCACTAATCATATTATAAATTAATATTCTTTGCTTTATAGGGAATCTAAATTCGGTTAATTTAAATATTAACCCTGGAATCCAAATACTGTCAAACGCTTTTTCCATATCAACTAGACACGCACCTGTGTAAAATTTTTGGTTCCATTCCAATTAATGTTTGATGTAAGTAAATATATTGCATTTACAGTTGAATGCTTATACTTAAATCCGAACTGCTTTTCATTTATTAAGTTGTTGCCATAACAAAATTGGTTAATATTATTATTAATACACATTTCAAATATTTTGCTGATATTAGGGAGTAGACTTATATATAGCTCTTAGGTTTTTCGGATTACTCACATCTTTATCTTTTTTTGGAAGAATGACCACTTTTGCCATTTTCCACATTTCAGAAAAATATGAATTGTTTAACATATTATTAAATAATTTACAATATTCAAAAATCATTATTTCAGGAATATTTTTTAAAAAAATATTTGGTATTTTATCTATGCCTGAAGATAATTTTCCTCTTAAATCTGAGAAAATGTATAGTATTTTATCTCTCGTTATGAAGTATTTATCAGCTTGTGTATCATCTAGGTGATCAGATTTTTTATTATCACTAAAAGATGTTACCGTTAGTTGGTTGTTTTCGAAAAAAAATTTTTTTTTTTGTATCTAAAAATCTATTAAAAGCATCTGTAACATGAACGTGCAAATTGTTATTGCAATTAATTTTCTTAAATGAGTGCACAGATTCTAAAAAGGAACCAATTGAGTCTAGCATTTGTTCTGCATATTGAACTATATAATTATCTAAGTTGTCCTTTTCTAAGCTTTCTGGATCTATTACGACATTGCGTAATAAATATTAGAAATTTTTTGAAATTTTTATGTTCGGAAGCGTTAAAGGCTTAAACTTTCAAAAATTTTTTTTTTTTAATTTCTTTAAACATATTTGCCGAATCTTTTGGGTCTATATTGACTAACTTTTCTTGTATATGTTTGTTAAGAAATATTGTAATATTTTCATTTATTAGTTTTTTAATCATTTTTAATTTTACTTTTAAAAGATTAAGTGCGTGCTCTGATATTGTATGTTCTAGTCTATTATGCTTTTTTATAATTGTAAGAATATTACTTTTTTCTATATGAAGCTTTTTTATTATTGGACTATCTATTTTGAAAAATGAATCAATTTCTTCATATTTAGGTGTTATTTTTTCTGTGGTTTCGATTAAAATATTGTTTAGTCTATTTAAGTTGATATCTATTTCTGAACTTGTAAAATTCCTATTATTTGGTATTCTGGTCTCAAAGTTGATTTTTTTTCTGGATTTCTTTTTGAAATTTTTTCCAGTTTGTCTTTTTAAAGTTACATTTTGGCGTTTTTGTTTCTTGTATAAAATTAATATGTTGTTGTTCGCTATTCATATTAGTCATAATCAGTATTGAATTGTGGTCACTGTCGTAATCCAACGTCTCTAAGCAATTTAGAGAATTATTTTGGGTCAGTATATTTAATCTACAATCTGCAACACAGATATCCAAATACGATCCCGTACGTGGGTATGAAGGAGAGGTGGAGGAATTCAATTTATTTCCTTTTGAGTTATTAGGTGGGTTTCCCCAATCAATATGTCTACAGTTTAGGTCTCCAGCTAATATATAATAGTTATTTACATTCTCTAGTTTTAAAGACTGAAAGAGTTTATGCGTTTAATTTCTAAAGTGGGAGTCGTTATTACCTGATGGATAATAGGCCGATATAAAATACATTGATTAATTTGAAATCATAGGTATCATTATTATATGTTTCTAAAAAGTTAAATGAGTTAATTGTATTATTCGTGTAAGTTTTATATTTCAAACCTCTTTGAATTAAAATGGCTGTTCCCCCTCCTCTTATTGAACCAATTCTATTTTTCGAATCATCTCATAATTATTGAATTGAATTTTATGTCTTTGGTTTAGTTTAGTTTCGTTTAAAAGAACTACATCTGGGTTATGATTATTTAAAAATTGTTGAAGGTCGTACCTTCTACTAATAAGTATTAATGAATTTACATTAATATGAATTATTTTTAGATTTCTTTAACGTACTTTGTTGACTATTATCCATTTTTACACATCTAACATGGAAAAGATTGTATCAATACGGGCGGATTGAATTTGAACTTGTTTTTGTAGGCTAGCAAATTGATTATTTAGATTTATCATTATATTTTTCAGTTCTAACAAAAATGAGTTATTGGGTGTATCATCTTATTTATTTGCATCTATGTTGTTGCCTCTTAGGACGTTAGCATAACTTGTTTCTGGGTAAGTAAAATTATTGATATTATGGTTTTTATTTTCTAAAAATATTCTTTTCTTAGATCTAAGTTTTTGTTGCAAGTCTTTATATTTTTCGCATCCTTTATAAGAAGCTGGATGCCCATATTTGTTGCACACAACACAAAATAACTTTTCTTTTTCCTCCGATGATACTACAGATGTATGGCATTTTCCTTTTTCGTGGCTCTTATCGCACTTTACGCATCTTGGTGGAAGAAAGCAATTTGCGGCACTATGAAAGAACCCTTGGCAATTTCTACATTGTGAAATCTCTGGACGTCGCAGCTGGTCCCATTTCACACGATAGAATAGTGTTTTAATATTTTTTAATTTACTCGTGTTACTATCTGGTGCTATTTGAACCATAAAAATTGGTAAACTGTAACCTTTTTCGACCAACATTTTGGTCGAAAATTGGCTTACTTTAATAAATTGTAGGTCATCTTGTTCAAATTGGCTTAATTCATCTAATACTTAATCAACAGATATACTAGTATCCAAGCCTCTTAATAAATATGTTTTAGTTTTTATCCCTTTTGGGGTGAATGTAAAAAACTTAGTTTTGGTTTTTTCTAAGTACACTTTAACTTTTAGAAAGTCATCAAGAGTATTCATATATAGTGATTTTTTATATCTGTATTCCTTTATTTGAAATTCATTTATTTTTAGTCCTTTTTTTAAAAATTCAATTAATTCTTTGGTGTAAATATCCACAATATTTATAGGGGGTATTTTTTTGTTCTTATTATTGGATGAGTTAACCACTGTACTATTTTCATTAGATGTTGATGCTAAGTCGTTTTTATTCGCTCAACGCATTTCATCGATAGCAGCAATAGCTGAATCTAGTTTTTGAGTTTTCTCTTTATTTTCTCTCACATGATTTTCGAACTTCTTTACCATATCTTCATAACATTGTGTATCATTGTCAATGTCAAGCACTGCATAATAATTGTTTTTGTATAACTTTGGATTAGGCAAATCCATATTGTTATTTTTTCTTTTTCTGTAAGTTACATTATTATTGTTATTGCTTTTCGATTTTAAATTTTTATTTTTATCTGATTATAGAGCATTTTGCTCACTCATTTCAATATAATAATTGTTTTTTTTTTAGGGTTTTAATTCTTTTTATTTGCGGTTTTTTAGAAAGCACAAAAAGAAGATAAATGTTTTAACTTAAAAAAAAAAATAGAGGGCAATGTCAATATCGAAGTCAAGTTTTTTGAAGATACAAGGTTGCGATCTCCGTGATGCGTCTGTTGTACATCACGTTCGCGATAGAACTCAATTTCAGAATTACTTTTTATACACTATAGCACGTTGTGGTTTGGGTATAATGACTTTGTGCTGCTGGTTGTAACTACCAAAAATCTTTGATCTATACCCATCTTTTATTATACCGATTGACTCAGAATTATTTTCTGAGTTGATTTACCGATGCCCGTCCGTCCATCCGTCTGTCTGTCTGTGTGTCCATGTAAACCTTGTAATCAAACTACAAGTCGCAAATATGAAAATATTTTGATGAAATATGAGCTTTTGATAGGATAAACGCTATTGAAATTGGTTAAATTCGATCCATGTGCAGACCTAGTCCCCATGCAAATGACCCCTTTTAAATCAGTCAAATTGGGGTTTTATGTGCTTATTATATCCGTTAAACAGTAGTCCAAAAATAATACCTATAGGACAATTCTTAGTCATAGGCCCCATATACAGATGCTTCCCGATCTTCACTTAAATCTCTCAAAAAGCACAAATCTATCACAGATTTTTCTCAAATTTGATTTGTATATATTTTTTAGAAATATAAGTGACTTTACCAAATATGATCAGGATCGGTCTAGACCGACTATAATTTTCTATCTTGTTGACAAATTTTAAAAATGTATAGTGTCCAGTGTAATTGCCATAATATCATAACTTATACTATGGCTAACGCAGTAGATAGTCTAAAGTACGACAAGAATAATCAAAATTTTAAATACCAACAACTCACTCCTTCTCTTTTACATAATGGCTTTGATAGGTTAATAAATAGTTTTGTATATTGATAATTCAGCACTTGATACCTTTTAGTGACCCTTCGATACTCCTACAACTAACTTTCAAAACAAATTGATACAATTAACCACACGCAATTGTGTAAAATGTATAGCAGTACTACACTCAGAACATACTTTCAGTTACAATTTCATTAGTTGTTTATGTTACATATGCGATTCAGTTCAGTTTTTTTTAAAGAAATATTTATATCTAAAAACCGAAATATATTCCATTGATATTTTTTTGTAATATTAATTTTATTCTTTAAACGCTCTGAATAATTGTTAATGAAGAAGAATACTCGATTGCAGGACTTCATTAATTTGAATTTTTATTTTCAGTTGCCAATAATAGATTTATATTACTTGGATTGGATTATGAACTGAAGAAACAAGGAAAAAAACGAAATTTGTTTCTGTCAAAAAGTCAGGGTTTTATCAAGCCGTTCTGCTTAAAATGCCTAGCTTATTATATCCAAAACGTCATAGAATTCGCTAGTGGGAATTTTTATTTTTAAAACGAACAAAATAACTTTTAAAAACAAACAAAATCTTCAACTAAGATTTGTTATTAAAATATCATTTTTAAATCCTCCTGAGAATAAATAATAAGCGCACAATATTTTCAGTGTAATAGCATGCTATTTGCATCTAAAATATCAATTGAATACCTAACGGTGTCGTACATGTTCATTCATTAATTAATATTCAATTGAAAAATATTTTATTTAGTTAACTCTATTAGGAACTTATAAAGAGTTAAATGATACTTCGAGGGTTAAATTCGTAATTATACTTGAATTGAATAATATTAATAATAAAGTATGACACATGACTGGAGCAAGTCATTAAGATGTTTATGTCTTGTGGTTTCTGTTAGTTGTAATATTATAAAAATCGATATATAGAGCAGCAGAAATAAAATAATGAGTCACTACGTTCAATTATACAATTTATATTTTGAAGTTACGTGCAGCCAATAGTAAGTAGTAAGTAATCAATCAATGGGTGAGTATATTTTCAGCGATAATATAAATTATATAAATAATAATACTTATGTATTTGTAAATAAGATAAATTAAAAGAACAAATCTATAATTGTCCATACCCATATCAAATAATTTTGTTGGTAAAGGATATACTGATGAAATATACTACCGCTTTTTGATATATGAGTAAAAATTAGTTCTATATTTCAATGTGAAAAACGGCAACACTGATAGCGTTGTTATTGTACCACTAGTAGTCATAAGGCGCTTATGCCGCCGACAGTGTGATAATATTTTATTTTATCGAATTCATAAACAATTTATCAACAAATAAAATATTTCATAACACACCACATATAAACATTACAGTAGTTACATATACCAATTTTTAATGAATAATCCTGCTAAGTTAACAAAAAAAAAAAAAAAATGGGGTGCCACCCACTGCTGATGATAATTTGTGAGGAGTGATAATTTATTTTTGATCAAATTTAATAAATCACTTATTTTCTTAAATGTTATCGAAAGTTTGTATTCAATAGCATGCCATGCCCACAGCTTTCATAATTTCTTACCATGTTTTTGGCAGCCGTAGATCTGCTATGTTTGCGATAAATCTTTTGTAATCGGTGACAACAAATAGTTTAGGTTATGGCCAATGAATATTATTCATGAGGCACTATGCGGTAGCAATTTTGCTATTTTTTAGTTCTTCTTAACACGCAAAAAGTATAAGTTTTTGGTTTTTTCTATTTGACTAAAAACTAAAATACAAATCAATGCATATGTGTCTATAAAAACAGAAACATAACAAATGTTTTATTACAAAGTATGAATGAATAAATATGCAAACAAATTGATTCTCAACACTTCCACTTTTGTTTAAATAATTGTTCATCCATTTACATTAATTAATATTTAGTAATTTCTTTATGTTATTAAACTAGCTGTTTTTACCCGGTCTTGCCAGGGATAAAAAGGCCTTTGACTTGAAAAATGGTTCACTATGCTTACCAGGCGCTGAGTACTTTGTCCCCAATTAACAAATTCCCCAATAAAATGAACATTCTCCCCAAAAATTTGTATGGGTAGTAAATTCGTTATTTATTTCAATTAAAAAATTTTTGATTTTTTAATTTAGAAGTTTTTTATAAGATGCTGAATTACTTCATTCAATAAGTGATCATCATTGAGCAGAGACGTCAAATTCAAGTTTCAGAAATGAGAGACTAATGCGACGTTTAATATTGTGTCGGAGGGTTTCTTTAAGCAACTGCTTATAACATATGTGTGGCCTATTTTGATCAACAGGTAATTATTTCACATACGTATATAAAATGTATCATACGACATTTCACTAAGCTGTGTTCCGCGAGCGAGTCGCGTCCGCTTCCGCGCGTTTGGCAGCCACACCCGTGCTGCCGTGCAGTTGTTGTCAACTTATTTTAATCGCCAAAATATATTTTTCAGATCATTGCGATATTTTAGCTGATCTGTGTTCCGCGAGCGCGTCGCGTCCGCGCGCCGCTTCCTCGCAGCTACTACCCGTGCTGGCGCTTTGTTCTCGTTAACTTATTTTAATTCCTAAAACATATTTTTTAGTGCATTGCGATATTTTAGCTGAGCTGTGTTCCGAGAGCGCGTCGCGTCCGCATAGGTCGCGTTCGCGCACCGCGCGCCGCTTCCCCGCGTTTGGCAGCCACACCTGTGCTGCCGCGCAGCTGTTGCCAACTTATTTTAATTGTCAAAATATATTTTTCAGATCATTCCGATATTCTAGCTAAGCTGTATTGCCCGTGAGCGTAGCTTCCGCGCAACGAAGTGATGATATTGAAACGAATACTCATTTTAAATGCATTTATTGTAGGACATATATTGAGAGCAGTATGCAAGTGTTTACTAAAATAAATATTTAACAAAATTCATTAAATAAAAATATGTAAAAATTTAAGAATAAATTTGGGGAGTAAGTTCATTTTTTATTTCGATTAAAAAAAAATGGGAAATTTGTTCATTTCTTTTGGGTACCTTTTTTAAGTTTGGGGAATTTGTTCACCGTGTAGTTATTTCCGTCTAAACCAAATTTCAGAGAAATCCGTTGAAAAGTACAAATTTGTATAGGGAAGAAATATACCACACAACAAATTATGAATATTATATGAAAATTGGGCGAAAAAGTAGGCGTGGTCGGTAGAAATCATATGGCGACCTTCCCTGGAATATGTACTAAATTTCGGAGAAAGCCATTGAAAAATAAAAGTTTGTATAGCAATCAAATCAAGCAACAAATAAAAGGAAAAAAATAAGTTATATATACATAGAAGTTGGCGCCAAGTAGGCGTGACCTGTAAGAAGCATATGGTGACCTTCCCTGTAGTATAGAGATCGTGTGACCAAATTTTAGACATCCCTTGAAAAATGAAAATTTCTATAGTGAACAAATATACCAAAAAACAGAATATTAATTTTATGTAAAAAGTGGGCGTAGAAGTAGGCGTTGCGGGTAAGAATCATATGGCGACCTCTCTGGAGTACAGAGATCGTGTGTAGCAAATTTCAGAAAAATCCGTTTAAAAAAAAATTGTGTAGCGAACAAATGTACCAAAAAATAGAATGTGAATTGTATACAAAAAGTGGGCGTTAGAGTAGGCGTGGCCGGTAAGAAGCATATGGCGACCTTTCCTGGAGCACAGAGGTCGTGTGTACCAAATTTCAGAGAATTCCGTTGAAAAATAAAAATTTGTATAGCGAACAAATATTCCAAAAAGCAGAAAATGAATTGAATAAAAAAGTGGGCGTAAAAGTAGGCGTGGTCGACAGAAAGAGTATTGTGACCTTAGCTGGAGTACAGGGATCGTGTGAACCGAATTTCAGAGAAATCTGTTAACAAATAAAAATTTGTATAGTGAACAAATATGAATAAAACAGAAAATGAATTTTACAGAATAAGTGGGCGTAAACGTAGGCGTGGCCAGTAAAAAGTATATGCCGACCTTGCCTGTGGTATAGACATCGTGTGTACAAAGTTTCAGGATAATCCGTTGAAAAATAAAAATTTGTATAGCGGTCAAACAAACAAACAAACAAACAAACAGAAAATGAATTTTATATATATAGATTGTTGCTTTAAGAGCGGCTTTGTTATAATATCAGCCAATTGTTCTGTTCATATACCTCACGAATGAAATGGAACTTTACCTCAATATGTTTCGTTCGTTTGTGAAACTGTGGATTCTTAACAATCTTTATGGCACTTTGATTGTCCAAACATAAAATGGGAAGTTGAAGGTTGTCACCAGTAAAATCTTTCAACACCGTTGCACCCAAATTAGCTCCTTAACGCATTCACAGGCTGCAGTGTATTCCGCTTCGGTAGTAGGGAGCGCTATTGTCTGCTATTTTCTTGACGACCATGAAATTGGACATTCCGATAACATTGTAACAAAACCACCAGTTGAATGTTTATTTTCCGTATCCCCAGCATAATCTGAATCTGAATAACAAATTAAAGATAAGTTGTTAGATTTTGAAAATTCAATTCCTTGATCAATAGTTCCACACAAATATTTAAAAATACGCTTCAGTCCAGCAACATGTTCAACATTAAAGGAATCCATAAAACGACTTGCATATGAAACAGCAAATGCAATATCTGGTCTTGTTGCTATTGCGAGACACATAAGAGATCCAATTGCTTCTCGATATGGAAACTTGACATTATATGAATCGATATTTGATGCTTTAACATTTTCAGCAGGTGTATTCACTATCCTAGCATCTTGCATATTAAACTTTTGAAGCACTTTCTTTACATATGCACTTTGACGAACACATATCTTGTTCGGTTGTTGTATTATCTCCATTCATAAATAGAAGAGCGAACTAAATACTTTAACGTCAAACTCGCACCTCAAACATTTTACAAACTCTTCAGCTACATCTTTTGATTCTGCAGCAATTATACCATCATCAATGTATTTAGACAGTATGATTTTCTTCTTTTTAATTTCCCCAGTAAAGACACAGTAATCCGCATAGCTTACCTTAAAATTAAATTTCTTCAGAATTTCTGTGAACTTTTTGTTCCAACATCTGGATGCCTGCTTAAGTCCATAGATATTTCTATAAAGTTTGCAGACTTGATCACTACCATCGCCATCTCCGATAGGTTGATGCATATATATATCTTCCTCTAGTGACCATACAAAAAAGCTGTTTTTATATCAAATTGTGTGAGACAATAATTTAAAGATGCACTCAATGTAAATTATACCGACTACATTGTACTTCATGATCATTGTCTATAACTGAATTTTGTTCTTCTAAGTCATTTTGAGCATCCTCAAATTCCTCTGTAGACTCAATTTTTAATGTAGGTTTTTCCATAAGTTTATTCTCCCCCACAATGTCATGATTAATACAATCCACGAAATTCTCTCGCACTATAATCTCCTTTTAAAATTCTCTAATAATGTCATTTCGTGAAATTTCTAACCGTTTTTCAAAAGGCATCCAAATTCGATAACCATTACAGTGGTCTTGATATCCAACGAAAACACCTTTCTTGGACTTTGGATCCAATTTTCTACGTTTTTCTTGTGGAACATGAACATATGCATCTGAACCAAAAACATGAAACATAGAAATATTGGGAGTTTTTCCAAACCACAACTCAAAAGGACTTTTGTCTTTCTGTGGACTCTTTCCTGTTCTATTTAATGTAAATACGACACAATTAACTGCCTCTCCCCAGTAATTAATATTAAGATTGTTATTGTGTATTATAGATCTAGCTGCTTCTACCAAAGTTCTCATGGCCCTTTCGGCCCTACCGTTATGTTACGGTGTATATGGTGTGGATTTTTGGTGTATAACTTTGTATTTACGTAAAATATTACATACCTCTTTATTAGCGTATTCCGAACCATTGTCTGACCATAGTATTTTAACCTTCGCGCCTTTATCTGCTTCCACTTGATCAATATATTTAGATATTACTTGCGGTACATCGGATATGGCTTTGATGAAGTAAACGTAATGATAGTTTGAAAAGTCATCTCAAAAACAACCACAAAACTAGACCCACCAAACGATTTTTCTTGCATCGGTCCACAAAGGTCAGTATGCACCAGGCTTCCGACTTCTTTGGCTCTGTTTAGATTTTCAGCAAATGACATTATGTGTTGCTTACCCATTACACACCCTTCACAAAAGAAATCGTCACCTGAATATTTAATATTGTGCCACATCAACAAATCTTTTATGTGATCCTTGCCTTGATGGCACATTCTTTCATGCCATAGTTGCAAGAAACTGCCTTTTACTGCAACATTTGTTTTAACTTCTACTTCTTGAACTTTTAGCAGCAACTCAAAGAGTCTTGAATTTTCTCTTATTCCTTTAAGATAAATTTTAGCTTCACGTTTAAATATGCATTCGTTTGCTTCGGCTTCCATAGTATACCCTTTATCCAGACATGCATTTGTAGAAAAAAGATTTAGTTTGATTTGCGGTACATAAAGAATGTTAGACATATATTTGCTATTCCAGAACTTACCATCAAATGCCTTTACATAAACATCACCCTAACCAAATGCAGGTATGACAGCACCATTTCCACCTCTTATACTATTTGGGGTGTCAAAGTGAACATAATTTTGAAACCATTCTTTTCTGCTTGACATGTGATCACCTACACCAGAATCAGCATACCAGACATTTTATTCTGAAGAAACAACGAATAAATACTCTCCGACATAAGCATCGCCTCCACCGGACTTCTTAAAATTTTTGTTGGGACAATCTCGTTTCCAATGTCCGAATTAATTACAGATGAAACGTTTACCTTTTAATTTTTGTTACCATTTTGATTTTGTTGACTATTATTGAGATTTTCCTTAAAATGTCTTTTTGCTACAAAGGCTTCGGTCTTCGAGGGTTGAATTCCTAATCTGGATGCCTCCATACACAATCTTGATGTTAAATTTTTAAGAGTTCGTTTCTCTTTAGCAGTAGCTTCCCATGATGTAAAGAAATGTTTGAAATCTTCCGGCAACGTTATCAAAATCTTGGTTATAAGCATATTATTTGAAATTTTCTCACCAGGATCTTCAAGCTGCTTTGCCATCATCTATAATTTAGAAATGTGTACAGACATTGCATCTTCAGGAACTTTCTCGTATTGGAAAAATTATTGTTGAAGCAAATGTATCGACGTCTCAGATTTCTGTTCGTATATGCTTTCGAGAACAGACCACATAGCTGCCGCTGAATCACAACTTAGTATATGCAACATTGGCTCCTCACCCATGGATTTCACCAGAGTCTTTTGCGCTTTGATGTCTGCGAAATTCCAGCTACTTAAATCATCACCAGCTTCCTCAGGCTTTTCACGAACTCCATATACAATATTCCAAAGGTTACTAGCACGTAGTACTATCTTTATCTGGAATTTCAACAGGGTCCATCCTTCTAAACCTTCCAATTTGCTGAATTTTTTGAATTCCTCCATTAGCTTATTTGCAGCAACCACACGTTCCAGAAAACAATATAAATCCACAAAAATAACTAACAACCAATAATTTAATTATTTAGTTATGGTTCTGGGCCCATAACCTGTTAGTAGAGAAAAAGACTTGTTTTCTATGGTATAGATAAATTGTGAATGAAATTTTATTTTTTCTATTTGACTAAAAACTAAAATACAAATCAATGCATATGTGTCTATAAAAACAGAAACATAACAAGTGTTTTATTACAAAGTATGAATTAATAAATATGTAAACAAATTGGTTCTCAATTTTATATTTAGATTTTATTTTATTTTTTTTTTAATTTTATATAAACTTTATTTCATCAGATCAATTCAAACATAATTGAGTCTCAACGCCATTAAGACTTTGTTGAGGCAAGTTGGCAAATAAACTTATTTTAATAAAATTAAAAAATATTTAAATGAAAATTATTTGTTATACAAAATAGGAGAAATTTAATTTGTACTAATTTAAAATTATATCACAAACATTACAATATTATTCAAAAGATATTATTTTAATTTATTTTTAAATAAAGATATAGTTAAACACTCGTTTAGACTTTGCGATAAACTATTAAATTCCAAACTACCGATATATTTTACTCGCTGTTTCGCAGTTTCTAAACGACATCTTGAAACTCTAAGGTTTGAGTTGTTTCTTGTATTGAAAGCTTGTTGATTAACTGGAAAATAAATAGTATCCTGACCGATATTATGTGTAGCACTTTAAAAACATATATTAACAATTGCATTTTGCACATTCCATTTATAGGTAAAACAATTTTTGGCGACATCCCCATATAGAGATATAGTTGGATACAGTTTGGGAAGATTAAATATGATTTTTAGTGATTTATTTGTAGGGATTTTAAATCATAATTTTTATTATATTCAAATATCAAAGTCAAATAATTCAAACGGCTCTGAATCAGTGATTGAAAAATAATATATTTAGTTGTTTCATCAAGTTTGTGCTTTAGTTTAAATAAAACTCCCAGAGCCGGTGATATCTTGCCCTGCAGATGTTGTATATGGCGATGCCACGACAACTTGCTTTGTCTAAATACTCCAAGATATTTTACGAATTGTACTTCCTCTACCTCTTTGCCATAAATATATATAATGTTATTGTTATTATTACAATTCGAATGAGGTCTAAATCTTATGAGTTTTGTTTTATTAGCATTTAGTACAAGTTTGCTTAACCTCACAAACTCTGAAACTAGAGCACCATCTCGTTCAGCAAACATTTTAAAAACCAGATCTTCTTTATACGGGTAAAAAAATACACACATCATCAGCGTACATAAACATCTTCCCATCAAGACCTAGATTGTTAATATCGTTTAAATATAAAGTAAACAATAAAGGACCCAAAACACTGCACTGCGGAACACCGTGTTTGACAACATTCATTGAGCTCTTAGACGTATTAATCTGAACATATTGCTTCCTTCCTTCTAAATAGTTTTCTATTAGAGCCAATTCTGTACCTCTTATGCCATAAAATTTTAACTTTTGTACTTAAATCTTGTGATCGACAAGATTAAAAGCCTTAAAAATCGTAGAAAAGGCCCCCAACATCAGTAAAACCTCTATCCAAACAGTCACATATATATGTAATTAACTACATTGATCACAGCCTCATCAGTGCCACAACCCTTCTTAAAACCATATTGATTAGGGAATATAAGAGATTCTATTTCAAAAATATGCTAAAAGTTGTGAATACAAAATTTTTCAAAAACTTTATCAATTACCGACAAAACAACAACCGGTGTAAACTTTTCCACAGAACTGGCATTAATTTCCTTTGGAATCGGAATGATTTTATAAACTTTAAGTACATCCGGAAAAACTGAGGAGGTAATTGCAATTTTTGTGTAATAGTCTAGCGTTGATTATAAATGACGACTGTTGGTGATTTTAAAAAGACAATAAGTTATTCCTCTTATATAGAGGCTCAAATCTAGGCACCACGTTTACTTGCTACTAAATTCCACTCTCCTAAATGCTTCATGTCACTTACAAATATGGAAATGAAAAAAAAAACATTAACAAATACAGGCGAAGACAAATACTTACAAAACAATATTTGTTCTAGTATTTGGAAATACGTAAGAAAACCAAATCTATTGACAAGTTTGTCTTAACTGTCACTGTCATTGACATGTTAATAAATAAACTAACACGCAAGCAAAAAGAAAAAGTTTGATATTGAGGCACAGACATTTAGGTGCAGTTGTTTATTTTTTTTTTTGTAAAATATTTGTACAATTTAATATTACTAGAATTTTATGGAAAAAAAAAATATGCAAAACAATGAATTTAAAAAAAAAAAAAAACAAAAAAAAAAATATGAAATAAAAAATTCTTTGTGCCATTTACACAACATTTGCGGGTAGTCATGAAATATGCAATAATTTTCTGTTGAATTTGTGTGGCTGTTTGGTGGTACTGTCAATTTTTGCAATACTAACGAGTGCAATCAAATATTTTTACTAGTAAATATGTATGTATGCATATGAATACAAGCTCTTAAGGAATGTTCGTAAGTGTATAGGGATATGAGTATTTCCATACTAACTAGAAAAATTTGTAAATTGACTAAATTGGTTTGGAAACAACTGCTGTAAATTGATAAATATATAGTTCATTGGAATTTGTTAAAAAGGCCGCTAGAGAAATAACGATTGAGAACTTGAATCTTTTGAATTTTATTGTTCATGAAATACGGTGGCTTGAAAAGTAAGAACTGTTACTACAAACTCACAAAGTACTTAAACTACAAGTGGCATTTAGAACTTAACTTAAGAACAGAAGAAAATTTCGGCAATCAAATTTTTCTAAAGCAGTTGTATTTTTGCTCGTATCAATATAAATTAACTAGTAGTTAAGCATTTTCTATTAAGAGAAAATATTAAGTTTTAGAATTGTAATCGTATTCAATTTCAAATTGGGTCAATAATTTCATCTCAATCCGGTTAATAATAAAATCGGTACCCACAATAATCTGTTTTTTGTTCGTATTAAATCGCCTTCAGTGTAGTATATTGATTATTTTATTTTTTTTTAATTAAGTGAAGATCGGGAAGCAGTTTTATATGGGGGCTATGACCAAGAATTGTTCTATAGGGTTCATTTTTGGACTACTGTTTAATGGGTGAAATAAACACACACAAACCCAATTTGACCGAGATCTATAAGATATATAAGATAATTTGGCAATTTAAGTCGATTTCATAGGTGTAATTTTTATGGGGAATACGTCTGATATAAGTTTACATACTAAATTTCATTAAAATATGTTTACATTTGCGACCTGTAGTTTGATTACAAGGTTCACATGAACACATAGGTGAACAGACGGATGGACGGACATCGCTAAATCGACTCAGAAAGTGATTCAGAGTCGACCGGTATAATAAAACGTGGGTCTACATCAAATATTTTTGGTGGTTACAAACATCAGCATAAAGTCATTACATCCTGACCACATAAGGGTATATGGTATAAAAACTTTATTGGAGTGGTTTAAGCATGCAACAAACTCTTCAATCGCTCTTATAAATTCAGTCACTGAGCCATTCGTGTGAAGCAGATTTTGAAGAGATCCATGTCGGATGCTATAACAAAACAAAAAAAAAAAAATATAATCCAAATTTGTGAAAAATATGTGCAACATTTTTCTTTTTTTTTAATAGCTTCAAGTGAAAATAAGGAAGCAGCTTTAAATGGAAGCTATGACTAAAAATCGCTCTACAAGGTTTATATTTTGATTACTAGTTAATACGAACAGAGCCCAGCCTTCGGAATTCGATTGCAAATCCTAGGAGATTATTATTTTTTAATTTACTAAATTATTTTATAAGACCCTAAAGGTATGTTAATCAATTTTAGCCAATCCACAATTCAACATTTTTTAAAATCGATTGCGCTATTGCCATTATTGTCGTTATTTTTGTAATTCAACACAGGGCTTTTCATATACAGTTTTTGCAAACACATTAACAAATTTAAGAAACACACACACAGCATTGTGTGATCTTACGTATGTATAGTGCAACTTTGGTTAAATTTTAATCCCAAAAAAATTTAAAAATTTAAAAATCTGTAAGCCTGGTGGACAGTTTGGTCACAGTCGGGATAAAAGTGACAAAGTTACATCGGTCACAAAATCTCGCCTTGCCTATTAATATTATACATACATAAAAAAAAACACACCGAGATATATATGATAATTTGGATCTTAAGGAAATTTATGTCAACATCATAGGGGTCATCGGAAAATGCACTGATTTTCACCAGTTTTAACGGAGTTCATGCTATGGCCGATAAAATATAACATGCCAATTTTCGTCAACATATATTCATATTTGCGACCTGTAGTTTGATTACAAGTGATATCATTATATGAGTACTATCTAAAAATAGTCGTAGTAATTATAGCTACCAAATTTATTGCCAACCGTATTGCGATTAAATTTATAATGGAATTTCGTGTTCATAAAATAATGAATCTGTTGTCTTAATAGCATCTGTTTTATTACAATAAAAAGTGGTTAGCTACTATTAAAATTCTGTTAATACAATCAAAAATGCAGTTTTTAAACTTATTGTGGAAGTTTTTGGTCTACGGGATAATTATAAACTAAGTGTTTTCAAGATACATATGATAATCCATACTTATGACAATTTGGGACTTAATTGTAGGGTAAATTTGAATATCGATCGTCCTTTAGTTGAAACAATTATATATTTTTTTATACATTTATTTGGAATACACTAAATCAATGCAGAATGTGACTCTGAGTCGAAAAATATAAAAACGTTGCAGTAGGTCAAGTACGTTTTCTAGTTATAAAACTAAGACCAAACTAGTAACTGTATGCTGTAAAGTAAGAAACATTTAAAATATAATTGCAAGAAATATTTATTAAAACAATCATCTATAATATTAATATGCAATGCGATTTCTTGTGACCGATATAAAAATTTTAGTTACCAACCGATTTTAACCAAAAATACCTCATTTGAAATGTATTTCTTTTTAACTGTCCACCAGATTTACAGATTTTCACTGCCTGGAAATTTTTTTTGGAGTAATGCTCATTTAGAGTTGCTACTAGCACATACATATATACATAAAACACATACTGTGTGTATTTACTATAAATATCAAAAGCCCGTGTTGTGTTGTGAATTGGCTAAAATTTATTAGCATACATTTAGGCTCTTATAAAATTATTTAGTAGCAAACCCATTTATATATCTTCATGTGTTTAACAAATATTTATAATGAAATTTAATGAATTTTATTTCAAAAGTGTTGACTAGTGAATTGGCTAAAATTGATTGAAATACTTTTAGGCTCTTATAAAATTATTATTATTATACAAAATGAAAAAATAAAATGTCCTAGAATTTGCACCCGAATATCGAGGGCTGGGCTCTGCTATTTTTTTTTTTTTTTAATATTTTGAATAATATAGTGAATACTAATATAAAACTGTACACTAAATGTTACGTACTTCCATTTGGCAAATCCTAAAATTAGTTAGAGCTCTTTTTCGATCTGGCTGATATGGATATTTATTCGAATAATTTCTTCAAATTAAAAACTATTATCTATTATAGATATGTTCGAGTTATATTTGTAAATTAGCAAAATCCAATTATAAATAGACCAATTTACAATTCCCAAAAAAGAATTTAATGTAACTAATATACATAATAAACAAATTTCAGATAGTTAAAAACAACAATATATTACATCATTATTTAAATCATTTTTGAACTCTCCGTTTGCATTTTTGTTATTTTAAATTCAAGAACTGGTACTTCATTATAAATTATGCTTTATCTAACCGTAAACCGTCGCTTCCAATAGGCAGACTCAGAAAAACTAGCAATTATGAAGTAAAATTGACCATTATATTGAAAAGAGAGCCTTTAGAAATCCGGAAGGAACTTACTTGTCAAGTTTCTACTAGAAATATTTAGAGAAGACTTGTGTATGTTGGCTTCCACAGCAGAATGTCTAGAAAAGTTCCGTCTGCCCATCTGTGTGTCCCTGTAAACCTTGTAATTAAACTGCAGTTCGCAATTATGAGTAATCGTATAGCCCAGCACTCGAAATTCTTGGAAATATTATTATTTCATTCAATGTTTTATTAATCTATATACTTATATAAAAAAATTTATGAATATTTAAATGAGCATAAGTTATTTTAATCAATTTTAGCAATTCACAATTCAACACAGCGCATCTGATATAGAATTTAAATCATTCGTGACGAATTACACTGTGGAACAAATTCAGGTCAGCAAAAGTTAGGTCGATTCTGAGAGTGAGGGGTGAAAAAAGTAGCTAAATTAGAAGACCCGTATCGCGGCGTTTGTTTATGTTAGTTCAAATTTTTTTTAATCGACCTTCGAAATTTGCAGTCATTTGACAATTTTCAGCATATTCTTTATATGGTTTTTTGGCTATAACTCGTCGACTAATTGATATTTTTCAATCTGTAAAAGCCAAATTATTGCTAGAGACCTGTGCAACAATTAAAATTTAAAAAATTTATTTAAAAATTTTTGTTGTGCTTATGAAGCAAAGTGTTGGGAAAATGTGTTTTATCTAAATTTTTTGCATCATTCACATTGAAGAACTTTTAATTTTTTGGCGTATTCGATATGCTGTTACTTTGGCACCTTTCGCCAGCATATTATTTCCTTTCAAAAATGAAGCCAGTAGTTCTGATTTTTTCTGAGTCAAACACAAATTTGCAACAATTCCATCCAATTGGTTTTGTGTGACTAGGATTGGGTCCTTTGATGTTTCATAGGATGTAACTTCACCAGGGTCGTATTCTGAGATTATGAGATTCCATGGATTAGCAGCGGCGGTTGTAGTACTGATATCTGTTTGAAGATCAATACTTCGGTATGTTGGTACTGGAACGAATTCTGAGTGCGGTAATGGTCATTGGACACTTGGTACTGCAACATAAGTTTTATTCTTTACTTTCCTTCTTTTCAAAGTTTTATGGTTGTTGATACATCTATAGCAATTTTCTTCTTGAGGCGGGCTGTTGTCTAACAACATCATTGGTATACCAAATGGCATAGCCTTCTTCTTTTCACTTTTCCATTGCACAAGAGTTGAATAGCAATTAAACCAAACTTTTTTAGGGGCATTGTTTAGTGATAAACTCTAGCGGGAAATATTATTTATAGGCTTCCAAAAAAAAAAAAAATCACTCGCATTGCCACATTTTTCATCGCTTGCTATGAAACGTCCACAAACATTACAAAAATGGTCCATTTTACATTTTGGTTCCCATATTTTTAATACAATATATATTATACAATGTTTTTTTTTTTTTTTTGTAATTTTTATGAAACCGATGCACTTAACTTAAATCACTCACAAAATGAAATAAGTTCCAAAAAAATTAATAGCGAATTTTATCACGATCGAGCGAAAATTAAAAGACATCAGCATCGGCTGAGTTTCGAGTCTTAACTGAATCTTCGTTTTTGAAATTAGTTCGCTTGTACGAAATAAAAAAAATCGCTACCTGTGCGGTGGTTGAAAACAAAAAAGTTGTTTTACTAATTACTAATTCTTGGAACTTCCCTTTTTAATTACTTCTACCTAAATCGCTATTTATTTAATGGTTTCGGGATTTTTAACGCAAATTATCGACTAAGACCATTTTCTTTTCAAACGAAATTTATTGAAGAAACTAAGAAGCATATTATAGATAAAACAGAAAGCAAAAAAGTCTTAGATTTGTGGAAAATATTTTCAAAAAGCATGAAGAAGAAATAATTTTTCCAATATTTTGCTTCATAGGCACCACAAAAATTTTCTAAATCAATTTTTTTTAAAAATTTTAATTGTTGCACAGGTCTCTAGCAATAATTTGGCTTTTACAGATTGAAAAAATATCAATTAGTCGACGAGTAATAGCCAAAAAAACATATAAACAATATAATGCAAATCGGCATTTGACTGCAAAGTTCGAAGGTCGGTTAAAAAAAAATTCGAACTAACATAAACAAACGCCGCGATACGAGTCTTCTAATTTAGCCTCTATTTTCACCCCTCACTCTCAGAATCGACCTAACTTTGCTAACCTGAATTTGTTCCACAGTATTATTATAAATATTTTATTTTATTTAATTTGATGTATAATTAAGTCAGATTAAACATAAATTTTATCATTCTCAGATTCTCCTCCATATGAGCTATAACTATGCTAATTTTCACACTCCTCCGTGCCCGGATATTGCTTAAAAGGGAACTTAAAATTTACCTTCAAGTATTAGTATATACATGCATATTTTGATGAAATTTGGTATATGAGCTTCTACTGCCCTTTTAATGCACGCTATTGAAGCATGTTCAGACCAAGGCCCCATACAAATGATCCCCACGAGATCGACTTACATTGCCAAAATATCCAAATTATCATACAGATCACGGCCAAATTGGATTTGTGTATATGGGTTAAACCATCTGAACTCAATTTAAAATATGGCTGTTTTTTACATCACTGTTTCCAAATTGGCTGAATTTTGGCAGGATTAAACTGTATCCGAGAAATAAGAAAAATCCTAAATTTAAGTTCACTGACGCATCTGGATCCGGAAATATGAGGTCTTGAATATCGGGAAAAACTATAAAAATGTACAAAGTTGTACTTACTTAATTATCATTTTCTTGATTAATATTATAGTGACGCAACTTATCAAGGTCGCATTTGAAAGGTTAATTAATTACCTTTAATTTGATATACAACATGATTTTTTTTTGGAAAGGTCAAAGGTCACATCTCTTGACCTATAATTCGGGAGGCTATAGCTGTAAAAACGACAATTTTAAACATCTGAAAAAAATATATGTTTAAGAGTGGTTCCTTCCCTAAAGTTCCAAAAAATTTCAGACTGGGGGTATGCTTGGATCCAGAAATATTTATCATAGAGTAAAGGTAGATATTTAACAAGTGAATTATTATTATTATGAATGCTGTTGTTGTTGGCGTTGTTGGCGTTGTTGACATTATTATGATGAATGCTGTTGTTGTTGTTGTTGTTGGCGTTGTTGACATTATTATGATGAATGCTGTTGTTGTTGTTGTTGTTGTTGTTGTTGACATTATTATGATGAATGCTGTTGTTGTTGTTGTTGTTGTTGACATTATTATGATGAATGCTATTGTTGTTGTTTAGTTTTATTATAAATGTTTTCAATTACAAATTTGCTATCAGCGGAATAAATTTTAGCTTGTAATTGTGTTTTTGAAATTGGTATGAAGCTGTGCTGCTTTTGAGTTCCCGGAATTGTACGTAATCCTATAAATCTATCAGTTAGCAATTTCTCTTCTTCTTCATAATCTTTTTCCGTTAAATATGCAAAGTTGCAGTTCTGAAGAGTTTGCTGACACCAATTATACAAGTGGAGAGGAGTAGTTATCTGATCTTCGAATGGACGTTGCAAGCTGGCTCTTCGTGCTTCACGCTTAACCGTTCCCCCAAGACCATCACTAGGTCCTTTGCCGTGACTGGTAGCAAAGAAATGCCACTCAGCGGAACAATTAAAATCTTCGCTATGATGGCATAAATTGGCAAAGTTTTTTTTATTTTTAAATTGAGCGGAAGAACCGTCCGAAAAATAAAAAATTCTTTGGTATTTTCAAAAACTTGTTTTTTAAAAACTCATTTAGGTGGCGATGAAATAAATGAACTGCTATGGTATTATGTATTAGACAGTCTGATATTATTATATAATTTGTAGTTTCTAATTTTCCATTTGATTTGTAATAAATTGCTATTGGGTATAGTGTGGCCTGGCTATTATTCCATAAAAAGCCTTGCACAGAATCCTGAACCACAAAAGTTGCATTTTCGGAGAAGTCGCAAATTACTAAATACTCATTTTCTTTCAACGCAGACTGTTTGTGAGCCATAAATGCACCCTGCTCTTTAGATACGAATGAATGGGGTAGAAGAGCTGGCAGTTTTTCGCATAAAGAAACAAATAGCGGCGTGCGTGCATAGCCCGCCGACGCTCACGAGCACAAAAACAGTAACAGTAACAGCACCGACTTTTTAAATATCTACCTTTACTCTATGATAAATATTTCTGGATCCAAGCATACCCCCAGTCTGAAATTTTTTGGAACTTTAGGGAAGGAACCAATCTTAAACATATATTTTTTTCAGATTTTTAAAATTGTCGTTTTTACAGCTATAGCCTCCCGAATTATAGGTCAAGAGATGTGACCTTGGACCTTTCCAAAAAATGAGTTGCGTAACTATAATACTTTTCAAGAAAATTATAATTAAGTAAGTACAACTTTGTAAATTTTGCCCTTTTTTACGATTTTCAAGACCACATATTTCCGGATACAGAAGTGCCAGTGCCCTCAAACTTTGCACTTATTTTAGTTCTGTAATAATCTGTCTTCCTACGAAAAATCATACAATTTGGAGAAGGTAGTGTACACCCATTGGTTGATTTGACATGGAATTACCCATATATATTACACCCATTTATTGAAGTCCAAAAATAAACCCTATAGGACAATTCTTAGTCATAGCCCCCATATGAAGCTGATTCCCGATCTTCACTTAAATCTATCAAAAAATAAATATATTGCACAGATTTTTCTAAGATTTGGTTTGTATATGGTTTTGCAAAAATGTGACCTTATCAAATATATAAATATTGCATCAGATATGAACTCCTTCTTATTCGAAGGCAAAAAAATTAATTACAATGCCACTCAGATTTGGTTTATGCTTATTTTCTATATCTAATAATTGGAGCTAAGAGAAAAGGTCTCTAAGCGCATGATATAGGGTAATGTAGAGTCTGTCTAGACCAATTGTAATTTTGTTTCTTGTTCGTAACTATGATATAGACATCTGTCGGGGCAGTTTTCTTTAATTTCCAATTAATTTGTTTTATATTGAAAAACTTGTACGTAATTTAGGAAAAAGCAAGAAAATTATTGTTAATCCAGACCGACCATATGATACAATATATCATGGGTTTCTAGAAAGTGCCTCCGATCCACCTTTTCTATGGCCATAACTGGATATATAAACTTGAGTGACGTTGTTATTAAGTTCTGACCTATAGGTTTGAAAGAGTTTGTATTGGGTATTGTTTTCTTCTATGGGAACTAAGTCAAAAAAATTTCTCAAAAGCATATACAAATTTGAGAAAAATCTATGCAATATTTTTATTATTATTCGGAGCACTGAATAATGTGTATAATAAACATACACAAGCAGCTTCAAGCCCTCAAAATTCGAGTACAAATTCTAGGAAATTTTACCTTTTCATTATAAAGGGTCCGCCATCTAACGTTTTTTTTTCAACTAGTGCTTATTTCGTGAATGGTAACACTTAGCTCATGTCTGATTTGACAGATAATTAGTTTTATCCTTCCGCTGAACGAATATGGTTGTGTATACGCTTGAACAATGCTGGGAAATATTGCGACATTATTTTGAAAATCATGGTAATGTTGCAGAATGTGTGCGAAAATTGCGTACGGATTTTGGCAGAAGAGAAGCACCGTCAGCTCCGTATGTTCGTTATCTTGTGAAAAAAGTGAAAGAAACTGGCATCCTCATCGATAAACCAAAGCGTGAAAAGCCAAAAACAGTGCGTACACCCGAGAATATTGCTGCTGTGGCAGAAAGTGTGCGTGAAGTGCCATCAACATCAATTCACCGTCGTTCTCAAGAATTGAACATTTCGGAGGCATCATTGAGACGAATTTTGCATAAAGACCTTGGTAGGACGCCATACAAAGTCGAATAGGTTCAGGAGTTGAAGCCAACTGACCATCCAATGCGTTTTCGCTTCGCTAAGTGGGCGTGCGATCGACTTACAGAAGATGCCGATTTTGCAAAAAAAAAATCATCTTTTCAGACGAAGCTCATTTTGATCTTGGCGGGTAAGTAAACAAGCAAAATTGTCGCATTTGGGGCACAGAAAACCCGCACGCATACACTGAAAAGCCGATAAACCCAAAACGAGTCACTGTTTGGTGCGGAATTTGGTACAGAGGCATAATTGGGCCATTTTTCTGTCGTTTGGCCACCTCGGAGCAGCGAGTTGACACCGTTGGACTATTATTTGTGGGGTGCCCTCAAAGATAAGTGTTACGCCAACAAGCCAGAGACAATTGACGCTTTAAAGGACAATATTCCTGAAGCCATTGGTGAAATACAGCTGCACACAATCGATAATGTGCTTAAAAATTGGACCGATCGTGTAGGCTACTGCATGGCCAGCCGAGGCAGCCATTTGAATGAAATTATTTTCCATTATTAACCGGAAGGATTTTACTTTCAAATAAAAAAAAAAAACTTGAGATAATATTCAGTAGTTTTTTTTTATAGCATTTTCAAAAAAAAAAAAGTTATTTGGCGGACCCTTTATAAAGACCCTAAAGGTATGCTAATCAATTATAGCCAATTCGCAAATCAACACAAAAAATAAAATCATTTTTATTACAAACACATTAACACATTTAATGAACACATTGTATGATTTTATGTACATATGTGCTAGTAGGAAATTTAGATGCAATTTACTCAAAATGTAGGAAAAAATTTAAAAATCTGTAAATCTGCAAAACGGATAAA
Source organism: Cordilura impudica (assembly GCA_963682025.1). Lineage (NCBI taxonomy): Eukaryota > Metazoa > Arthropoda > Insecta > Diptera > Scathophagidae > Cordilura > Cordilura impudica. The sequence continues at coordinate 75,014,996 of OY821518.1, forward strand.
AGGAAATACCTTTCAAATAATATACGTTTGGTCAAAATGGTGATAAAAAAGTATAACAAAACATCGGTCACAAGAAATCACCTAGCCTATTAATATTATAGACTAATAAATTTTGACCGAAATTGATATGATAACCTGGTACTTAGGGAAATTTAAGTTGTTCATATAGGAGTCAGTTGTATGCGAACTGCGTCTGATTATCCTATGGCTGACAGAAACTTATACATATATCGAATGTTATCAAGATATACGAGTATTAATTTTTACGAGCTGAAGTTTATTTACATGGACGCACTGACACACAGACATACGGAGGGATGGACGGACAAAGTTAAATCGTTACAGAAAACGATTACTGGCAGCTTGAGATATCAAAGGGTTTAAAAATTCTAAAAACTTAAACAAGTAAGAAAATTATAGTCGGTCTAGACCGACTATACGATACCCTATACCATGCGTTTAGAGACCCTTTCTCTTAGACCCAACTAATTGGATATAGAAAATAAGCATAAACCAAACTTGAGTGTCATTTTTATTAATTTTTTTGGCTGCAGATATGAAAAAGTTCATATCGGATGCTATTTCTATATGAGGACAAGGTACAAAAATGGACCGATCCTGACCATGGTTGGTAAAGTCTCTTGAATTTTGCAAAAATGTATACAAACAAAATTTGAGAGGAATCAGTGCAATATTTTTGTTTTTTGATAGATTTAAGTGAAGATCGGGAAAGCAGCTCTATATGAGGACTATGATTAAGAGTAGCCCCATAGGGATCGGTTTTGGACTATTCATTAATGGATTTAATAAATACATACAAACCCAATTTGACTAAGATCTATACGACAATTTGGATCTTATGGCAATTTATGTCGATTTTATAGGGGTCATTTGTATGGGGGCTAGGTCTGAACATGGACCGATTCTCACCAATTTCAACAGCATTCATCCCATGGCCGATGAAAGCTTATATTCCAAACTTAATCAACATATATTAATATTTGCGACCTCCAGTTTGATTAAAAAGTTTACATGGACACACAGATGGATGGACGGACGGACATTGTTAAATCGACTTAAAAAGTGATTCTGATTCGATCATTATAATAAAAGAAGGGTCTAGGTCGAATATTTTTGGTTGTTACAAACAGCAGCACAAAGTCATTATACGCAAACCGCATAGTGGTATAGGGTATAAAAAGTGTAAAAGTTGTACCTCAGAAATCATGCTAACTTACAAATAAAATTTAGAAAATATATAAAATAATTTTTTTTTCCAATAATAATGCTAATCACTCGTTATAACAGTTAATCTGTCGCAATGAAAATTTTAATACATTTGATTTTAAAAAATGTCTCAATGCAATTCAAATGGCTTCTTGGGTTAAACCTTTTATGAAAGTAAAGGAATCACACTTTAGTGAGTTTTAAATTATGTTTTCACTTTTGAGTGACCATATTAAAAATCCAAATTTTCTTCGATGTTTTAAAATGCATATTCCCAATACAAATTTGAAATTTTTAAAAAATTAAAGATTCCAAAGTGTACAGCGGTTTTAGCAGAAGAATTTTCCCTTATGACTCCATTTTTCTTATTAAGTGTAATACAGTTTTTTGATGATTTTGTTTTACGCTATAAGATTTGGTAGACTTTATAATGGAAACAGCCTTAAGCTATTTCATTGTTCCATTTTTAAAATGTTAATGTTCAACATGCATATGTATGCATGCAATAAACACAGTTGTTACTACGAAACTACATATGTAAGTATACAGTTTTCTTTTTTTTCACAGTCAACCCATAGAGGTTTCCACATGCCATCAAAGTATGCAGTTGAATACAATAACTCTACAATGTTACCCCTTCAAACAGACAAATGTAAAATACTACATAGATTTCCCTCCAAAAACTGAAAATTATTGCGACATCATGTATACATATCAATATATCATTTCAACATAAACTCTAGTCGTTTTCCTTTTAATTTTTTTTTTTTTTTTTTTTTGTTCTCAATTTTTTGTTTCCTTTTTTTTTTTTTTTTTGATGATGATGAGAATGCAGGAAAAGCAGCAAAAGAAAATAACTAAATTTTTATGCATTTTTTAACTGTTAAAATTTATTACTTGCCCTCGCGAAAAACTGCAGAGAAAACGTTGGCAAAAGAAAAAAAAAATAAATAAATAAACGAATAATTTCTTTTGCTTACAATAACAATAATATAATTTTTACTCTGGTTCGTTCGTTCATTCATTCGAATGCAGCGCGAAAGGCGAAATTCATTCACATTCATATATAAATGAGTGTAAAAGTATTCACTTCCGTTTGTCATTTTTGAATCTCCTACTTAAAATTCAGCTAGATGTGTTGTTGTAAAGCAATTGCAAAGCAATTTTTTAAATGCACGAGTTATAAGTTACTGTTGACAGTTCCTTTAAAGAGTGCTATTTATTCAGAAATAGAGAGTTTTAGATAAAGTAGATTAGATTAACAGATGGCCAATATTAACGGATAAACCTTTTATATTTTTTCCCTCTTTTAATGTTTATTTGCTTAGTTTTTAATCTATACCTCAAATAGCTTCACCAAATCAGGTTGGTGTAATTTTATGAATGAAATTGTAATATTTTCGCCTTATTTCATAAATTTTTTGAATAACATATAATGTTGAGGGCGTATGAGTATTATCTATATATATAAAAGAGTTGCGTGATTGATCATCATTGCCCAGCCCAAACCATTCGAACCAGAAACTTGAAATTTGGACTGTACGTTCCACAGTGTCGTGATTTCATATAACGAGTGGCCATAAATAGAAGGAGTAGTTGTAAAGAGTTGAAATTTGGCACACGTATTTTATTTGATAAAAGAAAAAAAATATTAAAATTTCAAAAACTTTGGAGCAAGGATTCGTGTCCTTCCCATATATCCTGAAATTAAAAAACGTCATAAAAGATGGAAAAGAAGTCCGAACTTTATGAAATTTTGTATAGTCATTTAGTTTGATACCCTAAATGATTTGATAAAATTTTATCTAAATCGGAGCAAGGACACGCCTTCTCAAAAATGTCCTTTTTCAAAAAATTAAAAAAAAAGTGAACAAAAAATTAAATTTTTAAATTAATTTGATACACGAAACACTTGTAACAAGAATAATGTGTGTGTCAAATTTTATCCAATTTTAATAATTTTTAACAATTTTTTATATTAATTTTTTTTAATAAAATTTTTGGCGATTTTTTGTCTTAAATTTTTTTAAAAACGAAAAAAATTCAATGAAAAAAATTCAAATGGAAAGTAAAGTAAATGTTACTTTTTAATGTTTACACTTGTTTTATTATTTAAATAAATTATAAAAAATAATGTTTTGAACAATTTTTATTTATTAAATACAATAAAAAAGAAAATGTTAGAATTTGTTTACTCTATTCATCCGAATCACTTTCTTCAAGCTGGTTTATTAAATTTTCTTGATTATCCGCATAAATATTATTTTCCTCAATAATGAAATCATTTATTTCTTCACAACTCCTTTCACTTATTTTATCTTCTTTTATATGTATAGATAACTTTGGTTCAGACTGCAAAACCATTCTTTCTATTAGGTCTTAATTAGTATTTGTACGACTATTTTTTCGAGTATGGTTTAAACGAGTTTTTCTAAAAACTTTATGAGTGGCTTCTATAGCTACCTCAGATAACATACCTACTGGAATATTGGAGTTTTTTATAAATTCTGCTCCATGAACTAGTATTTTGTGGACAGTAACAGGCATACAATACCAAGAATATTTTTGAACATATAAATTCCATGTTTCTCTAAGCAGCTGTTGAAAATTTATAATATTTATTGTTTTAATGCTTGAAATAGTTTTCAAAATCAAAGAAAAATTTTTAATTAGTGATGGGTCAACCTGCGTTATGCTAGATGAGACATCAATGTTGCTGAAAAACCGTCTCGCAGTATTCCCATCATTTGTTGTACCAAAACCGGTTTTAACTTTATCTACATTTAATCCAAGCTCCTTTTTAAAATCTTCCTGAATTTTAGATTTTCTTTGATTTAAAATTTGCTTATCATCATTTTTTGAAACTCTCCAAATTTTTAGAGGCAACCTGTAAGCTATGTGTAATATACACTCAAAGAATTTTATCCATGCATGTAATGTTGATAATCCGTGTTTATGTAATTCTTCTCTTTTTTTAAGGTCCCTCTCAAATACTTGAATCATATTCATTTCAGTGGGTTTTGCACCGCAAACAAAACAAGAAGAACTGCTTTTGTTATCAGCTAACACATTAAGAGCAGCTCCATCTACCATTGTTAATCTCATGTCAAAATGAACGGTAAGGTTTTTTTTTTATCAGAAACATAATCAAATGTTTGCAAATTATATATTTCTTTCTCAATAATTGCCCTTGTAGTTTTAACCAAATCCGAATTTTCTTTTTCCATATAATAGCATATTGGACGACAATACCTTATTGAGGAATGTTTTAAATTATTCCATAAACTGTTTTCTGTAGCCCAGTCTAAAAATCTTAATGGAACAAATGAAGCAACAAATAAATATTCATCCCGCGAATTTGGATCATTAAACTTTTGTTTGTAATTGCTATGGCCTGAACTACCATCAAATCCCCATTTAATTTCCAAAACTACATCATTTTGGGTTTCAAAATCATTTAAATCTAATAAACTTTTGGCTGTCATATTTAAAATATTTTGTAATGGTATTTTTACTGACGTTTCTGATATTGATATATTTTCCGGAATATATTTTTTCTTTGCTTTTTGTAGACTATAATATGATGGAAAACAGTTCTTGTGCACATCATTTACAACCGTTCGCATATTTTCATATTGTCTATACGATAGATCATTATCTATTAATAATGCTAAAGCCTTTTCTACGGAAATAGAAGTTTCTGGAGTTGGGCTAGATACTCTTTGAACAGCTCTTCGTAATTGCTCAGGGCATGTAGACCTCACAAGATCATCTACCTTTCTTCTTTTGGTTCGTTCAGAACTTTCATTAAAGCCTACTCTTGGTCTTCCTTTACGACTTGTACTTGGTCCCTTAATAAATAAAAAAAAAATGTTATTTATTATATTATAAAAAATAAATATTCACATAATGATATTACAATGTATATATCTTCTTCTTCTTCCACTTCTTCTTCTTCTACTTCTTCCACTTCTTCATCAACTTCTTCCACATCAAAAAATGAATTTAGCCAGAAAAAGTTTTTGTTTTCAAACACAGATTTCTTTCTGTAGCATTTTTCCCAACTTTTTTTTATTCTAGCTAGAATTGATTTAAGTCTTACAATACTTTTTTGTTGCAATTGTGTATTAAATTTATATTCTAAATGATTTTTAATTTCCGTAAGGGCTAGGGAGTGTGTTGTATGTTTGTGCCAAATATAGAAAATTTGCCTAATTTGCACTTGCCTTGACACTGAAAAAGTGAAAAAAATTGACTATTCTGCCAAGCTCTGCAAAAGAGACCCATTTTTTTTAATGTACATACTTGTATCAATATTATATTAAAGTATCAAAAATAAACTCGAATAAACTTTTTTTAGACCTTCTATAAACTTGTAATTTGTAAACAATTAAAAAAATTTCTTTCTGTTTACATTCAGAATAACGGTACAAAACACATGATGAATTAAATGTAAAAAAAAATATGTTACCATATTTTAGTAATGTCATACTTTAATATTTATAAACAATTTAACTGCATTATCGACAATTTACGTTAAATTAACCCATTTGTATATACGCTATTTTTCACGTTTCTTGTGTGCATATTGCATACTTACCAAAAACTTTCAACTTTGAATGGCTATAACTTTGTCAAAAATATTTTTTTTTCAAAAATTCTTTTTGATTATTGTAATTTGAAATCTAGTTTATCAAACTGTTTCAACAGATTTTTAAAATTCCAAAAGTCGTTTTTTTTATTTTTGGCCACTGACACCACACAGTGCGTTCCCCTCTCGGCGTAACGATCCACTAAAAAGGTTATTTTTAGAAATTCGTAAACTAAGGAGGCAAAAGCGGCGAAAAAGGGGGAAAATGGTAGCAACTGAATCTATGAATATGAAATTTTCGTGTGTAGACTCCATCCGAGAAACAAACATGGGCTCAAATTAACTTTTTCGAAATTCGGCAATTCAAGGGGAAAAACGGCCAAAAATGCAAAAATGAACCTTTCTGCATCTTCTTAACATATTAAACTACATATCTAAATTTTGGTAGACAGACTCCATCGGATACGTGGGCATCAGTCAAGAATGAAGTTATTGCTAATTCTTACATTTAGGGAATGAAAAACGACCATAAAGGGGAAAATTTTACATTTGGTACCTTCTAAACAAACGAATGTAAAATATAGTTTGTGGATTCTACTAGAGATAGAGACGTCAGATGATAGGAAAACTTTTGGAAATTCGTATGTGAAGGGGGGGATGAAAATAAAATGGCCAAAAAGGAGGAAATGGTAACAAATGAATCTAGGAATATGAAATTTTGGTGTGTGGACTCCATCCGAGAAACAAACAATGGCTCAGGATTAATTTTTCCGAAATTCGTCCCTTTTAGGGGAAAAACGGCCAAAAAAAAGGCAAAAATGTGTAAGAGTGTACATTTTTGCATCCTCCTTACAAAGTAATTTAGGAATATGAAATTTGATATGTAGATTCCACCAGGGACACAAGCATTCAAGAAAAATAAAATTTGATTTGGTTCGAGCGTTTATGGGAGGTAAAAACGTTCAAAAAATGGGAAAACTGGTACCTTTCAGCAGGTAAATTTTCATTTGAAAGTACATTTTCTTAAGAAAACAAGTAAGAAAATTGATACCTTATGCCATGCGTTCAGAGAATTGGTCCTAGATCCAACTGATTGGGTTTAGAAAAAGAGCTTTAACCAAATCTACGTCGAAAATTGGACCGATCCTGATCATATTTGGTAAAGTCACTAATTTTTTGCAACAACATATACTTAGCGAATTTGTGGAAAAGCTGTGCATTATTTTTGTTTTCGATAGATTTAAGTGAATTGTCATATAGGGCTTATTTTTGCTCTACGGATTAATGGATGTAATAAACTCGCACGAACCCAATTCTACTGAGATCTATTTAATTATTTGGCAAGTTAAGTCGATCTGATAGGGGTCACTTGAATAGTGCTTGGTCTGAACATGCACCCATTTTCAACAAATTCAATATCATTTGTCTTGTGGCTTGATCTACACGTAGTCCCCGACTTACGACCGCTCGACTTACGACTATTCTCACTAATGGCAATTTTTTTTTTCATGCAAAATGGATTAATAACACAAACTACATATGTAGTTGCAAAGAAAAAAATTGCATAAAAAACAAAACAATGCGATTCATTTCAGTATGTACAATACATATTATACAAACAGTTCTGGGGATTCACAAAAATATGTCAAGAACTAGTCGCATAGAAAAAATTGATTTAAAAACAAGCTTAAGTGAATAATATTACATCATACCGAAAATGGATGGAACTAGTAAAAGTAAAAGAATAATAATACAATATGAAAATGGTAAAAAAGTTAAAGATATAGCACATGATCTAAAACTGTCTCATTCGACAATATCCACGATTTTAAAAAAATAAAAAACGAATTTTGGAAGCTGTTAAATAATCAGCATCTAAGAAGTCTACAATAGTAACCAAAAATGGACAAGGTCCAATACATAAACTGGAAAAGTTATTAGTGATTTGAATGGAGGATTTGATTCAAAAACGAATTCCACTGAGTCTCGAAATCATTCAAACCAAAGCATGCAGCCTTTTCGAAATGTTGAAACTAAAGGAAGGTAAAAATTATGATCAGACTTTTACAGCAAGCCACGGATGGTTTCAAAGATTTAGGAAGAGAACAGGTTTTCAAAATGTAAAAATTAGCGGAGAGGCAGTCAGTGCTGATCAAGAAGCTGCTGATGAGTTTGTAGTTAAATTCGACAACTTTCTTAAATAATATAATTATACAAAGGAACAAACATTTAATGTAGATGAGACCAGTCTATATTGGAAGAACATGCCTGAATGTACCCACATTCATAAAGAGGAAAAAAGTATGACAGGATTCAAAGCTTTTAAGGACCAAATAACAGTTTTATTAGGCGGAAATAGAGCTGGTTATAAATTAAAACCATTTGTAATACATCGGTCAAAAAATCCAAGAGCATTTAAAGGAGTAAATACTAATATGTTACTAGTACATTACAACTCAAATAAAAATGCTTGGATGACACAATTTCTTTTTGAGGAATGGTTCACAAAACTATTTGCGATCTAAGCAAAAGAATATTGTAATCAACAAAACATTAATTTTAAAATACTTTTACTACTGGATAATGCACCTGGACTTACACCCGAACATTCAAATTATGTATCTGCTTCCAAATACTACCAGCATTTTACAGCCCATGGATCAGGGTGTTATAGCTACATTTAAGGCCTATTATTTAAAAATTATATTTGCTCAAGCAATTATGGCTCTTAAATATGGACGACTTTAAAAGAATTTTGGTCGAATTATAATATTCTTCAAGGAATTAAAAATTTAGCAAGTGGTTGGAAAGAAGTTAAGCCTTCTTGTATGAGAAGAGTATGGAAAAAATTAACAATACGATTTGAAGACTCCACTACAAGTTCGTCGATTGAAAAAGAAATTAACATTGAGCAAATTACAGATCAGATAGTAGAGCTTAGTCAGCAGCAATTGGATGATCTAACGAATGAAGATTTATTGGAACTTGAATCACAAACCGTTGCAGAAGGCGCAGATAAAAACAAACCAGATGAACAAAAAAGTACCAAAAAAATATTTTCGGCAAAAAATAATGAGTGCTGCTTTTCACCAAATTAATCAAGGAATGCTAAAACTAGAACAAATGGATGCACACGAAGAGAGAGTCACAAAAGTGAATAGGCTAATTCAAGATAATTTGAATTGTTATCATGAAATTTACCGCGAAATGAAAGCTCGGACTGTTCAAACCACATTAGGATGGATTTGTTAAAACACCAACACTGGATATTCTGTTGCTGAAGATAACGTTATGGATTGCACTCATGTAATAACTACAGATGATGAAGACATGTAAATAACACTAACATAAATGACATATTTTCGTTTAATTATATATTTTTTCTTATATTTTTATTGTTTTATTATTACGCTTTTTTTATTATTGTTCAATAAATTTTTTTAACAAGGTTTTTTGAAAATGTTCCCCTAAATTTTTAAGTAGAAAAGGAACAAGCTATCCTAAACTCGTTAAGAAAATTGTTAGCTTGTTGTAATCATAATTTTATTTAAATAAATAAAATTGAATTGAATTGAATAATTTTTTTTATATTATTATTTTTATTTTAAATAAATATTGAACTACGAATATGAATTTTGAGATAATTGTATAAGGTGGTCATAGGAAATTTGTACTAATATGTATGTATGTACTTTTTTCCTGTTGTTATTTTTTGTGAAACTCGATTTACGACTTAATCGCCTAACGACTAATGTCCAGGAACCTATCTCGGTCATAAGTCGAGGACTACCTGTACTTCCTTTCCAAATGAAGCAATCGATATTACAAATAATACTATTGCCGATCTTATAATTTGAATAGTTTTCGAACCTATTATGAATAAAAAAGTGGTACTTAAATAGAGTAGGTGGCAATACATTGGAAACTTTTACAAAATTCTAAATTTGTTTTTTTAATAATTTCGCGCTTAGTACTCAAATTGTGTATTTTTGCGATACCACTATTTGGTGTTCTATATGGAAGATAACACATTTGTTACAAAAAATACGATTTAAGAAAATACATAAACGAAAAAGAAATATTTTTTTTAGTGATGCCAAAACAGTGTAAACGTTTAAACTTCTTTACCAAAGTTGATTAAAATAAAAAAAATAGAAGACGAGTGAAATATAATGTAAAAAATTTTAACCGTTATTTAAATATTTATAGATTCTGGCGTTTTCTTTATGAAGGGTTAAAAGCCAGAATAATAGTGATTTTCGTAAGTGATGGTCATAAGCAAAAGAATAGTTGTGAGAAATATTTTATGAATACATACATAAAGTCGTCTGGCTAGCATCAATCTTATTAGAGAACGCATGAGCTGGAATTAGAATACTGTTGGTGAATAGTGTTGACGAAAAAACTAAATATCTAAATGGCCGTAAAACCGCCAAACGCGTCAGGAGTTTTACTAAAATAAATTAATAAAATCGTTCTGTGTAGGAAGGATCCACCCATGATCATACTTTATTCACAGTCTTATTGTACATTTAAGGTTTCCATTGCTTTGTTAATAGCACAAAATGAATAGTTTTAAGTTTGTTAACTTTTTCTGAAGTTATGATAGAATTTCTTCTTTGTTAAATAAATAAAACATACAAATGTTTAAATTTAAATAAGAGTTTTTAATTTTATGATAAAATTTTCTGGTATTGACAGTCCAAGTCGTCAAAATTATATTTGTTAAAAGTTTCCATTGTATTGTCACTCCAACTATATTTCTTAGTGTTTTTAAATATTATTATGGCTTAAATTATTAATATAATATTTACGCTAACAACGTAGCGGGTATACTGCTAGTTTCTTAATTAAGTAGCGGAGATGTATAGGTATGAGTGATAGTTTTAAATTAAATTAAACATACATCAGTATTTTCATTGTATTTATACCCTATATAATTATGTAGTCAGTAGGGCGGATCGATTTGTAGGGAGTCAGAAAAATTGCTCAAGTGACAAGGAAAATCATATTCTAGGGATCAAAATAAGAAACTTTGCCCACGGAACCATACCTCTAAAACGAATTCTGACATCCCGACTTTGAATTGTCTGTCTGTCTGTCTCACTTTGACCCATTTAGGGTGCCGCAATCGCGTCCAAATGTATGATCGACCCCCCCCTAACTTTGGAGGGCCGACCCACCCATGCCAGTGGCACACCCCTGGAACCCCCTGGGGGTTCCCCATACAAACATTTCAAAAAATCACCATTTTTTGTTTAGAGCTGGCTGACTATGATTGATTTGATATTACGTATCTTCTACTCTGCCACCAACCCTCATCAGTAACCAAACTTTTTACCAAACAAATTATCTACTGCTTTTTGGTTACTGATGAGGGTTGGTGACTCTTCCCGAAACAGTTGTATAACCTGTCATGCAGAATATAGATCAATTTTTTGAAACAAATGGGCCAATGTTTTAGCTTTATTTAAAGTAAAAACATTTGATCTTGAGCCTGAATAATTTCAAACTCAATCATTAAAAGAAAAAAATCGAAAATGAGATTTTTTTTATAAAAAATAGTAAAACTGAAAATTACTAACATAACGTTTTCAGAATAATATAACAATATTGATAAGAAATATACTATTTAAAAAATTCAAATAAAAAAGTTTTGAAACTTTTAGCATTGCTGCTTTGTTGTTGACTTAATGGAAGATTGTTCCAAAGATGAGCGCATGTACATAAAACTGCCATTCAGATACTAGCATTGATATCTAGGAATTACAATATTTCGGTTCTTGGCGATTGGAAAAAACGGATTTTGTCAAATAAATATATTTGGGTGCTTGTCTGTTTATTATTTTATGCAAAGTTGTAAGAGGTGCGAATTTTCAACAGATTATCAAGAGAGACCCCGTTCAGATTACTGGAAACAGAGGAAACATGATCAAATCTACTCAATCCATACTCATATTTTATAACAATATTAAACAAAACATTTAGTTTCCTATTACTAACTGCATAACAGCTTCCAAATAGCTCACTACCCATACATCAGGGACGAAAGCAGATACGCCTTGGCAAGTAAGGCCCTTATTCTTAAAGAGGTAAATACTGTGTGGACCAGGCAGCACGTAAAGTATCCCTAGATTTTTCGCCGTATTAACAATTTCAATTTTCTGGCCATTTAAAGCCATATCTTCAGAAATGGTGGGAATTAAACTTTTTTTTCCTATAACAATGCATTTAGATTTCTGTGGATTCAATCAGAGTCCATTAGCATTAGCACAAAGTTAAATTCTGTTTTAAGTCGTCATTTAGAAGGGTTATGCTGGGCTACTTAAAGTGAGTTGCAAGTCATCTGCTATAAATTTATCTTACAATTATTTTGGCAAATCATTTGCAAACAACGAAATTAAAATTGGACCTAAAATAGAGCCCTGAGGCAAACCCCTAGTAAGGGATAATCTACTTAACCATACACAAATACTGATTGTGTGCGGTTCGAAAGATATGATGATATAAGTTTGGTTGATGTATCCGTAAATTTAAAAAAGTGTTTCAGTTTTCCAAGGAGTACATCATGGTCTACCGTATCGAAGGTCTTAGAATGGTCTAGAAACACTAAAAAGTTTATATTTCCATTTTTCAATCCGTGCTGTATGTTCTCACTAACTTCCACAAGAGCCGTAACGCAGCTATGGCTCTGACGAAAACCAGATTGCGTACTGCAAAGCAAATTATGATTATTGACATATGAAATCATTTGTTTATACAACAGTTTTTTCAACACTTTCGAGAGAAAACACAATATGGCTATAGGTATGAATACTCTATTTAACTTAGGTAATGACACAATTTTTGGATGTTTCCAGTTTAACCGGTACATACATGACATTATAATAGTATTAAACAGATGAGTAACATACGGCAGAGTTATAGCTGGAAAAATAAGTAAACATATATCAAAATAAGGAAAAAATATATAAAAGGTGTGAGAACGCGAAACCGTTTGAACGTTTTACTACTCTGACTTAGTAATTTCTCCTTCACGTAGATTTTCTCACCCCGCAGACGAACGACGAGAGAAGTGAAAACATAAGACGGAAGTTTAACAATTTGTTATAATTTCACGTCAATATAATTTAGATAGATTCCATATATATATAAGAGCGAAAGCATGTATGTTTGTTTGTAACTTTTAGAAGGCTTGCCAGCTTCTCCTGAAATACAAAATGATTTTTTAATAACACATATATTGAGTACTATGACAGAGAGATCTTTACAAAATTGTGTAATATCACCATCATTAACGTTAGCAGCCATGCCGAAAATTTTCGAAATCACATAAATGGGCATGGCACCTCCCATACAAAGTAATTACTCAAAGTAATTACTCAGTAATTACAGAAAATTCGAAGTGTTATGATAGCGACAGTATTGGAACTTTCGAAAAGTATATTAAATGTGTATAATCGTCAAATCACCAAATCAAAAATCTCCAATATAAAAACATCGCCAAAAATGAAAATGGCGAAAAACAAAAATCGCCAAAAAAAAAAAATCAGAATCGAAAATTGCATGATGTTACTGAAAGAGCTCAACATCTAGAAACAGTTGCGGTAAAAATTAAAAACACAAAAGACGAAATGAACTCATTAAAAGATGGTTGAAAATAATGTAGCATGCGAATTGCGAATAAATGAAATTCCATACGATTAAAAGGAAAACTTATTTTTAATTTTCGAAAAAATTTGTAATTCCATTAATATTGCTGTCCCCGCTTAAATAAACTATATATCATTTACATTAAGATGTGGTCCCCGTATGATAAGAACTATTTTTTAAAATCATTCGCGAACCATCGGAAAATTAATAAAGGTTTCGATTTTTGATTAAAACATATTTGTGAAACTTCAAACAACAAATTTTATGCAAATGAAAACCTTACACAACATAATTTTAATATTCTATGCGCTGCTACTAAACTGAAAAAAGCACATCGTATACACAGCGCATTTAGTATGCGTGGTTTGATCTACGTAAAAATGACTACCGATACCGACATAGTACGAAAAATTGACATAGAATTGTTGGATGACTTATTTCGAGGCCATGAACCTATGAATGCTGATGATAAATCTTTGTAACGGGAAAATATATTTCACTTTTTTCAATTATATTTTCTTTTATATTAAATTTTTTCAAATTTTTTTACATTTTATAATATTTTATTTACTCAATTTTATATTTTTAATGTCTTTTACTGGACCCTTTTATTATGCATGCATTACATATTTAAAACACTTTCATTATTACACATCATTTGAATAGTAGAAACTTAGATTCCAAAGACAATACATTTGAAATGCTTCGTATTTTGTGCAATCTGAGATCCGGATTGAATATATTCCACATCAACGCCCAGAGTCTAAATAACAAGATTGATGAGTTCCGCATCATTTTTGAAAACTCCAATGTTGATGTTGTTTGTGTATCAGAAACGCGGTTTGAGAAACTTGTACCTGACACTATCTTTAATTTGGATTATTTTAACATTTTCCGTTGTGATAGAGAAACCTATGCAGGTGGAGTGGCCATATATGTAGAGAAGGCTATTCGTTGCAAATTGTGTTGCAACTCAAAGAAGTAAGAAACAATTGGACATAGTTTTGTTGAAATCACATTTAATAGCAACAAAATTTTAATTGGATGTGTGTACCGGCCTAATAAGAGAACTGAAACTGAAGTCCTTATGAGGATTCTTCACACTAAAACATGATGAAATTGCCATATGTGGTGATTTCAATTCGAATATTTTAGTTGAAAGCCACTTAGTAAATGATTTGCAGTCTTTTGGCCTTTATCCAATTAACACAAAAATACCCACTCACTACCCCCGCACTAGAAATTCATTATTGGATATTATTTTTGTAAAGGTGACATCTCGTTTATAGTTCTCCTAGATAACTCTAAGGTATTTGATACATCTAACCATGATGTTCTTATTCTGAAATTGAGAAAAATGTTTAATTTCTCATCCTTATCAACACGGTTAATATCTTCATACTTATCGGATCGTCATCACTCAGTGTTTGTTAATAATATGAGATCGTACCCGTTATCTGAAGCAAAAGGTGTACCACAAGGCTCTATTCTTGATCCCCTCCTATCATTGGCGTAGATAGGGGAGGGCTAGGGTGGGCAAAGCCCACCTCAGACTCGCTTTTTCCCTTATTTTTAATTGCTATTTTTGTTCGGCATTTTTTTGCAAGTGTATTGATATTTTTCAATTAGCGATTTACATAATATTCCTTAATACATTTTTTTTATATAAGTGCTTACTTTGTACATTTTACGAAACTACTTCTCAATGTATACAACATAATAAGCATCATATTATGGTGATTGCCATTTATAAGAAAAGAAGAAGATAAAACAAAGTAAACAAAACAAGTAAATTCTACCGGTCTTAATTCAAAACTTGCACATTTTTGGAAAATAACCTTCTTCTGTAAGTATTTATTATAATTTACTAACCAGTTTATGTTTTAAAACGTTTTATTTTTTAGGACTGAAAAAATTTACTGACATTCGCTCTTTTTTTAAGCAAACAAAAATATGTAGTATTAATGAAAATTCTGAAGAAAAAAATTTTAACGATAAAGCCGGGGAAGAATGTGAAATTTTAAGAATAAATGACATAGCTGATGAGGAAAGTGTGACATCTACAAATACGCAGACTGGAGATAATACTGAAACATCAAAAAGTTGTTGAGAAAAAACAAAATACAATGATTTGGGATCACCAGAAACTGGGCCGCAGTAGCCAAAGGTAGCTTTTAAGAAGAGCACCATTAAGGGTCAAACCAGATCCTTTTCTGCCAAATTTTATGATGTTTATGATTGGCTTGAATATAGCGTAAAAGCCCAAAAGGCATTTTGCTTTGTTTGCCGAAATTTTTATATAGAAGAAGCTAGAGACCAAAACGAAAAATTTGTCATAACTGGATATGAAAATTGGAAAAAGCTGAGTCTTTAAAGAAACATAATCAATCTGCAAAACATATCCAGTGCCTTCAAGGCTATAAAATGTTCAAAACCTCACTTACTGAAAACATACACGATAAAGTGTTACAGCACCATTCTAAACAAATCGATGAAAATCGTGAGTATCTCAAAAAAATTATAGATATTATATTGCTTTTAGTGCGTCAAGATCTTACTCTACGAGGTCATAGAGAAGACTATATTTCAAGAAAGAGAGGAAACTTTTTAGAAATAGCAGAGCATTTTGCCAAATAGGATCCTTAAACAAACCAAAAAATTATTGTAGTCCCACAACTCAAAACGAAATAATCAAAATTTGTGCAAATTTAGTAATTAATACTAAAACGGAAAACGTAAAAGAATGTGGGTTTTATTCATTGGTAGTGGATTAAGCAAGATGTTACAAAGAAGAACAATTATCAATAACAATCTGATTCGCTAGAAATTTTGAAGTCGAAGAAAGATTTCTTGGATTTGTAGATTGTTCCGTTAATAGAGAACCTAGTTCCCTGGAAACATTAATCATGGAGTTTTTGGAAACTAAAAATTTAAAAAACATCCCAATATATGGTCAATCCTACGACGGAGCAAACGTAATATCTGGTTTTAAAAACAAGCTAAAATAAAGGAATCAAATCCGCAACCCATTTTTATTCATTGTTCAGCCCACAGGCAAAACTTAGTTATTGTGGATTCGTGTTCACACATATCATCAGCCCAAACATTCTTTAATGCCATAGAGGCCTTGTAAATACACTTTTCTAAACCAGGAAAACATAGTGATTTAGAAAGTATTAGCCAAGCTCTTCAAATTAAACAGTATAAAATAAACAGCCTTAGCACAACTAGATGGAGTTGTAGATATGAAAATTGTAAATCAGTAATTAAAAATGCTCTTGAAGAGGAAATAAACCAAGCCAGGGGCAAAAATTTAGTAGAGGCCCTTGGAGTATTGACTTTAATTATAAAACCTGATTTCGTTGTTAGTTTCTTTATTTTTAATTTTGCTCTTCAAACGATAAACCTTTTGAACAAATTTTTTCAAACGGAAAATTCGACACTTGGACAAGCACATGATACCATTGCCGCTACCATTGGAATATTTTATGATAGTCGTATTAAGTTTGATGAAATTTGGAGCGATATTGAAAACTTTTCAAAAGGAAATAATATTTTATTTTATTTATTTATTTAATTATTTATTTATTTATTTATTTATTTATTACAATAATACAATTACAATAATTAATTTGGGATAAGGAGTACTAGCTGCAATGGATTTCGACTCTGAACATTTTCATTTTAAATGAGGTTTTGTAAACTATTTTCGAGTATGAATTTACAAATTAATTTAACATTAATTTCACATATATTTTTTAGCTTATCAGTGGGTTTGTTAGACCCGAAAATACTGGTTCTGGATGAATTAAAGGCGGTGCATTCGTCTAGAATATGTTTAGCGTTAACTTGTGTATTGCATGAGGTACACATAGGTGGAGTTGATTTTTCATAAATATATTTGTGTGAAAATTTGCAGTGCCCTATTCTAAGGCGTACAATAGTGCAAGTTTCTTTTCTAGTACAGTTTTCCGGTTAGATTGCTTTGATTCCCAGTGGATTAAAAGTCTTATAATAATGTTGATAGCTTAACCATTTTTGCGATTTTGAATTATTTAAATAACTAGAGATGGTGTTTGGTATGTCCCGAGGGTCCCAGGTGGGATATTTAAGAAGTGGTCGATGTTTGGCTTCTTCTGCCGCTGAGTCAGCATATTCGTTTCCGACTATACCTATATGTGAAGGCACCCACATTATTTTAATTTTATTTCTTTGTTGAATACATTTGTTCCTGATTTTATTTATTAATGGTGAATCGTGCAGGGAATTTTTTGTGGCAAGAATAGAAGAGAGACTGTCAGTGCATATTATATATTTCTGATCATTTTCTGAGGCAAATTCTATGGCAACGAGGATGGCTAAGGCTTCTGCTGTAAAATTGGAGCAGTAATCATTGACGAAACCGATATTAATGAGATCGCCATCTTGTTTTAATGCAGCAAAGGTGGTGGAACCATTGGACTTAGATCCACCAGTGTACAATAAGTTCCAATTTTGTCCGATTAAGTGGTTGGAAATGTTTAAGAATGTTTGCTTATAAACATCAGATGGAGTAGTGGACTTCGGAAAATCAACCATTGATAAAAAAGATGAGTTTTCAATCATCTATGATTGTTCTGGTTGTGGTTTTATATATATAGGGCGAATATCTAAGTTGATATTAAAAGATAAATTTATACATCGAACAATTGTAGATTCAAGTTTAGGTATACGTCTACTGCTTATAGTTTTGATGACCTCTTGATACAAAATTTTGTTTCGGCAGATAAAAATTTTGGGTATAAGTTTGTCCATTAGATACATAGTTCGCTCCTTGATAGATGGCATTCAGCTTCAGCTAAAATGTTTGCGGTGGGACTGGTAGGGAATGCTGTAATGCTACGACGGATTGCTGCATAGTAAGGACCCTGTATTAGTTTTATATGAGATGGTGCACACCAACCATAAATGGGGAGAGCATAGTCGATTTTTGAGAGTAAAATAGATCGTGTAATATTAATCTTAGTTGAAATGTGAATCATAACATTTTTGGATGTTAGATAATAATTGGAACCAATATGAGTTTCCAAAAGAAAAAAAGGAAACTCTATAAATAAAGATTTTTATATCGAATCAACTTTAGGTAAAAGCAAATTTTTGGATCTGCCAGATGATATTTCTTCAGTTGATTTTTGGAAGGTAAATATATATTATCCAGTAATCGATAGCATACTTTCTAATATGGAATACCGATTCCAAAACGTGCCGTTAGCAAAAGTTGTTAACGCTTTCATTAAATTAGATTTGGAAGGAGCAGACGAATTTATTATAAATTACAAAAATGTTTTGGATATTGAATGCGATTCTATGAACGCTGAAGCAATAGCACTTAAGAATATGTTTAGAAACGTATCCAGCGAAAAACAATTAAACGTTGATATGCTTAAATCCAAAATTGGCAAAGATTTTTATCCAAACATCTACAAACTTCTATAAGAGCAATAAGCCTTCCTATTAGTTCTGCTAGTTGTGAACGAAGTTTCTCAGCGATGCGTAAAATAAAAACATGGTTACAAAGTGCAATGTTTCAGGAACGATTTTAAAATTAAGCTGTTTCAAATATTAAAAATGAAATAGTTAAATATAAAATAACTTCAGAACAGGTATTAAACATATTTTGTAAAAAAAAAAAAATAGAAAAATAACGTTTGAATAATTTTTTAATTATAAACTAATTTTAATATAATTAATATTAATATATTTTTAACTTGGAAATAGTAGTAAGTATTTTTTTGTTATATTTTTTGTTTTTTTGACCTTATTTGTTTTAAAAACTGATTTATTATTTAATTTCAATGTTTTTTTTTAGAAATTTCCTTAAAGGAATAGTTTATGTTATCAAGCTGAATTTTTGTGATATATTTTTTAGTTTTGTTTTAATAAAAAATAGGGGGGGTGGGGTCACTTGCCCACCCCCAGAGTAATGGTATAGCTACGCTTATGCCTCCTATGTACCATCTATGTAACGGATTTAACTTCCCAATTAATGATTGTGTGTATAAACTTAATGAAGATCTTAACCGAGTTCACATATGTGCAAATGCAAATGGTCTTTGTCTAGATCCCTCTAAGTCAAAATACTTAATTATAACCAAGAAATCTATGAAATTGCTTTCAGACTCAACAATTATTCTCAACAAACAAAGAATTGAAATCTTGAAAACAGCAAAAAATCTGGGCATAATATTTGATAATTCTCTTACCAGGTCGGACCATATACCTGCTACTGCTGGAATAGTTTACTCTATGATGCAAACCTTATGGAAAACTCAATATTTCACACCACTTAAAATTCGCTTACTACTAGCAAAAACGTACTAAATGTCCACTCTTTTATATGGATGCGAAATTTTTGCAAAACTGATACTATGTCGTCGTTCGTAAGTTATTGTGATCTATATTTTTTTTTTTTTTTTTTGATTAATCCATGTTTAAGTTCTAATAGTTCTTACTCTTAAAGGCGTTTTCAAAGAGGAATTCTTTTTTAAACAGAAAAAACCGCAAACTATAGCACTTTCCTTGGTAGGAAGGTCGCAACAATTTTATCGGTTCAGTTTTTTTTAATTAGCAACTAAACTTTAGCAACTAAACTTTAACAAAAAGCATATAGAACATAATAATTTACAAACGACGATGTATAAGCTATGGTAAGCTAAAGTTTGCCTGCAATGATGTCCTAAAATATGTTTATGGTAAGGGGAAATACGATCTATCTCATCAGTTGCGAATAACTTGTATGGCGTTACTGGTATGTTTGCTGACTTGTTACATATATGAACTGTAATTCTACTCACAAAATTGTATATACTCGTGAACCTTCATATCTCTATAACAGAATAACGTTTTCTCTATCACATAGGTATAATGATTTGACTCCAATCATACATCGAACACAATCTGAATGGCATTTTGATGTCCACTCTATACGTCTTTGGAACTCTCTACCTCCGAACATACAATTCATGAGCAATGCCATGCATTTTAAAAGATTTCTTTTTGATTTTATATTATATTTGATTTTTATATTATTACTAGCTGACCCGGCAAACTTCGCTTTGTCCAAAAGAGATTTTTTGATTGAAATAATTTCGAAATTCTTTTTTTATCGAAAATTATCGACCGTTAACAGATAATGCAATAATATAATTTGAATACAACACTTTTCGAATTCGGTTGAATTCAATATCTTATAATTATGCGGATAGCTGAACCGACGGTCTTCGTCCCGTCCAACATTTGGCAAAAATAGAATAAAATCAATTATTAATTAAAAAAAGAATAGAACAATGATTGTAATCAATTTAGTGCTGCACGATATACAAAATTTTTTGTTTTCTGCTCCGGAGCGTAAATGAATAGTGAAGATGGTTTCCAACTCGGGAACACGCAACATATAGCTGGCCGTGTGAAAAGCATGATATTTTCAGATTTATGCCGCACACTTTCAGGGACTGTCCTTGTGACTTGTTTATTGTCATCGCAAATTAAAGTTTCACTGGGAACTGAACACCTTTGAACTGGAATGTCAAATCGGTTGAAGTTAAGGAAATTCGCGGAATTAAGCATCTCCATTGATCCGCCCTTTCAAAATCCTTGCAACTAACACATTACTCATTAATTTCGTCACAATCAGTCGGGTTCCATTGCATAGTTTCGGGGCATAAGGATAAAAATCCAACTTTAATTCGAATTAGGAGATTCAGCGTAAAGCAGCGTGGCTCTGGTATTGGAAGCAATTTGGTAATTTCACATTTCCACCCACGCAACACAATCCAGGCAGTTCTTTCTCAAATTTAACTGCATTGCAATGCCCACAAACGACAGACATCTGGCCGAATTGAACCGATGTGTGCGAACTGTATTGAATGTTGGGCTCATATCGGAAGGGTGCATGCTCAAAGTTCACCTGAATAATTTGTTGTAGCCTACGTTGTAGTTCAAAAGTCGCACATTGTGATCTGGCGTCATCGCTTTACCGAACACGAACTTCTCTTCTTCTCAATCATTGCTGCTCATTGTGTGCTTCGTTGATCTCTTCTGACTGTCGCGCACGATTTCCAACCATTCTGGTCGAAGTGATTCCCTTCCAATAGCACGTTCCTCTTCTGTTCGACGTGTTGCGAGATTTCGATGCTGCGTTGCATCCTGACAACGCCGGCCAATGTTACCATGAACTCTTCTTGGCATCGTTATAAAAATGATAAAATTATCCGAAAGTGAAAAAGAATATGTATTTTTAAAGAAACAGTTATTCAATAGTAGACCAATTTTTTTAAATTAAAGCGCTAATGTAAGCTTAAATTTAAGTATATTCTTTTAAGATACAACTTTGCTATTAAATGATGTGATGGAAGACCTGGCAAATAAAGTAAATTAAAGTCTTTTGATAAATTCACTACTTCATCGTATACTACCGCAGTAGCAATTAACTTGAATGAAAATTGCGGAAATTTAAATTTTTGTTATGCTGTTGAAATTGCCATTTCTCTTAAACATTTTCCTTCAAAACGATCCAATATATTTAAGTTCAATAATTTTTTTCATGGAAGTAACCCCACCCATTTATTCGATTCCGCCCATTTTCACACTCACACCCTTTCATATTATTTAAAATACTTTTATTATTTTGAAAATTTATTTCATACGGGAGGTAACACGCCCACATGTCCAATCTCGCTCAATTTCGCTAGAGCTAATCACAGAAATAATAGATGAACTCACACAACCTTGCAAAGCTATCCATATCATTATACTCGGTATATGTACATACTATTTAATCAGTACTTTGTAGGGGATGTATACCGCCCACTTGTCCGATCTAGCCAATTTTCGTCAGATGTACACTAATAATGAATGACGTCACATAAAGTATCAAAGCTCTTCCTGTCATGATATTAAGTCTGATATTCAGTGATTAATTTTTTTGTAGGTGCCACGCCCACTGTGTCGATAACGCTAATTTTTACAACGGCTACTCACAACAACTCACAGCAATAATAGATGACCTCATACAAAGCTGCAAAGCTCTCCCTAAAACAGTAGTCAAGATATATGATGTTAAAAATTTATTTTGTATGGGAGGCACCACGCCCACTTAACCGATACCGATCATTTTCGGTATGACTATATATATTAAT
This sequence comes from Cordilura impudica, assembly GCA_963682025.1. Lineage (NCBI taxonomy): Eukaryota > Metazoa > Arthropoda > Insecta > Diptera > Scathophagidae > Cordilura > Cordilura impudica. The sequence continues at coordinate 75,037,643 of OY821518.1, forward strand.
AATAGATGGCCTCACACAAATTTACAAAGCTCTGCCTCACATAGTACTCAATTTTTATAATGTTAAAATCGAATAACCGTGTACAGCGCCATCTGGTGAGACTTTTTGTATTTTTCTTTTTTCCTAAAGCTTCGCGTGGCAGTTACATACAAACTCGCAAAAGAAAGTATCCCTTTTTGTCCTGTAGTTTTCAAGTTTAAAGCGGACGAACAAACCACGATTCATTTTTATATAAAGGGTCCGCCAAATAACTTTTTTTTTTTTGAAAATACTATAAAAAATAAACTACTGAATATTATCTCAAATTTCTTTTTTTATTTGAAAGCACAATCCTTCCGGTTAATAATGGAAAACAATTCTGTTCAAATGGCTGCCTCGGCTGGCCATGCAGTAGCATACACGATCGGTCAAATTTTTAAGAATATTATCGATTGTGCGCAGCTGTATTTCACCAATGGCTTCATGAATATTGCCCTTTAAATCGTCAGTTGTCTCTGGCTTGTTGGCGTAACACTTATCTTTGAGGGCACCCCACAAATAATAGTCCAACGGTGTCAAATCGCAGCTCCGAGGTGGCCAAACGACATCAGCTCTGCGGCTAATAATGCGATCTTCAAAAACAGGGAGCAAAACATCGAGTGTAGCTTCGGCTGTGTGGCACGTAGCGCCGTCCTGTTGAAACCAAATGTTGCCAATATCCTCCTCTTCAATTTTTGTGAACAAAAATTCGTTCAGCATGGCCCGATAACGTTCGCCATTGACTGTAACGGCCACTCCTCGCTCATTTTCGAAGAAAAATGGCCCAATTATGCCTCTGGACCAAAATCCGCACCAAACAGTGACTCGTTTTGGGTGTATCGGTTTTTCAATGTATACGTGCGGGTTTTGTGTGCCCCAAATGCGACAATTTTGCTTGTTTACATACCCGCCAAGATCAAAATGAGCTTTATCTGAAAAGATGATTTTTTTCGCAAAATCGGCATCTTCTGTAAGTTGATCGCAGGCCCACTTAGCGAATTGAAAACGCATTGGATGGTCAGTTGGCTTCAACTCCTGAACCAATTGGACTTTGTATGGCGTCATACCAAGGTCGTTATGCAAAATTCGTCTCAATGATGCCTCCGAAGTGTTCAATTCTTGAGACGACGGTGAATTGATGTTGATGGCGCTTCACGCACACTTTGTGCCACAGCAGCAATATTCTCGGGTGTACGCACTGTTTTTGGCTTTTCACGCTTTGGTTTATCGATGAGGATGCCAGTTTCTTTCACTTTTTTTCACAAGATAACGAACATACGGAGCTGACGGTGCTTCTCTTCTTCCAAAATCCGTACGCAATTTTCGCACACATTCTGCAACATTACCATGATTTTCAAAGTAATGTCGCAATATCTCCAAGCGTTGCTCAAGCGTATACTTAACCGTATTCGTTCAGCGGAAGGATAAAACTAATTATCTGTCAAATCAGACATGAGCTAAGTGTTACCATTCACGAAATAAGCCCTAATTAAAAAAAAAAAAAACGTTAGATGGCGGACCCTTTATATTGATAGATTTTATTAAAGAAAGTATATTAAGTTAATTTTTCAGTATAAAATTTATGAAAAAATTTTCTGAAAAACTAAAAAATGAAAGTACTAAAAAAAAGCCGTAATTTTTGTGTCAACTAATTTGGTTAACATATTTGTTTAAGTAATTCCATGAATGAACTCCTTTACATCCTAGGCAGTAAGACAATCGTTGAAGCAGTAGACAAATCTGCAAGCGGGAGGCCACCACGTAAGCACTCAGAGGAAGAAGCATAACAGTCAACCAGCCAAAGTCTAGCATTTAAAGTTCGTGTGTACTCGTAATAGTTATTATTGTAGTTTAACACCATTTTATTTCCATATTTTCCCCCATAGCTTAAAATGACTATGAGCATTTGGTGGAGTATAAAACAGAATTGAAATTTGAAATGAATTTGAACCAAAAAAAAACAGAATTTTTGCATTTTTATAACGCGAAATTACAACTATCAACGATTTATTTTTTGCTGTTTTTTTTCGTTATTTTTAAATACGGTTACAGTTGTTATTTCTGTATAAGCAGAAAATGATGGAAGTAGTGTATGCTGGCATGATGGTTATAAAATGATGTAGATGACGATTGCATGCATTGTCAGCCATTTTTTCCTTTTTTTATCTTTTTGTCAAGCTCATATTATTTTCTCGAAATGTTGCTTATCATCGCTTCGAGTGTATGAATATTAACATGTTTACTTCCCCTGTTACCATTCTATATGTTTTGGCTGGATTACTTTATAAACTCCTTAAATCTTCGTTAGCTAAAAAATGAGTTGGAATTTCAATTTATTTTTATTTTTCGCTAAATTTCACTTTTTAACTTTTCCAACTCCATTATCATTCTCTTACAAACTACAAAATTTGTATACTTTTACATTTTGCTTTTTTTCTCTTTTTCTAGTAATTTGTTTGCATGTTCTATTCTGCATTTTCTTGCACCCACTGCTTTATATCTGCAACTGCCGGCAGTAGTAGCTCGATGAGTAGCAGTTGTACTTTTAGCAATATTTTTTTTGCCAAATGAAAACTCATTTGTCACTTGTCACATTGTAGTTGATGATGCAATTGTGTTGTACGCGTCTCTTTCTGTCGTTCAGCTTTTTTTTCGCGAGGAAGTGGTGTGTGGAAGTTTACTATTAATATTTTTAGCTTAATTTTTATTTATTTTTCGCTTTTTGCATAGTTTGCTTGCTGATTTATTGCGGTTAAAGTAATTTATATAATTCTCTTACGAGAAAGAGTGTTAAAACTGTTAATATTTTACTAACGTTTTTCGAACTTTTCCTTTTGATGCTGAAATGGAGGGATTTATATTGATAAGGTGGCGCTAATTAAAAATCAAAACAGGTACCAAATGTTATCTTTACCCAGCGTAAAACAAGTGTATCTAAGCGCACATATTCGATAAGTTTTATACCCCATACTACTATGTGGTCAGGGTATAATGAGTTTGTACTGATACTTGTAACTATCAAGAATATTTAAGCGGTGGACTCAGAATCACTGTCTGAGTTGATTTAGCAATCCCGTCATTCTATTTATTCATTTGTCCGTCCGTCTGACTTGGAAATCCAAGTCCACATAGACTTGGAAATCAAAGCACAGATTGCAAATATGAACAAATATTGATGAAATTTGGTACTTGACCTTCTCTCGACCACATGCCGAACGCATGGTGAAATTCGGAGCATGTTCACTTAGTCCCCATACAAATGACCCCTACGAGATCGACTTAAATTGCCATAATACCCAAATTATCATATTGATCTCGGTCATATTGTGTTTGTGTGTGTTTCTTACTACCACTAATCAGTAGTCCAAAACTAAGTCCTATTGAACAGTTCTTAGTCATAGCTCCCATATAAAGAAGCGTTAGGAGCCTAAATCATAAAACTGCTCTTCCTTAAATTTTGTAGTCTCTTACTGTGTATTTGAAAGGAACTATAGGCTATCAATTTTTTGATATTTTTATCGGGCTGTCACCTCCCATACAAAGTGAGTGGTTATTGAGCGTGATTGGACCAATGGGCGTGGCACCCCCAAACGAAGTAAATAATAAATATCATATATTATGTGAGTAGTCGAAAAAATAGAAGCGTTCGATTGAGTGGGCGTGGCGCTGCCTTTGTAAAGTAAGTATTTAATATCATATATCTCTCGGTCAAATTGAGTTTCTGAGCGTGTATTAAATCTATTAATCAATAGTCCAAAACTAAATCCTATATGACAATTCTTAGTCACAGCTCCCATATAAAGAAGCTTCCCGTCTTCACATAAACCTATGAAAAACAAAAAAATTGCGCAGGTTTTACTCAAATTTAAAAAAGAAGTTAATGATTACCAAATATGGTCAGAATCGGTACATTTTTCGAACTAGTCCAAATACAAATATAGCGCCCGATATGAACTTCTTCAGATCTGCACGCAAAAAAAAATTAAAGTTCCCTTCAGATTAGGTTAAGGTGGGGGGGGGGGGGGGGGGAAGGTTTTAAAAGTTAAAAAAAGTAGTTTTTCATAATTCTTTTTTGAAGAAATGAATAATGCTGGATTATTCATTTCATATACACGTTATAGCATAACACCTGACGAATAACTGAAAAAATTTTCAATTCAAAATTTTAATAAATAAGTCCGTTACAGCGAATCTCCGGAGGCGTAGTTGTTTTGAAGGGAACATCGCAGCTCGTTACCGGGTCATGCGAAATAAAAAAAATTAAATGCGTTTAAAAGGTGACATGTTTCCTGAGGTAGCGATGAAGAGTTTTTTTCCATTTTTTTATTGCAGACTTTTGAAGTGAAAAACACAATTTTTTCTATAAAATTTCGGAAATGTGTTGTTAAAAAATGGCAAAAAATTATAAAAAAAAACTCCTCCTGATTACCTGTGGACTTATGTTTAGAAAAAGTGGACTTCAATAATGTTGTTTGCCGGAAAATTGATTTAAAGATTTTAATATATGGCGGGTTTCATGTCAAGTGCACCAACTTTTGAAACCGATGTCTTCCGATCGGGATGAAATTTGCACCAAGGTTAGTCCTATTGGATAGTAGTTTAGACACAATATTTCAACAAGATCGGTCAAGATCTCTCAGTGTTAGAGGGCATCAAAATTTGAAATTTTGGCCAAACAGGTGTTTTTTCTCGTCCATGTAACTTATTACCTATTGTTCTTAGAAAATTTTCTCCCAAATAGTTTAGATAGCTATTTCTACAATATTTCGCAAAAAAAATACTTTAAAAAAAAATTTTTGTAGACTTTTTTTTGCTAAATCAAGGCATTTTTTGCCTTTTTATTTTTTTTTTTTTTCATAAGAGAGTTTAGGATTTTTCCTTTAAGAGCTTCTTGGTCGCTTAGTGGGATGGGAGTGGGATATCTATCAAAATAAATGTTTTGTAACTCAAGACAACGGTTCTTCAATTTTTCACAAATGCACTATTTTGAGTTTTTTCCTATTTGTGTGAAAAACCTTGCAAATAAAACTTATACAGAGAAACTAGACAAATTAACCTTTCCGAAGGTATGTAACATACCTTCATAACATAACAGAAGAGAATGGTTCTCTGTAACCTGAAAGAGTTATTTGCAACATTTCAATCTGAACACGAGGATATTAAAATTGGTTTCAGGAAATTTACCCAAATGAGGCCAAAACTTTGCGTTTCGGCAGGAAGCAGCGGAACTCACGCAGTATGCGTTTGCATTTACCATGAAAATGTTAAACTGTTGTTGAAGGAAATCAACTTAAAGTATTTAACAGATGATTCGGCAGAAGATTTACACGATTACCGCGATTGCCTTAAATTGGCTATGCGTCCTAATGAAACAACTTCTTGCTACTTAGGTGAATGTACCAATTGCCCGAAAACCACATTCATCAAAGAAAATTTAATCAACTCTTTATATCGAGAATATATAGAGGGGGTCAAATTTGATTCTTGGATTCAGACCGACAGATGCACATTGAAAACAATCATTATAAATGTGGATGATTTTGTGGAAGAAATGTGTACAGGCTTGCTAAACTTGAGAACCCATGACTTTTAGTCAAAGAGCAATGGTCATTCTTCAAGGATTTGAAGATACATTTGAAGTCTGGTGAATTCGTTATTTCATATGATTTCGCAGAAAACTATAAATATGTTCTTCAGGATGCCATACAAGCATTCCACTTCAATAACGACCAAGCAACTATATTCACAGTAGTTATTTACTACATGAAAGATGGAAAAACTGGCAATCATATCCGACGATTTAAAACATGATACCGTTGCAGTTTATGAGTACCAGAAGATAATACTAAAATATCTAAAATCTAAATTTACAGTAAAGAAGGTATACTACGTTTCGGACGGAGCTCGTCAACATTTTAAAAACAAAAGTAGCTTGGCAAATTTTATGGCCCATGAAAAAGATTTTGGAGTGCCAGCTGAGTGGCATTTTCATCCTACTACACATGGTAAAGGAGCATGTGATGGTATTGGAGCAAACCTTAAAAGAAATGCAGCGAAGTATAGCATCCAGTGCTCTCATCAAGATTGCATCTTAGATGCGACTGCTTTATTCCATTGGGCAAAGAATTATTGTAAAGAAACTAAAACAATTTTTAGTAGCAAAGAGGATCATCACGAAACATTGAAAACACTGAAGAGCAGATTCGATGCTGCGGTAACAATCGATTGCACCGCTCTATACCATGCTTTTATACCGCTTGTCGATGGAAGACTCAAGTTGAAAAAGTTTTCTGCCTCTTCTCAATGCGATTTCTTTCCAAAGAAAACAAATAAACCAGCAGCGAAATTAACAGCTGAACCTAGTAACGCCAAGAAAGGATTGACAAAAAAACGCAGTAAATAAAGGCAACAAACAAGCTGGATGAAAGACTGGGTATTTAAAAATTTACAAGACTTAAATATTTCATCAGCTACAATAAATTAAGTATAAAAATAGTTATGATATAAATGGATCTAATGCAATTAAGATTAAATTTTAATAAATTATTTATCTTTTTATTTTTAATATTATTATTATTATATATTAAGTAATTTATTATTACAAATAAAAGATTTTACAGTCTCTCATATATACCCAAACTCACAGAGAGTAAACAAATGCAGGAGATAATAGATGACGAAACAATAGCATTGGCTCACAAACCTAACAAAACGATTAACACACTGTTTACACAAACAAAAACCAAAATTGAAAAATATGATCGTAGCAATGTAGTTTATGAAATTAAATGTAATGGTAATAATGACGAGGTGTGCGGCAAAGTGTACGTAGGAACAACAAAAAGAAATTTAGCTACTAGGATAAACGAACATAAAGCAGACATTGAAAAACTAAAATACACAACAGCTTTATCCCTACACTGCATTGATAACAAACACACACCAAATTTAGACAATGTTAGCATACTAGATGTGGAGCGGAGGGTAAACAGAAGATTTACACTGGAAAGCTTGCGAATACAGGAGAGACAAAATTTAGCCGTAAACAAAAAAGAGGATAAAGACCGAACGAACGCGAATTATACGATAGCAATATTATAATTTAGTCCATTTTCAACTGTGATACTAGCAATAAGAAAAGTTTAACCTGTGATATTTTTTATTTTTTAGTAATTATACATTTATATTTTTGTTTTATTTTTGTGTTTAATTGTACTGTGTGTATTGTTACAATTCAAATTTAAATTGAAAATTAAAATGTGAAACAAATCTAAGATTTTATGTAAGTTAAATTGTTCTTTACATGTTATTGTATATTGTTTGATGTGTATGTACTAAATATTATTGCTTTTATAATTTGTTGTTGCCAGATTCAATAAAAATAATCCCTGAAGAGGTAGGAAAACAGCCTACGAAACGTCGGAGAAAAATATGAAATAAGTCTTTTATTTGCATATAGGATAGAATTTGACCTTGAAAGCCTGATGGAAATTCCAAAAACATTAATATTATATAGAAAAAGGTCGATAAAAATTAAAATAATAAGTAATTGTCGGAGGGCCCGCCGAATTTAGAAAACGATTGAATCAAAGCAACATAATGAAGGACTTTTTTACACATATTAAATTTAAATATGACGCTGATACCTGCATTCTACTAAAGAAATACTGCAGAGAAATTAGAAGATTAGCCAAACAGACGGAAAGACTTAAATTTTTACTTTCATGCAGGAAAAATGGACTTTTACCAACACATATAATAAATACAACTAGAAACGTAAAACAGTCTTTTATATCGACGAGAATATCACAGGAGCTAGTAAAAGTGGAGCAAAATTTTCACGTGAAAATTCTTAATTTAGAAATTAAGGACACAAATTTAAATCTGACGTCAATACGAAGGTGTATTGAGGAAATAAAAACAAAAACAAAACCAATACTTAATGCTGAGGAGTATAAAAATTTTATTAAGAGGCAAGATACGAGATATAAGAGTGTAATATCTACTGATAAACAGACACACGCAGTCAAATTACAGAAGTTAAAACGAAAACAACTAGAGAAATATAATCTTAAATACAATGAAACGTGGTTTGTTAACAAAACAAATGTCATTTTTTCAGAAGAAAGCAAGTGGCTTCTATCCCTTGGCTCAAAATTTGCACTACCGGTTAATGACAATAATTTTTCGACAATTCACTTAATTGCCGATTTGGAGCAATGGGTACAGACGATTACAGATGAAAGAGAAAAAGAAATAGTTAGAACTAAAATAGCGAACAGAATATTAACACACAAAAGGAAGGTAAAAAACAGTCAGAAGGAGAAATTTATACTAAACATATATGAAGAAACAAAGCGATTTATAAAAATACATAAAGATAATATAGTTATAACGAAGTCAGATAAGGGTAACAAAACTGTAGTAATTTATAAAAAAGACTACATGAAGGAAATGGACAAACTACTGGAAGATAAAACCACATATAAGTCAATAAGAACAGATCCAACTCAACAGCTGCAAAGGAAAAACAACAAGATGATTATGGATTTATTTAAACAAAACTACATAACAAAATTTGAAAAAACATATTTGACGTCAAACTCAGCAACGGCCCCAAGACTGTATGGCCTCCCAAAAATCCACAAACCAAATATACCCTTACGACCAATTTCATCCTCCGTTGAAGTCCCTTGCTACAACCTGTCCAAATACATTGGAAACATCTTAAAAAACATTATATTGGATAAATATAATATTAAAAACTCATTGGAATTGAAAACCAAACTTAATGAAATAACACTCGCTGACGACGAAATTTTAATATCTCTGGACGTGGTATCGTTGTTTACCAACATACCTATTCATTTAGCTATAAATAATATCATGAACCATTGGAATATGTTACAAAAACATACAAAAATACCCAGATCCCAATTTTTAAATTTACTTAAATTCTGTTTAAACGACAACAACTATTTTATCTATGGGGAAACATATTATAATCAGACGTATGGTATGCCTATGGGTAATCCATTGTCACCAACGATAGCTGACATTGTCCTAGACACTTTGCTTGAGGAAGCTATAAAAGAATTAAAAGAGAAGAATATTAACATAAAACTTATAACTAAATACGTTGATGACCTTTTCGCCATTATTAGGAAAAATGATGAGGAACATATCTTAAATACATTTAACAAATACCATAAAAAAATAAAATTCACAATTGAAAGAGAACAACACAATGCCATTCCCTATTTAGATATGAAAATCTATAGGGAGGATAATAAAATTATAACGGATTGGTTTACTAAATCTGTGGCATCAGGCCGTTTAATTAATTACCACTCCACTCAGCCAATGAAACAAAAAACAAACACTGCGATAAATCTAATTAAAAAAGTAAATCAATTAAGCGATACCAAATTTAAAGACAAGAACTTAAAAATAATTAAAAATATTTTAACGACAAATAATTATCCGATAAATATCATAAATAATTTAATAAACAAGGCAACAAATGAAGAAACTCGGGAACAAACAATAAACAACACATCTGGCATCACCAAAAGATTTTACAGTCTCTCATATATACCCAAACTCACAGAGAGTAAACAAATGCAGGAGATAATAGATGACGAAACAATAGCATTGGCTCACAAACCTAACAAAACGATTAACACACTGTTTACACAAACAAAAACCAAAATTGAAAAATATGATCGTAGCAATGTAGTTTATGAAATTAAATGTAATGGTAATAATGACGAGGTGTGCGGCAAAGTGTACGTAGGAACAACAAAAAGAAATTTAGCTACTAGGATAAACGAACATAAAGCAGACATTGAAAAACTAAAATACACAACAGCTTTATCCCTACACTGCATTGATAACAAACACACACCAAATTTAGACAATGTTAGCATACTAGATGTGGAGCGGAGGGTAAACAGAAGATTTACACTGGAAAGCTTGCGAATACAGGAGAGACAAAATTTAGCCGTAAACAAAAAAGAGGATAAAGACCGAACGAACGCGAATTATACGATAGCAATATTATAATTTAGTCCATTTTCAACTGTGATACTAGCAATAAGAAAAGTTTAACCTGTGATATTTTTTATTTTTTAGTAATTATACATTTATATTTTTGTTTTATTTTTGTGTTTAATTGTACTGTGTGTATTGTTACAATTCAAATTTAAATTGAAAATTAAAATGTGAAACAAATCTAAGATTTTATGTAAGTTAAATTGTTCTTTACATGTTATTGTATATTGTTTGATGTGTATGTACTAAATATTATTGCTTTTATAATTTGTTGTTGCCAGATTCAATAAAAATAATCCCTGAAGAGGTAGGAAAACAGCCTACGAAACGTCGGAGAAAAATATGAAATAAGTCTTTTATTTGCATATAGGATAGAATTTGACCTTGAAAGCCTGATGGAAATTCCAAAAACATTAATAAATAAAAAATAATTTTTCAACTTTTCTATACAAAAAAAGGGATTTTTTCCTGAGGTTAACATATTCTGGGTATTACAGTATCGAGGGTATGAAATTTTAGTTAGGTATGTTACATACCGTCGGAAAGGTTAATTTGTCTAGTTTCTCAGTATAAGTCTTAATTGTAAGGTTTTACACACAAATGGGAAAAAATTCAAAATAGTACATTTGTGACAAATTGAAAAACCGTTGTCTTGAGTTACAAAACATTTATTTTGATAGATATCCCACTCCCATCCCACTAAGCGACCAAAAAGCTCTTAAAGGAAAAATCCTAAGCTTTCTGGAAATGCTGTATTTTTGTTAGGTTTGCTCCTGTTCTATATTCAGATAAAATTTTAAAAATAATGCAAAAAAAGTTTTAGAACTTTACTCTGCCCTTAAATAAAGATTTTTTTATAAGAAAAAGTACCTTTTTAAGTAAAGCTATTTTCTCATAAGTACCTCTTTTTTAAGAAACCGCACTTATTTAACAAAACGTACTTTTTAAGCAAAGATTTTTTTACTATTTTTTTAGAAAAGGTACTTTTTAAGAAAAAGTCCTTTTTAAGAAATTTATATTTTAGGAAAACGTAATTCTTTTAGAAATTTTGTTGTTTTAAGAGAATGTACTTTGTAAGGAAATATAAAGAAAAGCTTTTTAAAACAATACTACCATAGGAATAGGTACAATATTTTAGAAAATATTCGGTACAGTACGAAGATATAATCATTGCGATGATTTCAATAATAACTTACTAGTCAACAACCCGTTAATTGAGCCAATGCGTTCTCTAAATCTCCCTCCGGTAAACTCGTTAACACCAACACATTTTCACAGATCTTCCAATAGTTTGATAAACTTAGTAACTATTAACCATCTCTCAAAAGTTCTACCATATTAACAGATCTACGCATTCGCATTTTCAAACTATGATATTTATACTTTATTATACTTTATACGTTACACCAATATGTAGATAAGATCTGTCGGCAGCAGATTTACAGCTTTGATGATGTTGTTTTTAAAAATATATTTGATTTATGTGTTCCTATGAAAACCAAATTTAGGGAAGCAAATCAGCATCTATGATTTAATCAAGAATTAAAACTATTAACAGAATTTCGGAACTTCAACTTATATTCAAATCTGCTATGTTGTGAAAAAAAATTCAGTTGGCGAAATCCTTATTTTATGAAAGAAAATTTTCATCAGCTGTTGACAGTCAATCCAAATGAAAATAAATTCGAAAGATTGGTACAGGACATAAAAACATCTCACCTTGCAATGCTGATATTGATGTCAACTATCTAAATGATAAATTTGTAAATAATAATGTACAATCGCCCGTATCCAACATTTATAATGATTTATGCACTGTTCCCATTGAAAATCGTTTTAGTATACATTGCGTAACCCAAGGCGAAGTTCCAGAAAGTATCTTAGCAATAAAATCGAATGCTGTTGCTTTAGATGAAACCGCTTACCTTTTCTTAATCAGCTATTCAACACTACCTTTACAAAATTCCTGAAGGATGCAAACTCTCAAAAATTATCCCTCTTCCTAAACGAAACAATTATTTCCGGCCTATTGCAATTGTCCCCTTTTTATCTAAAGTAAAGAATAATTTCATGTGCAGACAAATAAATGGTTATCTTGGTCAGAACAATATTTTGTCCGATTTCCAGTCTGGATTTGTGGAAGAAGCTGAATTACAGCGCTAACAGACGTGGTTGAAGATTTAAGTGCTGAACTTGATAACAATATGATTTCATTCTTAATACTACTGGATTATAGTAAAGCTTTCAAAAAAACTTGAAAAATTGTGTTACTTTTTTCAATCAGCGCACAGTGGCGCCCGTAGAGCAAACGAGGTTGCAAAAATCAATTTTCATGTGCGCCGACGACGCTTTGAATAAACCCATGTTATAGGAAATTTTCAGCGATTTCAAATATGCTACTCTTAATAATATCGCATTTTTAGATTAGAAGATATAACCGTTCAAAGTTGACCGACTTTCGGTTTTCAAAAAAACACACAATTTTTAGTCAATTTGTTGCGATTTCAGGTGTAATATAATGAAAAATAGGTAACGAATCGCCTTATTTTTTATTTGTATTGACTGATACATTCATTAGATGTATAATCATAAAAAAAAATTAACTGTTTGCTATGTGTTTCTCCTGGTAAATCACTATTTAAAAACTATTCGTTTTTTCACTATTTTTCAACTTTGACGGAAAATAAAAAAATCTATATTTTTCTGTATTTGCCATATTTGCAAAACATGTTCTTTGATTATTTCTTTACATAATTCAAAACGTTTTATCTGCCCGTACGTGCCCGTTTGGCTTCTAGAGGTAAAAAAGTTTAAGAAGACATGGTTGCAGAAATTGTATGGCGTGCATCCCTTACATGCTTTGACTGACAGTAGTTTGATCTAATAGTTTGAAAATTGCATTTTAAGTCGGTTGTCTACCTGTGAGCCTCTGCCAAAGTCTGCTCCCAATATTCTGTTACAGACAAAGGATGCACAAAAAAACTACTCATTGAAATTCGCAGGTACGCACCTCACTAAAAAATTACTTTGGAGTACAAATGGTCAGGAACAATATTGACTTTTGGTCCCTCCAGGTAGGCACAAATATTATTTAGACACGAGCATAATATCAAAATTGCATAATTCAGCCTAAATTCATATGTATGCAGGGAACAGGTAAATTTTTAGGCATGGTAGCATAAGCCTATATATTGCAAAATAAGCATAATGCCTGGATTAGTCTGCGAATGAAAGTTGGCGCAACAAGTACTGAAACCATGGCGTTAAACAATTTTAAATTATTTAAACTGTTTAGAAGGTCAACCACACCAAAGTTTTTCACGGAAGCTGCTTTAGAGGAACTTGATAGCTTATACGGAAATATTGAGAGAAGCGAAATAATAAAAAATAATTTTTATCTGATATATGCAAATATTAAGGCAAAATGGGTGAAATCTAATCGAACCATTCAGAACTTCAACTCCAAATACGAGGACTGGCTTAATGAAGACACAGTCCTGGATATATTGGCAGTAGATAAACCCACCCCATCAACCAGAGGAGCAAAAGGAAGGCCAAAAAAGTATTGAGGAGTGTTCAATTTTCACAAGAAAGAGGAAACTTACCGATGCAACTAATGACTTGACCACGAAGCATTTATCGGACGCGCTGTCTATTAAATATACAAAGTATAGTGAAAGAGTTAGGTCGCAGATTACAAAATCTGTTGCTGATGCAAGCCCACTACTACTAAAAAGGATTAAGGAAAGCATTCCCACGCCCACAAACGCACACATTAAAAATAATGGTTCCGAAGAAGCCTTGGCCTTGTTTATGGACTTACAACTTTCCAAAGAAAAATATGAGATACTAAGGGCATCCTTGATGCGACACGGGGCTGACGTTTTACCAGGATATAAGCATATTACGCAAGCCAAAATAAATTCACGACCACTGCATACGGAGTTTACGGAAGTCTCTGTGAAAGCCAATCTGCAGGATCTCATGTGCCATACAGCAAAACGGTTGTTGGAGAGTCTTCCTGAAAATGAGGTGAAAATCTTCCTGAGAAACTGACATTGATCAGCAAATGGGGCTGCGATGGATTATCCGGACAAAGCGTTTATAAGCAAAGGGTATCTTCCGATGACGCTACAATATCGGACGGAAATATGTTTATGGCATCTGTTGTTCCTTTTCGGCCAAAATCTGATGTTTCCCTACACTGGAAAAATCCACGACCATCATAAGTGCATTATTGCCGACCAATAATGTTTCAGTTTGCAAGGGAATCTGCAGAACTCATAAGGACCACGGTGAAGGACATTGAAGAACAAATAAGTAAGATTAAGCCTACAAAGCTGCAAATTGGAGAAGGAAAATATATTGAATGCAATTACGAGTTCCACCTGACCATGGTTGACGGAAAAGTCGTAAACGAACTGACAGGAACAACCTCAACATTGTCATGCCCGATTTGCAAAAATAGTCAGAAGAACTTCGGTAATTTAAACGATTCTACAAACGAGGAGTATTACGAATATGGAATGTCACCATTGCACGCAAGGATAAGGTGTATGGAGTTTTTGCTAAAACTGGCGTATACCCTACCAAAAGAGGAGGAAAACTTCGATGAAAATACATCTATAAAGGAAAAGGAAAAGTTCAGAAAGAAGCAAATACAGGATGCTTTTTTTAAACAAGTTGGACTAAAAGTAGACTGTCCCAAGCACGGATACGGTAACTCAAACGATGGAAACACTTCTAGGAAATTTTTTGAAAATGATGAGGAGTAACTAGAATCACTGGAATTGACAATCAAATCGTGAAAAGATTGGGAACGATCTTGAATGTTTTAAACTGCAAAGAAAATGTCAATTCTAAAAAATATGGAGAATATGCATCGAAAACTGCATCTCTTTTAGCAGAAATGTATCCACAGAAGAAGTTGACCCCGAGCGTCCATAAGATATTGGCGCATGGCAAAGATATGATTGAGTACCAGTCTTTGCCAATTGGAGAGCTTTCTGAAGAAGCACAGGAGTCTCTTAACAAATTTTATAAAAAATATAGATTGCAGAACACATTCAAAGCATCAAGGGTAAGGCAAAATGAGGACCTCTTCAACATGTTGGCAGCATCTTCCGATCCACTTATTTCTTCCCTGCGGCATGTGAAGTCACCAATAGAGTTAGAAAATAATTATAGTTTAGAAATGATTAGTCTTTTAGATATACCTTCTCTTACGAATTGTGATGAATATTTTACAGAAAATTGAAAAAATAAATTTAAAAAAGAAGCAATTTTTTTTAATTTAAAACATAAAACCCTAAAGAAGAAAAATAAAAACAATCTAAAAATTTAAAAATAATATTTTTTAGTTACCATAAAATTGATTTTTCTACAAATTTTAACTTTGATAACCCATAAGTAGGGCACCCTTTCCAAATGGCTCATTTCATAGGCTGAACAGTTATCTATCTTATGGGTAAAAACATATGAAATCAACCGAAAATATTAACATTTGTGACCTCATCACCTCCAAATTTGATAAGATTTTGTATACATGATCTATGGATCGGCACAATAATATTTGCCAACTTTCAGACATATAGCCTTCGAACTTTCAGAATTATGGCCATTCCAAGTTGGCAAAAATCAATAAAAATGCACTCAGGTGCCTTAACACAATTTTTAATATTTCGAAAAGTATTCATTGCACGTTAATAATCAAGGGCCCATTTTACAGACTAAAACATGCACCATTCCAAAAAAAATTTTTTTTCAAATTTTCGATCAAGGATAATGTAAATAAAAAAGGACTAAAATTTCCAAAGGATATTTCTCGAAAATTAATATTTTTAAAAATTTCAAAAAATATATGTTAATTCTTATTATGTTTTGTACAAGTCTGTCAAATTTCAATGTGGAGTCTTTATTACAACATGAGTTATTAAGAAAAAAGCAGGCGAAGGTTTATGTATTTCATGAAATGTACCAAAATACAAAAAGGTGACAAATTACAAAAAGAAGGACAAATCAAATGTAACTGAACTTTTTCGACTTTTCTTTGCTTAAACTCTTTTTCTCCATTGCTAAACCTTTAATAAAAAGTACAACATAATGTATTATCATTATTAAACACTTTATTACAGCATATTTATTTATTTCTGAAGGATTTCAATTAAAAAATCTGCATCTGCCGCGTATCGCTTGACTTTAATTTTTTTTTTATCTACAGGTTCAATAGAATGCAGCTTTTGAGTTCCAGGAATAGTACGCAAATCTTTAAAACGAATTTGAAGGAACCGTGCTTCTTCTTCGTGGTCTTCTAGAGTTAAAAACTCGAAATTACAGTTCAAAAGATTTTGCAGGCACCATTCATATAATTGTTTTGGAGTAGTTATTTGACCTTGTAATGGACGCTGTAAACTAGCTCGACGTGCCTCTCTCTTTACGGTACCTCCAAGACCGTCACTTGGGCCTTTTCCATGGCTTGTTGCAAAAAAATGCCACTCAGCATTACATCCAAAATCTTCCATATGATAACATAAATTGATAAAGTTCTTTTTATTTTTAAACTGGGCAGCACTACCGTCTGAAAAATACGTGATTTTCTTCGGGGTTGTTTTAAACTTTTTTCTCAAAAATACATTCAGGTAGCGATGGAACAGGTGAACAGCTACAGAATCGTGTACAAGACAATCAGATATTATTATGAAGTTTGTATGTTGTGTTTTTCCATCTGATTTAAAATAAATAGCAATTGGGTATAAAGTGGCCTGAGAGTTGTTCCAGTGAAATCCCTGGACTGCATCCTGAATAGTAAAAGAAGCATTTTCTGAAAAACCGCAAACTGCTATATACTCATTTTCTTCCAAATTTGATTTTCTTTCGCTCAGATATGCTGCCTGCTGTTTTGCAATAAATGAATGAGGTAATAGAATTTCAAGTTTTTCACATAGGGAATCCACAAAAACGTCGGCTTGGCCAATCATGGTCTCTAAATTATCCCTATCTACACTTACCCATTGTTTATATGTTATTCCATCAATATCATTTTGCTCTAGTAATTGATTTAGTTTTGCTTTTAAATTTTCAATTCCTGGACACTTGTTACATTTACGTAGGTGACACTTTGAAGAAGATGGAATGCATGTCATTTGTTTCAAACAATCTTTGTAACATTCAAGCTGATAATTCGGAACACCAGCAGTTAATTTTTTTAAATTTATGGCATCAATCATCAGCTTCACATTTTGATGCTTTGTACAAACACACACGTTATGAGATCCACTCGCATTTGCTAGAATTATATTCCTCGGACGAAGTTGGCAAAACTTGGAAATACCTATTTTTATTCCATCATGTCGTTCCTTGAATAAGGCGTACATTTCTCTTAAGTTTCCAAGCAAAAGTCTTTTATTTTTCCTGACTTTTGTACCATTTTCAAAAAAAGACACGAAATCTTTCTGTCCGGGCATACACCTGCTGACGTCATCGGATTCATAAAAGGATTTTACTAAATTGCTTGTCACTGGTGAAATTGGACTTCCCAGTTTTGGGTTAGGCGTACTCATCACACCCTTTGTTTCAACCAAATGCTTAACTTTTCGCGCGATATAGTTTGTAACCAGGAATTCTTCCTCAATTTTATGTATTGCCCAGCTTTTTGGTAAAATTGTTAGCAGTTGGATTTTCTCACTATTTTTTGTTAATGTTTTAAACTTTTCTTTTAATTGTTCTATTATTTCGGATTGTGGGCACATATGCGAAGTTGATTGTGCTGAACCGTGGAAAATTTTGTCTTGAATCGAATCACTTATTTTCCTGAATTTTCCATCTCTGTACCGTTTTTGATGTAACTTCTTCTTTTTTATCGGAGATTGTTCCAGATACGGTAAAGATTGGTTTAATTTTGAAATAGCAACTTCTTCCGTGCCTGACGCAATGTCATCTTCTTCCGTGCCTGACGCAATGTCATCGAAAGTATCTACATTTTCGTTTATGTCTGAACCTTCTTCCAAATTAGATTTATTAGATTTCTTCAGATGCGAAAATTTTATTCTACATGTCCCACAAATTTTATTTGAGATCGTAATGTTTTTATCCTTAGTATACTGTAGCATCCATTCTTGGACTTGTCTTAAACTTTTATTGCACCCAGTGAGACCGGATTTTTTAAAAGGATTACAGCAAAATGTTGAATGGAATGGCATATTTTTTTTTTTAAATACCACAACCGAATGAATTGTGCACGACTTTTTTGTATTGACAATAATTATAATTTTTTTAAATATTTAGTCTCTTTTTTTTGTTTTTTCAAACGATCAAGTCACTTTAACACTATAACACTTTGACGTTTAGCACTTATGAAATCTAGTATTCAACTGAAGTTTGACTTACAGTCTCTGAACGATTTATACTGTTTTTTTTAGTACAAAAAATAGATTACAGGTAAAAAAATACACGCCTTGCTTTTCTTGAATTGGAAAATTTGCGTGAACTACGGGTCATAAAATGTTTTTTAAATAGGGACTGAATTTGCTACTGCCAATAAGCCGACCACAGGTCATAAAATATTTGGAAATTTTTTGTGTGAACAGGCAATAAATATTTCGTCTAGGTTGTAAAGTCGAAAAAGTTCCGTTACATTTGATATGTCCTTCTTTTTGTAATTTGTCACCTTTTTGTATTTTGGTACATTTCATGAAATACGTAAACCTTCGCCTGCTTTTTTCTTAATAACTCATGTTGTAATAAAGACTCCACATTGAAATTTGACAGACTTGTACAAAACATAATAAGAATTAACATATATTTTTTTGAAATTTTTAAAAATATTGATTTTCGAGAAATATCCTTTGGAAATTTTAGTCCTTTTTTATTTACATTATTCTTGATCGAAAATTTGAAAAAAATTTTTTTTTGGAATGGCGCATGTTTTAGTCTGTAAAATGAGCCCTTGATTATTAACGTGCAATGAATACTTTTCGAGATATTAAAAATTGTGTTAAGGTATCTGAGTGCATTTTTATTGATTTTTGCCAACTTGGAATGGCCATAATTCTGAAAATACGAGAGCTACGACACTGAAAGTTGGCAAACGCTATTATTATGTTTAACTTTCCCTTCGTACCAAAATTCATCCAATTCGAAATCGGTGCGGTCAACTCATTGGTTGATTTCATATGTTTTTACCCTTATGCTGTTTAAACTGTTCAATTATGTTATTCGGTTCAAAAGATATGATTTTTGCAACGAAAAAACTCAAATGGCGCCACTGTGCAGCGTGCAAGCTTGTCAGCTCATATCTCACTGAATGGTAAAAAATTGAAATGCTCTTAATGTAAATAAGGGAGTTCCGCGAGGATCAGTACTAGGACTTCTTTTATTCTGTTTGTATATTAATGACTTACCAAATATAATAACTCACAGCAAGGTTCAAATGTATGCTGGTGATGTTCAAATTTATAACAGTGCAGCTTTGACCAACACTAATTCGTGTGTGAATAATATCAATTACCATTTAGCCAACATATACAACTCGGCTTCAGCCAATTGATTATGCATAAATCCTTTAAAGTCCAAATGTATTTTCCTCTCAAAAAGTAAAATATCTTTAAATAAAAAACGAAACTATTGAATTCGTAGATTCTTCGAAAAATCTGGCAGTAATATTCAATAATAAATTAACTTAGTTTAACCATATCACGTTCCGTCGTAGGACACATATATGGAATACTTCGAAATCTTTTGGTCGTAAAATCCTCCACACTTTTTAATATAGGTATGTTGTTAGCTAAAACGTATCTCATCCCCGTTTTATTATACGGATTCGAAATTTATGCAAACTCAAAGGCTTACAATAATATTGCTAGATATATCTACAAAGGACGCGTTGAATCTATATCCATTTATTCATCTCAGATAAATCAAATGAGTTTTGAAGAATCTCCTTAAATTTAAAAGCTTTATTTTTTTTATACAAAATTATTACATCAACGTTACCTATCTACCTTTATAGAAGGACACAATTTGCTATATCTAATCGTTGTAAAATATAATCCAAAAAAGATTTAAAAGCCTTTTATCACAACGTCAGTTGTTCACCACTAGTATTTGGAACCTTCTTCCTAATCGAATTCAAATCATAAGCAAGGCTAACAAGTTTCAAAATGAGCTTCTTAAATTCCTTTCTTAAATTCAATTTATCAACTAAATTCCTTTGTTTTTGATTAAATTCTTTGTACATTTGTTACCTATAAAATTAATTTTTTATTCATTTCTTATGTTATTGTTAAATGTGACTTATGTTCTCATTAGTCGCTAGCAGTATAATTTATTAGATTTTTGTCTTGTTGAGATAGGTCATCAAATAAATAAATAAATTAAAATAAATAAATAATTTGTTGTGAAAATGAACATATTATAAGAAAATTTAATTTTTGAAGAAAATTTACCTTTTTAAGAAAAGGTATGTACTTTTTTAAGAAAAGGTACTATTTTAAGAAAATTTACTCTTTTAAGAAAAGTTATTTTTTTATATTGGTATATTTTGAGAAAAAGGCTCCATTTTAGGAAAATATACTTTTGTAAGAAAATTAAATTTTTTTAATTTTTAAAGTAGTTTCCCTCTCTTAAGAAGAGGTGCTATTCCAAAAATACTTAAAATAGTGTAAAATTATTGTTGGTAATTTTCACTTTAAAATCTGATACAACTATAAAACTTCATTTGCTATATTTACTAAATGTTTACGTTGTAGAACAAGATATCAGTCTCAAGTGAATGCCAGTTTCCATACAGATGATTTAGGTAATCCTAATTGATTGATTCTACTGTGCGTCAGAAGGTGAAACATTCTCATACTAAAATTTAATTTAATTCTCTTTCTCTTTCTCATCACCTAAAAACTGATTTATTTTAAAAATGAAACCAAATAATTATGCTTCACTCACTCGAGTCAATCACTAACATCTTGAAGTTATGTTTTTACGCTTTTATTTTTCATTCTATTGATAATTTTTTGTACTTTATTTAATTCTTCTTTACTATTTGACGTTTTGCAATATAAAAATACAACTCACTCTTCACAACAAATGATTGTATTGTGTATTTTAATACTGAGAAAGTCATTGTCGAGGACCCTGCTCGCTGTGATATGTGTAGTTGAAATAGAGTCCCATTTTTTGGCTCCCGAGTATCACTGGTATTTACTTTCAAATGAATAACATAACTTTAAAATCGATAACCATAAAAAATGAATTTTGGCCGTCTTCTAAAAATATGGTCCACAGTGCGACGTTCCAAAGTCAGTCTGTCAGCTGTAAGCGTTATTATATATTAAGAGTTACTTATTAACGTAGTTATACTAGTTTTCTAAAACAAGTTAATTTTTTTTAAGAAAATATTTATATTAAGAAAAAATACCTTTTTAAGTAATGCTACTTTCTCATAAAGCATCTGCTTTTATAACAAACGCAATTTTAGGTGAAGCTTTTTTTCAGTGAAGGTACTTTTCTTAGAAAAATTTTTATTTTTTAAGAAAATGTACTTTTCTGTTAATTGTATGAAATTAAATATCACTCATACGGCGCGCAGTGGACCATATTTTGAGAAGGCGGCCACAAATCGTTTTTTTTTTTTGTTACCGATTTTAAAGTTATGTTATTCATTTGAAAGTAAATACTAGTAAACCTCGGGAGCCGAAAAATTGCGACTCTATCTCAACTATATCACAGCGAACAGGTTCTTCGAAAATGGGCTTTCTCAGTATTTTGCTAAAATTAAAAATTTCTTTGTAAATTGTTATTTTTGTATGACTGTAACTTTTTTGATTTAAAACATTTTGAAGTGAAATAAGTTTTGTATAGGCTTCCATGCTATTAATGTTAAAAATGTAAAATCACTGAGTCATTCCGAAATTTAAAAAAAAATATTTTTATAAAAGGTCAAAACTTTCCGAAAATCTCCTACTTAGTAGATCATAACTCCTGCCAGTCAAAAGCAGTCAGAAAAAGTCTTGCACTCTTCTATAGTCCGAACCCGCCTCTACACTCCTATACCCCATTATATACCCGCTTGTTTCCGTCCGTGTGCACCAGAACAATTTTTCTGACCCAAGGTTAGATATTTTCTGCAAAATTTATGAATACAAAAATTGTCCACTATGTGGTTAGGATATATTAAGTTTGAGGTGATGTTTGTAACTGCCAAAAATACTGAACCTTTATTCATCTTTTATTATACGGCTCGACTCAAAAACACTTTCAGAGTCGATTAAACGATGTCCGTCCGTCCGTCTGAGTGTTATGAATACAAAAGTTGGTCGTACCGGTGCACCGCGGTGTATTTTTTTGCGTGTCGGTAGAGTTGTCAGGAGTTGATATATACTTATAAAAAAGGGTTGAGATATAATGCTCTTAATTGTTACAGGTACATTTACATAGGTATCTTTCAAAAACAATAATAGTCTGAATTAGAGTTATATAGTTACAATACCTGACAAAATGGGAAACAATTTAAGTAACAGGTAAATGGAAAAAAAAACTATTGCGGCATAGCCCTTTAAGATATGAGCAGGTATGCTTCAACTTTTAAAAGGGGTTAGGGTGTGGGTTTTTTATGCTTCTAAAAGTGGTAATAAAAGATACAAATTTTTATTTTACATAATTGCAAGAAAGAGTATTTATAAAAATGTTTCCACAATTATTATTCATTACAATTTGTGCAATGGCTAAGTACTGTTACAGAGATCTGGCAGATATTTATTTTCAACGGAATGATGTAACCGATGTAATTTTGCACATAGAGAGCAACGAATTCTTTAAGAATTGTAACCTAGAAGACATTGAAATGCACAAAGGAAAGATTTGAAAAATTTTGCGTCGAATTTGAAAAGACGGTACATTGAATGCTCTCATAGCAAGGCAAATATGTACAAACGTTACCAAGACTGGTTAATAAAGGAACTTATTTTTGAGAGTGCATCTACAACTTCCAACGAAAGTGGAAAAAAGTGTCGACCAGCAAAACCAATAGACAGATGTAGTGAAAGTTCTCGAAGGCGCAAGCTGGAGAATATCAATGAAGATATTTCTCAAAGAATTATTAAGGATTCATTTTTGCACCAAATTCAACCAACCCAAAATAAAAAAAATAAAATTGAAATAATTGAAAAAATAGTAGAAGCGAGCCCAAGGCGCACAAAGAGGATTTTGAAAAGCATTCCTACACCAATTGAAGATAAGAAATTTATGCCGGAAGAAGCGTTCGCCCTATTTTTGGATTTAAAATTGACCAAAAATCAATGTAAGGAATTGCGGAAGCGAACCAATGAAAAGAATTGTGGGATTTTTCCAGAGTATCGATATTTAGTTTGTGCCAAAAAATAATGCTTACCTTCACGATCTGCTATTAGTGTCACTTCAGCATCAGCAGAAATAAAATTGCAAGATCTCCTTGAACATACTGCAAAACGATTGCTAAATACGTTTGATACTAATCATCTAAAAAAAAATTGGTAATGGCAGCATTACTTTAATTTCTAAATGGGGATGTGATGGATCCTCTGGTCAGAAACAATACAAGCAATTTAATGCCGAAAATTCATCAGATGCTAATATATTTATGGTATATTTCGTTCCATTGCGCTTAACAAAAAGGTATAGCGTCTTAGAGCCGTCAACTAGTACAGCAACAGAAATTGATATATGGAAAAATGAAATTCCTTCTTCACCAAAGTATTGCAGACCAATAAAATTTGCATTCAAAAAGGAAACCAAAGATGAAGAAGAAGTTCAAAAAATAAAAGATCAGATTAAGGAACTTCAACCAGTAATATTTAAATTTGATGACCAAGACATTGAAGTACATTTTAAAATGTGTCTCACAATGATTGATGGAAAAGTTGCACAAGATTTAACTGGAACAAAGTCAACGTCAAGCTGCATTATATGCCAAAAGACATCAAGTCAATTAAGCCAACCCCCACCAGAAGACGATAGTTTTAAGGAAGCCTACGAGTTTGGAATGTCCCCTCTTCATGCTAGAATATGTTTCATGGAGCATATTCTTAAATTGATTTGGAATTTGGTCCGTTAGGCGAAACAGTGAGAAAAAACAAAGAAAATGAAGAAAAAAGAAAGCAAAAAAAAAACAAATTCAACAAAAATATCTACAGCTAGGCCTCGTAATCGACCAACCAAAACAAGGGGAAGGAAACACAAATGATGGAAATACTGCAAGGAAACTGCAGCATCTATCACAGGTGTAGATCATGAATTAATAAGACGATTCAAAATCATATTACAAGTTCTAGCATGCAGCAGAAAGATATATGCAAAAAAATTTGGAGAGTACGCCAATAAAAGAGCTATACTTTATAATGAAAAATACTCTTGGAGATATATGCCATCCACAGTTCATACAACTTTGTACCATGGGGAACAAATAATGCAAAACAATATGCTACCAATGGGAGATCTAACTGAAGAAACACAAGAAAAAAGGAACAAAGACTACAGATTCTTTCGCGAGCACAACACAAGGAAAATGTCCAGATGTTGTACTAATGAAGACCTTATCACTATTTTGTTGTGCACTTCAGATCCATATATGTCCAACATTCGTCAAAAATGGAAAACTACCTCTATTGAATTAGACGATGAAGCTAAACAACTTCTTGTAGAATTACCTATTTTTGTTCAACTCAGAAACTAAAACTCGTTTTAATTATGACTCAGAAATTAATATTTATTTTAGAATAACCACTTTTGTTGACTGCTCAAAATATTCTATATCCCCCAGCAATCATTAGCATTACTTTATGTATCGAACGCCAGCCTAGTTCAATGACAATCCAATGTCAGATAATATTATACAAAAAGAATGGTAATAATTAGTACACATAAAAAGGAAGGTTAAATATAAGGGTTCCTCATATAAGATATAATTGTATAAGTGGGGATGTTTACATTCTAGAAGATGAAAATCAAGGCTATTTAGAAGAAATTTTTACTAAAATTAGTTGATTTAAAGTAATTTTTCATTAAACTAGCAATAAGTTGCACTTTTTTTATATAGTAAAAAAAATTTTCTTGATTTAAAATTTATATATTTTGTAAATCTACAATAAAAATTGTTACATTTTCATAAATTTACCATAAAAATTGATATAGAAATATTTAAAAAGACAATAAAAAAAATTTAACTAAAGCAAAAACATACGAGATTTTTATTGAAACTTCGCTATCTTGAACCAATATAAGGTAACTTTTACGTTCGCTGCTTAATAAATTATATTTTAACTCGGGATCTTTCAAAAAATAAAACAACCTTTGGCCCTTGTGCACAATAGGACTAAGAAGTCTACGGGGGCCAAAGTTTGGCATTTTCTGAAAAAATTAAATTAAAAAATTTTTAAAAAGTATTAGTTGTAAAATTAACTGAAAAAATAAGACATTATATTAAAAAAAAACCTTTTTTTACCTTTTAACACTTCACTTTTGTACCAAAATTCAACTACAAATGAAAATATATTTTAAACCCTCCGCAACTTTTTTTATTTTCGGTCGAGAACTACGTTTTATAGCCAAACTTAAAGGCTAAAGTCTCACCTACTAAATAAAAAAAAAAACCCACATCAAAATCCAATCAAAAGTTATAGATATTTGACCGCCTTCTCGTCAAATGGTCCACTGTGCGGCGTTCCAAAGTAAGTGTTCTTTAAGCGTTGTTATTTGAATAAGAATGCATTTGAAATAACATGGAATTAAAATTTTTGGATTTCCTGAAAACACAAATTTTATATTTTCGAAGTATTTTTCGAAAAAATTTTTTTGTTATTGTCAAATGGCATAAAACATATGGTTTAGCTTCAGAACCATATGTTATGTAGAAACCGAGGTGCCACATAGTTCTATAAAAAAAAGTAAGTTTATAAAAAAAAAGTAAAAAAAAAGATATTTTTTTAAATAACATTTTACTTGTTCATTTAATTGTTTATGTTCTTCAATTTCATTCAATTAAGAATGACTTGTGCTTTTGAAATAAGTTAGGCATCACCAAAGAAAATTCGACATTCGAATAAATTGGATTTGACTGGCATCATTACTGTTTCGAATATAAATAAAGTTGTAGTATAAACAAAGTTGTGGCAGTCATATGCAAAAACAAAAATAAATATATGTGAAATGATATTTTAAATCCCTTTATTTGTAATTATTAGTGCATAGTGAATCTATGTCATAATTGAAAAAATCATAATGAAAAATAGGTTGTGCACATTAAAAGCTTTTATTATAGTTGTAGAACTTTTTAAGCCAGAACTTTGGACATCTGACATCAAAATCCGTCGATTTAAGTTTTTTCCGAAGCGGCCGACTCAATACCGGCAAGTTTAACACCAAATTCTAATAAATTGAAAATATACTACCAAAACGTTTCTGGAATGAGGACTAAATCTTCCTTATTTACTGCCTCTATTTCCCAATGTGATTATGATGTCTTTGTTGTAGCTGAAACTTGGCTGAATTCAAACTTTTATAATGAAGAATTTTTAATCCTTACTTATATGTCGTCTGTAGAAAGGATAGAGATCATTTAGAGACTGGTTGTGAAAGAGGTGGAGGAATCCTTATAGCAGTAAAAACATCTTTGGCTAGCAAACAAATTCCTTTAGTTAATTTGGATTCATATTTGGACCAAATTCAATCAAGACTGTTACTTATGAACTTTTCATTTGTGCTTCATATATTCCACCTAAAAGTTCGGATGATCTGTATGCAGCTCATGCATTTAATATTGCTTATCTTGCTGACTGTTTAAGAGATGGAGACATATTATGTGTATTGGGTGAGTTTATTTTATCTGATATTGTGAGGTCTGAAGTTACTGAGTCTGGTGTATTTCTTCCAAATAATGTTAATCACTCATTTGAGATTAACCTGATTGATACAGTTTTTAGCCTTGACTTGCATCAAATTAATAGTGCGTATAATAATCTTCATAGAATTTTAGATTTAGTTTTTCTAAGCTCAGATTTAAAATTTTCTCTCTGTCACTTGTCATCATCCTGGCACTTGTCATCATCCTGCCTTGGAATTTGAAATTGAATTTTATGAATATATATGTAACATTGACAGTGATGATTTACGTTATAATTATTATGCTTGTGATTTTGATTCTTTAAATTATCATATTAATTATTGTAATTGGTATAATTTACTGAATAGTAATATTATTTTAATTTGTTATGATTCATTTTTAAAAAATATTGCAGAAATTATAAAAGATAATATTCCTTTGGCTAGTCCAAAAGTTCATAGACTCTCGTGTGATACTAAAGGGGTAAAAAAATTTAAAAATCTTAGAAATAAGTTTCATAAAAATTATAAAGCCTCAAATAATAACCCTGATAAGCAAAATTTTTTACACTATGAAAGAGAGTTTAATTTCCTCAATAAGTTTTTATACAACCAATACATAATGAGTTTTAATAACTCTATAAAGTACAATCCAAAGCATTTTTGGAGTTTTATTAATTCAAAAAGAAATAATTCCCAATACCAGTTCTAATGACTTATAATGGTTTCACATTGTATGATTCGCTTAATCTTTTTGCCAAATATATTCAGTCTAACTTAAATGATGACGTTTTTCCTATTTCTAAGTTTGATATTAGAACTGTTGACAGTTTTTTTGATTTTGGGTCATTGCAAGTTTCAGATGAGATGTTGCATTCGGTATAGATAAGCTTTCTAATTCATTTAAATCGGATAATGATGGTCTTTCTGCTTTCTTGTTGAGAAAAAGTTTATTTTCATTGATTTTACCTCTGAAGATAGTTTTTAATAAATCATTAAGGGTGGGTTATTTTATTCAAATATAGAAATAAACAACGATTTTTCCAATATTGAAGTCTGGGAATAAAAATAACGTTGAGAATTACAGGCCTATTTCTAAATTGACTAATAGTTATTGCAAAAGTTTTTGAGCATATTGTGTACAGAAAATTTTTTTAACATTTAAAGCGTTACATTTACGTATCTCAGCATGGATTTATGGCTGGGAGATCAACTACCACCAACCTAGCTGTTTTCAACAAATTTTTGTGTATCTTGTTTTGAAAAAGGTTTTCAAGTTGATTCAGTTTATACGGATTTTGCGAAAGCATTTGATCGTGTTCCCCATGAACTTCTTTTACTAAAGCTTTCAAAGATTGGTTTCCATTCGGAAATGCTTAGTTGGTTTCGTTATTATTTAACTGGCTGTCTTTCTATGGTCTCAATAGATGGAATCTGTTCTAGATCTTTTATTTTGACCTCTGGTATACCGCAAGGTAGTATCCTTGGTCCCTTACTTTTTAATATTTTTATAAATGATACCACTGTTTTGAAAATCCGAAATATCTTTCGCATGCTGATAATCTTAAAGTTTTCAAACCAGTTTCAACAGTCAGAGATATTTCTGCTCTTCTTAGTTTATGGTCTGATTGTAATGACCTTCCTTTTAATATTGGAAAATGCTTTCATATGGCGTTTCATATATGTAGTCATATTCTTCCTTCTCAATATATAATGAAGCATAACGTTTTATCATCTGTAGGTGAAATTTTAGACTTAGGTCTAATTTTTGATCCTAAGCTATCATTTGGTAGTCACATAAATTATGTGATACCAAAATCATATTCAATGTTTGGCTTTATTCGTCGAAACTCTGATAATGTCTTTGATCATTATATTAAGAGAGCATTATATACTTCTTTTGTTAGATCAAAGTTAGAATACGCTTCATTTATGTGGAGTCCTAATGTAACTATTCATATATATCGTATTGAGAAAATTCAAGTTAAATTTATAAAATATGCGCTCTCATTTTTAAATTTTTAGTCTGCATCATCATCTACTCCTTCGCTTTCTGTGCCTTATGAGAGTAAGTGTGCTCTACTTTCAATGAAAACTTTGGAATTTAGAAGAAAGATATTTTCTCTAAATATCTTACATGGTATTATTTGTGGTGAAATTGATTTCTCTGAATTATTACAATTAATTAAAATTTATGTTCCTCCAAGGGTGTTTCGGAGAATTGATAAATCCTTTTATGTTGGTATGCACAAAACAGATTATGCATTAAATGAACCGCTTACAAAGGCTTGTAGATTATTTAATAATTATTGCAATATTTTGGATATTACTATTCCCCATACCCAAATTAGACTTATTTTAAATAATGTTAACTTCTCTTAATTAATATATTTTTACGCTTTCTTGCTAGTCTGTAAGGATAATATTGTATCCATAGACCGAAAATAAATAAATAAATAAACAACATCATCTCTAAAAGTGTGTTTTACGAACATCGACCAGTGATTATGATTTTATTTTAATCAGCGGAAAATGTAGACTTTTTATACCCGATGTGGTTTGGAAAAATTAAATTATATGCTCTAGAACCGAATCGTTAAGTATTTTCCACCAGAAGCTTCTATCTTATGTGGTAAACGCATCTTTCAGTTTTTTAGATTTCCCATTGTACAATATATGATCTCTTTACCTAATGCTTAGATGGAAATGAAAAATATAAGTGCATTAGGTACTTGATATATATACACTTTAAACTTATTCCTTGGAAAAACATAAAATCACATAAATTTCCTAACAAGGAAATAAAATGAATAGTACCCGTATTAGGGAAATGATAAAGTTTTTTGAATGACTACCTCATTATTTTTTTATATCTTAAAAGTTTTCAATTACTACTGAACAACAACTGCATACATTTACTAAACATTCCATCATAAAATCACTGCGAAAACTTTAAGCGTATACAAATGACCCGGACATTGATGGCTAACTGTCTATGAAAACAACAAAACGCTTTTAAGGTTGTCATCATTTATTAAGAAAATACTCTGACAGAACACCAGTGAATGGCAGAGTACTACACACACCACTTTAAAAGTACTAACAGATTTTTCATAAAATTTTCATGGTAACAGCCAGTAATAACTCCCTCAACCGTCATTGTGTTCCCACTCTACTAAAGTTTTGCATAAAAGTGCTCTATCAATTTTTCTTTTCTGAACCAAAAAAAAAAAAAAAAGAAAATAAAAAAATTTAAAAAACACATTCACAGCGAACGTATTTAAAAACATTTATTTTATAAAGTTTTCAATGTAAAACAGAATCTATAAATTTTCAATTGAATAGCTAAAAATACGGAAGTTGAAAAGAACAACATTTTGTTGAAGAAAAAATGTAAACAACAACAGCATAGGAAAAAGTTAGCAAAAAGCTTTTGAATAATACTCGCGGGTCGCATTTTCTTTATGTGTTTAGATGTGTATTCCCATATTTTGCAACTGTATGTGTTAGTGCTTGTATGTATTAGCAACTGTGTTTATATGTTTTAGAATAAAATCATCGTTATCATCAGAATCATCATTTTGGATAGCTTGCGTCAGAGCAAAGTTTATAGTCTACCCATTTACCAACACATTCAGGTCGTTTCATAATTTTTAGGGAAGTGTTCATACGATACATGTAATTCGAGTGGCTTTTGTAAAGTATTCTTTCCTCTGAAATTTTTTAAATCAAGCATAACATTTTTAGAAAATGCTGCAGCTAGTATAACAATAGCAATTTTTAAAATTATTGTCTTTGAATTCAGCGACTCGAATACATGTACAACGTCGATTAAGTTCGGATAATGCGAAAAAGTTAAGACCCAGTCCATAATTTTCAATATCATTCTTTATCTCTTACATTTAGTCCATGATGGCAGATGTTCTCTTTCAAACATTTCACACGCACATATAATACAGTTTTTCCCAAGTTGTTTCCGGAAGGAAGCCTGGTTATACCATTATAGTCGAAAAACACCTTGAAATATGTGATATACAAATTTTTCCAACTCTTAGTAATCACCGCGCCATATCCGCATCTTTTCATATACCGTACTTCGGATTACTTTAGCATCAGCTACGAAGTGCTCAGAAATTATTTACAGCAAGGTCCGATGGGCTATTCCCATTTATGTGTTCAGTTATTTCAACTTGAACATTTTTGTTTCCGTTGTGAAAATGATGGAAAAGGTAATAGTGCTTGGAATGCAGTTATTTAATCAATTTCTTCTTCTTTTTTTTAGTAGTCTTTATTTACAATCTATCCATTCAGCGATAATAAGCAAATCTGATAAAATAAAAATTAACATTAATTGATGCCCTCCATTGAGAACATCAATATATTACAATTAATAGATTTGATATTTTTAACACAGGGAAAATTATAACAACTTTTTTTTCTTTTTTTTTTTTTTCTTTTCTTTTATTTTTCGCAATAGTTTAATTTTAATATATCCATTTTTTATTAATTATTTTCGAAACGGTAGATCAAGAATATGATTCCGCTTCAGTCTTCGAATTTCTTCTGTATCATCAAGGAGGGAAATAGCTAACGGGTTGCAGTGGTTACTTAATCTTTCTAAATAGTTTGCGCTGAACCTATTTATGCACCATGGTGCATTTATTTTAGATCTTAGTGTTTTTGATTGGTATCGTTGTAATATATCAATGTTAGAATTACTTGTTGTTCCCCACAGCTGTATGCCATACGTCCAAACTGGTTTCAGAATAGTTTTATATATATATTGACCTTATTTTCAAGACTTAACTGAGATTTTGGACCCAATAACAGGTAGAGACGTCTGGTTTTTATTTTAAGATGTTCTTTTTTTTTGCTTTAATGTGGGGGCTCCATGTTAACCGCTTATCAATATGTAAACCAAAATATTTAACGCTGTCTTTTTTTGGAATTTCACTATTATTGATAAAAATGCTTGGACAGATACTTCTACGTAGAGTGAATGCTACATGTGCTGATTTTTCTGTATTGACTTTTACGTTCCATTTTTTCAACCAAATTTCAATTTCATTAAGTTCGTTTTGCACGCAATTAGACGCTTCGACTGGACATGTGCTTGATGCTAATATTGCTGTGTCATCAGCATAGGTTGCAACTAAAATGTTATCAGTTATAGGCATATCTGAAGTGAATATTGTGTAAAGAATTGGGCCTAGAATACTGCCCTGGGAAACAATTTCTTCTAAACCAAAAAAGAAAAATCTTGGTTTCACCAGGTTTCCATATCTATAGTCAGATCTGGAGAAACACAATATATTGATATTGGAGTTAAAATACAAATTCTGTTATTGACCTGCAAAGCAAAATTAATTAATTAATTTAATTAAATTTCTCCAAGGGAATAATCTTCATGTTGAAGCTATTTCAGGGGTAAAGAGTAGTACTAGTTCTGCTATCTGGTGAATGGCCAAATATTCAATGACCCGCTTGATTAGGTTAACCTTTTAGCTGAACTTCTGGCAAGAAGATGGATATCATGGCTAGTTACAGAGTATGTCGTATTCTATGTCGGTATGGCAGAATATAATAACTTACACTTCGTTTATTGTCGACCTTGTTGAGCACAAGACAGTGGGATATCGTCCAATTGCCGATACACCCAAGGTGTAGTTATTTGTGATATATGAACTGGCAGAATATCCATATGGTGGTATGTGATACATTAACTGGAAGGATCGTCATGCGGTGGTATGTGATATATAAACTGGCAGGATCGCCATGCGGTAGAAATATGATATATAAACTAGCAGGATCGCCATGTGATGGTATGTGATATATAAATTGACAGGATCGCAATGTGGTGGTATGTGATATATAAACTGGCAGGATCGCCATGTGGTGGTATGTGATATATAAACTGGCAGGATCGCCATGAAGTAATTTGTGGTCCTTATATGGTTTTTCAACCGGCAGAGTTTACCACTAGTTGATCTTTTATATTTGCCGTTTTTACAGAGTAAGGGCAAATAGAAATTTTAATTAAAAGAAAACAAAGGCAGTTGTTGCCGATTTTGAGTTTAAATCTGTTTTATTTTAGATTTCAGCCCTTTTTATACTAAATTTGGTTTAGCTTATTTAATATACACTCGCGCATTCAAGCTCTCGCAATTTTATTTTTTCATTAATTAAAGACCCTAAAGGTATGCTAATGAATTATAGCCAATTCGCAAATCAACACAAAAAACAAATTCATTTTTATTACAAACACCTTAACAACTTTAATAAACACACACACAGTATTGTATAATTTTACGTATGTGTTAGTAGCAACTTTAAATGCAATTTACTCAAAATAAAGGAAAAATTTGAAAAATCTGTAAATCTACAAAACGGCTAAAGAGAAATATCTTTCACATAATATACGCTTGGTCAAAATCGGGATAAAACGGTAGAACAAAACATCGGTCACAAGAAATCGTCCAGCGTATTAATATTATAGATGTATTACTTAGCTTACACATACTATTGTTTTATTCGATATCATGAAGGATTGTATTACTTATTGCCAAAACAAATTTTGCATTATATCACATTGTACAAAGAACAGTTTGACTGGTCATTGATACTACTGATTGTCTGTTCTATGACCTGTGTATGCATTGCAGACTTGTGAGGTATTCTACAGAGGTGCTCCATCGATAGAAATATAATACCCCAAGCTTTTTCCGACTGAGGAATATCCTCAAAACTCACAAGACTTACCTGCGCAACTTTAGTCAACACTACTGCTAATGTTGTGCTGACGCCTTCCAGATAAACAGTGGAGTAAAACAAGAAGACTCTCTTTCAACACTAGAATTCATCTATTGGTACACTACGCAGTTAAGGATCATGTAAGAACTGGTAGTTTGCTTAGTAGATCTGGTCTGACCATTGCCTAAAGAGTTGACACTGCAATTGCCATAAGAAATATCCGATATATGGAGGAAATATTTACAAATATTGAGAGGTCATCAATAGCAGTGGGCCTTACAATAAATGAATGAAAAACTAAATACTTAAAATTGTCCGCGAATGAAAATCGATTAACTGTACATGATATATATATATATATATATAGGTAAATACCACTTCGAAGGTGTACCTAATTCTATCTATTTGGGTGCTCTACTAAAAAACAACAATAGTATGCAAGACTGTACATCGGCAGCCAATGGGGCGTACATCGGACAAAAGAAAATGTTTTCATCTAAGCTCATATCGAAGACATGCAAACCATGCATATACAAAACTACTATCACACATACCGTCACATATGGATGTGAAAAGTAGTCCTGGACAGCAAATGAAAAACAGCGTCTAAGAATTATCGAGCGTAGAATCCTCCACAAGATATTTGGTTCTGGGCGATAAGGTATGCGAAGGAGAGGATATAGTCAAATTCAAAAATGCGCAACGTCTGGGCTGAACAGACCAAGTTGCGCGCATGGACGATAGTAGACCGCAGAAGTTATTGTTAAACTACGATATCAGAAACACTAGACGAAGAGGATGCCCGCGCACTGGAAAGACTGTGTTGAAGACGATTTAAGGATAATGGGTATTCGAAACTGGCAACAGAAAGCTGTACGTAGAGAAGAATGAAAAATAAAAGCTTACCCCGAGCTGTAACGCTATACGATGAGGATGTCGCTCTAATGAACTGGCTTGAACCCAAATGAGTCATATCACTACCTCGCTCAGTGGACCTACCTTATGGCGCACTTATGTAGGATAATTTTTTGTACAAAATGCAGTGGACTCAAAGAATTTTTCGGGCATACCGACCGCGTTGCTTGCAAAACGGCCAAAGAGTCGCGCAAATAGGTTACACTAAACCTGACTTTAGGAGCAAATTTTGATAACTGACGAGGTCCATTGCATTATTTGTGGCAGCTTTATATTCCAAACGAAATCCATGAAATACCAAAAAGTGATCGTCTGGGTATGCGTTTGCGCCAAAATGATCATTGATCAAGGTTCAGAAAATACACACATGAAACACACAATGTTCTGTTCAAAGGCAGCCAACACATATCTTTATTTTCATATCAATTATGTGCGTTTCTAAATTTTCTACGGTGCCCAACACAAGCATGGCTGTGTTCATTTTAATATTTCGTTATTTACACGAACATTTTTGTATCACGTACTTTTTGTTTCAATGAAAAAAAAAACAGAACATGTACAATAAACAGGTTCGAGTTCAGTTATATTTCAAGTCGTGTTGTGGCTCGTGTAGTAAGAAAAAACAGAACATGTACAATAAACAGGTTCGAGTTCAGTTATATTTTAAGTCGTGTCAGTTATATTTTAAGTCCGATGTTTACGGTACATGTTCTGTTTTTTTTTAGTACACGTACCAGAACATGAACTTCAAATAAACCAACACTCAAAAATGTTCGTGTAAATAACGAAATATTAAAACCAACACAGTCATGGTTGCGTTGGGCACCGAAAAAAATTTAAAAACAAACATAATTGGTCTAAGTTATGTTTGTTTACATATATGTACGAGTTTTTTATTCAGTGTGTGTTTTTTTCTGAACTCTGTCATTGCTCCATTTTTTTCAATAGTAATCTAAAAAACTAACAAAAGTGTTGCAGCAGAAAAGAAATATTTTTTTTAAGAACAAAATCAAAAATGACCTGGGTGCAGAATTGTTGCTTTTTGATCATATAACGATAACTGTAAACAATTTTTAGAAAAGGTGATTATCTTAAGGTTCCTTTTTTAAACTATTTCTTTTAACTCATATTCTCTGTTTGTCTGTCTGTCGTAGGGCAACCCCATTCTCCCTTATCCAATTGATCAGAAACTTTGCCAATAGTCTTGTTGTGACTACAGATCAATTTTGGGGTAGTCACACACAGTCACTCACAGTCACGCATAGTCACTCACAGTCACGGAGTGATCTCAATGTCACTTCCCTTCATCCGATCGATCTAAAACTTGGTCCATGTACTTGCTGTGAAAAAAAGATTAAATTTGACATAGTCGGGCGCAGTCACGCATAGTGACACAAAGACTCGGAGTGATTTAAAACCCATTTCCCCTTATCCGATCTACCTGAAACTTGGTCGATAGACTTGCTGTGAAAAAGATTAACTTTGACATAGTCATGCACAGTCGCGCATAATCACGCACAATCACCCATAATCACGCACAGACACGAAGAGATTAAAATTTCACTTCCCCTTATCCGATCGATCTGAAACTTTGTCCATATAATTGTTGTGGCTAAAGATTAATTTTAAGACAGTCACAGACAGTCACGCATAGTCACGGAGAGATTCAAAACTCATATCCATAAGGAAAGAAAGAGTTTTAATAAAAACTTTGTTTTTATGGGTTAGATTATTTACTTAAAAATTTTAAAAGTGTTTTTTAAAACAAAATGAATAACCCAGAACCCTTCACGGAAAAATGATTACATGTTGGATACCAAGACCTACAATGTCACAGGTAAATAAAACAATGTACCGATTCCCCCAAGGATACCTCAAATTGTTTTATTACACTACTCTTGTGAGATGTAGTTACTATAGTCCCGTCGCATCATAAAACACTTATTTGGCTTATAACATCTATTTTGTTTATATTATATAATGGAAATTGCTCTGCTGAACTCATGCCTAGAGCCAATGTTTTTCTTTTCACTACCCGCTCGTCTAGTAGATCCTTCCCATTTGCAGTCTATTGTCTAGTGGATCGCGCAACGCATTACCCCGAAAATTCGTTTATTAACCGCGAAAGCTGTATGGGGAATAAACTATCCGCTGAGGACTTTCCTGTCCTCCTACCCATAACATATTTTCCTTATATCATAACAATGCACTGCATTAATAGGGGACATCCCCTGAAAATGGATTTATATAAAACAAAATTATATCGAAAGAGTGAATTTTTTTTTAATATAGTAAAATTATAAATTGATATAAAATTCTAGCATATGTTTTTATTAAAATAAAATTCTCTTCAAACTTTTTTTATTCAGAACAATACGCTGCACATTGGGTTCAAATGGTCCCAAAGTGGCGATTAGTTGAAATTTTAGAATTATTTTATCAGAAACTTTTGTATAGGGTGAAACTAAATTTCAGCCATCTGTGTTGTATACTGTCAAAATTAACAAATTAATGCTGTTTTTGCAAAAAGTAGAAAAGTTGAAATTCGTTACGATTCAAGTGCTTATTTTGCTATTAAATCTTTAAAAAAGTAAAACTTTTATAATGTAACCTTCAACTTCAAGTATTTTAAGATATAGAATTTTTTTTTTTTTTTTTTGTTTATAAAAATTATGTGTAACTATTTTTAGTAATTTTTTTAAAACAAACCCAAAATTCTGACATTTTCGACATTTTATGGACCACACTTATTAAATTAGTTATAGTTGGTTTCCGATTTGTAGATTTTAAAAAAGTAGAGGATTTCAGCTTTAATCTAAAAAAAAAAAAAAACTCTGAGGCAAAGCATTGCCTTTTTTTATTGCCGATTTTGTGAAAAAAGTCTAGTTGTCAAGTCCAGTAAGTGTGTAGTTTGCTTTTAGATATTGCCTTTTTGTATGCTTTTGTCATTTTTATACCCTATACCACTATGTGGTTTGGGTATAATGACTTTGTGCTGCTGTTTGTAACAACCAAAAATATTTGACCTAGACCCATCTTTAATTATACCGATCGAATCAGAATCACTTTCTGAGTTGATTTAACAATGTCCGTCCGTCCGTCCGTCTGTGTGTCCATGTAAACTTTGTAATCAAACTGGAGGTCGCAAATACGAATATATTTTGATGAAATTTCGTATGTAAGTTTTTATCGGCCATGTAATGAACGCTATTGAAATTGGTGAGAATCGGTACATGTTCAGACCTAGCCCCCATACAAATTACCCCTATGAAATCGACATAAATTGCCATAAGATCCAAATTTTCATATAGATCTTACTAAAATTGGGTTTGTATGCGTTCATTACATCCATTAAGAAGTGGTCCAAAAATGAGCCCTTTGGCCCCAAATAGAGCTGCTTCCCGATCTTCACTTAAATCTATTAAAAACAAAAATATTGCACTGATTCTTCTCAAATTTTGTTTGTATATATTTTTGCAAAATACAAGAGACTTTACCAAACATGATCAGGATCGGTCCATTTTTGGACCTAGTCCCCATATAGATATATCATCCGATATGAACTTTTTCATATCTGCAGGCAAAAAAATTAATAAAAATCCCACTCAGATTTGGTTTTTGCTTATTTTGTCCAGTTAGTTGGACCTAAGAGATAGGGTTTCTAACCGCATGGTATAGGGTACCGTATAGTCGGTCTAGACCGACTATAATTTTCTTACTTGTTGTTATTGTTTATGTTGATGCATTTGGGTTTTTTTTAGAGATGAGTGCGTGAATGATTTTGATCACTTTAGCTCACGTACACAAAATTTTATCACGCACAATTTACAGTACGTAAATGAAGACAAACAAATCGTTGCTGGTTGATTTAGAAAATTTTTGTGGTGCTTATGAAGCAAAATGTT
The DNA here is from genome assembly GCA_963682025.1 of Cordilura impudica. Lineage (NCBI taxonomy): Eukaryota > Metazoa > Arthropoda > Insecta > Diptera > Scathophagidae > Cordilura > Cordilura impudica. The sequence goes on from OY821518.1 coordinate 75,076,129, forward strand.
GGAAAAATTATTTTTTTCATGCTCTTTGAAAATATTTTCCACAAAACTAAGTCTTTTTTGCTTTCTGTTTGATCTATAATATGCTTATCAATTTCTTCAATAAATTTCATTTGAAAAGAAAATGGTCTTAGTCGATAATTTGCCTTAAAAATCCCAAAACCATTAAATAAATAGCGATTTAGGTAGAAGTAATTAGAAAGGAAAGTTCCAAGAATTAGGAATTAGTAAAACAACTTTTTTGTTTTCAACCACCGCACAGGTAGCGATTTTTTTTATTTCGTACAATTTCAGAAATGAAGATTCAGTTAAGACTCGAGACTCAGCCGAAGCTGATATCTTTGAATTTTCGCTCGGTCGTGATAAAATTCGCTATTAATTTTTTTGGAACTTATTTCATTTTGTGAGTGATTTAAGTTAAGTGCATCGGTTTCATAAAAATAACAAAAAAAAAACATTGTATAATATATATTGTATTAAAAATGTCGGAACCAAAATGTAAAATGGACCATTTTTGTAATGTTTGTGTACGTTTCATAGCAAGCGATGAAAAATGTGGCAATGCCAGTGATTTTTGATGTGTAAACATCTATGCGATCAGGGGGGTAAAAATCACAAACTTCCCTTACGGAAGCGGAACTATTTACGGAAATGGAAGCTACAATTATTTAGCTGATTCATCAACCAACAGAAAGCGCCATGAATGTATAGCATACAACTGCAACCATCAAGTATGACAAACATAGCAGTTGCTTGCTATACACATGTAGATAGCGCTTACTGCTTGAATAGATGTTTTTATTCACAAGCCACAATGATTTCCAGAATTGCATCAAAATATTTCGGTATTTTGTTTAGTTTTATTTGAGTTCTGAAGAAAACCGCGTCTTTGCTCTATTTGGAAATGTTTTTTCTGTTTTTTTCTTTTTTCAATATAGTAATATTGACACAATTATATGTTGACAACTTTAGTTAATAAACATTTTTAATAGTTATTACTATTTTTCATAATAAAACAAAATTTTTTTAAATAATACAATAAATCTATAATATTAATAGCCTAGGCAAAAGTAAGTGTTTGGAGATAAAATGAAGGCACACTTTATTGGAAGTGTTTGGAGACAAAATGAAGTGTAAGGAGATTAAATCAAGGAGCGAATAGCGTTATAAAAACGTTTTTTTTCTAAAACAGGCCTAATTTCGGTATTCCATATAGAATGTTGCTATTTTATTAAACATTTATTTTTATAAAAATTTATAATTAATTTTCTCAATCATTTAAAGTTATTCGTAACACTACAACTTATTATATATATATTTAACAATTATCACTGCATTTAATATTATTTTTAATAAATAAATAAAATAATAAACACATGTAACCGGTAGTAGAGTTTAAAGGTTTTTAGTAAAATCACGTGATTTTAAACCAATTTCACACTTTACAAATATCTGGGGTCGAATCGTCGCATTCATTACGAAATTTTTCAATCGAAATTATTTTTTTTTTAATACAGACGATGGAAACATCAATTCTGTTTGTTTATTGAATATATTAGTACATACTAAAGAACTATATGTGGAAGAAAATAAGTTTTATATTCAGCTATAAAATTTCCAAAAATTTATAAAAATTTCTATAATTTTATATCTATACTAATATTATAAAGAGGTAATGTGTGTTTGTTTGTTTGTTTCTTTGTTTGTTTGTTTGTAGGAGGTAATCTATGAAACTACCCATCTGATATTCCTGAAATTTTCACAGAGTCTTACTGGGGATATGGGAAGTGCTATAGGCTATAATTTTTTTAATATTTTAGTGGGCGTGGCACCTCCCACACGAAGTAAATTTTTAATATCATACACATATATTGAGTATTATGACAGGGAGATCATTGCAAATTTGTGTGAGGTCACCTATTGTTAATATTAGTAGCTGCGCCGAAAATGGGCGGGATCGGACAAGTGGGCGTGGTACCTCCCATTCAAGTAATAATTCAATATTAATATCTCGAGTACTGTGATAGAGAGAGCTTTTTCAAATTTGTCTGGTGTCACCTATTGTTAATGTGAGTAGTCGGACCAATAGGCGTGGCACCTGCCATACAAATTATATATAAAATGCCATATATCTGCCATACTATTATGGTGAGAGTCTTGGGACTTTGTGTAAGCACATTAGTTATTCATGTGATTAGTTAGACAAAAAATGGGCGTGATCGGAGCAGTGGGCGTGGCACCGCCCGTACAAAGTAAATATCTGATATAACTGGTTTACTAAAAAAGGGAAGCTTTGACACTTTGCACGACACCATCAGATCATAGTATGAGTAGTCGGATAAAAAATTGGCGGGTTCACAAGAATGGGCATGGCACTCCCGATGCAAAGTAACTATTAAATGTCATATATCTGGAGTGCTGTACAAGAGAGGGCTTTATGGCTTTGTATGAGCCCATAGGTTCTTTGTATGATCAGTCGAACAAAAAAATGGGCGTAATCATAGCAGTGGGCGTAGCACCGCCCATGCAAAGTAGATATCTAATATCATATAACTGGTGTTCTATAAAAGGGAAAGATTCGACATTTTGCACGAGTCCATCAGATATTAATGTGAGTAGTCCAATAAAAATTTGGCGGGGTGGGATTAGTGGGCGTGGCACCTCCTATATAAATAATATGAAGTATTACGAAAGCAACAGTCTTTTGTTAAGTACATTAGTTATCTATGTGATTGTCGTAGAAAATATATCGCCAAAATCAAAAATTCGCCAAAACCGAAAATTGAAATAAATAAAAATCGCCCAAAACATCTTCAAAATCAAAAATGGGCAAAATCAAAAATCGCTAAAAAGAAAAACTGCCAAATGATATTCTAAGTTCAAGGCCAATAGTTAAGTGTTGCCAGATCTAATTTTGATAATACATCTTATTCTCATGGGCAGCTACATGTACCTTGCTCCAGGGTAGGAACGCCGAAAAATCTGATAATTGTTGTACCGAATGAAAAAACAAACAAAATTGTATATCAGCAAGTATTCAAATAAAAAAATCTATGCTAATAATCTATACTAGCATAATAAAGAGGTAATGTGTGTTTGTTTGTTGGTGGGGGGAAATCTCCGTAACTACTCCTCCGATCTTTCTGAAATTTTCACAGAGTCTTACTGCGGATATGGGAAGTGCTACAGGCTGTAGTATTTTTGGGGTGTAGCGAAGCACACCGGGTTACATCTAGTTAGTTTATAAAATACTTAAAATTTTCATTATCATTATTATTTATAAAATTTTTAAAATTGAATATATTAGTACATATTAAACAAATATATGCGGAAGAAAATAAATTTTATATTCAGCTATAAAATTTTCAAAAATTTATAAAAATTTATACATTTTTATATTAGTTTATAAAATTCTTAAAATTTCAATTATCAGTATTCATTATTATTAATAAAATTCTTAAAATTTTCATTATCTTAAATGTTCTCCATTTTTGTCTTTTATTTTCTTTAGTCCGATATACAAAACAACATTACAGCACTGCTCTCAGTTAAATAATAGAGCAAAAACAGTAAACATTGATACAGCCGTGGAACATTCAGGTTGGAAACATAAAATATCAAAATAATTTGATTTTTGACGAACCAAAATTGAAACATAAATTTGGACATGAAACATTACTACACACGATGGATCATTAAGGGAAACATGCCGGTCATTTGTACATTTGAACATGGACCGATTCTCACCAATTTCAATAGCGTTCAGCACAACGTTAATAAAAAATGCTTTAATTTTTAGATGTTTACACATCTTCTTTGTGATCGGACTCACATGATGTTTTTTTGGAAGCCTATAGACAATATTTCTCACAAGAGTTTATCGCTGACGTAAACTATGCCCCTAAAAAAGTTTGCTTTAATTGCTACTTAATTGCTAATGGAAAAGTGCCTGCCTTTTGGTATACCAATGATGTGGTTAGAAACAGCCCGCATCAAGAAGAAAATTGCTATGGATGTATCAACTTCCATAAAACACTGAATGGAAGAAAAGCAAAGAATAAAACTTATGTAGCAGTGCCAAGTGTCCAATTACCATTACCGCACTCAGAATTCGTTCCAGTATCAACATACCGAAGTATTGATCTTCAAACAGATATCAGTACTACAACCGCCGCTGCTACATCCATGGATTTCTTCTCAGAATACGACTCTGGTGAAGGTACATCCTATGAAACATCAAAGCACCCAATCCTAGTCACACAAAACCAATTGGATGGAATTGTTACAAATTTGTCTTTGACTCAGAAAAAATCAGAACTACTGGCTTCGTTTTTGAAAGGAAATAATTTGCTGGCGAAAGGTAACAAAGTAAAAGCATATCGAAAAATTTTAAAGGACATTTTCCCAAGACTAAGTAACGCCACAGTTCAGGAAGGGGTTGTTAATGGTTCCGACATACGAAAACTAATTGACCAAGTTCTGACAGACCGAGAATTAAATGCATGGCTTGCATTGAAAGCAGTCATTAAAGGACTTTTGGGTAAAGAACGCAAAGACAACTACAGGCAATCTGTTGCAAATATGTTGGCAGCTTTTGATGAAATTGGGGTTAATATGTCGTACAAAATTCATCTCTTGCATCAGCATCTTGATCAACTCGCTCAACAGTTGCCAACTGAATCTGATGAGCAAGGCGAAAATTATCACCAAACTGCGCTTCAATTTGAAATAAGGTAACTAAAGAGTGTGCATATTTTGAATTCCTAGATTTTTCCAATATCTTTGTCAGAGTGCACAATTTAAACATGTTAACGATTGAAAACTATTTTCGTTTCAGGTACAGATGAAAGAAATCCCCTGATGCAATACTCGCTGAAATTTGTTGGTGGTATAAAAACACCTTTGAAGAAGAGGAAGACGGGGAAAAAGTGGAAGAAGGGGAAGATAAAGATGAAATTCCAGAATATCTGTTGGACGAAATTATCGACCTTTCTGATGATGATGACGATGACCAAGATATTAGAGGGAGCAGTGATGTTGATCCACAGCCGCCTGCTAAACGACAACTGGCCAAATCGTTAATTTAATTTATTTAATTTTTTTACTTAAAACTTTTCAAAGATATATTTTTTTCCATATTTTTATAATTTATTTTTCAATGTTTCTTCAAAACCAACACTGAACAAAATTGGTACATAAAAATGAGAAGTAAATTAATATTATGCTTGAAAACGCAAGTTTTGTATTATGATTGTTTTCTTTTCAAATGAATTTTATTGAAGAAACTGAGGAGCATATTATAGATCACACAGAAAGCAAAAAAGGCTTAGTTTTGTGGAAAATATTTTCAAAAAGCATGAAAAAAATAATTTGTACAAAATTTTGCTTCATAAGTAACACAAAAATTTTCTAAATCAATTTTTAATTGTTGCACAGGTCTCTAGCAATAATTTGGCTTTTACAGATTGAAAAAATATCAATTAGTCGACGAGTTATAGCCAAAAAAGGAACTTTAAGGAACTATATAACAATTGTTACACTAAAATCAATACCACCTATGATGTATTATTAAATAACTTAATGTCAAAAAACTAATAATTTCAAGTCCAAACATTTTTATAAATATTATAGCTTTTAATGTTCATGGTTTAGGTAATAAATGCCTTTTTCCAGAATTCTTTGAGTATGTTTGTAGTTGCGATATATTTGCTTTATTCGAAACGCATGTGGAGGAAGTAAATATAGACAAGTGGAGGAAATATTTTAAAAACTTTGATTTATTTTGGAAACCAGCAACTAGAGTAAACTTTCGTGGTCGAGCAATAGCAGGTTCAGTATATGGTGTTAATAAAAATTTTGCAAAGACGGGATTAAAACACTCCTTCCAGTTGATTAATGGAACACTAGTAATTATAATACAGAAGAATGATATGAAACTCCATATTATTCCGGTATATATTAGAGGATCTAACTGGAGCTATGAATTTCATGCTTTAAAAACTTTTTTCATAAACAATTCAGAGGCTAATTCAATTGTGGTTGGAGACATGAACGTACCTATTGGTGCCATACAACAAGATATAGATGATATTCATAAATCAAAATTTTCGGCAGGTTTAGACGAAAGAAAATCGGAAGATAAAATTGTGAATGCTAAAGGTAAACAATTAATGGAATTTTTTAATGATTATGGTTTGGTGGTACTGAATGGATATACAACTGGTGATGAAGAAGGATCATATACGTACATTAGTACACTGGGAAATTCTGTAAACGACATTTGCGCTATATCTCAAGAAGCTTTGCAGTTTGTGCAACAATTTCAAATAGAAACAAAGGTGTGGTCAGACCATATGCCGCTAAGGTTAATGTTAAGTGTAAAAGGTCCATGTGAAGGTGTAGATACTATGAACCTGTTACCAAAATTAAAATGGAAAGAATCTGAAAAGGAAAAATACAACAAAAATCTAAATAAAAACCTAAGGTTTCAAAGGTGTCAAGGAAATTTTTTCAACCTAGAAAAATTGGTTAATATTATGAAGATATCATTACCGAATCAACAACATAACAAAAACCAATCTATTTTTAAAACAAGGTGGTTTAACTATAAATGCCTGAAAGCACGAAAACTCTCATTTAATCGCCTGAACATATGCAGAAGAAAAAAAAATATTCAGGACAAGGAAAAATATCATCAAGCAAAACATCGTTATGTCATTGAATGTAAAAATCAAAAGCAGAAATATTACATACAGCTAAACAACAAAATTAATAATGTAAATGATTCTAAAAATTGGTGGAAGATTGCGAAGGAAATTAGAGGAGACTGCTTTAAAGTGGGCACAAACATATCAGCAACAGAGCTTAAACAATATTTTCAAAATCTTTTAAATCAACAACAAATTACTGAGGATATACAGTATGCTACAATGTGGTGCATAGATGATGATTTAGACAGAGATATAACAGTAGAAGAAATTAGAAAAGTTATGCAACTAACCAAACCCAACAAAGCACCGGGGGCTGATAGAGTGCCTTATGAATTGTTTAAAAATGCATCTGTAGTATTTCTAGACGAGCTGGTGAAGAGTTATAACGTTATTTTCGAAACAGGTAATGTTGGAGAAGAGTTTGCGGAAAGCATAATATTTCCAATACATAAAAAAGGAGATTTAAACAATCCATGTAACTACAGGGGTATTTCGTTTATGAATTGTGCAGCAAAGGTGTAAATGGGAACATTGCATTCAAGATTAATTAAATGGGTTGAAAAATATAATATTCTAAATGAATTTCAAGCTGGATTCAGACCACAGTATTCTACAGTCGACAACATATTTAATCTAGCATCTATAGTTCATTGGAATTTTAAGGAAAAGAAGAAAACATATGCCTTCCTAGTAGACTTCAAAGCTGCGTTTGATAGAGTTCCAAAGGGTGCCCTAATATACAAGCTGCAAGCACTAGGGATTTCTACAAAAGTGGTCAATTTGATTAGGAATGTATATAGAAACACCAAATCTGCAGTTTGGACTGGTAGCGAATTATCGGAATATTTCGAAACTTACACCGGTGTTAAGCAAGGTTGTCTGCTATCTCCACTGCTGTTTACTCTGTATCTGAATGACCTTCATGAGAATTTAGGCGGTGGCTTAACCATAGATGATTTAAATTTGCGCCTGCTATTATATGCAGACGACATTGTGCTATTGGCAGATGACATACGAATTATGCAAAGTATGGTAAAAAATTTAGAAGTATACTGTGACCAGTGGAATATGGAAATCAATATGATGAAGTCCCAGATGATGATCTTTAGAAAGGGTGACCAGCTTTCTAGAAACGAAAGAATAAAATATAAAGACCAATATATTGATATAGTAAATGAGTATAACTACTTAGGGGTAATCCTTACCCCCAGAATGATTTTCAGAAAACACATCGAAAAGAGAAACAATTCTGCAAAAAATAGCATCAATGCCACTTGGAGTAGTTTTCTCAGTAAAAAAGATATTACGCTAGAAACAACATGGAAACTTTTTCAATCAGTTTGTCGATCTATACAATCGTATGCGGCCCAGATTTGGGGTTGCTGGTTTTTTTGATGAAGTAGATGCCCTGCAGAGGTATTTTTTAAAAAGAATCTTCAAACTACCTGATTTTACACCAAATTATGCCCTAATACTGGAGACAAATGCTGAAGTGAGTTATTTCTACACTCTAAACCTACATATGAATTACATATTTAAAACTATTTATCGATATAACCAAAACAGACTGCCACACAAATTATCTTTAATCACGCTAAGACATAACATTTTTTGGGCAGAACGGATGAATGATCTTGGAACCGATTTCGACATAAGATTCGAAAATGACGTTTCGGCAGAAGAATGGCTTAGCCGAGGTACCTCATTGCTACAATAACTGAAAACGAGCAGTAACTTACAAATGCACGAAAAAGCTTTAAACAGCAGATCACGATTCTACAAATATTTAAACCTTAGTAAAGGTGTCAATTATATAAATAGTGAAAACAATTTAACACAAATCTCAACAATTTTTAAAACCAGGTGTGATATCCTACCTCTAAACTGAAATAAATTTGATAGTTCGGAAAATAGAACATGCAGCTTTTGCAACACAAGAGAAGATGAAACTTTGATCCACTTTATGGCAAAATGTCCCATACTCAGGGAATTCAGAAAAAGGTATTAAGGAAAAAACTATCTTAGCTAAAATGAATTAATAAATATTTTAAACGGTGAAGGACCAAACGGATGGAGAAAATTATATAACTACGTACACACTGCTTTACATTACAGAAAATTTATATTAGAAGAATTTTTATGAATTAACCTCAAAATTTACACAATTTGTTAAAATATATATATATATAACAGACGACTTTATGTCATTGTTATTAATTACCTATCTTTATTTATGTTACTTAATATGATTAATTAATTAAATAAAGAATACATACATACATATAGCCAAAAAACCATATAAACAATATGCTAAAAATCGGCATTTGACTGCAAAGTTCGAAGGTCGATTAAAAAAAATTCGAACTAACATAAACAAACGCCGCGGTACGGGTCTTCTAATTTAGCCTCAATTTTCACACCTCACTCTCAGAATCGACCTAACTTTTACTAACCTGAATTTTTTCAACAGTGTAATGCTATTGTCCCGATAGAACCTCAAAAAAAAACAGACGATATTGTTCAATGCTATCACTGTCAGGTACTTGGTCATACTGAGTCGTATTGTAAAAACCCTTATAAATGTGTTAAGTGCAGATGCGATCATCAAACAGCAGAATGTGCCAAAGATATTAATACATCACCTAAATGTGTCCACTATTTACAAAATCACACAGCTAGTTATAAACGATGCAGTATATCAGGAAATTTTCCATAAAAAAGAAGTATACATCTGAGATCTCGATATCAACAAAATAATCAAAATCAGGACTTTTCCCAAATAAATCCTAGAAATAATGAATTTGGAAATATCTCACATGCCCAAGCTGTTACAGGCAATCAAAATAAAGAAAAATATACTGATAATAACGTCATGGTTAGATTAGACGCTATGCTAGATAAGCTAATGCAGCTTAATGACAGTTCTCATAACTAAGTTATGCAAATAAATATAAGGATTGCAACATGGAATGCCAATGGTGCTTCCAGTTACATAAAGGAAAATGAAATTTCTCTTAAATTACATTTTATAGATACATATATTGTTAATCTCAGAAATACATTTCACAACAAAAACATTTTTCACCATTTATGTATATAACCTTATTGAAACAAACCATCCGGATGGGAAAGCGCACGCGGGATCTGCTGTTTTAATAAAGTCGGCCACTAAATACGAAATTTTAGATTCAGAAAAGAAGCCATCGATTCAAGCAAGTGGTGTTCAAGTTAACTGTAACAATGTCGATAAAAAGCTATATACGCCATATAGTTTCCACCAAGACAAATCTAACGCAACATGAATATGATAATTTTTTTCAATAGCTTAGGACGCCGATTTATTGTTGGAGGCGACTTCACCGCGAAGCACCCTTGGTGGAGCTCCAGGCTTATTAATCCAAAAGGAAGAAAGCTATTTAAGTGTATTAATGCGAATAATTTTAAAACTATATCTACTTATAGACCCACTTATTGGCCAAGAGATCCGACTAAAATTCCTGATTTACTTGATTTCTTCATTTCCTCTGGACAATCATCTAATTTACACACACGACAGTAACGATGTAAATTCAGATCAGATGCCTATTATTTTAAACTATAATACTTAGCTACAAACTATATGCAAAAATATGACATTGATTTCATCTAAAACAGACACTAAATATTTCACAAGCAGAAATGGGGGTTGGTTTTCCAAGAATTGTGGAACCAAAAATCAAACTATGGCTACCAAAAAAAAAGAAAAATAAAACACACAAAAATTTAGGGTTTTTATAAAAAATTATACAAGTAAATTATATGTTACTTTCCTTTATTTTCTTTTAATACGGTGGGGAATTACACATGTAACAACAACAAAAATTGAAGTTGAAGAGTCAGAAAACGATATAAAAAAAAAACGAATACATAATCGCGGTTAAAAAAGTATGTTTTACAAAAAAATGACAGGAAAATGTCTGTATATCAATGTCCATTTCAGGCTGACATCAGTTAGATACAGTGGGGCCTCCCAGATGCTCACGTAAAGACACACTAAATCGCTTCAGTATTGGCTGGGTAAAAATTTTAATCTCTCTTAAATCTGGCGAAGAAATTGATTAAGCTGTAGAAAATTTTACAAATTTTATCCATGAAGCAACTTTTCTTTCAACACCACAAACAATACAAACAATTGGAAATTAACTTTTAGTTTATGCAGAAATTAGAGATCTAATATGAAAAAAAAGACGACTGAGAAGAATTTGGCAATCCAGCAAAAATACATTAGATAAAACTAATTATAATCGTGCTGCTAATGATCTCAAGAAACGTATAGCGGAGTATAAAAATGAAGAAACTGCAAACTATTTAAGAAAGCATACAACTAATAATAACAATAGTCAGTAGAGTCTATGGAAAGTCGCCAAATATTTAAAAAGACCTACAAAAAGAGATATCCCTCTAAAAGATGAAAATGGTAACTGCGTTTATATTTATCAACTACGGCTTCCCTGAATTAATCGCCACTTTGCGTAGCACCGAACCCACTGTGCGATGGTCTAAAGATGAGAACGAAAATAACATATTTTTACTTTAAAAGTTTTAAATGAATATTTTTTATATTACTAATATACATTTTAAACGTTATGTTATCAAATCTTATCAAATGTACAAATAATATTTACCTTTTTGAAAATAAGTATTTTTACAACAATTGTGTGACTAGAGTATTTTACCGCTTTTAGTTTCATTCCAATTTAGCGCTTTTTGGGATATTTGTTTACCTTTCTACTTATAAATAGTTGGCAACATTGTAGTTGCTAAGTTTATTTCCTACATTCGTATACTTCCCTTGTTACATTTTTCGAACAATGTATAATATAAGTTCAGCAAAAATATAGATTCTGTGTTTTTCTTTTTGCTTATACATTTTTTTTTTTTTGACTTTGCTAACTTTTTGTTTCAGCTTCTTTTCATATTCTATATTTAATATATTGTTATTTTGTAGCTACGCAACATATCATACTGCAAAAGCCGTTCGGGATTTCTATATTTGCATTTCTATTTTTCAAAGTACATTATGAAAACGTTTATGCCGTTTTTCATGAAGTGAATTTATTCGAATATTACTCAGAATTGTCTTGAGATTTAGTACATTTCCTTGTTGGATCTTTTCCAATATTTATATTTTAATGGCAGTTTTTAAATAACTTCGATTAAGTTGATAAAAAGTATGTAAAACTGTGAAAGTTTTTGTTTTATTTTCATTTAAAATAAAACATTTTAGAATAAAAGTCAAACATATTTAACTAATGTATCGCTTAAGGTGACACTAACCAAAATTCATTCGTTGTTTCATAGTGAAAGCAATAAACAGAATTTCATTAGTTCAACCACAGAAGAATCACAAACAATATGTTTGTTATTTTAAGCCAACATTATCAATTGACACCATATAAAAATGAATCAATTGCGTATGCAATATATGACAATTGTAACAGGAGCATCAGTATCATCAACGAGAATATCATGACAAAATACGCGTTACAGGAAAATTGTCAAACATTTTTTAACAAGAACAAAGTCACAAAACAACACAAATGACAGCAGTCAAGGCTACAATTATGCATTGGCTCATTTATACGTTCATATATTTCATTCAACAATATTCGATTACCAATTTCAATTTTCTGCTCCAAATATTTTAATGTGTCTGTCAATGTAAGTACACATACATATGGATGTAATTCGAATACGCCTAGAATTATGCAGTGTTTGTTTGCTGGTCTATTCGATTGGCTGATGGAGTGACAGAGAGGATGGATGCTACAGGCAAATACAGTCCTTCATACTCGAAGTTGACTGGAAAAGTAATTAGGGAGGCAGCTAAAGCAAGGAGGGATCACGACTTATGTATATCATCCGTGGGTAATATTTAGTATTATGGGCAGTAAGGTATTGTAATTTTAAACCATTTTACCATTATAATGATATAACAATATGGTCCTTCTAATGATACATATTTGAACAATATTTTCCAAGGTTCATTAGTTTTCATGATACAACTTATTTTTTATAAAATCACCCTTTAAAGACATATTAATACTTTTGCTCCTCAGATTATTTCAGACCGGTATTATTTTCCTCTAAAATCAATTCATTTAAAAATAAAAGCAACCCTAATAAATTTAGTGTGATTATTGCAAAATTCAGCATCACAATCGCAGTAATTTGGTCGATTACCATAAATGCAGTCACCAAATAGCTTCATACAATTTTTGTTTTGTACCACAACACATACAACGACACAAGGGTGTTTATTTGTATGCATGCGTTTTGGCTGTACACTCCAGTTTCATTGCTCAAATCAAAGAGAAAGTATTGTGTTCTACAAAAAACGCGGTTAAATTTTGTGCATCCATAGAAATTTAATTCGATTTGTGTTTTGTTGAACACATCAATTTATATCGTGAGTTTGGCATATGGAATTTTAGAGCAGACCAATTGGAAATTTGACAAAATATGTATTTAAAATTTTAGTTGCCGAAATTCAATGAGTTTCTAACTTGATCCAATATGTGCCATTAAGATATCGGATGAGATTAGTCAGATCTAAGTCCGATATCCCAGACAGATCGTCCAATATGTGTGTGCTTAGTTTTGTGAATATAATGCCGTTTTCTTTTCTGACAAAAAATGTCGCCCTTTTTTGCCCTTTTTTGGAAAAGTATATTTTTTTATATATTCTGAATTAAGAGCAACCTCGTACTATATATCAATTGAAAGGGCTCAAAGTACTGTGTTCATAACTGCAAAAAAAATTTGAATATTATCCTCTTGAAAGTCATAGAGTGAAAATATTCAAAAATGGGGAACAATGGGGAAATATTCTCACACTATGACCTGAAAGAAGTCAATGGCTGGAATTTTCTGTGATTTACGAGGCCCCGACTTTGAGGCCTTTCGATTGATGTATAAGATAAGGTTGCTCTTAATTCAGAATACACAAAAAAAAAATACACTTTTCGAAACCAGGGCAAAAAAAGGGCGACATTTTTTGTCAGAAAAGAAAACGGCATAATACTACCCAAGGCCTCATACTCGTAGAAGAGATAATATATTATGTATTCCGAAGTTGTGGCAGTTATTTCGTGCTGAACTCCGAGTCTTTCTTCATAACAACCTATCAGCCAATGACCCGTCAACATGACAGCTATCCCTGATACGTCCCTTCTACTTCTACTGAGGTGAGATTTATCTTGAGTTGTAGTCAGGCATAACTCCTCTGCAGTCATGCATGTGCAATATTCTGCGATCTATTTTCCGCTACTCATAGGATGTGCACGAAGATTCCTCCCTTAATGACACCCATTGGTGTTGCGACTGATTCAGGAAAATTAAGAACGGAATCTATTGGTGTTGCGACTGATTCAGGAATATCAACAACGGAATCTATTTTCTTCTGCCCATTCATTACTTTAAAACCCCCTGTGGCCGCTGACGCCTACAAGAACCATCATTGAAAAGTGGCTTAACTCATTCACTGCCAACTACGAGTTATCTCGTAGAGGCAAACCTTACTCAACAGGCCAACTACGAGATAACTCGTAGCAAGAACTTTGCGATTATATTGAACATAACTTCGATATGACTTACTGAATTAACTTTATTATTTCATTTTGGCACACGGAAAAATTACTTTTTTCAAAAAAAAAAAAAAAAAAAACCCCGGTCAATTTTATTAAATTGGGAATTCGCCAAAAAATAATACTTTATTGAGGTTGAATTTTTATACATATAAAATTTAGTCGTGCTCAGATTTTTGACATTAAAGGTCATTTTTGATTTAATTAAATAGTATTTGTTTTAAATAACACTTTTATCGAATTGAAATAGAGGATAAGGACATTGTATTGTATTGTATTTTATAAAGAGGTGTTCGAAGTACTGCGACCAGAGTGATCTATTGTACTGTCCTCTGCTAATAGGTCGTCCCTATAAACTCTTATCCAACCCTGAAGCCCTCCGGAATTCGAGGATGTTGGTTGGTTTTAGTAATTTTATGTCGCTACCTAGTATCTGGAAGGAACCAGATGCTGTTTCCTTTTGCGCATTAGCGCTCCACAGTTCCCAAGTATGTGCTTTTGTGATTCGGCTTCCTCATCACAGAATCTGCACATAGGGTTTGCTACAATTCACAACCTGCTCATATGTTCCCTGAGCCTGCAGTGACCCGTTAAAATTCCGGTTAGTATTCTCAGACCATTCTTTGACAATCCAATGCACGACCCAAATCTCTTCTTGTTGTAGCGAACCAACAACATTTTGGATTGCCTTAAGCCCAAGTGGCTCGAGAAAAATTCCCATCTAACACAATTTTCATGTTCGCTGAGTACTCCTTCCCATACTCCTTTTCCTATTGCACAAAATGGTTCCGGCCCTATTAATTTTGTGGAAGCTCCCCTTCTGACAAGTTCATCAGCTTGCTCATTACCCTGAATCCCAGCGTGTCCCGGGACCCAATAAAAGCTAACCTTGTTGTGTTTACCTAGCTCATTTAGCTTCTGTGGACAGTCCCAAACTAGCTTTGAGTCTACTTCATAGGAGCTTAGTGCTCGAATAGCAGCTTAACTGTCTGATAATATGGTTATGTTCCTTCTTTTGTACTTCCTATTCCAGTTGATTTGTGCACATCTATCGATGGCATAAATCTCTGCTTGGAAAATGCTCGTGTGTATTCCCATTGGCTCGAAATATTTGGTTCTAGGCCCGAAGACTCCCGCCCCTGTTCCAATTTCGGTTTTTGACCCATCTGTGTATCATTTGATTGTATCTTCTCTTAGAGAATATGCTGTACTTAAACCGCTCCATTCTCTCTTATTGCTAAGTTTCGTAATAAAGTATTTCCTGAAATCATATTTCTTCTCAGCCCTGTCCATGGGGTAATCTAGGAGGGAGTAATCATTAACTTGGTTTATTTGGTTCCATTGCCCTTCATAAAGCCTGGTTATAGGTTTCTCTCACTTTATTCTGATTGCCGTTGCCAAAGCTTTCCTCTGCACCACTATATGTAGTGGGCTTAGTTCCAATAGTGCTTCGAGTGATGCCGTTGAGCACGTCCTCATTGCACCCATTATCCCAATGCACGCTAATCTTTGAATCATACTTAGCTGCATTTGAGTCGACTTCAGATCTGTTCTTTTGGACCAAGCTATAGCTCTATAAGTTACTATTGGGCGGACCATCATCGAGTACATCCAGTATAAAATGCTGGGTTTACATCCCCAGTTTTTACCCTCTACCTTTCTGCAAATCATTGTAGATCGCATGGCTTTCTCAGTGATGTGGTCGACATGTGCCTTCCATGTTAAGTCGTTGTCCAGTACTATCCCCAGATACTTCACTTCTGCTTTTGGTTCAATGACTTCTCCCAAAATTTGAGTTGCCCTCCATCTTGGAAGTTTCCTTTTCCTGGTAAATGGTACAATAGTGGTTTTCGTTGGATTGATGTTCAATCCTGTTGCCCTGCACTATTGACATATATTCCTCAACCCTCTTTGTACAATGTCACATAGGGTTTCCTCGAACTTGCCTTTTGCTATTAAGACTGTGTCGTCCGCGTAACCTTGGCGTTCTATTCCTGCTTCCAACAGTTTCATTAGTAATTCGCCAACAACCAGACTCCACATCAAGGGCGAAAGAACTCCTCCCTGTGGACATCCTCCGGTTGTGTTGACGGATATGGCCTCCCCCTCTGCTGTTGTTTCTAGTGATCTCGTGTAGAGCACTTCCACCATCAATTTTGATGTCACTGGGTCTACTCCTCTTGGTTTAATGCCCTTTCTATTACTTCGTGTGAAGTGTTATCAAAGGCTCCTTCTATATCTAGGAAGGCACAAACGGCTATTTCCTTTTCATCTATTGATTTCTGAATAGTTCTTATTAGGCTAGTGAGAGCGGTCTCTGTAGATCTGCCCGCTCTATACGCATGCTGGTTTGGATGTAAAGGCATCTGCTATAATATCCCACATCTTAGATAGTTGTCTACAGCTTTTCCAAGTGTTTTCAGCATAAAAGATGTTAGGCTTATCGGTCTGAAGGATTTTGGATGCGCGGTGTCCTTTTTCCCCACATTGGGTAAGAACACCACTCTTGGCTTCCGCCCGATATTTAACATGAATGGTAATAGTTCCTTCAAGCCCTTTTGTAAGAGGGCCGGAAAAATACCATCCGTTCCAGGGCATTTAAAGGGTTGAAAGGTACCTAAAGCCCATTCTAGTCTTCCCTAGAGCAAATTTATGCTGCTATTTGCCTGCTTGTCCGACTAGGGTTTCTTGGTCCGTTACTCGACCGCTCGTTGTCACCTGCCACACTTCCTGGAAAGTGTGTTTTTAATAACAGCTCCGCCCTGTCTCGGCCGTTCTTAGAGTAACTACCGTCCTCTTTCTTAAGTGACATCGTCATTCTTGGCCCACATTTCGCAAAGGCTTTGTATAGCCTTGCTGTTTCTGTAAGCGATTCTATGTTTTTGCAGAACTTTCTAATGCTAGTACGTTTAGCTTTCCTAATTTCTTTATTATACTCAGTCAGTTTGGCTTTATAATGCTCCTACTGCCCGTTACGCTTTGCCCCATTGCAGAACCTGCGATCTTCGGTTCTGAGTGTAGAGAGATTATTGTTCCAGCAAACCGAGGACATAGAAATATATTTAGATACTTTAGAAGTATCCAGTGACAATGATGATGAAAGTAGCAGTTCTGACAGTGAAAGTTCTGAGTCTGATAGTGATATTGAAAATATCCCAGCTAAACGAATTCGCGTTGGTGAGAATATTACATCTTCAGATAACGTTTGGAGTGAAATATAACAAGATCCTTCTCAGTTTCCATTTAAAGGGATACCATTTATGAATGTTCCTGAAAATTGTGTAACACCTGGAGATTATTTTGATTTATTTTAAACAGAAAACTTTTTAACTTACTTGGTTGAACAAACCAACCTTTAGGCCAATCACGAAATTAGTAAAGCACCATTGCTGAGATCATCTCGTTTAAAAAATTGGAAAGATACAAGCAATGAATAGCTTAGAGTGTTTTTTCGATTATTGTTACAGATGGGGCCTATCACTTTACCACACATCACGTCAAATTATTGGAATCAAGTAAACTGTATGGTCTGAAAGTTTTCCAGAAGAGAATGTCAAGAAATCTGTTTCAAATGTTTCTTCGATTTATTAATTTTTCAAATAACGAGCATCAAACAACCAACCGTTTTAAAATAAAGCCAATCCTACAACGTTTCAATGATACATATTGATGTGTCCATGGTTCTTCGGAGAAGCCGATTAATTTTTCGCCAATATATTAAAAACAAAAGACATAAATATGGGATAAAATAATTTGAACTCTGCGAATCAAAGGAGAAAATTCATTAAGGGTGAAAATTTATGAAGAAAAACAAGTTGATTGTTGTAAAAATCATGCCAGTGAGGTTGTCGTGAGCTTAGTGGAAGGTTTGCTTGCCAAAGGTATAATCTTTACATGGATAGTTTTTATAATTCCGTGGGTTTAACAAAAACCTTAACTAATAGATCTACGTATGTGTGTACATTGGTACTTTGAGAGCCAGTAGAAAAGAAAATTCGAAAAACGTAATTCAAAAAAAGCTTAAAAAAGGCAAATCAACATGGGCTCGAATATATTCGGTAGAAGTTTGTAAGTTGGAAAGACATAAGGGAAGTACTCACAATATCCGAGACACACTATGGAAACATGGGGGAAATAATGAATAGAAATAAAAAATCTCCATAAAACCTGATATTGTTCGGCACTATACATTGGAATGGCTGGAGTAGATCGTAGCGATCAAAACATTTCATATTATTCACCATTAAGAAAATCTGTGCGATGGTACAAAAACTTGGGCTTCAATTTTTCGAAATGTTTATGCATAATGCTAGGTTACTTTACACCCAAAATAATTCTTCAAACAAAAAACTGTCAATATCGCAATTTTGAGAAAAGAATACTTCGCTGGTGAACCTAAAAACATTGATGCTCGCATCGAAACTAGAGACAGTTTCACTACTTGGAATCAATTCCACTAACGGAAAAGAAAAACAAGTAAGAAACTTATAGTCGGTCTAGACCGACTATACGATACCCTATACCATGCGTTTAGAGACCATATCTCTCAGGCCCAACTAACTGGATATAAAAAATAAGCATAAACCAAATTTGAGTGGGATTTTTATTAATTTTTTTGGCTGCAGATATGAAAAAGTTCATATCGGATGCTATATCTATATGGGGACTAGGCCCAAAAATGGACCGATCCCGACCATGTTTGGTAAGGTCTCTTGTATTTTGCAAAAATATATACAAACAAAATTTGAGAAGAATCAGTGCAATATTTTTGTTTTTTGATAGATTTAAGTGAAGATCGGGAAGCAGCTCTATATGGGGCCTATGACTAAGAGTTTTCCAATAGGGATCATTTTTGGACTACTGATTAATGGATGTAATATATACATACAAACCCAATTTAACTAAGATTTATATGATAATTTGGATCTTATGGCAATTTAAGTCGATTTCATAGGGGTCATTTGTATGGGGCCTAGGTCTGAACATGGACGGATTCCCACCAATTTCAATAGCGTTTATCCCATGGCCGATAAAAGCTTATATACCAAATTTCATCAAAATATAAATATATTTGCGACCTGCAGTTTGATTACAAGCTTTACATGGACACACAGACCGACGGACGGACATCGTTAAATCGAATCAGATAATGTTTCTGATTCGATCGGTATAATAAAAGATGGGTCTAGGTCAAATATTTTTGGTAGTTCAAACAGCAGCACAAAGTCATTATACCCAAACCACATAGTGGTATAATAAACCAACTAAGCCGTGTCGTGTTTGTAATAAGGAAACCAGCGAATGTGAAAAGAGGTATATTTGTGCAGAGTGCCCTGAAAAGCCAGCTCTTTGCGTGAATAACCGTTTTAAAATTTATCATTATGAAGAATAATAATAACAAAAAATTAATTATATTTTGTTGTGTCATGTTGTGTTTATTGAAATAAAGTTAAATGCTCCTTTTATTACATTTTGTTTGTTTATCTTGAAATCAAATAAGAAATTATGGACAAAATAACGTACGGGTTATCTCGTAGTTGGCATATCGATATAAAATTTTACATAAGTAGGGCAAACTACGAGATATCTCGTATTACCTAAAAATGCCTAAGTTTATGTTGGCACCTTACGTTAGATTTATGAAAACGGCCTTGGCAGTGAATGCGTTAACTTTGAGAGTTCTTTCTTGCACTGTCCTACCATAACGAAAGATACAATATGAGAACTAAGAGAGCAAGTGCCGCCTGACTGCCAACAAAGTTGTCTATATTTTCTTCGAACTTATATGAGCCTGATTGGTAGTCTATAATAAAGTTGAATGTCAAGATCATAGGACAGTACACTTGCACCGACACCATAATTCATTTTTGAGCCATTTTTGTGAAGTGTCACATATCTAGAAAAACATACGACGTCTTAAACTCATCGAGCCAGCGAGTCATTAATGAGCGTAATTATATCTTAGAGGGATTTCATGTCAAGTGCACCAACTTTTGAAACCGATGTCTTCCGATCGGGATGAAGATTGCACCAAGGTTAGTCCTATTGGATAGTAGTTTAGACCCAATTTTTCAACAAGATCGGTCCAGATCTCTCTGAGTTAGAGGGGATCAAAATTTGACATTTTGGCCAAACAGGTGTTTCTTCTCATCCATGTAACTTATTACCTATTGTTCTTAGAAAATTTTCTACTAAAGAGTTTAGATAGCTATTTATTCAATATTTCGGAAAAATTACTTAAAAAAAAAAAAAATTTGTAGACTTTTTTTTTTGCTAAATTAAAGCATTTTTTGCCTTTTTTCAAAAAGGGCATTTTTTATTATTTTTTTTTTTTCATAAGAAAGCTTAGGATTTTTCCTTTAAGAGCTTTTTGGTCGCTTAGTGGGATGGGAGTGGGATATCTATCAAAATAAATGTTTTGTAACTCAAGACAACGGTTTTTCAATTTTTCACAAATGAACTATTTTGAATTTTTTCCTATTTGTGTGTAAAACCTTACAAATAAAACTTACACTGAGAAACTAGACAAATTAACCTTTCCGAAGGTATATAACATACCTAACTAAAATTTTATACCCTCGATACTGTAATACCCAGAATATGTTAACCTCAGGAAAAAAAATCGCTTTTGTTCTATAGAAATGTTGAAAAATTATTATTTTTTATTTATTTTTAATAATAATTAAATTAATGTATAATAATAATAATATTAAAAATAAAAAGATAAATAATTTATTAAAATTTAATCTTAATTGCATTAGATCCATTTATATCATAGCTATTTTTATACTTAATTTATTGTAGCTGATGAAGTATTTAAGTCTTTTAAATTTTTAAATACCCAGTCCCTCATCCAGCTTTTTTGTCGCCTTTATTTACTGCGTTTTTTTTTGTCAATCCTTTCTTGGCGTTACTAGGTTCAGCTGTTGATTTCGCTGCTGGTTTATTTGTTGTCTTTGGAAAGAAATCGCATTGAATAGAGGCAGAAAACTTTTTCAACTTGAGTTTTCCATCGACAAGCAGTATAAAAGCATGGTATTCAGCGGTGCCATCGATTTTTACCGCAGCATCGAATCTGCTCTTCAGTGTTTTCAATGCTTCCTGATGATCCTCCTTGCTAATAAAAACTATTTTAGTTTCTTTACAATAATTCTTTGCCCAATGGAATAAAGCGGTCGCATCTGAGATGCGATCTTGATGAGAGCACTGTAGGCTATACTTTGCTGCATTTCATTTTAAGGCTTGCTCCAATACCATCACATGCTCCTTTACCATGAGCAGTAGGATGAAAATGCCACTCAGCTGGCATTCCAAAATCTTTTTCATGGGCCATAAGATTTGCCAAGCTACTTTTGTTTTTAAAATGTTGACGAGCTCCGTCCGAAACGTATTATACCTTCCTTACTGTAAATTTAGATTTTAGAAATTTTAGTATTCTCTTCTGGTACTCATAAACTGCAACGGTATCATGTTTTAAATCGTCGGATATGATTGCCATACTTTTGTGTTCCAGTTTTTCATCTTTCATGTAGTAAATAACTACTGTGAGTAGAGTTGCTTGGTTGTTATTGAAGTGGAATGCTTGAATGGCATCCTGAAAAACATATTTACAGTTTTCATATTTATAGAATTCACCAGACTTCAAATGTATTTTCAAATCCTTGAAGAATGACCATTGCTCTTTGACTAAAAAGTCATGGGTTCTCAAGTTTAGCAATCCTGTACACATTTCTTCCACAAAATCATCCACATTTAAAATGATTGTTTTCAATGTGCATCTGTCAGTCTGAATCCAAGAATCAAATTTGACCTCCTCTATATATTCTCGATCTAAAGAGTTGATTAAATTTTCTTTGATGAATGTGGTTTTCGGGCAATTGTTACATTCACCTAAGTGGCAAGAAGTTGTTTCATTAGGACACATAGTCAATTTAAGGCAATCGCGGTAATCGTGTAAATCTTCTGCCGAATCATCTATTAAATAATTTAAGTAGATTTCGTTCAACATCAGTTTAAGATTTTCATGGTAACTGCAAACGCATACTGTATGAATTCCGCTGCTTTCTGCCAAAACGCAATGTTTTGGCCTCATTTGGGTTAATTTCGTGAAGTCAATTCTAACATCCTCGTGTTCAGATTGAAATGTGCAAATAACTCTATCAGGTTACAGATAACCATTCTCTTCTGTTATGTTATGATGGTATGTTACATACCTTCGGAAAGGTTAATTTGTCTAGTTTCTCAGTATAAGTTTTATTTGTAAGGTTTTACACACAAATAGGAAAAAATTCAAAATAGTGCATTTGTGAAAAATTGAAAAACCGTTGTCTTGAGTTACAAAACATTTATTTTGATAGATATCCCACTCCCATCCCACTAAGCGACCAAAAAGCTCTTAAAGGAAAAATCCTAAGCTTTCTTATGAAAAAAAAAATAATAAAAAATGCCCTTTTTGAAAAAAAGGCAAAAAATGCTTTAATTTAGCAAAAAAAAAGTCTACAAATTTTTTTTTTTTTTTAAGTATTTTTTCCGAAATATTGAATAAATAGCTATCTAAACTATTTAGGATAAAATTTTCTAAGCACAATAGGTAATAAGTTACATGGATGAGAAGAAACTCCTGTTTGGCCAAAATGTCAAATTTTGATCCCCTCTAACTCAGAGAGATCTGGACCGATCTTATTGAAAAATTGTCTCTAAACTACTATCCAATAGGACTAACCTTGGTGCGAATTTCATCCCGATCGGAAGACATCGGTTTCAAAAGTTGGTGCACTTGACATGAAATCCCCCCTTAGTATATTTTTAATAAAATCTAAAATTTTTCATCTGTCTATTATCTCAGTCAGTTAAAGAAATCTAGTCATATTTCAATATTCCAATAGTATGTATTTAGAGCAATGTGTGCTTCAAAAGTACTTAACTTTTTCCACTGATTCAAAGCTTATGTTAAAAAATGTGCACCAATCTTCAATGGATTTCAAAGAAGCACGAGAAGGCCCACGACTATCGCAATTATCTCCCAGTCTCTACAAATTCGGCTTATAATAAATATTAGCTCACTAAGGTGCTAAAGTTCACCCCAGTAGTTAAGCCACTCCCTTCCAAAGATTTGAGATTTCTTGGAGTTTGATTTTTGTCTTTAAAACTTTCTTTCGAAATTTCCTTATTTTATCATTTGTGGGCCTTCCAAGCAACTTCTTTACCAGCAACTGTAACTTAATTATTTTCAGCTAAGCATCCGAATTGTTCGCTGATTACAATACGGGAGCTCACTTTCATACATAAGGGTGGTGAATTCGGTAGGCTCCTCACCTAGAGCGTAGAGGCCCTGGCCTCCTTAAATTAATATTTGCCAAGCATTGCAAACATCATATATTTCCATATTTATCTATTTAGCTGTATTAGAGTCGGTATATACTCGTAGCTTAATATGATTTCAAAACAGTAATGATTTTATTTATTACATATAAATAGAGTGCGAGCTGGATTTGCGCAACCACCCATTATCGCAACACTCCGATTTGAGCAACAGGTCATTTTTTTGCATTCAAGCCTTTATAACCGCAACTTTTTTTAGAAAAGGTCCTGATAAGTACAACTAACACCGAAAATTGTGTACACATATTTTTTTTTATTATTTTCTCTTTATTATTTTCTCTTTCTCAGAAGCGTAGTTTGAAAATGTAGCTGGTTCACAATAAATGACTCATTTATAAAAAAAAAAAAAAGTTTCCTGCTACGGCACTGATAAAATAAGAATTTTCGACAGTTTATTTACAGTTACTTTTTTGTTTGGCTTTATCTAATTTTCTTTGATTTTATATGAGATTTTTTTAAGTAGAGTGCAGATCACTTTTAAGTTAAAATATGGGGGTAGTGAGAAAAGTTATAAAATTGACAATTACACAAAAATGGAAAACTTTAAACAAACTAAATCTTGGAGAATCCGTGAGAAATATATGTGTCAATTATAAAGTAAATAAACTCACAGCTTGCCGTATTAAAAAGAAGGAGGTTGCTATACAAAAATTTGTTACTAATACTGAATCCGGATCAGGAAACCGTGCAACACTAAAGGCTGCAAACTATCCAAAAATGGAAAAGATTCTGTTTAAATGGTTTATTAAACAAAGAGGAAATTTTAAAATCAAAAGGTTGTGTTTCCGCAATAAAAAAAAGAAAAACCTGGAAGTTTTAATGCCAGCCTTGGATGGATAAAGAACTTAAAAAGCGCCACGGTATACGTAGACTAAAAATATATATGATGAAAAGCTTTCAAATAAGCCAGAGAGTGTAGATCCATTTATTTATCAATTTGAAAAAAATCTGTGAACTGAAACTAACTCCCGATCAGACATACAATTGCGGCGAATCAGCTCCTGGACGTTTCGAAGGATAGAATAACGGTCTTGCCTTGCATGAATGAAAATGGAACTCATAAGTTAAAATTGCTAGTTATTGGGAAATCTGAGAATCCCCGAGCCTTTAAAAACTTTTTTAACAAAACTGTTCTTTACAGAGTAAACAAATTAGCCTGGATGACGTCCGTTATTTTTGAGGATTGTTTTAAAAATGTGTTTGTCCCAGAGGTTTGTATTTTGTAATCACTTAAGTTGACACAAGTAAGCTATACACCTAAAACTTTGTCCATATCTCGCGTAGGTAAAAGAGTGTCTACAATTTAAAGATCTTCCCAAAAAGCTTTACTGCTTATAGATAACGCACCATGTCATCCAAAAGAAAATGAGCTTAAAAGTGATGACGGCAATTTTGTTATAATACATCTGCCTCCAAATTTCACAGCTGTACTCCGACCTCTCGACCAAAATGCAATTAATTTAACAAAGTTGTATTACAAAAAAAAAAAACCTTCTAACACATTTGGTTGGTATAAGCGGTTCAGACTTAGAAACAAAGCTAAAAGCTTTTAATACCTGCAAAGCAGTTACTCTTTTGGCTAATGCGTGGGACAAGATTTCTGCCATCGCCATTAAAAAATGTTGGAGCATTCTTATGTCCAATAATGACGAATAGATAAGCGAAGAAGGTCTGCCTTTAAATATTGTAAGGGACCAAATGATTAATGAACAGGCGCTACTAACCCCATGTATTTAGGGTTAGCTCCAAGCTACTTTGCATAATGTGAACATTTCAGATGAAGGAATCGCTGAATGGGTCAACGAAGCTATTCTAGAATATAATGAAGAAGAAGCTGAAGGTATAAATATTTCAGATGAAGAACATTTTATTGATACGGAAGAAGAACAAAACTCAAAAATAAAAACTGAAGACATCATCAAAGCCCTTGATATGTGTATTGAGTGGGCATCTGTGAATGACATTCCTGTCGAAAAACTGAATGTTATCCAGGAAATAAAGGAAGATGCCATAACGAAAAAATTTAAAGTAGCTAAAGTTCAAAATAAAATCAAACCTTTTTTAATTGAAACTATTGTTTGTTTATTTAACAAAATGTTATGAATAAGACTGTTAATTACACTATGCACGTATTTATTTTGTATTTAGTTTTTTTTTTTTTTGTTAATAAATGAATTGATTTAATTAAAATTAATTAAAAGTATAAGCTTTCTGATAAAAATTTTATAAACAAGTAAACTAATATAAAACTAAATCATAAAATATTTAATGGTCGGTTATTGCAACCAATTCGGCTATTTCAATGACCCTGATTTCATATCGGTTGCGCAAATCGAGCACGTACTGTATTTCCAACTGGCATTTTGGTGACATTTCAAATTAAATAATTTAAAACACAATCACATGAACATGGCTCTTTAATTGTTGTAACTAAATTTGTTTATGTTGTCAATTTGTACAATTTATTCTTATTTTATTTAATTTCTGTTGACAAATTTACTACTTAATTGGACATTGATGTAAAAATGTCAAGCAATTGTAGAAGTTTTTGTTACAATTTCCCGCAGAGATGGGTAAAAAAAAAATGGCTGAATATTCCTATACTGCTTAAACAAATTGCCTGTAGAGAAAAAAAGAGAAAATATTTTCCAATCGTAAAAGGTCAAAAGCTTTAAAGTCAAAAGAGAAAATTAAAGTAATTGTTTCAATCCAGTTATTACCCCCTGTTTCAGATGATCCCACTAACTATATGCGTTAACCCTTAAATGCATGATTTTTTATTTTTGATTAAAACAAATTTTAATCATCTACAAAATTAACGTAAGTGAAAGAAAAAATAATATTATAACCACGAAATTCGTATTTTCTTTTTATTTTCGAAAAACATACTGATGCATATCTGCATCATCATGCACAATCATTCCTTGAGTTCTTATAATAACCTGTAAACAGCAATGACATCTCAAACAATGTTGATTGTATTTTAATCCATGTTTTTATTTATGAAATATGAAATAATGTTCCAAAAATTTTTAAAATAAATTATGTGGTGTGGAATATTAAAAAATAATTATTTTTTGCATTTAATCATAAAGGCACATTGCAATTTGGCATGTCCACTGAGTTGTTCCCTTGCGCTCCGGTATTTTGCATCGCAGTCTGTTGGCAAATATAGGCCAGTGATCAACGCCGTCTTTTCTGACATCTATTGGTGGCAAAGGGTGAGGTTCCCTCTCGATTTTTTTCTTGCTTGTAAATTTGTTTCTAGCGAGGTATTGTCAGGTCGACCTCTTTTGTTTCCGCTTAATTGTTGTCCAATTTTGCAAAGGGTATCAGCCAATTCATTTCGAAACTGACCAAGACTTAGTAACTGCTTACTGGAGACAAGCAATAGCATCTTTTTCATAAGTTTCCAAGCGTTTATTACCGCAAGGTCCAAAATGTGGTAAAATAAGCGAAGGTACCACTTTCGGCTCTTGACCGTTATGCGATAGCGACCTAAGTAGCTATCCATAAGGTCAAATCCACCTATATGCTTATTATATTCTTGGACAACTTTAGGCGCTTATCATACCGGCTTATACTGCTCAGAGGTTGAGAACCAATATATGTCGACAATAAGGTAACCAGTTTGTTGTCTTTCCACACAGTCACTGTCAAATCAACCCCGTCATAATGAGCAGTTCTTTCTTCATACGTTCCTTCAAGAATCATAAGATCTTCTTATCCGGAAGCCGACAGTTTGGCAATCTGTTTGTTGTACGGTTCCAACGCAATGTATACCTTGTTTTAACAAATAATAAGCCAGCGGCAATGAAGTATAAAAATTATCAAAATATAATATGTGATATTTCATCCGCGGTATCACTTTGGCTAACCGTACAACAATATTGTTTGTGGCTCCTAGGTCTGGCTCATCTGGTACCCTTTTATCTTCTTGGCCAGAATAAACTTCAAAACGGTATGCATATCCCGTAAGATTGCATAGCAAAAACAGTTCTTAGCCCCCCTTATGGGGCTTGTTTGTCAAGTACTGTTTGAGAAAATTACCTATTTTAGTTGAACACATCTGCTCGTCCAAAGAGAGATGCTGGTCAATTGGTATAGATGAAAATGTTTCATTTAGATGGTCTAAGACAGGTCTTATCTTGTGTAAGCGATCGTGATTTGGGTGATCTCTAGGAAGATGCTTTTCATTGTTGTTAAAGTGCAACACACTCCTTATAGTTTCAAAACGGTTTACCGGCATTGCACTCTTTATTGGTTCATAACCATATTTTTCGTGCCAACAAGAGCGAACACTCGGGAAATGTTGAATTGAAAAAGCAAAGTCCTTATGAATTTTTTTAAATTGTCAACATTTGTCACAAAAGAAGTTGCAGTGTTGCTTTTAGTGGCATAAAGATTAGTTTCATCTACGATTTTTGAAAGGAAGTCTAGAGTAAAAAAGTGGAGAGAAAACCTGTATGGGGTTTCTAACTCGGCTATATCTTCATCTAATGTTCCAGGTTCGTAAGCAATTATAGATTCATCATAACATAAACGATTTTTTTTCAAACAAGGCTGCGTTTATCAAACAAATTCATGAAGTTGTCTTGGACTTTATTTTGTACATGTGAACCATACTCAGTAGTAAGTGGATCAGTTTTTTCGCCAGGATCGTGGTCAGCGGTTTCTTGTTCACCTAAAGGGCCGGCTTCTTCCGCCAAATTTTCAAGAAGGTCCCTAGTGATCGCGTAAAATTGATCTTCGTCATCATTTTTATCTTCTAGCCCATCTTCCGAAACGTTACCATCTTCTAAATCAGCTAGAATCTTTTCAATGTCTTTTGTTTTCAGCGATCGAGACATACTAAGAATGTCAATTCACAAGAAATTGTTAAAAAAAAAAAAAAGTAGAATATTAAGGCAAATTTAACAGTATATATTTATACAAACATAAAAATATAAACAAGAACTCTCTTTAATAGAATAGAAAATATTCAGAACTGATTTCGCATACTGATGTATATCTACATCATATACAAAATACAGTTTTTCATGCACAAATTCATCAGCATTTAAAAACTTGAAGATAAAATGCATTTTACTTACCTTTTGCTATCCAAAAACAATTTTTTTTACAATATTTTATGTTAATTTTATATAAATAAGCACACTTTTTAACGCACAACAAAATGAAATAATTCACAAACTGAGTTGCTCCTGTTAAAATTGTAACAGACAATAAAAAAAAACATGTGAGTAAGATCACAGGGGAGATGTGTAAACATCTGGTAATAAATAAAATGCAGAAAACAGCGATAAAAAGGTTATTTCATATAATAATTATTTCACCAAACAATCATAAGTCATACCGATTTGTCTTCATGGTCACATCTTACACGTAAGATGTGACTATCGCATGTACGCTGTTTTTGTGATTGTATTGTGAAATATAAATTTACCCCCCTGCGCGTATAGATGTTTACACAACAAAAAGCGTATTGAGCTTTTGTTTGCAAAAGATAACGGAAAATCAGTGATGTCAATTTCATATGTAAAAAAAAAATAATGCAAACCTTACCACATCAAGCGCTATGAAGGTTTTAATATGTGATGTAGGTCTAGATCACTATGCATTTAAGGGTTAACATACTCGTACGAGTTTCTCCATTTGTAAGTATGAGTAATATTTTACCAAGCTCAATATGACTTATACGTATGGTCGTGCTACTTACTACCTGTCGGACAAAATAAAGTATAAAAGTATAATTTTTTCTTATATTTGTGAAAAAAATGATTCATTGGTATAAAATGTCAAAAAAAAACTGATGAATTCATTTATTGCATCTTAAATACTATAGAAATAATAATAAAACAAAAACATTTAACATAAAATATTACATAATAACTTATAAAATTGAAATTAGATTATTTTTTGGTTGGACAAAATACAGTATAAATTTGATTTATCTTTAAACAAAATCTTAAATATGCAACAAATTAATATTTTGTTGCACCACCTTTGTTATTTATGACCTCTCTGAGTCTGTTAGGCATACTTAATGTCAAATTTTTAAAAATATTTTTTGGAATCGCATTCCATTCGGCTTGCATTTTATTCCAAAATGTATGAATGTTTGTCCGCGACTCCATCGGAATTTTGTCATCAAGTATGGTCCACAAGTGTTCTATTGGATTTAAGACGGGACTCTGAGCAGTCCACTCCAATTTTTCAATGTTATTTGCAACAAAAAATTGTTTTGCGACTTTGCTCGTATGTTTAGGGTCATTGTCTTGTTGAAATAAAAAGTCCCCCAAACCCATTTCTTCAGCACTACTGTTAAGATTTTCTTGCAAAATACTAACGTAGTGCTCACCAGTCATTCTTGAATCTATTTTGACCAGACGTCCCGCTCCTGCGGTTGAGAAACAGCCCCACACCATGAGACTACCGCCACCATGTTTCACCGTATGAGTAATATTTTTTGCTTTGAGTCTCTGTGAAGGTTCACACCACACTCGTTGACGACGTTTTATATTTATACCCTATACCACTATGTGGTTTGGGTATAATGACTTTGTGCTGCTGTTTGTAACAACCAAAAATATTTGACCTAGACCCATCTTTAATTATACCGATCGAATCAGAATCACTTTCTGAGTTGATTTAACAATGTCCGTCCGTCCGTCCGTCCGTCCGTCCGTCCGTCCGTCTGTGTGTCCATGTAAAGCTTGTAATCAAACTGCAGGTCGCAAATATGAATATATTTTGATGAAGTTTGGTATTTGATCTTCTATCGGCCATGGGATGAACGCTATTGAAATTGGTGAGAATCGGTCCATGTTCAGACCTAGCCCCCATACAAATGACCCCTATGAAATCAACATATATTGCCATAAGACCCAAATTATCATACAAATCTTAGTCAAATTGGGTTTGTATGTATATATTACATCCATTGATCAGTAGTCGAAAAATGATCCCTATTGGACAACTCTTAGTCATAGGCCCCATATAGAGCTGCTTCCCTATCTTCACTTAAATCTATAAAAAAAACAAAAATATTGCACGGATTCCTTTCAAATTTGGTTTGTATATATTTTTTCAAAGTATAAGTGACTTACCGATCGACTCAGAATCACTTTTCGAGTCGAAATAGCAATTTCCGTCCGTCCGTCCGTCAGTCTGTGTGTTCATGTAAAGCTTGTAATCAAACTACAGGTCGCAAATATTAAAATGTTTTGATGAAATTTGATGTATAAGCTTTTATCGGTCATAGGATGAATGCTATTGAAATTAGTGAAAATCAGTCCATGTTCAGACCTAGCCCCATACAAATGACCCCTATGAAAACGACATAAATTGCCATAAGTTCCAAATTATCATATAGATCTCAGTCAAATTGGGTTTGTATGTGTTTATTACATCCATTAATCTGTAGTTCAAAAATACTCCCTACAGGAAAATTCTTAGTCATAGGCCCCATATAGAGCTGCTTCCCGATCTTCACTTAAATCTATCAAAAACAAAAATATTGCACAGATTTTTCTCAAATTTGGTTTGTATATATTTTTTCAAAGTATAAGAGACTTTACCAAATATGGTCAGGATCCGTCCATTTTTCGACCTAGTCCCCATTTAATGGGCCTATGAGATAGGGTCTCTAAACGCATGGTATAGGGTATCATATTGTCGGTCTCGACCGACTATAATTTTCTTACTTGTTTTTAATTCAAATTTGAACTCGTCTGACCAAATAATGCGATTCCAAAATGATTCGGGCATATTTACATATTTTTTGGCGAAGCCCAACCGCTTTTTTATGTTTACAGCACGTAATAGTGGCTTTTTCTTCGCATAGCAGCTTTTTAAACCGCTACGGTTGAGTCGTCTTTGTACTGTCCGGGATGAAATATTTAATTTTGACGCTTCCTTTATCTTTCTGGCAGAAGTAAATGGATTTTTTTTTGCCAGAATTGCAATATGGGCATCATCACGAACTGAGGTCTTATTTTTTCTACCACATAGCTTCTTTAAACTTTCGTTTGAAGTTCTCATTTTAAACATTTCAAATATTTTTCTGGCTCCAGGTAATGAAATATTATATTTTGTGGATAAATCTTTGTATTTCATCCCATTTTGACGATCTTTTACCAGCATATCTTTCAAATCTTTTGACAAAGGCTTCATTTCGGGTTTCGGTCGAAATATTTTCAATTATTTGATGAAATTGACTATTTACATACATTCTTCTATAAACACGTTTTAAGAATCTTGAGATTTTAACAATAACTTACCTCTTTTTATTAAATTTCGTAAATAGTTCAAAAAAAATTTTAAAAATTTTCACCAAAAAATAATCACACTTTATTTTGTCGCACTATTATAATACCGAACTTAATTATTTGATCGCAAGAACAGAAAAAGAAAGTAAAACATAATAAATTTTGTTTTTAATGTAAACATTAGATGTTTATCTATAACGGGACTGTAAAAAAAAAATTATCCTAATACTCTTAAAGCCAAATTAAGAGCAATTATTATTGATTTTACTCTTTTATACTTTATTTTGTCCGACAGTGATATCTTGTGAGATGTTTTTAAGGAATAACATTATTTTAGAAATTGTTTATTTTAAATTTGTTGGTATTTAAAAAAAATAAGTTAAGCAAACTTGAACTGCTTCTCATGAATTATTTGGCACTAATGAAATATATTAAATTCAACTTTTAAATGTTTTAAAGCAGTCTTTCTAGACATTCAGCCAGCTTGGCATATGGGGTTATTGTACATGATCATAAAATTCATGCCTGTTTATCTAAAGGTATTTATCTGAAAACAGTTTTATGTAAAAATCAAAGGGGAAACTTTCGAATTATATAAAATAAATGCTGTTTATATTAGGTTCTATACCTTATACCATATATATAGCAGATATACCTGTACTCGATAATGTCATGGTAGGTACATACGCTAATCACGCAGCTGTTAAGGTAACAAGTGATTCCCCCGATAAAACATTTTCATCTGTATAAAATGAAATCAATGAATGGCTGAAAAAATGGAGTCTTGAATTTAATTATGAGATATCGCAACATACAACTTTTATACTCAGAAGAAAACATTTCCCTTCAATTATTTTATATGGTAATACAATTCGGCAGAGTGATACTGCAAATAGAAGTGACTTGCCTGAAAAGATCACAACAAAAATAAACAAGAACATTTCAAAACAAAAACTAAACTGGCTTTGAAGCCCAAAATCCCAGCTAAATCTAGCAGGCAAGAGAATATATAAGGTAATACTCAAATCAGTGTGGGGTGGTATGGTATGCAGTTATAGAGCCCAGCTACATACAGAAAACGGATTCGTTACTGCCAACCGAATTTTGATAACCTCATACTCTACCACATTATTCTGTCGTGATTTTGACCAAACGTATATTATTTGAAACGTATTTCGATTTTAATCAAACGTATATTATTTGGAAAGTATTTCTTGTTAGCAGTTCATCAGATTTATAGATTTTTAAATTTTTTCCTTTATTTTGAGTAAATTGCATTTAAAGTTTCTGCTAAGGCATACATAAAATTATACAATAATATGTGTGTGTTTATTAAATTTGTTAATGTGTTTGTAATAAAAATGATTTTGTTTTTTGTGTTGATTTGTGAATCGGCTATAATTGATCAGCATACCTTTAGGGTCCTTATATAATGAAAAGATAAAATTTCCTAGAATTTGCACTCGAATTTTGAGGGCTTAAAGCAGCTAGTATATGTTTATTATACACATTATTCAGTGCTCCGAAAATATACCTGGTCGGTTTAGACCGGATATAATTTTCTTACTTGTTAACATTACCTATATGACCGGTATCCGACATTATACTAGAAACTTCACTAAATAAAAATACGTTGTGCAAGTATTTATTTCAAAACTTTGTTTTTATTAAAAGTTTAAAAACTCAGTCAATTTTTAACACATTTTTTTAACCATAGCTTAATTTTACTCATAAGTAGATATACTCTTATAATAAATTCGTATATTATATGAATCCTAAGTCCTTCGTGTCCCAGAATCTAACACAGTGCAGTTAGACTGTCGGATTGGATGTAAGTAAGTGCCCTCTTGCCTTTTTTTCTAAAATATTCAGTCACGCACACATATATAGGGAAGACTTCTGGTTGAAAAATGGATGGATATTTTCCCATGGGTAAGGTATGTTAAAAATTGGGACCGAATATGCCCGCGCTTGTGTCCCCATTTGATTGTTTTGAGCCATCTGTGAACTACACACGAGAACCCTGCTCTAATTCACAGGTCCTACTGGACAATAAGCTCCATTCCAATATCGTTGCTTAAAATTTTCTGATGATGTGACCCTCTTTAGGGGGTCGTTGGTGAAGAGCCTTACAACTCTGATATCAGCGTTTAGGTAACCTTCTTTCATATTACCAAAATCCTGAAGTCGTACGGCACTGATGTACGCATATTCGATGATGATGACCGGTGATATTAATACAGGCAATGTGGTACACATTGTTCAAAATTACCATAGCATTCGCATGCTCAACCTTTGGCCACCATGCAGAAGCAGAACAAGTAACCATTGGTTTCACAATAGTCCTTAACGACCAATAGATTATGTGGAGTCTTAAACTAAATAGACTTTGACTAGGATACTTGACTTCGTCCGAGAACCTTATTGTCAAACCGTTCAGTCTTGGTTTCACAAGGCTGGTATCGGTCTATACGATTTAGGTAACTGTTCAGATTTCCTGCCTACCTTGGTATAAATATTACTTTTTCGTCTATTGAGATTGATGGGACAAAACCACGTAGAAGGTAAAATTTAAAAATGTGCACAAATCAACTTGAATAGGAAGTACAAAAGAAGGGACATAACCTTACTATCAGATAATCAAGCTGCTATTCGAGCACTAAGCTCCTACGAAGTGGACTCCAAGTTAGTATGAGACTGTCTACGGAAACTAAATGAGCTAGCTAAACACAACAAGGTTAGTATTTGTTGGGTCCCGGGACATGTTGGGATTCAAGGTAATGAGCAAGCTGATGAACTTGCCAGAAGGGGAGCTTCCACAAAATTAATAGGGCCGGAATCGTTTTGTGGAATAAGAAATGGAGTATGGGAAGGCGTACTCAGGAAACATAAGAATTATGTTCGGCGGGAACTTTTTTCGAGCCACTTGGGCTTAAAGCAATCCAAACTCTTGTGGGCTGGCTACAAAAATAAGACATTTGGGTCATGAATTGAGTTGTCGAAGAACGCAATTAGAATACTAACGGGTATTTTAACTGGTCACTGTAGGCTCAGGGAACATCTGAGCAGGATAGGAGTCGTAGAAAACCTCATGTGCAGACTCTGTGATGAGGAAGACGAATCACCGGAGCACATACTTGGGGATTGTGGAGCATTAATGCATAAAAGAAAAAAGCACCTGGGCTCTTTCCAAATACTAGGTAGTGACATAAAACTACTAGAACCAACCAACATCCTCGAATTCCTGGGGGCTTCAGGGTTGAATTAGATTTTATAGGAACAACCTATTAGCAGAGGGTAGTACAATAGATCAGTGGTCGCAGTACTTCAAATACCTCTTTATACAATACAATACAATACAGGATTTAAAAAGTCTATTTTAGTGTCCATACATTCCAATTTAAAACTTTTTTGCTACAGCAGACCCCGCTTAACTAATAATTATAACTAAAATATTAATAGGCTAGGCGATTTCTTGTGACCGATGTTTTGTTCTACCGTTTTATACCGATTTTGACCAAACATATGTTATTTGAAAGGTATTTATTTTTAGCCGTTTTGCAGATTTACAGATTTTTAAGTATTTGCCTTTATTTTGAGTAAATTGCATTTAAGGTTGCTACTAACACATAATAAAATTATACAATGCTGTGTGTGTGTGTGTGTTTATTAAATTTGTTAATGTGTTTGTAATAAAAATGTGTTTGTTTTTTTTGTTGATTTGTGAATTGTCTATAATTGATTAGCATACTTTTAGGGTCTTTATTTAATGATAAAATAAAATTTTCTAGAATTTGCGCTTGAATTTCAAGGGCTGGAATCTGCTAGTAATAGATATTGCCATAGAGTGGTAACTGCAATTGATATGAAATATAAATTCGATTGTACGAAATATGTCATTTAGGTGATACAATGGAATACAAAATTTGAATTATAGATTATTACAATCATTTTTCAGGGTTTTTAATAATACATATGAAAGAAAAAACTCAAAGATTATTATTAATATTTATTTATTTTTTAATAATTTATAAATTACACATAAAATCACAGGGGAGATGTGTAAACATATACACCTTTTTCAATTGTATTTCAGAAAGAATCAATTGATTTTCAGAAAGTATTAATTGTATTTCAGAAAAAAATAATTGAATTTTAGAAATTATCAATTGTATTTCAGAAAAGATCAATTGATATTCAGAAATTTTTAACTACATTTCAGAGAACATAAACTGAATTTTAGAAAGTATCAGATGTATTTCAGAAAACATCAAATGTATTTCAGAGACTATCAAATGTATTTCAGAAAATATCAATTGAATTTCAGAAAACATATATTGAAATTCAGAACTAAAAAGTAGTTTAAAAATTTAAAGGATATCCCTATAGTTATAAAGCTTAACTCGCCATATGATAAAAAATCTTTGCTAAAAACAATTGCTAGACGTCGCAGTAAACATGATACCACATTGCGTTTATATCATATCGGGTACGAAAGTAATAAAATCTTTAATGTAAACGAACGCTTAACACCGCATAATCATAAAATACTTAAAAATGCACTCAGCCTCAAAAAAGATAAGCAATTAAAAGCAGCATTTACTCTATGAGGAATTGTATACGTGAAGGCTAATGACTGTGATAACACTCTTGCGATCGAATTTCCGGACCAATTGCTTCAGTTCTTTCCAACCCCAAATTTAACACATAATTGTCAAATTTTGCAATATTAATATCGATATTATCTCTACTATTTATTATAAAACTATCAGTATATTTACTACTATAATGAAATCTTTTTTAGTGACCCAAACGGTTATATTAATTTTTAAATATTTGTTCCCTATTTATTTACATTTTTTAATAGGAAGTATACTAGTGTATGTTGCTAGTCATTACATCTTAAATGATAAATAATAATTGTAGTTGTTCTAAAGACAGTGTTTATGCCATGATCAGAATCTTAGCAAAACAGAAATCAGGAATTGTACACATCAATGCGCAAAGTTTGAACAATAAAATCGATGAGTTCAGATTCCTCTTTATTGTTTCTGGAATTGACATCATATGTGTATCGGATGTTTGGTTTAGTAGCAAAATGAGTGATAATATATATTATTTGCCTGGAAAATAAAGCTGGAGGTGTAGCTGTTTATGTGAGAAAAGAAATAAGCTCTAAACAGAAATTTAAATCTGATACAAAAAGTCAAATTGAATACATTTTTCTAGAAATTAACACACTTAACAACAAGTAAGAAAATTATAGTCGGTCTAGATCGACTATACGATACCCTATACCATGCGTTTAGAAACTCTATGTCTTAGGCCCAACTAACTGGACATAGAAAATAAGCAAAAACCAAATTTGAGTGGGATTTTTATTATTTTTTTTGGCTGCAGATATGAAAACGTTCATATCGGATGATATATCTATATGGGGACTAGGTCCAAAAATGGACCGATCCTGATCATGTTTGGTAAAGTGTCTTTTATTTTGCAAAAATATATACAAACAAAATTTGAGAAGAATCAGTGCAATATTTTTGGTTTTTAATAGATTTAAGTGAAGATCGGGAAGCAGCTCAATATGGGGCCAAAGGTATCATTTTTGGACTACTCATTAATGGATGTAATGAACGCATAGAAACCCAATTTGAGTAAGATCTATATGACAATTTGGATCTTATGGCAATTTATGTCGATTTCATAGAGGTAATTTGTATGGGGGCTAGGTCTGAACATGGACCAATTAATTCTCACCAATTTCAATAGCGTTCATGGCCGATAAAAGCTTGCATACCAAATTTCATCAAAATATATTCATATTTGCGACCTGCAGTTTGATTACAAAGTTTACATGGACACACAAATGGACGGACGGACGGACGGACGGACATTGTTAAATCAATTCAGAAAGTGATTCTGATTCGATCGGTATAATTAAAGATGGGTCTAGGTCAAATATTTTTGGTTGTTACAAGCAGCAGCACAAAGTCATTATACCCAAACCACATAGTGGTATAGGGTATAAAAATAAAATACTTGTCGGCACTGTTTATATACCCAATAAAAGGTTTTATACATCCGAACAAAATCTTGATTTTATATCCTTAATGGATAAAATTGAAAACTTATCATTATCATACAATGATATAATCATAGCCGGGGATTGTAACAGTAATCTTCTAACTGAATCTACTCTTTCAGACTCAATGCAAATACTTGGCCTTTTACCAGTATACACAACAATGCCAACTCAATTTCCAAATGGTTACAATAGTCTTCTAGATGTTTTCTTTGTGAGCCAAAATCCGAATATTTTACACTATGACTAAATATCTGCACCTGATTTTTCTAGACATGATTTAATTTTTCTTATATATAATACCTCTGTAAGCCATGAAGACACCCATTACACATTTAGGGATTTCCGAAGTATAGATCATATGCTACTAAATCATAAGCTTGATAGAATCCAATGGAGTTTAATATACAATATGGATAACCTAAATGATCAAGTAGTTTTCATGCAAAGTAACATTCAAGATATGTTTAATGCTTGTGTACGAGAATAAACCAAAATAATAAAGCCAAAACAACCTCCGTGGTTTAACTCAACAATAAAGCGCCTCATTGATGATCGGGATATATCCTATAAAAGATGGAAAAGATTTAAAACCCCAGAACTACATTCAGTGTTTAAAAGTTTAAGAAATAAAGTAGTGAAAAGCATTAATGAAGCAAAATCAACATACTACAATCATAAGTTCTGTTGTGCAATTGAAAGGTAAACGTAATTGGAAGGAGATTCGTGGTATAAGTATAGGAAAAAAAAACACTGCCACGGCGAACGCTGAAACTGATGTAGATAATCTTAGTAATCGATTTTTTAATACTAACATAGATAGATCCAAACATAATTAGTATGAAGATATAGCTACAGTATCTGACGAAAATACCTTTCCTTTTCGTTGCGTTCTTAAAATGTTTTTCAAAAATAAAATCGAATGCAATTGGAATGGACGCAATTAATCCTTTATTTTTAAAAATTATCACCCCATATCTTCTGCCATTCTTCACACATATATTTAATACAGTTCTTATGAAGTTTACTTTTCCAGATGCTTGGAAACATGCAAAAATTATTCCAACATCTAAAAATAACAATGATTTCCGTCCAATAGCTATTCTACCATTCTTGTCTAAAGTCCTGGAAAACATAATGCATATGCAAATGGATGAATATATCAAAAGCAACTACCTTTTAACTGATGGACAGTCAGGATTCAGGCAAGGAAGGAGCTGCATCACTGCTTTGATTGATGTGGTAGAAAATTTAAGAATAAGTATGGACAATAAAATGGTATCATTCCTTGTACTCTTAGATCAGAGCAAAGCATTTGACACTGCTGGCCATGCAATACTAATCTCTAAACACAAAAAAACTTTTTTATTTTTCAAACTCTGCATGTAAACTGGTATCATACCTTTCAGATAGATATCAATCTGTGACCATAAATGGTAAGATCTCTTGCATGTCAATAGAGAAGTCCCACAGGGGTCTATCCTCTTTTGCTTGTACTTAAATGACCTACCTAATGTTCCTACCCATTGTAATATTCAGATCTATGCCGACGATGTACAGTTGTACGCCCGTACGAAAATTGACAACATTAGGAATTGTATAGATTCTATTAACCATGACATAGGAAATACACATAGCTGGGCTAATATGAATGGGTTGTGCCTTAATCCAACTAAGTCAAAGTGTATTTTTATCACGAGAAACAACATACAATTGAATATTTATGGTCAAATTAAAATAAACAACACAAATACAGAGTTTGTGCAGACCTCAACAAATTTGGGTATAATTTTCAACTCTCAACTTTCGTGGTCAAATCACATAAACTCAGTAGTGGGAAGAGTTCATGCAATGCTTAGGAACCTGTGGGCAGTCCAATTGTCAACGCCGTTTAATATAAGAATGCTCTTAGCGAAAACATACTTAATACCAGTCCTCTTGTATGGTTGTGAAATATTTGCGAATTGTGATAGTGATGATTTCCGAAAACTTAATGTTACCCATAATAATATAGCAAGATATGTATTTAATAAGAAATGTAATGATCGCATCTCCTCATATTCTTATCAGATACACAACATGCGTTTTGAAAACTTGCTAATAATGATGCACAAAATCCTATATCTGAAAGAGCCAGATTATCTCTTTCAGAATATAATGTTTGCCAGGTCAAATCGGAGTTACAAGCTTATTCAACCGAGATTCCATTATATGCAGTCTGAACGTCAATTCTTTGTCTATACATCCCGTCTTTGGAACAACTTGCGCAATAATATTCAATCAATCAGCAACATACATCTTTTTAAACAAGAACTGTTAAAACTATATTAAAACTGTATTAAATCATTAAAGAAATCTAACAATTTTAAAATTTAAAAATAATACCATATGATTATTAATTTTTTTGTTCTTATTAAATGTTTATAAATGTTAATATTTTACACTATGTATTTTAAATTGTATATTTAATATTTAATATCTAATACTTTTTAAGATAATTATATAACTTATGAATCTGTATTAACAAAATTGTGACACACTTTTCATCTAGCACTATAACTTATAAGAATTTGTTCTTGTTGCGCTATAATTTCAATAAACAATAATAATAATAATAATACAATACCGAAAAGTTATTATTGTTTATATTAGTGATTTGGAGTCGCAGAAAACGTTTAGCAATATTTGGACTTATTTGTTGTGCACTGGAAAATAAACTGTCAAGGGCAGCCTTTTAATCGAAAGAAGATGAGGACTTCATTTGTTAATCAGCTACAATATAAACACCAGGATAGAATTTTTACCGATTTTGAAGTGATAATTTTGAAAAAAACACGTTTATATCGTCACCTAAAATACAAATGTATGTACCTAACAATAAGTTCAAAATTGACTTTTTGTATTAAAGTTACGGCCTTATACTTAAAAACTATCGTTTTGCCAAAAATTTGTTTTCATCAAAAAAATCCATCTTTATTTTTCAGCTAGATTCTAAAATTTGGGTATTAAGTTTAAAGTAATTTTTGTTGTATGATGCTTTTTGCTTCTCCTATAAAAAACTAAAAATATTGGTTACGGCCTTTTGCATTTTAGGTGACGATTTTTAGTTTTCAAGAAATATTATAAACCCAGTGTTATACTTAAATAAAATATGTTTGCATATAGCGTTCTGACTATTTTTCTGATACCCAATTGATATTTTCTGAAATTCAGTTCATATTTTTTTGGAGTAAATTTAATAATTTCTGAAATACATTTAATGTTTTCTGAAATACATTTGATATTTTCTGAATTCCATTTGATAATTTCAGAAATAAATTTTATGTTTTCTGAAATACATGGGGGAATGGGGTCTTTCGTAGTGGCTGAAAGCTCTCTGTCTGCTATTAACTTGGGAATAGCAAGAAGCGATTCCATTGTTGAATTTCCCTAGCAGCTCACAACTTCCGGTATTATTAAAGCAAGTATTCCCTGGTAATGTCGTACAAACACCCGTTTGTCGGCAGCTAATGTGAGAAGGCGGCAGCTGGAGTAACCCGAATGGCACGCAAAGTTTGGTGCGTCTCAGGTAATTAGGTGACAACCGCATAACTAGTCACTGAAACTCAGCTTTATCCTGGCTGTTTTTACAACCAGGAAACCTGCCTAGAGGTTTGTTGGCAGCCCCAACACTAGGATCGGATGCATTGGCCCAATCAGTCAATCAATCCTAAACTAAATGATTACAGAAACGTTAATTAATTCAATGATCCCCCAACGATGACTTTTGGCTTCAAAAAACGGTTTATGATTGGTACCTGGAACGTGAGAACACTCTCTGAAATTTCCAGACTCGAGCAAGTTCGAAAAGAAATGGTGTATTACAGTCTCGACATTCTTGGCTTAAGTGAAGTGCGTTGGTTAAACAGTGGTTCTACACAACTGCCATCCGGTCACCGTTTTGTCTACTCCGGCAATACCACTTACTTGAAAAACGGCGTCGGTATTCTTTTATCACCAAAAGCCAGAGATGCACTCATAGAATATAGGGCAGTATCTGAGCGTATAATCACTGCACGATTTAATTCTAAGTTTCGTAAAATCTCCATTATGCAATGTTATGCACCAACTGAGCCTGATGAGGATAGCTTTAAAGATGAGTTTTATAGTCAGCTCGAATCCGTTACAAACTATTTAAATATTAAATATTAAAATATTTCTTGGTGATTTTAATGCCAAAGTAGGAAATGATAACAAGAACCTACAGGCGGTAATGGGCAAACATGGGCTAGGTTCATCTAGAAACAATAACGGAGACATACTTGTAGATTTCTGTGCTCGCAACCGTCTCGTTATCGGTGGAACTAAATTCCCTCACAAGGACATCCATAAATATACTTGGGAATCGCCGACTGGCCAAACATTCAATCAAATTGATCACATCATGGTCAGCAAACTATTTTTGGGATCACTTCTTGACGTTAAAGCTAGACGAGGTGCTGACATAGCTAGTGACCACCAACTTCTCGTTGCCACACTTCGGCTAGGACCCTCGGCTGTAAATGGCACTGGTAGAAAAGCCGAAAGGTATAATGCAGTGCGTCTTCAACACCCCTCCACTTCAGTTGTCTATAATCAAACGCTTAGATCAAATTTAGCACGAAATGAACAATATTCATGGTCGGACGTAGCGAAGGCCTGCAAAGATTCGGCAAAGTCAGTTTTGGGCCTAAAGCAGATAAAAATTAAGCCATGGATAAGCCCTGAAACCTGGAATCAGATAGAAAACAGGAAACATCTTCGAAACTTTCGTATCCGCGCCAAAACACCAACACTAAAATTACAGGCAAAGTAAGAATACCGACAATCCGCACGCAAAGTAAATTATATGGTTCGTGCGGACCGCGAAAAATAATTTAACGACATTGCGGATCGGGCGGAAAAAGCCGCTAACACGGGAAACCTCCGTAGTGTCTACTCTGCTATTAAACAAATGAGCGGTAACAACATCAGAAGCACCGCTACGCTGAAAGCTAACGATGGCTCAGACTTAACCACAACTGACGATCAGCTCGAACGTTGGCGTGAATTTTTCTTAACGCAGTCCTTGCCCGAAAACCAGACCGAAATTTCAACAAGTTCTACAAGCCATAATCTGAGAAGGGATATCTCAACAGATCCGCCATCCCTTACGGAAGTTGTAACTGCATTAAATAAGATGAAAAATTCCAAATCACCGGCCCCGACAACATTCCTGCAGAATTGTTAAAATATGGTGCTGACACGCTAGGATATTTTCTCACTCCACTCGTCAGAAATGCGTGGCTTAGCAACAAAATTCCCGCAGATTGGAAAGAGGGAGTAGTCGTTACAATTCCCAAAAAAGGTGATTTAACGCATTGCAAAAACTGGCGTGGCATTACTGTCCTAAACGCAATTTATAAAGTAATGTCCACTTTAATACTACAACGTATCTCGCCAGTAGTCGAACAAATTTTGCGAAGAGAACAAACCGGTTTTAGGCCTGGACGATCTTATGTCGATCACGTAACCACGTTGCGCACAGTAATAGAACAATCTGCAGAATACAATACGCATCTGTACTTGCTTTTTGTTGAT
Organism: Cordilura impudica; assembly: GCA_963682025.1. Classification (NCBI taxonomy): domain Eukaryota; kingdom Metazoa; phylum Arthropoda; class Insecta; order Diptera; family Scathophagidae; genus Cordilura; species Cordilura impudica. Next base: position 75,119,795 of record OY821518.1, read on the forward strand.
TTTGAACGTGCCTTTGATACGATATCTCGAACATCTATGTGGTCTGCCCTAATAAACAAAGGTATTCCAGAAAAAATTGTCACCCTAATATGTGAACTCTACAAAGATGCATCAAGTAAGGTCCGTTTTAACGGAAAGGAAAGCCAACCTTTTTTAACTCTTACTGGTGTAAGGCAAGGTTGTGTCCTATGCCCCACATTATTTCTTTAATTTTAGATTGTGTAATGGAAGAAACCAATAGGGAGGCCCCGATGGGCATTCAATGGAACATGACAGAATTCCTGAATGATATAGACTATGCAGATGACATAAGTGTAATGGGTCGTCGCTTTGCGTATATTGAAGAAAAGATAAGAAAACTCTCCAAAAACGCTAAAAAAGTTGGATTGAGAATAAACTTCAAGAAGACTAAACTTATGCGCATTGGTACTCATGTAACAACTCCATTAACAGTAGATGGCAATGTGATCGAAGATGTAGAAAATTTTAACTACCTCGGTTGTAAAATAACCAAAAATGGTGGATCGGAATCTGACATTTATGATCATATTAATAAAGCATTTACCGCCTTCCTCAAGCTACATAAAGTCTGGCGCGCTAGGAACATTTCTAAAAAGACTAAATTACGAATATTCAACTGCAGCGTAAAACCAGTTTTACTGTACGGATGTACTACTTGGAGCTACACGAAGCTCACACTAAGGAAGATACAAACAATTATAAATCGATGTCTAAGGCAAATATTAAATATCTTCTGGCCAAATTGGATATCAAATGAAGATCTTTGGCAGCAGGCAGATTGCTGTCCTATCGAACTCGATATACGAAGGCGAAAATGGACTTGGATCGGTCATATTCTCAGAAGACCACAGAACGATATTGCTGGAGAAGCTCTTGTCGACAAGGACGACCTCGCAACACATGGATACGATGCACAAGAAAAGAACGCGAATCAGCTCATTCAACGTGGAATCAAATTAAACTACTTGCAAGAGACAGAAATAGTGGGAGAGAATTCATTAACGCCCTATGTTCTTCGTGAAAATTATATTTAAGTATATACTTGTTATATTATATGCACTGTACATATTTAAATAAATAAAGGACATATATATATATATATATATATATTAGATAGTTGCTGAAATACATTTGATAATTTCTGAAACTCAATTGATAATTTCTGAAATTCAATTGGTAATTTCTGAAACACAAATGATACTTTCTGAAAATCAATTGATGTTTTCTGAAATACAATTGATTATTTCTGAAAATCAGTTGATGTTTTCTGAAATTCAATTGATACATGCTGAAAATAAATTGATGTTTTACTTTCTGAAACACAATTGATATTTTCTGAAAACCAATTGATGTTTTCTGAAACACATTTGACACTTTCTGTAATTCAATTGGAAAAGTAATTAAAAAAAACTCCTAAGTTTATTTTTGACTTCCGCAAAGGTTTCCTAATATTTAGCTTTTTATTGTATCAGGCAGCTATTCACAATAGTTAATGAAATTGCAACTCTGCTAGTGTTATATATCAAGTAAAATGAAGGCGACAATAAATTTATGGAAGTAGGCAGATAGAAAAGTAAAAAATTCATAGAAAGAGGAAAAGTTGACGAGAAAGGCTCATGTTTTTTTTTTTTTTTCTTCAAAAAATTTTGCTTTTAATAAAATTATAAAGAGAATATGAAATTAAGAAGTTCTTGCATGTTTTAAGTGCACATAATAGAGTGAAACACAAGTCAGAAATGAAGATAATATCATAATCGTTGCACCAATACACTCACACCTCACACCGTTTTTGTCTTAGTCTGTGTTTCAATTGTGTTGTGAAATAGATTTTTACCCCCTTGAGCGTTAAGTTAAGCTTTTGGTTTGTTAATAAAAATTTAAATGTTCTTAAACTAATTCTGTCAATAACAAATATATACTTGAATATTTAAAAAAACAACTCTGTAAGTTTGTGAACATGTTAAACACACAGCACACCTAGCGGTTCTGCTTACTAAAAAAGTTCTGTTAATAGCAAATATATACTTGAATATTTAAAATCAAAGAAAATGACCTGTGATTTTGCTAAAAGACAGCGAACTCAGCGGTTCTGCTTACTAAATACACCAACAAACGTACATATACCTCACACCGATTTTCCATTAAGCTATTTTTGTGATTATATTGTGAAATTGGATTTTACACATCAAAAAATCGCTATACCTAGCTCTATTATATAATCCCACACGACACAATTGCTTTGGATTATAATACATTGTGCTTCCACTTAATACTATACCATATCCGCACATATTGTGTGATAATATTTCTTAAGGAATTTATATAAAAAGTGGGTCCTCGGCCAATTTTGACTTAGTATTTGGATATACAGGAAATAGTTTTTTGTTTTAAATTCGCGGAGTTCTAACCAAAAAAAGCACTGGTAAGCATTTGAATATATCTAGGATCTAGTCTGGTTATTAAATATATCTTGGAGATTATATGTCCCGCCTAACGCAAATAATTGTATATTATAAGTGCGCAGAGCATTGTGGTTAATACGTCTCTGCAGATATCTGCTGACCGCAACGTGATAACAAGCTCCTAGGTTACGTATATCGACACAGCAACTTCTTCCATTGTAGGCTCGAATTTGTTTACTGCAATATTGAAATCGAATACAAAGCACTTTTACATTAACTCAAATGCGCCGTTATATATTACTAGTAAATCCATCAGAAATGATCTTAAAATATCATTAGTTCGAAATGAAATAAGATCCTGAATAGGTACCTGAAAAGGCTAAGCCAACATATAAATACTTTAGCGATATCGGTATTCGATAGCACCAGCGAAATAAGAAAACTAAAACAAAATATGTTTTAGATCTCCTTTTCCAAACAATGGACATTTATAAATAATTAACCTCTTAAAACTAAAATTGTATGTGAAAACAAACTTTTTAATTGTCATTATTTTTTAATGTTATGTATCTCTTTGGAGTTACTTAGCGCCTGTGATGTATCTTAGCTTTAACAACTTTTGCTTGTTAGCCTCAGACGAATTGTACATATAGAATTATTTAAAAAATAATAATACAAAAATCGGTTTTCACAGCGAATTTGCTTTCTCTAAGAGCGAGCTGGCCGTTGCTACTGACGTTCGATTTTTTTAACCATGCTGTTATGTTAGAAAAAAGTTAAGAATGTTAGGTTAAGGGACAACTTGTTCTGTTTTGCAATTTTCATACAAAATAGCAATTTAATCCCATTGTTTGTACCTATTTCGGTTCAATACTTCCTACATATTATTAATTTATTCTTGACTAAACACAGCTTATGCACCAATTAGTTGAGGGACTCCCCTTTATTGCATTTTTCTTTACTCAAGGTAGCTAATGTACAAAACAATTATGGGATACCCCCTTTTTTCTTTCTGCAGAATTACGAATATTATCACTGATTTATTCAATTTGCGTTTTGCCTTCAATAGTTTGGACGTATTTTCCTTATGAAATGGCTTACTTAAACGATGATGAGATACGAGAAGCATTCAACGCAGAAAAAGTCACGGATATTTCAGATTCGAATATTGATTACATTGCGAAATATAACGAAACAAGTTGTTCAAAAATTACAAAGGAAACGAGTCCATAATTGGACCAACTTGGCTTAACCTAACAGCAGGTTTATGTGATCTTATTTTTTTCCCCATTGTATCCAAAAATGAGCGGGGAGCGAATACAAATTTTTTAATGAACCTTTTGCGCTCTAATAAAAAGGAAATTCTAACAGAAAAAAATATCTGAAACTATTCTAAAAATTTTTATTGACAACACAAAGACTCTTTCGGAGTTGCAAAATTTAAAAATTAAATAATAACTAAAAAATCCGCTCATCTCTAACTCACTGATATGGTAATGTGCTGATTCTGTAACACACCTCAAATTATGGGTTAACATATCGAAAAAAGAAATATTTTGTTTACATATTCCATATTCCATCATCATTTTATCAGTTTCAAAGGATAAAAACATACACAACGTTTAATATGTAATCTTAGAAATGTGCTCCATCAACGAAATAAACACAAGAACTATAAGAAGAATATTTTTCAAGGCCTCAAATAAAATTTTCAATAAAACAAAAATACTATGCAAATGTCTTAAGGGGTTCCTATCGAATTTTTTATGATTTAGTATATTCTCATCTCTATAAAATTGTTTTCCTTCTTCTTAAAATAAAATATTCTTTAAATTATTTACTAAAGTGAGTCAACTCAAAATTTACAAATTTTCAGTAGAGGAAATAAAAATAAATAAAGGAAAAAATTTAAATATCTGTAAATCTGCAAAATGGCTTAAAAGAAATACCTTTCAAATAATATACGTTTGGTCAAAATATGAATAAAATAGTAGAACAAAATCGCCTACCCGATTAATATTATAGATAAAAATGAAAATTTGTTTGCCTGTTTGACATTAATAGGTGGCTAAACAATAGGTCCAATCTTCTGCAAGTTTTCAAAGTATGTAATTTTGTATGGGGAAAGTAAAATAGGCAAAAAAAATTTTAATATATAAGTGGGCATGGCACGTCCAATATATTAAAAATGTTTAGCATCATATATCTGGAGCTCTATGATAGCAAGAGTAATGAAATTTTGTAGGAGTACATAAGATAGGTATATGAGAAGTCGGGCTAAAAATGGGCGGGATCCAACAAGTCAATTATTAGTGTGAGTAATCGTTTCAGAAACTGGCAGGATTGGGTTAGTGGGCGTGGCACCTCCCAACGAAAAAAATATCTGTAGTACTCTAAACCCGGCAGTCTTGAAACCACGTGTAAGTTCACGAATGATGAGTGTGAGAAGTTATGTGAAAAATGGACGGGATGAAAACAGTGGGCGTGGTACCTCCAATATATGGTAAATACATATAATCATATATCTACAGTTCGATGGCGGCCAGAGGCTAAGGACTTTGTGCAACTTAATTGGTTGTAGGTATGAGTAGTCATAGAAAAATTAGGCAGGATTGGTCAGTGGGCGTAGCATCTCTCATACAAAAAATTTTTGTCTAGAGCACTATGAACCGAACAGTCTTGAAATTTGCTGTGAGTTCATGAGTGATGTGTGTGACAAGTTACGTCAAAAATGGGTGTGAAGAAACAAGTGCGCGTGGCATTTTTCATACAAAGTAAATATTTGTCATCATATCGCACCTGTACCGCTAAAGTGAGTCAACTCAAAATTTACAAATTTTCAGTAGCGGCAAAAACGGTTATTTTAATATTTACTATAAAATTTAAAAACAGTTGTTTCATTGTAAAGAATTGCGAACAATAAGTATACAGCAGCAGTTGTTTTTGCGATTTTTTCAGTGATCATCAAAAATAACAAGTTTTTAGGGTGCAACTCAAAATATGTCTTTTTAGTCGATTCTAAAGAAGCTACTCTTATAACACAAAGAGGGTTACAACTGTATTTTATTTATTTTTTTTTTTTTTTTGAAAGACTAGAAAAATCGATGTAAGATTTTTACAGTGGATAGATATGACCACTGTGTATCGTTTTCTTGCAAAAAGTGAAAATTGAAAAATTTTGAGTTAGCTCACTTTAGAGGTATAGGTGCGATATGTTTTGTATAATCAGTACATATTTTTTTGGAAATTATTATAATTATGATTTGTTATTTTTCCTCTTCCTTAAAAATCACAAGATGCAAGTCATTTTTACTTCAAACAGCATCATTTATCATATGTCAACAATTTAGTCATACTGTCACAACTTTACTTTAAGTATCTTATTCACACATATAATTTTTTTTTGTACTCTAACCAGCATTCTGGCATACAGAAACTATGAATACTCAATGATGTTTGCATACAATAATAACACATGATATTACAATAATAATATTGCAAGATATGAGTACATACACACAGAACAGAACAACAAGGATTATAGAAATAATAGGTTTCAAACAGAGAGCCCTTGATAAATGCAGGATTTTCATTAAACCAAACGTTCTACTTCATAAAACCTTGACTATGAATATAAGCTCAGTTATGAGTAAAAAAATTTTCTTCGCGGAGAAAAGCTGCCTGTTAATTTAAGTTTTTCCACGATAAATGAGGGTTAGCTGTTGCTGCATAGGGCATGGGTTACATAGATATGTGCTGCTTTGGTTTTGTATGTCTCAATAAATAACGCTTGGTAAATGTTGTGTATAAGCAACCACTGCTTATTTCGTAAAAACCTTTAAAAAGATGGTGATGTTGAGGTTGATGTTGATAATGACGAATAGATTTAAAGGGTTAGCAGATGATGTTTGTGTCAAAAAAAATTGACTTAATGACAGTATGCAAATAGACGTTGATCATGATTAATTGTTGAGATGCATAGAAAATAGTTAAACCATTAAAAGTCATAAAATGAATATTTTCACCGAATCGAAGGAAAATGTCGAAGTTTGAGATAACTTACATATATTAAATCAATTCAAATACTTAAATATTGTTTAATATATTTTCTACTACACTGTCTTCAAATCTGATTCCTTTTGAAATATATAAAACAAGGTAGTTGTAATATGCCTTAAGCGCCCATAGATATAGGAACAACACTCCAAATTTATATACAGCTGTAGGCAACTAATTAGAAACGCTCTTTAAAAGTTTCAAGAGCATAATTCAAATATTTGCGAATTTACAATTATGTTTTCTCTCCAAAGCACTTACATTCTATTAACAAATCTATCTGATATTAATTGTACTCAGCTTTATTATTGTGCATTTCAATTACCGTTTTCATTTTTGAAACTTGTTTACGTCATCTTATATATAACAAGTAAGAAAATTATAGTCGGTCTAGACCGACTATACGATACTCTTAGGCCCAATTAACTGGACATAGAAAATTAGCAAAAACCAAATTTGAGTGGGATTTTTATTAATTTTTTTGGCTGCAGATATGAAAAAGTTCATATCGGATGCTATATCTATATAGGGACTAGGTCCAAAAATGGACCGATCCTGATCATGTTTAGTAAAGTCTCTTGTATTTTGCAAAAATATATACAAACAAAATTTGAGAAGAATCAGTGCAATATTTTTGTTTTTTAATAGATTTAAGTGAAGATCGGGAAGCAGCTCTGTATGGGGTCAAAGGTATCATTTTTGGACTACTCATTAATGGATGTAATGAACGCATACAAACCCAATTTTAGTAAGATCTATATGACAATTTGGATCTTATGGCAATTTATGTCGATTTCATATGGGTAATTTGTATGGGGGCTAGGACTGAACATGGACCGATTCTCACCAATTTCAATAGCGTTCATCCCATGGCCGATAAAAGCTCATATACCAAATTTCATCAAAATATATTCATATTTGCGTCCTGCAGTTTGATTACAAGGTTTACATGGACACACAGACGGACGGACGGACGGACATTGTTAAATCAACTCAGAAAGTGATTCTGATTCGATCGGTATAATTAAAGATGAGTCTAGGTCAAATATTTTTGGTTGTTTCAAACAGCAGCACAAAGTCATTATACCCAAACCACATAGTGGTATAGGGTATAAAAATGGAGTTTTGTATGTTTGTTCTTACGTTTGGTTATACGTTCGTATGTACGTTTCTTTGTGGTTTACATCACTGGACGGATCGTCTTAAAATTTTAACAGTAGTTTACTGCCTATCCGAAAGGAAAAACAGGCTATATTTTTTTGAATTTTTCAAGTGGATTTTTAACACATAAAGTGGATTTTTAACATCTAACTTTAACACAAGAGTTCTGAAATTATGTACATGTCCATATTGAACTAATGGGCAGGATTGGACCAATGGTCTTGGCACCCGCCATACAAAGAAAATGTTAAATGTCATATATCTATAGTACTATAATAGAGAAATCCTTGGGACTTTGAGTTCATGGGTTATTAATGTTAGCAGTTGGTCCAAAAATAGGCGGAAATGGGATGAATGGGCGGGAACCCCCATGCAAAGTAAATATTTAATGTCAAATATCTGGAGTACTGTAATCTCTAAAGCCTTTATAAGTTATTAAAGTGAATAGTCGGACGAAAAAGGGCGGGATACGTCCAATGCGCGTAGCACCTAACATACTATGAAAACTACTCAAAAAACTATGAAGTACTATGAAAATGACAGCCTTGAAACTTTTGGCAAGTACATTAATTACCAGTGAGTAGTCGTGGAAAATATGGGCGAAATTGCCAAAATCAAAAATCGCCAAGCCCAAACATCGCGAATAACAAAAATCGCCAAAATCGAATATCAAGATAACCAAAAATCGCCAAAAATTCAAAAATCGCTAAAATCAGAAATCACCAAAATCAAAAATCCAACAAAAAAATATAAATCGCTAAAATCAAAAATTACAAAAATCGCCAAAACCAAAAATTTCGAATAACAAAAATCGGCAAAACAAAAATTGAAAAATTAAAAATCAACGAAAATGAGAATAACATCACCAAAACCGAATATCGCGAATAACAAAAATCGCCTTAATCAAAAACTACAAAATCAAGAATCGCAAAAATAACCGCCAAAATCAAAAAATCTAAAAAAAAACAATAATCGCCAAAGTCAAAATCACTAAAATTAAAAATCGCCAAAAAAAATCTTAAAATCTAGAATAAAAAAAAAAAACGCCAAAACCAAAAATCGCGAATAACAAAAATCTTCAAAATCAAAAATCTCCGAAAATCAAAAATCAAAAATCAAACAAGTAAGAAAATTTTAGTCAGTCTACACCGACTATATGATACCCTATACCATGCGTATAGAGACCCTATCTCTCTGGCCCAACTAACTGCGTATAAAAAATAAGCATAGACCAAATTTGAGTGAGATTTTTATTAATTTTTTTGGCCGCAGATATGAAAAAGTTCATATCGGATGCTATATCTATATGGGGACTAGCCCCAAAAATGGACCGATCCTGACCATGGTTGGTAAGGTCTCTTGTATTTTGCAAAAATATATACAAACAAAATTGAGAAGAATCAGTGCAATATTTTTGTTTTTTGATAGATTTAAGTGAAGATCGGGAAGCAGCTCTATATGGGGCCTATGACTAAGAATTGTCCAATAGGGACCATTTTTGGACTAATGATTAATGGATGTAATAAACACATACAAACCCAATTTGACTAATATTTATATGATAATTTGGATCTTATGGCAATTTAAGTCGATTTCATAGGGGACATTTGTATGGGGGCTAGGTCTGAACATGGACCGATTCTCACCAATTTCAATAGCGTTCATCCTGTGGCCAGCAAAAGCTTATATACCAAATTTCATCAAAATGTATTCATATTTGCGACCTGCAGTTTGATTACAAGCTTTACATGGACACTAGGGTGCTTCAAAATTCTAAACGTTGCAAATTTCAACGGGCTCATGGCCAAATCAATGCGTCTATATCTTAGAAGTATAAATAACCAAACATCGCTGAACAAAAGTTTCCATCTTAAGGTCGCGCAATTGTGATAAAGTTTAGAACACAGGTTAAAAATTTACAAAAAAATAAATAAAATTTATTAATTTTTATTTATATATATTATTTAATATCGTTAATTACAAATAAGAAAACAAAAAATAAAAAAATAGAGGTTTTCGCGAAAGTGCGGATTTAAAATTTTCGAATGAAAATTCGTTTTAATGTTATTTTTGAACAAAAAATTAATATTAATAAAAATTAATAAAAACAAAAAATGAATATATAACAATGAACATCAATTCATTAAAGTGCTTTTAAATCAAAAAAGATAAACTAACAGTTAATTAAAAATTAAGACATTAAAAGATTTTTGTTCGGCTTGCTAATTTTCTTTCTGTGATTTTCAACTGACCGTAAAAGGAGCTGGTTTTTTTCTTCGTCCTTTGTTAACGTTTCGTTGTATTTTTCTGCCAGGCTTACACCCCTTTCTGCCACATCGTTTACAACATTCATGTTATAAGATCTTTTTTTAAGTTCAACATAACTTTTGTTATTACTCCATAAGCTGGGGTTTAAATTCAAAAATTCTTTAGCCATTTGCTCTCCATTTTCATGAAGGACGTTAAATAAAGTAAATGTCCTATCACTTACGAAATTTTCAAATTTTAATTGTTGCTCTTCTTCTGTAATTTTTATGTGTCTTTGCAAAGCTGTGTTTTTTGAAACATAGATATTCCTTGCCATTTGTATTTTTATTTGATTAGATACATTTTCGTCAAAAAATGCCAATCCAATTAGGTGCTCGGATAAGTACCATAGATGACGAGAAAATGCCTTAAAAGCTACCTTACTAATCTCTTTGTTGGGATAGCATTGAAGTGCCTCAAGAAATTTTATATCGTTCGGAGGAGCTGTAGGACCAATCGGAGCTTCATTCCAAAATTTAATGTAAATTAAATTTACAAATAATACCAAGTCTTTAATATATTTTTTCTCATGTTCCGTTAAGATGAATTGGTCTTGAAAAATATACATTTTTATTACGTAAATTCCCGTTGCCATCCAACGAGCATGGTGCGTTGGACCTGGTGCTCTAAATTTTACCTTGCCATCGCCTCCACCAAGGAATACTAGAGACAATTGAAAAAACTCCTTGTAATCATCCCTTGGCTGAGAATTTTCAAATTGTGTTGGTAAATATTTCAACATTTCATCTCTCTCCTGTAGTAATATTGGGTTGTCAAACAGATTTATATCTGCTGCTTTGTAACAGTTCTTGTCAATTTTAGGCCATGCTTTTTGAAAACGATTAAAAAGTGCTGTTTCTGGACTATAACTAGAACCAATTGCACTAGTAAAAACAGAAGACAACACTACCTCCATAATATGATGTCGACAAGCAATCCACACCATTTCAGTGCTTAACATTTTTTCAATATTAACGCAGGCTCCTGCTGAAACACCAGTTGTACTAGCTCTTGTATCAAAGACAAGGGCTTTTATGTGCGACTCTATTTTCCACTTTTTAATGTTTCAACACAAGGACTAGCCTGTGCAATTCCTGTTCCTCGTTCTATTTTGGGAATACCTAAAAGCTTATCTTGGCCGTTCCCAGATATATGGATTGCTATACGATCAACTTTGCATTTAGCATTATTTATATCTGGTAATAACTTACCGTCCCAGTGTAGGAGAAAAGGTCCTTCCACACTCAAAGATTCCTGATCTGCAACTGCATCATTAGTACGTACTTTTCTGCGGGACCGTCTTATTGAACTATGGGAAACCGTTATGTTTGAGTGTTCCGGAACAATTGACTTAGCAACAGCTTCAAGTATAAACGTCGCATTTCTGTCGGATGTATTTGTTCGGTCTAAGGCATTAATTATTTCTGGAGATGTTATAAATTTTTTAATGGTTTTATTAACCGTTGGTGTTTTCTTAGCAGGCTTGTAATCCGAATCACTGGAGTTATCAGATTCATCAAAATTATAATGCACAGCTTTTTTATGTTGATTTTTTCTTTTTTCATCTACAGATTTATTTTTAAGTATTCTATGTTTTTCAAGTCGCTTTAGCTTCATAATTTCTTTTCTCGAGGAATTTAAATCAAATCCCCCTAAGCAGCAAGAAAATACGTTTATCCTTTGTTTTTCCAAGAAGTCTCTTTTCTTTGCTTATCTTCTTATATACGTAGTTATAGCGATATCAAATATTTTTTGTAATTTAATTTCAAAGATTTCTCTGCGATTTTTGTAGCTTACGCCGTCTTTTTTTATATTCTTTTTTAAATAATTATATTTTTTATACATCCTTTCCAATTTTCTGATACAATTTTTTCTTTGCTGAGTTGGGATACCTGCTTGCTTCCATACGTTTACAGCGGCTTCGATGGTACATAGAAAACTATTTGAAAGTTTTTGATTTTGATAAATATGATAATATTGTACCATTTTTAATACGTCAATGCCTCGTGGTAGTCTCGATGAAGGAAATTCGCTTATTGGCGTTCCAATAAGCCAAAATGTTGAAGACGATCTTAATATCTTTTTTGACATTTTAAATTTGCTGCACTAAATTTAAATGAAAATTTGCTGTCTTGCTCGACGACTTCTTGTTTAGTTTGTGCCTGCTGATAAAAAGTCAACTCAAACTACAACAATAACAGAGTTGCTTACAGACTGCTGTCACATTTATTGCACAGGGTGCAACAAACTAAAAACTTTGGCCCTTTAGGCCCCTGGTAAAAAAAAGCCCCTTTCCGCGTATGGTTTTGTTTTCCAAAATTACAAAAAACGCGAATTCCTCGAAAATCATTAAGAATTGGTAAATAGTTTGTTCTACAATCTTAAAGCCTACAAAATTCTATATCAGAAATTATGGAGAAGTCACTTAAAACGTAATTAAAAATCAGATAAAGTTTAATGTAAACTTTTTTTTTTTATTTGTATGTAAATTCCGATACAAAATAATCGAAAAAGTGAAAATTTTGCGCGACCTTCAAACTTCATTCGATTTCTCTGAAATTTGGAACATACGTTCGTGTGGTTCGTATACAACGATCCAGATGTGAGCCTGACAAATCGGACCACGTCTAGTTTCTCCATACGATTTTGAAGCACCCTAATGGACACACAGACGGACGGACGGACGGACGGACGGATATCGTTAAATCGAATCAGATAGTGATTCTGATTCGATCGGTATAATTAAAGATGGGTCTAGGTCAAATATTTTTGGTAGTTACAAACAGCAGCACAAAGTCATTATACCCAAACCACATAGTGGTATAGGGTATAAAAATCGCTGAAGCTGTCCGGAATCAAAAATAGCTCAAATCAATCATCAAAATTGACAAAAAAAAAACAAAAATCGCCAATATTAAAAATTGCCAAAACCAAAAATTGCGAATAAAAAAATCATCAAAAATTGTCTAAATCAAAACTGAAAATCGAAAACAACGAAAATCGCAACAAAAAATATGCCATAATCAAAAATCGACAAAACCGAAAACCGCGATTGAAAATGGCCAAAGATATTCTACAAAATGTTTTCCGAGAGTTTTATTTTGTTACAATGGGTGTAGCGAAGGGCATCGGGTTACAGCTAGTACTTAATACTATTCTATAAAAAAGCGCATCAACCAATTAGAAACGTGCAATTATTAAAATTTTCTTACAAGATTTATTTATTAATTTTATTTATTTATTAGGTCAATGGAATAAATCCTTACAGACCTGTATAAATGATATAAATAATTACATATGTACATATATTGAAACAATTAAAAGATTTAAAAATAAAAACAAATAGTTAGGAATTTAAGAAAATAATGATATTATGCTTAATTACATCAGTGTTCAACGAAAAATCAATTAATTGATAAAGATTATTATAAACACAACAAATTCTTCTAAAAGGATCAGCTAGAGCATAGTTGGTTTGAAAAGATTTAACAAAGAGTGGTTGGAATTGGCGTGATACTCGTTGAGGAACATTAAAAGTTATATTGTTGACAAGAAAGTCAGAACAGATTTCACCATTAATTAGGTTGATCATAAATGTTACTTTTAGCATAGTCCTACGGCTTTCCAAAGTAGGTAATTTCATTAATTTAAGTCGATCAACGTATAAAGGTAGATTAATTGCAGAATTCCAAGGTAAGCCACGTAAGCAAAAGAGTAGAAATTGTTTCTGTACAGACTCGATTCATTGAATATGAATGTTATAGAAGGGATCCCATATTATTGACCCATATTCTAAAATAGGTCTTACAAGAGATGTAAAAAGTTGTTTGGTTATGTAAGGATCAATAAATTCTTTTGTCCATCTTTTAATAAAGGCAAGTGTACCTCTAGCTTTATTAACTGTCATGGTGACGTGAGATACAAAGTTTAATTTAGGATCAAGTAGAACCCCTAAATCCAGAAAAGTATCAACAAGTTCAAGCTGATATCCGCCCAAATTTTTTCAAATTTAGTTCCATTAGGTTACGGTTACACCACGAAAAGAAATTGTTGAGATCTGACTGAAGATGAATATGATCATTATGTTGACAGTAACTTAAAAAAATTTTAACATCATCAGCGTACATTAAAACGTTGCAAAAATGTATCACTTTTGGAAGATCATTGATGAAAAAAGAGAAAAGAATTGTTCCAATATGGCTGCCTTGAGGAACACCAGAAGTCACAGTAGTATCTTTAGATGACATATTATTATAAATTACACGTTGTGTTCTATCAGAAAGATATGATTTTATCCATTTAAGGCTTAATGGTGTTAAACCTAATAAATCCAATTTGATCAGTAGAAGGTTATGGTTTACTTTATCGAAAGCATTACTAAAATCGGTGTATACTGCATCTGTTTGTTTTTTCTTGACAAAACCATCGTTAATTATTGTCGTAAAATGAAGCACATTTGTAACGGTAGAGCATCCTTTCCGAAATCCGTGTTGAAATGGTGACAAAATTGACGATGAGTGATAGCACAAATAATCTGTAATAAATTTCTCGAAAAGCTTAGGGATTGCACTAAGTTTAGCAATACCACGGTAATTAGAAACATCCGATCTATTTCCAGATTTAAATAATGGAATGATGTAAGAAGCTCTCCAAAATATTGGAAAATAACCATTTTTTATTGACGCATTAAACAACAGAGTCAGTGGTGTTGCCAAGGAACTAGCACAACAATTGAGTATGGAACTAGGTACTCCATCACGTCCATGAGTAAATGAAACTTTAAGTTTCTTCAGGCTATTAACAGTTTCTGCCTTATCAATTATGGGAAAAGGTATAGCTTGATTTGTGGTTATTGGATATGAATAGCTGTTAGAACAATATTGAGCAACAGAATATGTACTAGCAAAAAAGTCTGCAAACATGATACTTATTATAGTATCATCACTAGATTCGATATCGTTAAATTTCATTACAAATGGATAACCAGTAGTTTTTCTTTTTGAATTAACAAAGTTGTAAAATGCTTTAGGATCACGATTGAAATATTCCTTCATTTTGTTTAGATAGTTTTTGTATAAATAATTGTTAAGAATATTATATTCGGCACGATGAATGGAGAATTTTTCAAAAAATACAAGAGAACCAAAAATTTTATACTTTTTATAATACTTGTTCTTCAAATTTTTTAATCTTGATAGTTGTTTTAAAGTGATATTTTGGTAAAGAATATATTGCTACGGTAAAATTTTTTTAAATTAAATGTATAAATAAAATTTAAAACTATTAATTTTAGGAATTATAATGGGAAAATGAAAATTTGGAAAATCCTATAAAGAAAAACCAGTACAGCACGTGTTCCAAAATATATGATTGTTAAAGCTTTATGATGAGACAAAGAAAATTCCCCTTGGAAGAATGGTGGAGGATCAATAATGATATGAGGATGTTTCTCTTGGACAAATCCATAAAATTAAAAAAAAAAAATAACAAATAAATAAAAAAAATAAAATACAACATATTTCACTGTTATATGGCAATTCCAACAGGATAACGATCGAAAGCATACAGAGAAATTGATAAAACTACCTGGTTTTTAATTGTTCCACTGTGTAGTGGGATTTAAACAATTTCAAGTTTGCCCTTTCAGGATAGTCTCTGATCTAGTTTTGTCGCGGATATCGTCCTGATAGCCGCTAAGTATTTTTACGTTTCCGGGATTTGGGATTCCCCCTATGTCAATAGTTTTAATATTTAGCCTGAAAGTCTAACGGTCCTCATCATAGATAGCTATGCCAGTATTACCATGTATGGTAGTGTGACCCTGGGAGGTTTTGTAGAATATTCCCGTTCATCCAACTTTCCTTGTCTGGTGTCCGCATCCTGCAGTGCTCGTCGAGACTTCTGGGATTCTATCATATTTAATATCCACTGTGTTGAATCCCGGTATTTGGTCCATAATTGTTATGTGTCTGGTCATAAGGTCGGTGATATTTCCTGTTACCCTCAATAGTAGCATGGCCAGAGTTGCCCCATATTTAATTCCAATCTCGATTAGATATAAGTGTTTAATAGAATTTTCATTTTTACGATTATGCGTTTAAGCATTTCTACGATTTTACGTTTTTTCCTTTTTGCGATTTAAAATTGATTTTCCGTTATTGCGATTTTATCATTTTGTATTTTTAGTATTTTGTCGATTCTACGTTGTTGTTAGATTTTTGTGATTTTTCCATTCTATGTATTTGTGTTTTTTGTGATCTGCGTATTTCCTTTTTTGCACTTTTGGAAATTTACTCTTTAGCGTTTTTACGATTCTGTGTTTTTGCAATTGTGAGTATGAAGGTTTTTTCATTTCAGCATATTTATTTTTTTTTTCGTTTTAACATTTTGGCTGTTTGCCGTTTTTGCGATTTAGCATTTTTGCATATTTCGATTTTTGTTTGTTTCCAATTGTGCGTTGTTGCAATTTTGTGTGTATGTGTTTTTGGGATTTTTCGTCTTAGTCTCTTTACGATTTTGAGTTTTCGTGATTTTGCGATTTTCCAATTTTTTTACGACTTGCATTTATGAATGTTTACATTTTTGCGATTCTGGGTATTTGCGATTTTGATTTTTTAAGGTTTTGCTTTTTAACGATTTGGTTTTTTTTTTTTTTAATTTTGCATTTTTGCATTATTGCGATTTACTGATTCGACTTGACATTTTGGCGATCCTTTTTTTGTTATTTTTCGTTTTTTATACCCTATACCATTATGTGGTTTGGGTATAATGACTTTGTGCTGCTGTTTGTAACAACCAAAAATATTTGACCTAGACCCATCTTTAACTATACCGATCGAATCAGAATCACTTTCTGAGTTGATTTAACAATGTCCGTCCGTCCGTCCATCCGTCCGTCCGTCCGTCTGTGTGTCCATGTAAACCTTTTAATCAAACTGCAGATCGCAAATATGAATGTATTTTAATGAGATTTTGTATATAAGCTTTTATCGGCCACGGGATGAAAGCTATTGAAATTGGTGAGAATCGGTCCATGTTCAGACCTAGCCCCCATACAAATTACCCCTATGAAATCGACATAAATTGCCATAAGTTCCAAATTCTCTTATAGATCTTACTCAAATTGGGTTTTGTATGCTTTCATTACGTCCATTAATGAGGAGTCCAAAAATGATCCCTTTGGCCCCATATAGAGCTGCTTCCCGATCTTCACTTAAATATATCAAAAAACAAAAATATTGCACTGATTCTTCTCAAATTTTGTTTGTATATATTTTTACAAAATACAAGAGACTTTACCAAACATGGTCAGGATCGGTCCATTTTTGGGCCTAGTCCCCATATAGATATAGCATCCGATATGAACTTTTTCATATCTGCAGCGAAAAAATTAATAACAATCTCACTCAAATTTGGTTTATGCTTATTTTCTATATCCAGTTATTTGGGCCTATGAGATAGGGTCTCTAAACACATCGTATAGGGTATCATATAGTCGGTCTCGACCGACTATTATTTCTTACTTGTTTTTTTTTTTAATTAAGTTTTGCTTAACTTAAAAACAACTCTTTATTTAAACGCATACTCTCTGTCTGTATGTCTGTCTGTCTGTTTGTCTGTTTGTCTGTCTGTCTGTCTGTTTATCTGACGTGGTTCAACCCCATTCCCCCTTATCCAATCGATCTGAAGCTAGGCCAATAATCTTTTTGTGACTACAGATTAATTTTGGGGGTAGTCTCGCATAGTCACGGACAGTCACGAAGTGATCTAAATGTCATTTCCCTCATCCGATCGATTTGAAACTTGGTCGGTGACTTGCTGTGAAAAAAAGATTAACTTTGACTTAACACAGTCACGCATGGTCCCGCACAGCCGCAGAGAGATTTAAAACGGATTTCCCCTCATCCAGTCAATCTGAAACTTGGTTGATATACTTGCTGCAATGAAAGATTACTTTAGATATATTCACGCACAGACACGGAGTGGTCTAAATGTCATTTCCCCATATCCGATCGATCTGAAACTTGGTCGGTAGATTTGCTGTGAAAAAAGATTAATTTTAAGATAGTCACACATAGTCACGCATAGTTGCGCACAGCCACTGAGTGATTTAAATCGCACTGCCCCTCATCCAATAAATCTGGAACTTGGTCCATAGACTTGCTGTGAACAAAGCTTAATTTTAAAGTAGTCACGCGAAGTCACGCACAGTCAAGGAGAGATTCAAAACTCATATGCATAAGGAAAGAAAGAGTTTTAATAAAAACTTTGTTTTTATGGGTTAGGTTATTTTTGTATGCTTAAATGTCTTCCATATCGACTGCCAAGCTATTGATTATGTCATCTATAAAAAAAGATGAAACAGGATCTTAACAATTTCCAACAATTACGCTTAAATAACTATTCAATTAGTTAACAAATTACAACAACACACCCTTGGGAGCATGGCAACGTGAAAGATTATAGGACAAACTAAACTACAACATAGACTATCAAATAACAGCTATGACAGTAAAACCAAAAACAATGGAGAGAGAGTGAGAGAGGGGGACGGAATGATGTAAAAACTAAACAAGTAGGTAATCATTATAAAACACCAGAAAAACTTTGCAATATTAGAAAGAAATACACACATCTGACCATGGACATCAAAACAAGTAGTCAAATAATTACAATCTTCATTAAAATGTGTATCCGCATGGTCGCCAGCACGTGAGTGTGTGTGGGGCTATTGTATACCAAATAAGCAGACACAAAGTTTGACCACAATTTAACTGCAGTTTGCTTCACTTAACTAATTCTACCCCCTTAAGCAAACTATCCAGTCTCTTAATTCTTGGCCATATGAATCAAATGACATTGTGTCTGACCACACCACAGAAGAAAAAAAAATTAAACAACAATTGCAATTTAGTTCTTTGATATTTATTTTGTTGTTATTTTTCTGTACTCTGTAGAAATTCTTATCATGCTTAATACTGATAGCTATGACGTTAATGATGAGTAGACAGACGTTAGAAGTAAAAATGAGAAAAACCACAAACGGACATGTCTATAGACCATAAATGTAAGACAACTGGTGACATAAATCAGGACATAGAGTAGTTAAGTTGTTGTTATTTAATTTCCTAAATACATGATGTATCTATATTTATGCTCTTTCCCAATAACATCCTTCATAATTACTATATTTTCAAAGAATTATTGGTATTTGTGAGTGACCACAGACATTCACTAATGTTGGGTGATGGCAATTTATATTCCTACTCATATCGGTATTTCCGCAAGAAAGAACATTCCTTGATTAAAAAAAAAAGTTTGGAAAAATTATGTGGGATTATGTTGTTTTTGATATATTACAAGTCAAGTTCCACGAATTTCGGTAAACACTGATTTGATGATCGTAGTTTACTTACAAGAAATATCTAATTCATACGTTATTTAAAAATTTAGGTAAGTTAGTCATTTATAAAATATATTTTAATTTTTGTCTTACATAATATAATGCATAACGAATTCGCAACCCAAATATATAAAAAACCATGAAACCAATAAAACCTGATTACCTAAATTTAGCACAAGAATAGTGAAGACAACTTGCGGCAACATAAAGGGTGTTTTTTAAGCGCAATAGAACTTGAAATTGTAAAAAATAATACAAAAAATTAACTTAAATTATTATTTGAAAGGTCAATATAATGACATTTACATTTGAAAATAATTTCGGGCATATTGCTACCGCGGCTGTTCGTGACGAAGCACATTCTGGACGTCTAATTTTGGACCACTTTTTCGAGCTGCCTGTATGTCATGAATAACAAGATCAATGTTTGCTTCAAAGCATCAATTCTTGCTGGTTTATCAGCCTAAATCAATTACTTCACGTAGCCTCACTGGTAATAATCGATAGGTGGAAATTGGCACGAACTTGAAGCCAACTGACAGGTCCATTTCTCGAAATCAACTTATACCAAAATTTTGACTTCAATAACACTGTGGAACGAATTCAGGTTAGCAAAGGGTCGATTTTGAGAGTGAGGGGTGAAAATAGAGGCTAAATTAAAAGACCCATATCGCGGCCTTTGTTTATGTTAGTTCGATTTTTTTTTTTTTAATCGACCTTCGAACTTTGCAGTCAAATGCCGATTTTCAGCATATTATATATATGGTTTTTTGGCTATAACTCGTCGTCTAATTGATATTTTTTCAATCTGTAAAAACCAAATTATTGCTCGACACCTGTGCTACAATTAAAATTTTTTAAGAAATTGATTTAGAAAATTTTTGTGGCGCTTATGAAGCAAAATGTTGGAAAATAATTTTTTTTTTCATGCTTTTTGAAAATATTTTCCACAAAACTAAGTTTTTTTGCTTTCTGTTTGATCTATAATATGCTTCTCAATTTCTTCAATAAATTTCATTTAAAAAGAAAACAATCATAATACAAAACTTGCGTTTTCCAGCTTAATATTAATTTACTTATCATTTTTTATGTACCAATTTTGTTCAGTGTTGGTTTTGAAGAAACATTGAAAAAGAAATTATAAAAATATGGAAAAAAAATATATTTTTGAATTGTTAGTTATGAAAAGTTTTAAGTAAAAAAATTGAGTAAATTAAATTAATAGCAGGCGGCTGCGGATCAACATCACTGCTCTCTCAAGATATTAGTTCATCGTCATCATCATCAGAAAGGTCGATAATTTCGTCCAACAAATATTCTGGAATTTCATTTTTGCCTTCCCCTTCTTCCTCTTTTTTCTCGTCTTCTTCTTCTTCAAATGTGTTTTTATACCACCAACAAATTTCAGCGAGTATTGCATCTGGAGATTTCTTTCCTCTTTACATGAAACGAATATAGCTTTCAATCGTTAATATGTTTAAAAATTTTCAGCAGTGCCAAGTTTAATGTGGAGCAACGGCAACAAAATTTTCATTTCAGGAACAAGACTTTCGTGTAGCCTATTTTCTTTAGGCCATTTACGTCCAATGCAACTATTCCAGTTATGCTATTTGTACTGGTTTCTTCCTTTAATACCTTCTCCGTATCGTGAATCCCAACCGCACAAAAAACAAGGATATTTTGGACGGCCAGATGCTGTTAAGCCTGTAATCAATGAAACTATTTTGAGGTCACAGCAAATGCGCCACTGGTGTTCCTTATATTTGACTACTTCAAGAATGTGTTTCAAAATATCGTAATTTTCCTAGTGTCAGTGCTATACGCAATCAGAACAGAAGGCATTTGTCTTGTGCAAAAGCACAACTTTTAAGCTGATTAGTGAACTATCGATGAATAAACGCCAATCATCTTTTTTATAGGTTAACCCTATCGTCTCCATTAACTTGTCAATATCGTTGCAATAAGCGAAATTTTTTGCATCATTCACATTGAAGAACTTTTTAATATTTTTTTTTTGGCGTTTTCGATATGCTGTTACTTTGGTACCTTTCGCCGGCAAATTATTTCCTTTCAAAAATGAAGCCAGTAGTTCTGATTTTTCTGAGTCAAACTCAACCTTGCATCAATTCCATCCTATTGGTTTTGTGTGACTAGGATTTGGTCCTTTGAAGTTTCATAGAATATACCTTCACCAGGGTCGTATTCTGAGAATAAATCCATGGATGTAGCATCGGCGGTTGTAGTACTGATATCTGTTTGAAGATCAATACTTCGGTATGTTGGTACTGGAACGAATTCTGAGTGCGGTAATGGTAATTGGACACTTGGTACTGCTGCATAAGTTTTATTCTTTGCTTTCCTTCTAGCAATTTTCTTCTTGATGCGGGCTGTTGTCTAACCACATCATTGGTATACCAAAAAGCATAGCCTTCTTCCTTTCACTTTTCCATTGCATAAGAGTTGAATAGCAATTAAAGCAAACTTTTTTAGGGGCATAGTTTGCGTCAGTGCTAAACTCTTGCGAGAAATATTGTTTATAGGCTTCCAAAAAAAAGTCACTCACGTCCACAAACATTACAAAAACGGTCCATTTTACATTTTGGTTCCGACATTTTTAATACAATATATATTATGCAATGTTTTTTTTTTTTTTGTTATTTTTATGAAACCGATGCACTTAACTTAAATCACTGACAAAATGAAATAAGTTCCAAAAAATTAATAGCGAATTTTATTTCGACCGAGCGAAAATTAAAAGACATCAGCTTCGGCTGAGTTTCGAGTCTTAACTGAATATTCATTTTTGAAATACGTTCGCATATATGAAATAAAAAAAAAATCGCTACCTGTGCGGTGGTTGAAAACAAAAAAGTTGTTTTACTAATTCCTAATTCTTGGAACTTCCCTTTTTAATTACTTCTACCTAAATCGCTATTTACTTAATGATTTTGGGATTTTAAACGCAAATTATCGACTAAGACCATTTTCTTTTCAAATGAAGTTTATTGAAGAAACTGAGAAGCATATTATAGATCAAACGGAAAGCAAAAAAGACTTAGTTTTGTGGAAAATATTTTCAAAAAGCCTGAAAAAAAAATAATTTTTCCAACTTTTTGCTTCATAAGCACCACAAAAATTTTCTAAATCAATCTTTTAACAAATTTTAATTATTGCACAAGTCTCTAGCACTAATTTGGGTTTTACAGATTGAAAAAATATCAATTATTCGACGAGTTATAGCCAAAATCCATATAAATAATATGCTGAAAATCGGCATTTGACTGCAAAGTTCGAAGGTCGCGATACCGGTCTTCTAATTTAGCCTCTATTTTCACCCCTCACTTTCAGAATCGACCTAACTTTTGCTAACCTGAATTTGTTCCACAGTGTTATTCGATGATTGCGGTCACCGTATGACACGTAGCGTCATCCAGTTAAAACTACGTCTCGCCCGAATCAACTTCATCCATACTTTTAAACAAAAAATAATTTATCAGGGTGCTGTAACGATCTCCATTGGCCGTAATGCAAGCTTCGGGTCAGTTTCCAACTGCTCTAGAGGCCAATCGGCGAAAGAACTCCGCATATTATGGTCTCGTGGCTTTAATTCCTTCACTATCTGGATCTTATACGGATGTTGGCCAAGACCTTTGCTCATAATTAGCCACGTAGTGTACGGACCAGAGCCCAAATTCCTGTGACCGATGACGAATCGATAAATTTAGATCTTCGTCCACACTTTCGTTTACAGCGGCGATATTCTCTTCAGTACACTAAATTCTTCAACGTTTTAGTATTACTGCATCACTTAGAGATTATTTGTTATGAAATCTACCCACAGTTCGACGGATGATTTTCTTAGATGGCTGATTATGTGCGCTATAAAAGTCTTGAAGTCGTCTATAAGTTACGTGTATCAGTGACTAATGTTCAAAGTAACTTTGGATAATGGTCCAAGCGTGGATCTATTCATGATTATTTGCCAGAGTATACTGACCATAAATGTCAAACAGTGGGTACAGCATGATAACTCGTTCGCCCATCCTTTCGTAAGTTCTATCCAAGCAGAAAAACACCGTTTATATATATTTTTTTTAATTTTACAAATAGCAATTATAACTTCCGATTATATTTCTTCACAAAATTTGGATCAACTGATAATGATACCCTATACCCAACTAATTGGATAAGAAAATAGGCATAAACTAAACTTAAGTGACATTGATATTTATTTTTTTACATGCAGATAAGAAAAATTTCATATCGAATGCAATATTTACATGGGGTCTGGATTAAAAATGGATCGATCAGAGCATATTTGTTAAAGTCAGAAAGTTATTTTAAAAGTGATTCTGGGTCGATCGGTACACACATCAGCACAAAGTCATTGTACCATATCCACATAGTGAAATAGGGTATAAATAGCTATTCCTAAACAAGCAGTTGCCAAGTGCTTAACCGGGGTTTTCAAATAATCGGAATCGGTATTCGTGGATACCAAAATTCTGAATTTTTTTCTCTATAGCTAATACAGTTTCTTTAATGACCATATATTATATATATTTTTGATCATGAAAATCACTCTGGTTTTCCACTTTAAGCTTTTAATTTAATCCGAACTTTCAAGCCATATAACCGACATTTCGCCACCAAGCCTGGCTTTTTTTATACTTTTGATTATTCTCCTCTATTTTTACTGACTTACAATTGCAATATTTTTTAAGTCACGCGGCCTCAAATGGCTAAAAATTCCATTTTTAGTTTTGGATAGATTTTCTTCACAATGTTTATAAATTATTTTAAATAGGTCTATTTCATTAAGGTCCTTTAACTTATCTCTATTTTAACTGAGGTTAAGGTATGATAATGTTTCAAATACAGATAATTCAGGACGTAGTCGAATTTGGTCTGTCAAAAAATTTTGATTACAATGTGGTTTTTAGTGCTTTTAAATATTTATATATTTAATATTAAGGAACGTTATCAATAAAATTCTATTAGAGAACTAAGGTTCTAAAAATTGATTCCATAACAAAAAGCAATAAACCAATAAATAGCCGAAAACAAATTTACAACTACTCGAAATTAGTTTAACTCCCTGCCCGTACATATTTACAACAACTGACATAATAAAAACATTTGTCAATTTACTAAGATTTTATGATAGAAACTTCTGTAAAAACTTTTGCTAAATATTTTGTTTTTTTGTTCGTATAACTCGTACCACTACCACCAGTTATGGCGTAAAATAGCAAGTTTCGATGAAACTAGAAAAAAGTTACAAATTGTATACGTTTTCCTACTCCCCCTTCAAAATAAAAGCAACTAATATATTATTTGAAGAAAAAAAAAACATTTGTACAAGAAGCATCATTTTTACGATAATTTGATAATTTGGTATAAATAACAAAAAACTGAAGCACAATGACAATTATTTAAGAATATTGTAGCAAGTTTTCCTCTATTTGTGGTGTTATTTATGTGTGGCATGTGTATTTTTATATGACTTTGTGGTTGTCCGCCTATTTCAAGTTATTCCGTTTAAAATTAGTTCCGCCTACTCGATTTATTTGCCAATTTTGAACAGCTTTCGAAAGAAGAATAAAAATATAGGGGATGTTAATCGAGGCAAATAAATAAGATTTCGCATTGTGTATGTGTAAGTAAATAATGGTGGCGGTTAATTTATCGATACCCTATACCGCAAAATAAAACACGATACAGATATGCTTAACTTGGGTTTGTGCTTATAAAAATATAAGGAAAAACTACGTTCTATTAACTTGAGTGAGAGAGTTAGAGTTAGCATTCAGGTTACATGCGATATCTAAAAATCAAAAATATTTTAACGTTCCTTTTATAATATTCCTAAAAAAAACTTGGTAACTATAAGATATTAGTAAACAAAAATAAATTTGAAAGATTGTAGCTAACAGGTGTAGGGTTTCCAATAATATGTTTGTTTTTTACATTCTGTTCTTTCAGTTTCTACTTTTTTCACCGTAAAAGTGATGCAAATGTGGAGCACTGAAAATGTGAGTACATTCGAAAAACATCATTTTTATTGTTGAATTAATTTTAAGAAAAAAATCTCTACGTAGATTTGTCTATGCATGCATATGTATTTATTACTTTTGTAAGTAAATCTTCTGGCTTTTTTATGCTGACATATGACAATTGCATATTCCTTAAATTAACATGACTGCTTGATGTTGTTTTCAACATTTCATTCATTCATTTCATGTTGTTCTATGTATCGTTAAGTTATGGATGGGAAATGTGCTGCTTCTGGCCCCAACATTTTTAGCTCAATCATGGATTACTCCCATGGACGACGTCCAACGACCATATCACACATATTTTAACCACTAATCTTATATTTTGGGCATCGTTGATTAAACCCAGGAGGTTTCATAGCAAAGAGTTTTATCAGCATCAATTCGACTTTTCCAGCTTCATTCATATTATGGAATTCTAATTTGACCACACACAAATAAAAATTCACCAACCGAGTTGTGTGAACTTACAGAAACTTATTAGAAACTATCCATTTTCTATTGCGACAAAAGATGTAATGTATTGAAAGCAGAATTTTAATCATATCCAACCCTAAAATCGGTTATTATCGTCATCGCTATTCGGTTTGAAAATAATTCAGTAGCAGAATATATTAAATAGTATTGAATCGGTATAATTAAAGTTAAAAAATTTCAGTTAACCGGATCTCTCGTTACCTCAGAATCTTGTGTTTTCTGTTACCTAGAATAGGGTGAGTTATTATTAGCACTTAGTGTCTATAAATGCTAGCAGCATTTAGGAAGAACTAGCGATTTTTCGGCTTAACCATCGGAAAAAAATGTTGAAAATTCTCCCAGTTATTCTAACATGTTGCAGTAGCTTTACTAATTTCAATGTAGTGTAAACCATTCCTATACCGATAGAAAACATTAATATTCTTCAAAGTGGTACTAAACCAGTTCGACCAAAAACCTGAATTTTATGTTGGACACTGTAAAATCGGAGGAAAATTATTCTTGGAAGCTAAATCGCAAAAACTCAAAATCGCAAAAACCTAAAATAACAAAATTCCATAAACACAAAGTCGCAAAACCACAAAATCACAAAAACACAACATTACCGAAACGAAAAATTGTCAAAACGCAAATTCGTAGAAACACAAAATCACAAGAACGAAAAATCGCAAAAACGAAGAATTGTTACAACGCAATATCGCAAAAACGAAAATAAAGAAATCGAAGAAACACAAAATCGCATAAACGCAAATCATAAATATGTTAAAACGCAAAATTGCAAAAATCAAATTCGCAAAATTGCATATACAAAAAGTCGCAAATTCACAAAAATGCCAAATCGATAAAATTCAAATTCGTAAACAGCCAAATTCCCAGAATCGAAAAATTGCACAAACGCGACATTGTAAAAACGTGAAATCACAAAAACCCAAAATGGCAAAAAAAAAAAACAAAAATCCGAAAAACGCAAGACCTATGACAAATATGCAAAATATTAAAATCGCAAAAATCAAAATCACATAAACGAAAAATCGCAAAAACGGAATATCGCAAAATATCAAAATCGAAGAAACACAAAATCACATAAACGCAAAATCATAGAAATGCTTAGTCGCAAAATTGTAAAAATCAAAATCTCATAATCGCATAAACAGAAAATCGCAAATTCACAAAAATGCCAAATCGATAAAACTCAAATCGATAAAACCAAATTCCCAAAATATTAAAATTGCATAGACGCAAAATTGTAAAAACGCGAAATCACAAAAAACCCAAAATGGCAAAAAAAAAAACAAAAATTCGAAAAACGCAAGACCTATGACAAAAACGCAAAATACTAAAATCGCAAAAATCAAAATCACGGAAACGCAAAATCGCAAAAACGGAAAATCATAAAAATCGGTATCGGTAAAAATCCAAAATATCGTAATCAAAAAGACACAAAATCTCATGAACACAAAAACGTAAGAACGCTAAAACGCAAAATCACAAAAAAAAAGTCGCAAAATCACACAAGCCTAAAATCACTTTTCAAAAAATGTAAGTATTACAACGGTAGAAGAAAATTTTGGTTTTGGAAAAAAAAATTTATTGTAAATTCTATTTTTTATTATGGTAACTATCAAAAATATTTGATCGTCCGTCCGTCTGTATGTCGATTTAAACCTTGTAATCAAACTAGAGGTCGCAGGTATGAATATATTTTGATGAAATTCAGCATACTAGCTTTGTTCGACCATAGGAAATTGCTGCATGTTCAGGCGTATCTTCCATACGTTTAACCCTTATCCGACCGACTCAAATGGTAATAAGATCCAGAATATCATATAAATATCAAAAAAATTTGATACATCACGCACCTAGTTCAAAAGTTACTCAACTCAAAATTTACATTTTTCGGGTTTATATGCTTAACCCTTATGTACGCACCGCATTGAAATTGATAACTTGCATGTCTGAAACTTCTTGAGAACTACTAGCTTTCAAACACATTAGTATTTTTGCAGCCGTATAGCTAAAATTATTTTTGTAGTTTGCGTGAGAGACCAATGTACTCTTAACACCCTTTACTGCGCACCAAGATACCCGGGTACCTCTACGTGTTTTACATGGGAATGCGGCCATTTTAGGTATATTTTTTTAAGTTGTTTGTACTTCTGCATACATATATAAATAAAAGTCTGTATAAAATATGAACGTAAACAATTTATTTCATGAAATAGGAAAACAGAAACAGATCTTTCGAGCAGTTTGTACGCATTGGACGATTAATGGAATACGACCGCTTTTATCCTTCGTTTGTAAACTAGATATGGGCGCTGATAGAGTTTCAAAGTATTTTGTATAACATATTTTTATTGCGGATGCCGTCGATGACGGTGAACTAATTTTTGTAGTTTTAGCGCGTTGTTTTATATATTCCTGACACAAATCAATGCTTAAATCTTTTAAAAATTTTCTACGACGATCAGTAGACTTATGTATATTGCGTATTAAATTCCATAAATGTTATAAAGGATGCTAATGCTGCTATATCAATAGCATTAAAATATAGTGACAATGGCCATCGACTAGTTCTGCGTTTGGCTAAGTTGACAGCAGGTTCCATCTTTACCACAAAGTGCACTTCTTGTCTGAACGTTACCATTCTCATAATCAACGCTTTCTTCCGAGTCAAAAGAACCTTCATTTTCTATAGTGCCTGCCATTTCAGTGTATGAAGCTTCCAGTGTTATTTGGTTTAGCGGTGGAATATATTCTTCATCGCCATCGGAGTGGAAATCTTCTTCACTGCTTTCTAATTCACTTAGTATATTATTTATGTCAGTAGAATTAAATCTTTTAGAACAAACTCTTGTGTTTGAATTCATTTCGTTTGTTTTACGTAAAAATGTCACCTTCAAACTCAGGAGATAAGTCGAATTGAAAATAATAACCACAACACCAAATAAAGTTTTGTATTTATTCTCAAAGGGGAATCACCAACTTTATATTCGTACTAAATATGTATTAGAAACGTCAGCTTTTATATACCTACAGGAAAGAAGCTGTTAAATTTAAAATTCATCTTACGTAAAAACTAAAATATGTATCTGAAATTTTTAATAAGATATGTTGCATACCTTAAGGTGTTATGAAAAATTATTTACAATATCTGTTGCCAATCCCATATATATTTTACATCTTAACTGGATATTTAGTGCGAAAATGCTTGTTTTGTATGTAACTCCCATATGGTACCCGGGTACCTTGCAGCGCAATAGTAGATATTTTTTTTGCCGCGCACATAAGGGCTAAACTATGCACAATATACTTGTTTATCTATAAAACAAATATATCAGTGTGTTTGGTTATTGTTAACTGTTGCTGCAAAACAGCTATGTCTTTCTTTATATTTTAAAAGTTTCAATTGTCGATTTCTGAAAAAAGGAAATTTTTAGTTGAGTCACTTTTGAACTATGTGTGCGATATGTGCAACTATTATACTCACGAATCAGTAGTCCAAAAATAAACAATTTAATACCAATTTTATTCAAAGTCTCCATATTGAGCTGCTTCCCGATCTTTACTTAAAAGGTTGCAGAGATATCTTTTTTTTTCAAATTTGGTTTACATATGTTTTTGGAAAAATTAAGTGATCGATTCGTTTCTGAACAGATATGAACATTTTCATATCTATATGCCACAAATAATAACAATAACACTAATATTTAAAAATTTGTGCATACTTTCTTTAACCTCTTGTTGCCTCAGCAAGTTTGGATTCAAGATCCTCTCTCGAAATGCAAGCAATAGGGTAACGTGTAATCGCTATATACCGACTATAATTTTCTTACTTGTTTTTTTTTTTTAATTGCTTCGATATAAAACAAATAAATTCGATATTTTAACAAAATCACTCGAACAAATATCCATATTAGCCAATAACTTCAACTTTTAAACAATCCTTTTCAATAGAAGTCAATTGAATTTTAATTTTAAAAATTCATGGAATAATAGATTCATCGAAAATATCTTGTATATCTGGAACACTAAGAGTCGTAGAGTAAACATTTGTGAACAATTAATTAGTTTTTTGCAAATTCTTGGATCATGTTTATATTTTTCTTGTAATGGAAAATAATAACAATATAAGATAATATAGAAAAACTGAAGACGGCGGCAGATAGTGAGCACGCTATCTACCTATCACTTTAACTCATGCTTAATCAACTATTTAACTCAAATATTAGTAAGAAAAGAATATGGGATTTTTTACCTTATACGAAAGAGAGTACGAACGGGCTGAGTTTTTTTAAAGTTTTTTTTAGTTTTTCTACATTAGCAAAGCCATTTCAACCTACAATTCTTGCAATGTCAAAAACTTTTTATAGTTTTCCAAACCTAATAAATGCCAACTAGTTTCCTTTTTATTACATGGCTCACACTTGGCTTTATTCAGAAAATACACACATGAAACACACAATGTTCCGCTCTAAAACAGCCAACACAAATTTTTATTTTCATATCAATTATGTGTGTTTCTAAATTTTGTACGGTGCCCGAAACAATCATGACTGTTTTAATGTTTTAATTTTTAGATGTACGCGTTGAAGAATATGTTTTGTTTTTTAAGCAGTACACGTGTAAGAAAACGAACTTAAAATAAAGCTACACTCGATTCTGTGTGGTCTATGTGTGTTCGAAATAACAAATACATGATAGTAAAATATTCGTGTCGATAACGAAATAATAAAATGAAACACAGTCATGATTGTTTTGGGCACCGTACAAAATTTAGAATCACACATAATTGATATGAAAATGAAAATATGTGTTTGTTGGTCTGAGCTATGTTTGTTGACATATATGTACGAGTTTTTTATTCAGTGTGTTTTTTCTTTTGAACTCTGCTTTGTTGGTTAGATAATTTAATGAAATAATGTGTAATTATCTGAAACTCCAATTTTCGCACACTTTTCAAAGAGTTTTCAGCCGTATTTCGCTATGACTCTTCGAATATTGATTTCCAGGTATTTAATTGTCTTCGGTTTATTGGCGTATAAAAATGACTTACACAATCCCAAAGAAAATTATCCAATGGGATTAAAATACACGGTCTTGGTGGCAAATAGCAGGACCATTTCATGAAATTATTATTAAACTAAGGGTCTAAGAAATATCGCCCAATGAATAATCGCCAAAAAAAAAATAAAAATTGTAAAAAAAAAACTTCCACACAAAAATCCCTTAAATGAAAAAATGGGAAACGACAGAACTTTTCGGGCTATTTTTCGTATTTTATGGCTCATTTTTCGTACAAGGTTCATGCAGCTTCTAATATCACGCAATTTCGTTCCTTAATATATAAATATTTAATATTGCATAATTTTAATTGATTTTTGAGTGAATTTTAATATGAAAATATTGATTAATTTTTGGGGGTTTTTTTATATATTTTTCATGTATTTTGACCATTTATATTTTTGGGTTAAAATTTTATTTTTATTTTTAATTTTTTTTATACCATTTTTCACATCTTTTGGGCAAAGTTTCGTATTATTTGGTCGATTTTTAATTTTTTCCAGGTAATATTTCATTGTGCAATTTTTCGTTTTTTTTTCTTTGCGATTTTTCATGGGGCGATGGAGCCGTAAATTAAATGTAGCATTCGCTGTTGGTATGTGGCTTCGCCCTGTTGGAACCACATGTCAGCAAAACTAATTCATCTAATTGAAGTATGAATGAACTTGCAATCATTTCCCTATACCGTTCACCGTTGACAGTTATAGTCTGCCCATCATAGACATATGGCCTATAAAGCGCACCAAATAATAATTTTCTGTGGGTATAATGGTATTTGTACAAAAGCTTTGGCCTTATTTTCACTCAAGTGCGACACTGTTGCATATTTATGTATCCATTCAACCAAAAATGTTCGTCGTCGATGAACAAAATTTTGTATGGAAAAAGTATATGGATATATTCCCATTTGCTGAGAACGGCGCCGAATTGATCGATGTTGCTCCTTCAATGCTTCGCTGTGCAGCGGCTACAGCTTGTTCAGTGTGCACTGTTTTGCATATTACGGAATGCACATTATCATTAAGAGTAAGCGTGGTGAATAACGATCCATAGGTATTCGCCTGTTAAATCGGTTATCAAATAAAGCACTGTTTGAGTTTGAGTTAGTGCTCACAGCTGTGAACTTCTAAAAAAAAACACCCTCTGTGTTGGGGTTATGTATTGTTTATCTTTATGTTTTGCCAATAATTAATTTCTTGTTCAGTTTGTGAACAATTTTATATTCACAATTAAAAATACTATTCACAATATTAAAAGAAATGAATTTGTAATAAGGCTTTTTTAAGTGTTTCTTAAAGATGTTAAAAAAGTCACACAAGACTTGTATTTGCCACCATATGTGCATTAAAGTATTAGCCAACAAAAATAAACGCCAGTTTGCATCATACGGTTTACGTTTTCATTGCAAAAGGCGTAAATTTGGGAACAATTCTTATTTGGCAATGGTCACCTTAGGAGAATAAGAACTAACTGGTTGCAAGCCCAGTAGGTAACCCTGGGCTCCAATCCCATTTTTAATGGAACATCTTTTTAATGTGCAGCTGGCGGTATTTGCTTCATTGGCTCCCTCTACGTAGTTTTTGTGCCAATTCAGTTTATTATCGATTATTTACTTTTGATTTACAACTACCTAAATGGATTTAGTTGACATATTTTGAGACTGAATTATAATATTATAAAGACTTTTTGAGGAATACACGGACTTGATAGTATAGGTTTGATTCTACTACCAATATATACTCATATACTCAATTTGACGAGTTTAGCGATCAATGTTTTTATGGCCCTCAAAAGGTTTTGAAAATCACTGGGCTCCTCGAAGAAATATGTCATCAGTTTTTGTCCAATAGCTAATTCAAACTTGGTGATACCGCTTAACTATATTTGGCAATAATATATCTTAAAATCCGTTGAAAAAGTTTCTTAACATAAAAGAATAATTTTTCCCCCAGGGTAAATTTCTATTTCACAATACAATCACAAAAACAGCGTACATGTGAGAGTCACATCTTACGCGTAAGATGTGACCATTAAGACAAATCGGTATGACTTATGATTGTTTGGTGAAAAAATTATTATATGAAATAACCTTTTTGTCGCTGTTTTCTACATTTTATTTATTACCAGATGTTTACACATCTCCCCTGATCGGACTCACATGATTCTTTTTTTTTTAGAAAGTATAGGAAAAAATAATTTTTTTACTTATTTCATCATAACTTATAGGGACTCCAAATTTTTCACTAACAATATTTATTAAAATTGTAGACAAGGTAAAGTTGAAGATCTGCTGTTAAGATATCATACAATCTGAACGTATTTAGTCACCATTACTAGCTTAAAAAAGCACTTTGCACCTTAAAATTGTCAATTTCGAATAGACTGTACTTTTACTGCCCATAAGGTAAATTAGTTACAAAACTTGCCGAACCGTGTTTAGGGTTCTACTACACTTTGGTGGCTCTAGGAAATTTTGGCCAATGAAAAATCGCCAAAAACAAAAAAATTAAAAATGGCCCAATAAAAACAAATAAGAAAATCATAGTCGGTCTAGGCCGACTTTACGATATCCTACGCCATACATTTAGAGATATAGAAAACAAGCATAAACCAAATTTAACTGGCATTGTTATTAATTTTTTTGTCATCGGATAAGAAAAAGTTCATACCGTATGCTATATTTATATGGGGACTAGGTCGAGGGTGGACCTCACTTTTTTTTTGCAAAAACATATATAAACTAAATTTGTGAAAAATCTGTGCAATATTTTTGTTTATTTTTTTTTTTTCTTTTTTTTTTTTTGATAAATTTATGCGAAAATCGAGAATCAGATTCATATGGATGCTATGACCAAGAAGTGGCCGATAGGATTTATTTTTGGACTATTGATAAATGGATGTAATAAATATACGCAAGTCCAATTTTACCAAGATCTTTATGATAATTTGGATATTATGGCAATTTAAGTCAATCTAATAAGAGTCATTTGTATGGGGGCTAGGTCTGAGCATGAACCGATTTTCACAAGTTTCAACAGTATTCATCCTATAGCCGATAGAAGCTGATGTACTTAATTTCATTAAAATATATTCATATTTGCAACCTGTAGTTTGATAAAAAAAAAGGTTTAAATGGGCACACAGACATACGGACAGATAGACGGACATCGCTAAATCGACTCAGAAAGTGATTCTCAGAAAGTGATTCTGAGTCGATCAGTATAATAAAAGATGTTGAAATATTTTTGGCGAAATATTTTGGTAGTTACAAACACCAGCAAAAAGCCATTATAATCTGAACACATAGTGGTGTCGGGTATAATGAAAAATCACCCAAAAAAAAATATGAAATTTTGCACAAAAAAAGAAAAATGGAAATCAAAGATTGCCATAAAAAAAAATAATAATATTAATGCCGTCCAAAAATATGAAACATATTAATAAAACAAGTAAGAAAATTATAGTCGGTATAGACCGACCATACGATACCCTATAACATGGTTCAGAAACCCTATCTCTTCGGTCCAACAAAATGGATATAGAAAATAAGCAAAAACCAAATTTGAGTGGAATTGTTATTAATTTTGTTGTCTTCGGATATGAAAAAGTTCATATCGGGTGCTATATTCATATGGGGACTAGGTCGAAAAGTGGACCGATGCTGACAATATTGGTAAAGTCACTTATGTTTTGAAAAAATATACACAAACAAAAATCTGTGCAATATTTTTGGTTCTTTTGATAGATTTAAGTGAAGATCGGGAAGCACCTCTATATGGGGCCTATGACTAAGAATTGTCCAATAGGGATTATTTTTGGACTACTGATTAATGGATACAAGAAACACATACAAACCCAATTTACTAAGATCTCTATGATACTTTGGATCTTATGACAATTTATGTCGATTTCATAGGGGTCATTTGTATGGGGACTAGGTCTGAACATGGACCGATTTTCAACAGCGTTTGTCCTATGACTGATAAAAGCTTACATACCAAATCTCATCGAAATATGTTCATATTTGCGACCTGTAGTTTGATTAAAAAGTTTACATCGACACACAGACGGACGGAAGGACGGACGGACGGACTGACGGACGGACATCGTTAAATCGAATCAGATAGTGATTCTGATTCTCATTAAAGATGGGTGTAGGTCAATAAAATGATACACTTTCAAAAACAAAAAATTAACCAAAAAATTACGAAATAGACCAAAAAGTGGGGTCATTTATGGGAGCGTTTTTATGCCATTTTTAATATTTTTTGCAATTTTTCCTTGGGCGATACTATCAAGTCCGAGTATTTTTTCACTGTTGCATTGCGCTATCGCTGTTCCATTTCCAGAACCGTCTAGTGTATATAATATTACCTTAATATACATTCAATTTTAATTTTAAATTGACCCCAAATTTTATGTTTAGTTCCATATGGGCTTTCAATATACTTGGGGCCGATAGTTGCCCATCACTGTTGTTGTTTAGCTTGTGTGTGTCTCTCCAACATTTCAGTTGTTTTCCAATACGACAAGCCTTTAACAATCCAAATATACATAGAAATTTATTTGTTTGGCATACAACAACCAGAGACAATAAACTCTGCCCATTGAGCATATAGCTATCTACTGATAAAGGGTTATAAGAGTTTAATGTTGCAATCTACTTTGGTTAAAGATGGCAACTTAATTTTTCCTACCTTCCAACCAACAGACACAAACAGAAAACAAACTGAAACAGTTGAGAAATTTTGTGGAAATAAACAGATAAATACAAAATTTGAAGATTTACGAAAGCCACCCACATTTTCCATTCTCAAAACTATAAGGAACACCTCTACTGTGTTTCTTCATCAGAAGAATGCAACAACATGTCTGTTTTTCAGTTTTTTTTTTTGTTTTGTTTATTATTGATGATGGGTGGGGCAAACATAAACAATATTACGTTTGAGGCATGTTTGTTGTTGAATGTCTTCTGTTGCCATATGTTTGTGTCGCTCAAATGTCGATGTCACAGTTGAGCGATCGCACATGACATGGTACGACCTTTATATTTTGCATATATAAAACACACGAAAACCAAACAGATGAAAAAATAACCGATATCCAACTACCAAAACCATACCACATACATATATTTATGTGGATTGTGTATATTCCAAATCCGTGAGGACTATCTTTATTTACTTCTTTATTTTCTGAAGTAAAAGGTCAGCAAACACAGTTTATTCAATAGACCCAAAAGACCTTCAGTTTATAGCAAAGTGAAGGATATTAAGAGGTTGTGACTGTTATCGGAAATTATCATATTAGTTCTGTTCCCACACGATGTTGAAGCATGTTCAAGTATGTTGAACATTAGTCGAGTGCGTTCCACTAGAAAAATGTCAAGCTAAAGAGAGAGACATTTGCAGTTTCTCACCACAACTCACCATGCTTGAACACTTTGCTAGAACAAATTTGTGTGAGTAAGTTTCAACCATTTACGAAAAGTGACAGAAGCAGTTGTTTTTATTCGTTGTTTTGGTTTTTTGATTTTTGTCAAAAAGAATAAAATTTTGGTAAAAATAAATAAAATTTCCATTTTATTATAAATTAGTTTTATATGAAAATTTATTGGAATCCAGCAGTGATTCAGAAGAAGAATTAATTATGAATCATGGTTTTTGCTTCAAGTCGTTCCAACAGAAAAATAGAATATGAGAGCGAAGAGCGTAAATGTGAAATTACTCAATGCTTGAGTTTTGCTAGACTTTTAACGGATATTGTTCGGGCGGAACAGACCTATTATAAACTAGCTTGGTAAGTAGAGAGAAAAAGTGTTCTAATTATATTAATATACCGATTCATGAGAACGCTTGAAAAATTAAAATACTCGTATCATAACGTTTTATTCAATGAAGTGAAATGAAATATTTTAGAGCCCAGGGCGGTCGCAAATCAAAATATTCTTCTACTAATGAACATATTTTATATTTTTAATGGCTGATAGTCCTCGTGCATTTGGGACAGACCAAGTACACACATATTGAATATAAAGGAAATATTTTATTCAATTCCGTAAGAGTGGTTACATGCACATACTCCTGTATTTATTCATATTCCGTAGCGTTGTTGTCTTTACGTCTTCTTATTGTCTACAGTTTTATTGATATTCAGGTAAAAAAGTTTTCCGCCAATTTTAACTTCTGTGACATTTGCATGTCACGCAAAAAGTATCCACATCCAATTGTTATACAATGTAAATGTTAAGAGCGCGTACGTGGTTTTGTTAAAACTGATGTAAGAATTTTTCATTTTTAAAACAGTTTTCATATCAGTGACACAGCAAAAAACAGTAAAATATATGCTGTTCCAGTGATCCAGATATAATGAAAATTTTAATTATCATCAATGAATTTGATACGGGATTGCCATAGGAAGAAAGTTGCGTATGAATTATGTGCAGTATATTTTAGCTTGGAATATCCTATTTCAGCAATTATAATAAATTATTCTATGTGTTAATTTGGCAAACTGTATGACTTTTTTGAGTCACAAACATATCGGCATGCAAGCAACATTTGCAAAAAGTTTGCTTTTCTATATATAATCCAACCAAGTAAGAAAATTATAATCGGTCTGGACCGACTATATGTTTTTCAGAAACATATAAAAACCATATTTGAGAAAAATATACGCCAAATTTAATTTTCTAATAGATTTAAGAAAAGATTGGGAATCTGCTATATATGGGGTCTATGAATGGAAACGGTCCTACAGGGTTTACTTTTGGACTAAAGCTTAGTCAGCCTAAGAGACATAAGTACATACTCTAAATTTTATCGATATATACACTGACGAGCAAAAGTGCAACAGGGTATATAAAGCTCTGATATAAATCCCCATATGTTTTTAATTATTAATTAGTGTACCCTGTCGTGCTTCGCTATAACTTACAGTGTATATCAATTTTTTCTAATATATGTTTCCTATGTTCATTCCACGATGTAAGTATAATACCAATAGAAAATAAAGTTACAAAAAAATTTTTTTTTTATTTTCTGATTCGGTGCAAAAATTATGAAATTTTTCGGAGTTCCTACTCTGGAGCAAGCTACATATAGCTGGCTATGAGAAAAACGAGGATATTCTAAGTTTAATCCGGCGACACTTAACGATTTACCATGTGCTTTGTTATTGTAATTGCGAAAGGTAGACACACTGGAAATTGCAGCCGTTCGAATTCGAAGGGCATGTTGATGGGCATCGGATTGCGTGAAATCAATTCATCTTCTCCTTTACTTTTTCCGCTATTTTTGGTTTAACTACCCAAATTAACAACCAATGATTTTGCAAAAAGTTTCAAGACTCCAGCTATCATAGTACTGTAGATATATGACGATAAATATTTACTTTGAATGGAAGGTGCCATGCGCACTTGTTTCATCACGGCGATTTTTTATCATAACTTGTCACACACATTATTCATGAACTTACAGCAAATTTCAAGACTGTTCGGTTCATAGTACTTCAGACATTTTTCTTGTATGAGCGGTGACACAACCACTGAGCCAATCCTGTCCATTTTTAGTATAACCACTTATACTACTTATAACCAATTAATATAAAAATCCATTAATTTTGCATAAAGTTTCAAGGCTCTGGCCATCATAGAACTGTAAATACTCGTATATGATGATATGTATTTACCACGTATGGGAGGTGCCACGCCCACTGCTTTGATCCCGTCCTGTTTTTCACTTAACTTCTCACACTCATCATTCGTGAACGCACACGTGGTTTCAAGACTGTTGAGTTTATAGTGCTCCAGATATTTTTGTTTTGTATGGGAGGTGACACAACCACTGAGCCAATCCCGCCCATTTTTAGTTAGACTACTAACAATAAGAACCAAATGATATGCAGAAAGTTTCAAGACTCCGGCCATCAAAGTACTCTAGATATATGATGTTATGTATTTACCATGTGTGGTAGGTGCCACGCCTACTTATTTTATCTCACTCATTTTTAGCCCAACATCTCACATTACTACCTTATGTACTTCTACAAAGTTTTAGGACTCTTTCTATCAAAGAGCTCTAGATATATGATGTTAAAAAATTATTATATATGGGAGGTGCCATGCCCGATAGAAATTTACATACTATGGTTTAGTCACCTCTTAATGACAAATATACAAACAAATTTTCATTTATATATATATAAAGATTGAAACTAACACACTTGTGTAAAAATTATTTATTATTCTTTCGTAAGTCCATATCGTTAAACAAAATAGTTCTGTTTCAATAAATAAAAAAAAACAAGTAAGACCGACTATACGATACCCTATACAATGCGTTTAGAGACCCTATCCCTTAGGCCCAACTAACAGGACATAGACATTGTTATTAATTTTTTTTTTTCTTTTGAATGCGAAAAATTTCATATCGGATGTTATATATATATGGGGACTAGGTCACAAAATGGACCGATTCTGGCCATATTTGGTGAGGTAATTATTTTTTGCAAGAACATATACGAACCAAATTTAAGTGAAGATCGGGAAGCAGCTTTATATGGGGGCTACGACTAAGAATTGCCCAATAGGGTTTATTTTTGGACTACTAATTAATGGGTGTAATAAACACACACAAAACCAGTTTAACCGAGATCTATATGATAATTTAAATCATATGGCAATTTAAGTCGATTTCATAGGTGTGATTTGTATGGGGACTATGTCTGAATATGGACATGATAGAAGCTTACGTACCAAATTTCATCAAAATATGTTGACATTTCCAACCTGTAGTTTGATTACAAGATTTATATGGACACACAGACGGACGGACGGACATCGCTTAATCGACTTAGAAAGTGATTCTGAGTCGATCGGTATAATAAAAAGTGGGTCTAGGTCAAATATTTTTGGTAGTTACAAGCATCAGCACAAAGTCATTATACCCTGACCACATAGTGGTATAGGGTATAAATACTGTTCATTTTGTAAAATAAGAGAAGTGTTACACATTGCACTCTCATTTTTTCCCTGCAGCTTCCTTCCCTGTTAAGCATTGGATTAATATTTTGTCCGATAACCCTTAGCTTTCTTGAGAGCTTCTATATGGTGGGACATTCTGCAACAAAAACATGGAATCACTTCATTGAGGATCGCTTCTCATTTTTCTTTTAATCTGTCCCAAAGGCCGTTAACTTTGCAAGCTCCGAAAATTTTCTATCGGATTCGTATCCAGTAACTGCGCTGGCCATTTCAAGGTATGAAATGGTTGACTATTTAACCAATATTCAACCATCTTAGCCGAGTGTTTCGGCTCATTGTGATGCTGAAACAGTGTGGTCGTCAATCTTTCTTGAGCGCCCAAGACGAAACATTGAGGTTTTAATTTTATGTTTTTGCTTTAGTCTTTGGACCGTCATATGACTTATTTGAAAGTTCTTTGCTATTTCTCGGACTGACTTATTTTTTCGAATAGATATATTATTTCACGCACTTGTGTTGCTCCCATTTTAATTAAATACGTATTAGGTAGTAAAAGAGTATTAGAATAACGGTAAATTAAATTACAATTTTGTGGTTCGATGTACTAAGGGAGTTGCGAGATAGAGTACAAGCGTGTAACACTGCTCCTACTTTAACAAATTAACTCTATTTTTAAACTCTTTCTTTTAACTCATACTCTCTGTCGGTCTGATTGCCTATCTGTCTGTCGTGGGGCAACCCCATGCCCCATGCGCCCTTATCCAATTGATCTAAAACTTAGCCCATAGTCTTTTAGTGACTACAGATTAATTTTGGGGTAGTCAAACACAGTAACGCATAGTCACGCACAGTCACGGAGAGATTCAAAACTAATATGCATAAGGAAATAAAGAGTTTTAATAAAAAATTGGTTTTAATGTGTTAGATTAATTTTTTGTTTATTTCAATAGAACTTATTTGTGCTTTATAAATATAGAGAAACAATCAATAATTATTTACATACCCCTTTTAGTTTCAATTAATAAAAAAAATGAAATGGGGTTCATTCCAGAGCTTTATGTACACTGTACAATTTTGCTCCTCACTGTATAAGATAATCTGGATCTTACGACCATTTTCGTCGGCCTGATAGGGGTTACCTGTATATGAGCTAGGTGTGAACATGAATCGACTTTTACCAATTTAAATAGCGTTCATCCTACGGCCGATAAAATACTCTCAAAATACATTATGACTTGCGACCTGTAATTTGATTACAAGGTTTACATGGACACAAAGTCAGACGGACGGACAGATAGACTCATAAAGTGATTCTGAGTAGATCGGTATAATATAATATGGATCAAGATCAAATACTTTTGCCAGCAACAAAAGCCAGCACATACTCACCACATGGTGATACATGGTATAATAAAAATTATCGAAACTCGATTGCTGTTGGAAGTTTATAATGAACATACTTCATCGATTAAAATGCGCTTAAAAATCTTCAACAATGAGTGTTAACTATTGCAATGATCTGCCTAGCCAAATAAATAAGTGGAAAGATGATGAATTGAAGAATTTACTCGGTGAAGACTTACTTCAAATACAAGAAGAACTCGCTAAATCATTGGATGTGCAACCAAGCAGTAATTTCTCGGTGCCAAAAATCAATGAGATTCGACCAAAAGCAAGGAAATTAGTTACATTACAAATTGAAGCTGAAAGAGTTCGAAAAACGATTCTGCATTTCTGAAATGCTAATTCAATGGTTCCAAAAGAAGCTTTATTTGAAATGTGGATTCATTACGATAAACTGAAACAGCATTAATCGTACTTGAGGCCCGGTCAACCAGAAACATCAACACTGAAGCCGATATCCGTGGCGTTAATGTTCTTCATTTAGTGGGACTAGAACGATATGGTTTATTATAATGTAATAAAACCCGTTGAAACAATTTCCCGGAAGCTGATGCTCTTTATTCCAGCATTGAACGAAAATCGCCCAGAGTGTTAAATCAGACACAAGACAAAAATTTTTTATAATGACAATATTCAGCCTCGACTAGTTATAAGATATTTAAAAAATATCGAAGGGAAGTTCAAACCCACCTGCCATTTATTCCACTATTCTAGCACTCCAGATAATATAATGATTATTAGGGTGGCCCTTCATTATATTGAAAAAAGAAATTGTTCAAACTCTCTGTCGCACCCCCTAGAAATATGCGAATAGCAAAAAACTAAGGGCCCTAAGGATAAACATTTTTACTTTTTATGGAAAATGTCAAGCTTCTTGTTCAAGCACGCCAATTTTGACGCTACTACTTACATTTACATTCAAATTTTCAGACACTTCTCTGGTACAAATATGCCAGATATATCATGATAAATATTTACTTTTAATTGGAAGTGCCAAGCGCAATTGGGCCATTTCGTCCATATTTGACACAACCACTCACATTAATATACGATCAACTCACACAAAGTTTAAAGACACGTGCTATTACAGTATTCCAGATACATTTTTATATAGTAAGTATTTACTTTATGTGGGGTCCCATCCAGCCCATTTTGAACATGAACACTCAGATTAACATTCGATCAAATCACATTGAATTAAAAGACATTTTCTTTCATACAATTCTAAACATATAATAATGTATGGGAGTTGCCACACCCACTTGTAAAATTTTGCACATTTTTGGTACGAGTATTCATTTTAATAAACTGATATAATATTTCATTACTATGGCTTTTTTCCTACTCCAGATATGTGTTATTTAAACTTTATCAAACAAATTTAGACTATTATTCCTTGCAGATATACAGTAAGATATAATGTACATTTTAAGAATTTTGGTTCAAAACGGTACTACAAAACAATGAACTACAAACTAACAAACAAGCAAACAAGCTTTAATTTTTATACCCTATACCACTATGTGGTTTGGGTATAATGACTTTGTGCTGCTGTTTGTAACAACCAAAAATATTTGACCTACACCCATCTTTAATTGTACCGATCGAATCAGAATCACTATCTGATTCGATTTAACGATGTCCGTCCGTCCGTCCGTCCGTCTGTGTGTCCATGTAAAGCTTGTAATCAAACTGCAGGTCGCAAATATGAATATATTTTGATGAAATTTGGTATTTGATCTTCTATCGGCCATGGGATGAACGCTATTGAAATTGGTCCATGTTCAGACCTAGCCCCCATACAAATGACCCCTATGAAATCAACATATATTGCCATTAGATCCAAATTATCATACAAATCTTAGTCAAATTGGGTTTGTATGTATATATTACATCCAATAATCAGTAATCCAAAAATGATCCCTATTGGATAACTCTTAGTCATAGGCCCCATATAGAGCTGCTTCCCGATCTTCATTTAAATCTATCAAAAAACAAAAATATTGCACTGATTCTTCTCAAATTTTGTTTGTATATATCTTTGCAAAATACAAGACACTTTACCAAACATGGTCAGGATCGGTCCATTTTTGGACCTAGTCCCCATATGGATATAGCATCCGATATGAACTTTTTCCCATATGCAACCGAAAAAATTAATAAAAATCGCACTCAAATTTGGTTTATGCTTATTTGCTATATCCAGTTAGTTGGGCCTGAGAGATGGGGTCTCTAAACGCATGGTATAGGGTATCGCATAGTCGGTCTAGACCGACTATAATTATACCCTATACCACTATGTGGCTTGGGTATAATGACTTTGTGCTGCTGTTTGTAACTACCAAAAATATTTGAACTAGACCCATCTTCAATTATACCGATCGAATCAGAATCACTAACTGATTCGATTTAACGATGTACGTCCGTGTGTCCGTCCGTCTGTGTGTCCATGTAACCCTTGTAATCAAACTGCAGGTCGCACATATGAATATATTTTGATGAAATTTGGTACTTGGTCTTTTATCGGCCATGGGATGAACTCTATTGAAATTGGTGAGAATCGATCCATAGTCAGACCTAGCCCCCATACAAATGACCCCTATGAAATCAACATATATTGCCATAAGATCCAAATTATCATACAAATCTTTGTCAAATTGGGTTTGTATATATATATTGTATCCATTAATCAGTAGTCCAAAAATGATCCCTATTGGACAACTCTTAGTCAATAGCCCCATATAGAGCTGCTTCCCGATCTTCACTTAGATCTATCAAAAAACAAAAATATTGCACTGATTCTTCTCAAATTTTGTTTGTATATATTTTTGTAAAATACAAGAGACTTTACCAAACATGGTCAGGATCGGTCCATTTTTGGGCCTAGTCCCCATATAGATATAGCATCCGATATGAACTTTTTCATATCTGCAGCCGAAAAAATTAATAAAAATCCCTCTCAAAATTTGGTTTATGCTTATTTTCTATATCCAGTTAGTTGGGCGTGAGAGATAGGGTCTCTAAACGCATGGTTATAGTCGGTCTAGACCGACTATAATTTTCTTACTTGTTTATTCCAATGCTTGTTGTTATACAAAATTTTCTGTTTTTTCATTCGATGCAAAAATTATCAAATTTTTCGGCATTCCTATTCTGGAGAAAGCCACTTATAGCTACCCGTGTGAAAAACATGGCTTTTCCAAATCAAATGTGGCAGCAGTTCACTATTGGCCTTGAATTTAGAATAACGTTTGCCAACTTTTTATTTTGGCGTTT
Source organism: Cordilura impudica (assembly GCA_963682025.1). Classification (NCBI taxonomy): domain Eukaryota; kingdom Metazoa; phylum Arthropoda; class Insecta; order Diptera; family Scathophagidae; genus Cordilura; species Cordilura impudica. The sequence goes on from OY821518.1 coordinate 75,164,405, forward strand.
TTTGATTTTGGCGATTTTCGATATTGCTGATTTTTGTCTTCGGATATTTTTTTGGCAATTTTTTGTTTTTGAATATTTTCCATTTTGGCAATTTTTTTTGGTTTTGGCAATTTTTGAATTTTGCGATTCCGCCCACAATTTTCACGACTACTCATATTGGTAATTAATGAATTTACCAAAAGTATCAAAACTTTCGTTTTCATAGTACCTCATATTTCCTGTATAGTAAGTGCAACGCCCACTAATCATATCCCGCCAATTTTGTATCTGACCACCTGCATTAATATCTGATGGACTCATACAGCGTATCGAGGCTTTGCCACTTATAGTACACCAGGTATATGATATTATATATCTACTCTGTGTGGGAGGTATTACTCGTACTTAGTCGATCCCGCTCATTTTTTGTCCGACTACTTAAATTAATAATAGATGACCTTACACAAATATGCAAAGCTGTCTCTGTCATAGTACTTGAGATATATGATATCAAAAATCGTCTTTGTATGGGAGGTGCCACGTCCACTTAAAATATCAAAAAATGTTTAGCCTATGGTTCCTTACAGATACACTGTATGACTTTGTAAAAATGTTAGGAAGATCGGTCTAATGGTTTAGCCTCCTATATATATATATATATATATGTATATAGACAGCAGATCTGACTGGATAGAAGATAACGAAAAAATTTGGCAGAAAATGTGGATACAGCTTTGGTTAATTCCGTTATAAATACCCAAAGTTTCATACTCATACTCACTTCATTGCTGTCCAATTCAATTCTGTTATTCGAGACCTTAATTCGACTAAAGCAAACTAATCAATATGAAAAACATTGTTATATCTAATTAATTATTAAATACGCACGCAAAACGAACAAAAGCAGATGCTGTTTTAAAAAGATAAAATAAAACAAAAAACCAAACAATGTTGAGCAACAACAAGAAAATCTTAAATATTGATGCATAGAAATATATTTGTAGAACAACCCCCATGCCCCCCACTCCACATCGCTCGTCCTCTATTAACCAACAATACACAATGTCAAATACACTCGAAATTCAATACTCATCAGGGAATTCCCAAATTGAAGGTAATAATTTCCTAGAAAAATACACACAATGTCAAATGGAAACCAGCAGAGGAAAATATTGAAAAGCTTTTTGCATGAATAAATTTTTAAACAAAACTTGCTGCCAACCCATGCTGCCCTGCCTGCTTCTTTCTACCTCGTTTTTTTTTTTTTGCATATTGTGCAACCCACATAAATGACAGAAACATTAGACAGACTAAATGAGCAATTTGGAACTAAGAGCGAGAGAATTAAAACAACCCCTCAAACCAGATTTTTTTTTCCGAAAATGGGTGGGTGGTATTTATTATGCTTGAATGCAAGCAACAGCTTTTAACTTACAGGTCATTCACGAATACTATTTAGTATTGTATTAGATCTGCTATGCGAGTTCGAGTGTGAGTGTGTATTCTATGGAGTGTCGTCTGTCTTTCTAGTTTTCCATAATTTAACGCATTTTTCGAGTTTTGTTCTATTCAGTCCTGTTCTGGTGCTGATAATGATAAGCTATTTTGGTTGTGCCTGTTTGTGTCAATGTTTCACTTGCGCTTCAACTTCGTTAACAAAATTTTTAAGTAGACACTGACAGTATTTTTTGCGTTTCTGATTTACAGGGGAAAGAGTAGGTTTTTTGACAAACCAACTTTAAAAGCATATTGAAATTTGTTTTTGTTGGGACTTAAAAATAAACTTATTGTCAATGAATGAATAAATGAGTGAATGTACAAGTTCTTAAAATGGAAATCAGCATAAAAGTGGTGATTTGTGTTTTTTTTTTTTTAAGTTATAAGCGATATATTAGGAAAGGGGGTTGAGGTTTTTGTTTTTTGGAGGGTATACATTGTAAGCTGCTTATATTTTTAGGTTTTGTTTTTTATTTTTTTTTTTTTTTTTTTTGATAATAAGGTCATTTTCAATGCTGTTGCTGGTTCCATGGTAAACATATCAGAAACGATTTTCTTTTTTGGTATATTTCAAAAATGAAAACCGTTTTTTTTTTTCTTTGACATATTTTAACAATCCTGGGTACTTGTAGTAATTGTTGCTGTCTAGTAAGCACGGATATTTGCATAATTGTTATTGTTTCATACATATATATTTTGTGGAAATGTAAACTGATTCTGATAATGATATCAATGGAAATTGTTTGCATATAAAGGCTTAAAATATAATACAATTATCTTTTGACTAGCGCTCACAAAAATATGTATTCAAAACAATTTATTTAATGACAGCGAACTTCAGCTGCTGTATCCTCTATCACCCTACAGTTAGGGTACCTACAGTTGGCAAAAAAACGAATATATTTAACCTATATCTATCTTTTAAAATACCCATCACTTTCTGAGTCTATTTAGCGATGTCCGTCTGTCCGTCAATCTGTCTGTCTTTCTGTGTCTCCACGTAACCCTTGTAATCAAGCTGCAGCTCACAAATCTGTGGTTTTCTAGACCACTATGTCATATAATCAAAATGTTCAGGGGAGACAAAAAACGTTATATTTGAAATGATGGGCGCGATATATAGTTTTTGGAACATTTTATTTAACAGTCCTGCAGATATGGGCAATAAATACTTTATGTAAAATTTTGAGTCAAAAATCTTCAGAGGAATAGATCCTAGAGAAGGACGAAAAACAATATGTAAATTACACTTAAAGTGTGTGCAGATAAAACAACTTATGTCGACAAACTTCGTTTTCTTTGAAAAAGAAAACTACCAATGCAACCACCCATGTAGACATAAGTTGTTATTGCTTGAAAAATGGAGTTTTTGTTCGTCAACAAAAAGTTAACGGGACTTAGGATGAGAACATAACAACGTATAAAAAATAATAGTGAAAAAAATAATAGGAATAAACACACAAGTTTTTATAAGTGGCTATAAACTGAAAACTAATCCAAAATTATTTTGCATTTTTTTTCATTAATAACAACGTATGTAGATATGCGTCGTTTTCTGAGAAAATAATTTGTCAGCGATCAAACGTAGGTTAGCGCTGCAAATTAATTTAATAAACATTTAAGTTACGTCGTTATATAAAGAAAAAACTCAGAAATGGTCAACATTTAGAATTAATATAATATATTTGGCATCGTTAAATCAAAATCGTTAACTGACAAAATGGACATACGCGGTTACTCCAGAAAACCACAGAAATATCAGTATATTTTATTGAAAATTTTTACCAAGCTTTTTTGGGACGATCGTTAAGGAAATTGGTGCATGTTCGGACCTAGCCCCCATATAAATAACCCCTACAAAATCCACTTAAGCTTCCCTAAAGTCCAGATTTTCATATAAGAAGTAAGATCGAATAAATATTAACAAACGTTTTTCCTCACAACATTTTTCGCAAGCATTATTTGATTTTTTTTATCAATTTACCTTTGAGAAATATATCAGTCATTATGTTTAATGGCAACCCTCTTCATTTGTTATTAGTTTCATTAAAATGAGTGATGGGATAGAAGTACTGCTAAAATAAATAAATATTTTAACTAAATTCAAACTTGGTCCTATAAAAAAAATGTGTAAAGAATCAAAGGTCTGCAGTCAAACTCTTTCAATTTCATAAGAAAATATCAGGAAAATATTACCGTTTATAAAAAAAAACCCCGACTCGGAAAGAAAGAAAGGTCCAGATGATGTTTGTAAGGCCAAGAAAATAGAAGGCATGTTGAGAAAAGCTCCCAATGTATCTGATAGAGAAATGCATCTGTTAGCTCAGTGTTTGGACTATTTGTTGCGAAAAGTTAAAACCAGTACAGGTTTGAAAACACACACACAGAAAACAGATTCATTGTGGCTACCGAATTTATTGCCAAACGAATTGCGATAATGCAACTAACCCATTTTCGAGTTCACGTTGATTACAATTCTATTGCCTTAACAGTAAATATTTTATCATAATAGAAAATTTGCAGATGATAATAAATATTTGTGTTTCCGTCGACCTTTTTGTTGTTATTAATTTATTGAGCTTGAGACCAACTTTGGAATTTTTTTTGTTGTTTTTTATTTATTCAATATTTCGCTATCCGCTGGATAGCATCTTCAGGAATATAATTTCTAAAAACATATACATAACACAGAACGTTAATAACATAATAACAAAAAACAATAAGACACGAGTAACAATAATTAAAATTAACAAAGCCTCGATGGAAGTAATAAAAACAAAAATTAACGAAAATTTAACAGCAGAGGAAGAAGAACAATTTTGGACCTGCGAAAAAACACTATCGAAGAAGAGAAATATGTATATAAAAAATAAACACAGAAAGAAATTTGAAAGTTTGAAACAAGAACAAAGGAGAGAATTAAATACATATTAGACATAATGAAAAGTGGTTTACCAACTTAACTAACACTAATATACCACAAGATACTCGGTGGCTTCTCTCGTTAGGCCAAAAACACACTATCCCGACAGACAAAAAAACGATTCCCTCTATTTAAACTTATTGCCGACGGTGAGGATTGTATTCAAACGTTAGATGACATAGTAGACCAAGAGATAGCTAGGACAAAATTAACATCTATGCTAGAAAATCATATGAACAAACAAAAACTTTCAAGAAGAGATCGCTTTATGCTCAACACAGTGGGTCAAGCCAAATCGTTTTTGCACAAAAAATAAAAATATATTAATATTGAATGCCGACAAAGGAAACGTCACTGTTGCAATAGAATGAATAAGAGAATGAATGAGAGTAGAATGAATAACATCCTGAATGACATGATGACATACAGGAGAATAACTAAAGATCCTACTTCATCATTACAGAAAAAGAACGGTGAGTTGGTCGAAGAACTTTTAAAGTACAATATCATAACTGTGATAGAGAAAAAGAGACTTAAAAATGACGCGACAATAGCTCCTAGAATATATGGACTTCCTAAGATCCATAAGGAGGATTTTCCACTTAGACCAATCTGTGCATCAGTTAACTCACCGTCTAGCGGGTTATGTAGGTTTTTGACAAATATTCTGAAAAACTTACAGAAAATTCGGAATATAATATAAGGGATGCCGTGCAATTTAGGAATAAGGTTAACAATAGTAGTATAGATGACGACGAAAAACTAATTTTATTTGACGTAATTTCTTTATTTCCAAGCATACCGGTGGAATATGCAACAAATGTTATAATGGAGAAATGGCATGAAATAGAAAAACATACTAGCATAAAAAGAGACTTCTTATTAGAAATATTGAAATTTTGTATAAAATTGCATATTTTAAATATAAAGAAAAATTTTACACTCAGTACTAAGGTCTACCAATGGGATCACCAGCATCTCTAATCATAGTTGACATTATTATGTAAAACAAATTAAATTTACATTAGAAGAAGAGCAAGAAGGAAGACTACCATTCCTAGATACCTTGTTGGTAAGAATGGATCGTACAATTAAAATTGATTGGTACCAAAAAACTACGTCATCAGGTCGTATAATAAATTTCTTTTCATGTCAGCCGAAAAATATTATTATGAACCCTGCCAACAATTTGATTAAAAGAGTTCTTACAATCAGTGATAAACAATTTCATAAGAAAAATATTAATAACATAAAAGAAATTTTAATAAACAACGCTTTTCCAAAAAACCTTATAAAAAAAACCTGGCCTCACCTAACCTAACGAGAACAAATTCAAAATTGCATATACGACGAGTAACACGTTACAACACCTTTTTTCAAATACAAAAAGTAAAATAGAAAAAATGGAAAATTTCAATATTATTTACAAGATAAATTGTACTGGCAACGACAACGACATATGCAAACAAGTATATGTAGGAACAACAAAAAACAAATTAAAAACGAGAATATCCGGACACAGATCAGATCTATGTAATAGAAATAAATCAATGACACAAAAAACTGCACAAATTGCCCATTGTGCAGAAAAACATCATCTACCAAACTTATGCCGTTTTCTTTTCGAAAAGTGTATTTTTTATATATTCTGAATTAAGAGTAACCTTATCTTATACACCAATCGAAAGGTCTCAAAGTCGAGCCCTCGTAAATCACAAAAAATTCCAGCCATTGACTTCTTTCAGATCATAGTGTGAGAATATTTCCCAATTGTTCCCCTGTTTTGAATATTTTCGCCCTATGACTTCCAAGAGGATAATAATTAAAAATTTTTTGCATTTATGAAAACAGCACTTTGAGACCTTTCGATTGATATATAATATAAGGTTGCTCTTAATTCAGAATATATAAAAAAATACACTTTTCCAAAAAAGGGCAAAAAAAGGGCGACATTTTTTGTCAGAAAAGAAAACGGCATTAGATGAGATAGAAATTTTACAAAGAGAGGACAAATACAACAAGCGGAACACACTCGAAGTGCTGCATATTATAAATATACATAAAGAGAATAAAATTAACTAAAAAACTGACACTGATAATTGCGCTCAAAGCTACCGGCACATCATAAATAAATACAAAAATTAGTACAATATGAAGGGTGTATTTTTGTTAATTTTAATTATTGTTACTCGTAAGTGTCTTACTGCTTTATACCCTATACCACTATGTGTTTTCGGTACAATAACTTTGCGCTGCTGTTTGTAACTACCAAAAATATTTGACCTAGACCCATCTTTTATTATACAGATCGAATCAGAATCACTAGCTGATTCGATTTAACGATGTCCGTCTGTCCGTCCGTCTGTGTGTCCATGTAAAGCTTATAATCAAACTGCAGGTCGTAAATACGAATATATTTCGATGAAATTTGGTATATAAGCTTTTAGATGAACGCCTTATGATGAGCGCTATTGAAATTGGTGAGAATGGGTCCACAATCAGACCTAGCCCCATACAAATGACCCCTATGAAATCAACATAAATTGCCATAAGATCCAAATTATCATATAAATCTTATTCAAATTGGGTTTGTATGTATTTACTACATCCATTAATCAGTAGTCCAAAAATGATCCCTATTTTACAACTCTTAGTCATAGGCCCCATATAGAGCTGCTTCCCGATCTTCACTTAAATATATCCAAAAACAAAAATATTGCACTTATTCTTCTCAAATTTTGTTTGTATATATTTTTGCAAAATACAAGAGATTTTACCAAACATGGTCAGGATCGGTCCATTTTGGGACCTAGCCCCATATAGATATAGCATCCGATATGAACGTTTTCATATCTGCAGCCAAAAAAAATTAATAAAAATCCTACTCAAATTTGGTATATGCTTACTTTCTATTCCCAGTTAGTTGGGCCTGAGAGATAGGGCCTCTAAACGCATGGTATAGGGTATCGCATAGTCGGTCTAGACCGAGTACAATTTTCTTACTTGTTTGTTATTATGTTATTAACGTTCTGTGTTATGTTTGTTTTTAGAAATTATATTCCTGAAGATGCTATCCAGCAGATAGCGAAATATTGAATAAATAAAAAACAACAACAAAAATTCCAAAACTGGCCTCAAGCTCAATAAATTAATAACAATTAATTTGCAGGTGATATTAAATTTATGTTGATACAATCGAAAACACAGTTGAGCCACTTCAGAAGAATTCGGTTGGCAAATATTTTTTCTGTGTGCATAAACACGGAACACGTCAAATTAAAATACTCCTGCTGCTTAATGAAAGACGAAACGGGTTAAAATTATTATGTCGATAATGCTCGAAGAAATGTTGAAGATAATTTGGGATCCAAAAGCAGTGGAAATTTAAACAAAAAAAAAAAAAAAAATTTATGGTATAGCAAACAAAAGAAATAAGTCACTTATTACAACCGGCTTTATAAATACCAAAATTTATAATAAGCAGTATTTGCCAAAAAGACTCTTTCCTCTCTTAAGCCAAAAAAAAATGTGTTCACATATTTTTGGCCCGATTTGCCAATGTGCTATTACAGTAAGAAAACATCTGAGTATTGATATATACTTAATTTATATATGTTGGTATATACTTTCGTCTTCCAATTTTCTCAAAAAGTTTTAATTAATCTTAGTTGGGGATCATTTAGAAGATTGTGTTTTTTCTGGCACTAATTCGTAGTTTGTATTTTTAAGTTTTCAGTTCTGGCTTTAGGAGACGGGTTAAATCGGGCATGAAATATTTTTGAAAAATCATATTTTCTATATACTTCGGAGGATACATACCAATTCTCTGATTCCACTTGCTCTTACTCACCTACAACAAAACCTTTCCCGTGAAAACTTATAAATATATTAAGATTTTTTTCGAGTACTTACAAGCTGGTAGAATATATATAAAGTTTTGATTGTCATACGTTGTCCTCGACAATAAAGTAAGACTCGTCTTCTACTACAAATTTACACTCAAAGCATTTGGAGCAGCAATTCTCAAAAAGTGGTCAGGGGTCACGACACGAAATTAGATTTTGAACTTTTTTAAACTTTTGCGACTTGTAAACAACATTTCCCACAACTATTTTATTATTTTCCCACACTCTAATTTATTGACTGGCATCTTAAAAAAAAGAAAAAGTAACAAACTAATGTATACAATTTGCCATACATCAAACGTTTGTAAATTAATTATCGTCTTATTCAACGACATGAAAATAATCTATAAGCCGATGTCAATCAAAATGTAAAAGAAGATATACAAAACATAGAAATTGATTAAAATTGAAAACATAGTTGCAGACAACAGTTGTTACAACTTTAAGAGAGAAAAAAAATATACAGCAAGTTCCTTAAGGCTGTCAATCATATTTTTGCCAAGTTTAAATGCCATGAAAACGTTAACAATAGTAGAATGAGAAGAAGACGAATATCCTATCACGGTAAATGAATTAGCTTCAAGTCTAAAACTAATTAATATTAATAAAATGTATTTATGATACTTAACCCAGTTTGCTAAGCCACAACGCGTTCACAATTACACGAACAATTGTATTCGATTTGTAAATAAGTTTTCGGACTCTCTTTTAATATATGTATCAAAACTTGTATAACTACCTGGCTAAAAACGAAATGAAAATCAGGGAAAACAAAAAACAATTTCAATTTAAACAAATCAGAAAATTATAGTCGGTCTAGACCGACTAAACGATACCTATACCATGTGTTTAGAGACCCTATCTCTTAGGTCCAACTAATTGGATATAGAAAATAAACACAAACCAAATTTGGGTGGCATCGTTATTAATTGTTTACCTTTGAATATGAAAAAGTTCATAGCAGATGCCATATCTATATGCGGAGTAGGTCCAAAAATGGACCGATGCTGACCATATTTGGTAAGGTCACTTATTTTTTGCAAAAATATATAAAAGCCAAATTTTAAAAAAATCTGTGTAATATTTGTGTTTTTCATAGATTTAATCGAAGATCGGGAAGCAGCTTTATATGGGGGTAATTGACTAAAAATTGGCCTACAGATTTTAGTTTTGGACCTCTGATTAAGGGAAAATTGTATATGATAATTTGGAACTTATGGCAATTTAAATCGATTTCATACAGGTCATTTGAATGGGGATTAGGTGTGAAAACACATCGATTTCTGCCAATTACCTGGAAGTTTGACTGCAGGGTTTACACGGACACACAGACAGACAAACGGGCAATGCTAAATCGACTCAGAAAGTGATTCTGAGTCGATCGGTATAATGAAAGATGGATCTAGGTCAAATATTTTTGGTACTTACAAACATCAGCACAAAGTTATTATACCCTGACCACATAGTGGTATAGGGTATAAAAAAATTCAAATTTTCAAATTATGTAAATTTAATAATAGTTTAATAATTTAATAAAAAAAAAGGAGGATTCGCTTCAGACTCCTTAAGTTAATTTAGATTTTTAAATGCTTTCTACCTTTCATTGTAGAAAACCTTAATGTATAATTTCGTCCGCAATTGACTGAGTTACTGATATCATATCCTTTGTTAAAAAAGTACTTTTAAAAAAAATTACTTTGCTTAAAAAAATCTACTTTTGCTTAAAAAGTTAATACTATTAAAAAAAAAAAAAAGTACCCTTCCTTACCAACCATTTCATAAAAAACCAATTATCTTGATTTTTACGCAAAAGAGTTCCGTTTCTTAGAAAGTAATTTTTAAAAAATAACTTCTTAAAAAATTAAAATTTCCTTGAAAAATGGTCCTCTTTTGAAAAGAATATTTTCTTAAAATGTTAATTTTGCTAAAAAGTACTTTTTCAAGGAATGGAAAAGTACATTTTCTTAAAAAATTTTTCTTACAAAAAGTATTCCATAAAAATATACTTTTCATAGAAAAATAAACTTTTCTTTAATGGCCAACTTTTTCTCAAAAAAGTACATTTTCCTAAAACAGATACTATTTCCTAAAAAGGTATTGTTTTCAAAATTACTTTTTCTTAAAAGGTAAATTTTCTTAAAAATCAGATTTTCTTAACAAAGTACTTTTTCTAAAAAAAGTACAGTTTCTTAAAAAAAAAGCATCTTTTCTTTAAATATTAAGAAAATGAAACTTTTTGAAGGAAAGTACATTTTCTAAAAGAAAACACCATTTCTCAAATAAAGTGTTTGTTCTTATAAAAGTAATTTTCTTACACAAAATACCTTATCTTAAATAAAGTACCTCTTCTTAAAACATACCTTCTTAAAGAAGGCAGATGGCCAAATTCAAATATGCTAAATCGTTGGTACCCTACATATTGGTTTTACGTTTCATTAATATCTGGACAAAATATTTTAGAAAGAAAATAATTTGATAGACTCAATACTAAATTAATACAACAAACACATTGAATTTTAAAATTTTTTTAAAGGTGTTTTCATATTTTTGGACATATTCTGATACAACAAATGAATGAAAAATCTTACTTTCATAAATTTAGCCAGGTAGATAGTCGATTTTGTGAATGAGGGTGATTTTAGCAGACAAACGAACGGACGGACAGACGGACGAGTTGTTATAACGATCAACTATACTTATATTTACGGCGTCGCAAATGCAGTTTTCGATGCCTTACAAATGGTATTTCAAATTGATATATACACCATGCACTGTGATGTGGCGGATATAAAACTGACTTTTTCTTACAAAATAACTTTTTCTTAACAGTACTCCTACCTTGAAAAAAACTTCATAATCCTACCTTTGCGTAGTTTTCTATATCTTGTATGTTTTTATATGGAAATAGGTTTAATTTGTAAACAAAACTTTTTTTTGTTTAAAGAAAAATCAGTTTTACGTATGTCGTTATATATAAAGTGATGAATGAAATATAGTTCTACATATTTTCTATACAGGGAACGCAATCAAGTTGGTTTTGGTGAGCCTTGCAAACGGTTTTTTGGCATTGTTATAATTTGCTTTCTCGTTCTTTTCTTGCATGTACCATACACATCTGTCTCTTTTTTCAGTAATGGAATGCGCGAAACAGATTTTAGTTCAGGTATATTCTGCCACACTGAAGTAGCACAAATACCTTGTTTTCTCTGCGCCATGTAGATCACGCAAAAACAAATGATTCTTTGCGTGTTTTTGTTTTTCTGGGTAATTAGGGTTAATTCTAAAAGTATATGAAACTATTGTATTAATTTCAATAAATAGTTGCATTCAAGGCTGATATGTCAATCATGTTACTAAATACAACCATTGACCGGCGTACAGTGGTCGATTTCGCGAGATAGCGGTCAAAACTCTATAACTTTTGACCGGATTGGTATTTTTTTACGCAATTTATTTTGTTCAATAGGAGGGCCTTTTAGCCCACGTTATAACTAAGAGGTTATCGGACTCTTTAATGCCAGATTTAAGAAGACAACAGGCTGGTTTTTGCCCCAAAAAGTCATGCGTTGATTACATTAACTCACTAAGAGTAATAGTAGAGCAGTCAGTTGAATGGCGATCTCCTCTTTACCTTATATTTATCGATTTTGAAAAGGCATTTGACACCCTGGCACATGATGTGATTTGGAATGCTCTTGAGTGTAAAGGCATCCCACGTAAACTTATCCAACTTATAAAATGCCTATACACAGGAGCAAGTTGCCGAATTCTACACGATGGCATGCTTAGCCGCAAGATTGAGGTTGGTACAGGCGTTCGTCAAGGGTGTGTAATGTCACCACTGCTCTTTAATATCGTGCTAGATATTGTGATGCAGCACGCAATGGTGGGCAACCGAGGAATCGTATGGGGTTTAAACGAGCGATTAGAGGACCTCGAATACGCAGATGACATATGCCTCCTTTCTCACAGCCACACTGATATGTCCACAAAATTGAAACGACTTATAGACATATCAGAGAAGGCGGGGCTCAAGATAAATATAAAAAAGACAAAAGTCATGCGTATTAACGCCGAAAACGTAAATTCCTTCCTGGTAAATAAAGAAACTTTAGAAGAAGTCGATACATTCTGCTATCTTGGAGCCATTATCAATCGAACTGGAGGATCTAGCGAAGATATTGCTAGTCGAATAAAAAAGGGCACACAATCCTTTGGTCTGCTCAATAAAGTGTGGAGATCGTCCACAATATCACGTCGCATTAAAATTAATATATTCAACTCCAACGTAAAATCAACGTTGTTATATGGATGCGAAACTTGGAACGCTGCCTCCCGAGACATTAAATCCTTGCAAGTTTTCGTTAACAAATGTCTTCGAAGAATTCTACGAATCTTCTGGCCACGAACTATTTCGAACATCAACCTGTGGCGCGAAACAATGCAAACACCGCTGCGCGTAGAAATACAGAGAAGAAAGTGGAATTGGATCGGACATACACTCCGCAAACAACCGTCCGATATTGCCCGAAATGCTATTGAATGGAACCCTCAGGGAAGTCGTAGAACAGGGCGACCAGCTCACACGTGGCGAAGACAAATCGACTCCGAGATAAGAAAAATGCGTAAAAGCTGGAGCGAAGTAAAAAACATAGCGATTGATAGATCTGAGTGGAGGAAGTTTGTTGAGGCCCTATGCTCCTTATAGGATCGAAGGGAATATATATATATATATAATAGGAGGGCCTTTAAGCTTCAATTTGCGTGTTCAAACGTAAAAATCGACTGATATGAACGTAAGTAATTTGGAGTTAAAAATGCATTTTAATTTTTTGTTGAGTTTCCATGTAAAGGTTGAATATTTTGACATTTTAAATAGGTATTTTTTTTATAATTTCTTATTTTCTTCAATCGTATTTTACAACCAATACTTATTTATTATTCCTAAACTTAATTTTGGTCAGAAAATGCCAACATTTGGCCCCTGACATTTATTTAGTCTCAATATTCACAGGGGCCGAAGGTTGGTTTTTTTTGGAAGAAAGCTAATTCTTGTGAGGATTAAACTGAAAAATAACACTGAAATTCCCAACAATATCAATACCATTTGGATATATTATATACAGAACACAACATCGATAAAATTTTAAGTAAACTTTTACTATTGATTTAAAGTGTACATATATTTTATTTAAATGTATTAATAAAAATTTATACTAAAATTAGAAACAAATTATAATCTTTAAACTAGTATTAATTAAACAATATTAGTAAAAATTTCTTCCAAATAGCTTTGATTTTCATTTTGCAGTAGTTGTTTAGCTTCTTCATCTAACTCTAATGAGGTTGATTTCCATTTTTGTCGAATACTGGTGATGTGCAGAACAAAATATTAATAAGATCTTCATTAGTACAATATCTGGAAATTTTTCTTGTATTGTGCTCGCGAAAGAATCTGTAGTCTTTGTTCCTTTTTTCTTGGGCTTCTTCTGAGAGATCTCCAATTGGAAGCATATTGTGCTGAATTATTTGTTCCCCATGGAACAAAATTTTGTGTTATAAAGGGTTGCTGTCTCATTAGCATACTGACCAAATTTTTTTGCATCTATCTTTTTGCTACATGCTATAACTTGTAATATGATTTGGAATCGTCGTATTAAATCATAATCTACTCCAGTTATAGAAGCTGCAGTTTCTGGATCGGAAAAAAATCTCCTTGCTGTGTTTCCATGATTAGAATTTCCTTCTCTTTGCTTTGGCTGGTCAATTATAAGGCCTATCTCACGGTATTTTTCTTGAAGATCTTTTTTTTTTGCTTTCTTTTTTCCAAATTTTCTTTGTTGTTTCTCACTGTTTCGCCTAACGGGCCAAATTCCAAATCGTAAATTTATTTTCTTCAGTTGGTGTCGGCATACTTCCTAAAATCCTTTTTGTGCGTCTGGGGCTTGCTTCCACTATTTTTTCAATGATAGCAATTTTACCCTTTTTAGTTTTCGATGGTTGAATTTGATGCAGAAATGAATCCTTTATGATGCTACAAAAAACTTCTTCATTGATATGTTTAAGCTTGCGTCTTCGTGATCTTTCACTACAATTATCAATTGGCTTTGCTGGTCGACCACCTTTTCCAGTTTCCGTGGTAGTTACTGATGGCTTTTAAAAAATAAGTTTATTTCTTAGCCATTCTTGGTTGCGTGAGTAAAACAATTTCTTGTTTCTGGAACATTGATTGTACCGTTTTCTTAAAGTATTTAAAAAGTTTTTTATTTTTAAGTTATGAATTTTAATTTCTTGTTTGTCGCATATTTTGACGAATGGATTATTCATTATATGTAAAATAATGTCGTTTTCATCTTTCCGTTCAAAATATATATCAGATAGAACACTATAACTGAATTTAGCCATTGTTTAAACAATAATGAAGAAAAAAAATGAATGCATGGATTAATATACTATTGCTCGAAGTTTCAACATGATCTTTTTTACCTCTTTGAAACATAATATAACAGGTAGTTGGTTTTACCAGTTATTTCCATTGGTTTTAAATTTATTTGCAATTTTCACGTATTTAAGTTGTGTAATATTAGATGGCAATAAAATCTTTTTTACCTTTTCCAAATGAATTGCCAGATACCACATAATTTGAGAGTTCTATTGTCATTTTTGTCAAAATTTTGATACACCCTTCTATGTGGACTAGGTCCAAATATGGGCCAACTTCTCCTAATTTCAACAGAATTATTTTTTTGGGTCAATAAGAACTCTTGTACAAAATTTCATCAAAATATATGCATAATAGCCACTTTCACATACAAAAAACTTCTCAAAAAATATGACGTGCATTTGTACCGAATATCTTACCTTGGGTCAGAAAAATTGCTGTAGCTCAAAAAGTGCAGTCCCGATGCATGGACATGTATATATAGGAATGTAGGGGAGAGTTAGGACTACAAAATAGTAAATTTGTGTTTTGACTCAGCTTGACTCACAGGAGTTGTGCTCTACGAAGTAGGAAATTTCCGAGAAATTTGACCTTTTTTACAAAAAAAATTTAAATTGTTCTGGAAACAGTAGAGCTTCAATTTTTTTACCAGTAATAGGAAATAAGTTAAGTTACAAAACAAAATTTATCTCGTCCAAAAATCTTGAAAAACAAAAAAGTTATGATTATTTAAACTTTAAAAATTAACTAAAAATATCATAAATTTACTAAATTCTGAAAAAGCCCATTTTGGACCACCCTGTTCTCAGTGAAATAGATGAAATAGAGTTCTAATTTTTTGGCTCCCGAGGTTTACTATTGTCTACTTTCATATGAGTCTAATAACTTTAAAATCGGAGAACAAAAACCAAAAGGAGTTTTGGCCGCTATCTCAAAATATTGACCACAGTGCGGCGGCCTGTTAGTTTTCCGTTTACAGCTAGAGTACTCTGAAACACTGTGCATTTAAATTTTTTTCAATCGAGGAAACAAATGTAATATCTTTGGTAAATTGGAATTACACTGAAAAAGTGGAGCCTTTTTGCATTGGTGGAATCGAGCGCTTGCTCTTATGCATTGTTCCAACCGTGATCAATTTGTTTTGTAGTAATTTTTGACCCAACTTATTAGACTTGAAGAAATTGTCCATTACAATAAAACTCGTTGGCCTTGATTTTTTCTGGAGCAGCTTCAGCAGCTTTCCCAAGGTATTGTCGTATTTTCCAAACATAGAAGGTTTTTGCACACACGAGTACCTAACATTTCAAACCATATCTCTCTGATTTTCTTTGCATAAATAAACCACCTCCATGGTAACCAGTGACCCTCAAAGTGACGTAAGGCATTACTAACATTTCAGATCACATATCCCACTGATGATAAATTGGAGCAATTTTTCGACGGCTTATTTTATCACCGAGCGAATAATTTTGGTCAAGTACTCAAACTGTTTTTCGACATAATTTTTTCTGGAAATAGGCGGACCGAAAGTAATAACGAACAGCTCGTTATTCATATATATTCAATAACATTCAAATTACTTGTGAACGTCAGCCAATATCAAAGTGTGCATGAAGCATGGAATTCCTAATGGTTTTCGTTCTTTAGCGTGGTAAATGCGAACATTTTCCAAAATGATTTTCTCAATATGCGATGGAAAAAATATCAAGAAAACATCCTTGATGCTATTCACGCGCGATGAAGTAGCATTTGTTGTAGCTGGCCTTAGTCGCAACACATTATCGACTCGATTGCGTCCCGCTGTTTGCATAGCTGCTGCAAACAAAGGCTCAATGTCAACTAAATTAGCACCGGCATCAACTTCAGCATCAAAACTAGATAGCCTACCAATTACAAAATATGCATCATTGCTTGGTTCATTGCTTTCTTTTCACACTTGGCGTACAATGTACTATTTTCTTACAACTTTCCTATGCCGAGCAGAAAACTACACCAAGCATACCAAATGGAAGTTGTCGAAAAATAACGATCCATGTATGACTTGAAACTTAAAAGTAATCCATTTTGGTTCATACACATGATAGAGAAAAAGTCAAGAAAAATGGGTAACCAAATTTTAACAGTTTTAGAGATTTTTAAAAAAAGGTAAAAGTTAAAAAAAGTCGTATTTTCATAATTCTTGTTTGAAGATATGAATAACGTTGGATTATTTATTTCATATAATAATTATTTTCAATTAAAAATTTTAATAAATAAGTCCGTGACAGCGAATCTCCAGAGGCGTTGTTGTTTTGCGGTGAACATCATTACTTGTTACCGGATCATGTGAAATAAAAAATCGTAATGCGTTTAAAAGCATTGTTTCCTGAGGTAGTGACGAAGAGATTTTTTTTATTTTTTTTTTTTTTTTTTTTTTGGCAGCATTTAGAAGTGAAAACACGATTTTTGGTACAAAATTTCGGGAATTTGTTGTTAAAAAATAGGGAAGAAAATGGAAAATAAAAAAGAACTCTACGTGGTTGCCTGAGGACTTATGTGTAGATATGGTATGTGAGTTTTCAAGAGAATCGTTTAAGTGGATTTTGAGTTATGATGTTTACGGTTTTCAAAATTTATTGCGAAAAAATCGATTTAAAGTTTTTTAAAAATTGTGTGGTTACTGTAATAGTTTTTAGTATTAAGTTTATGAAATTGTACGTATGTTTCTGAAATTATACTAGGCCTAACAATGGACCAATCATGATCAACTTTAGTAAAATCACCTAATTTTCTCCACAATTTGAAAAAAAATTTATAAAAATTTTTGCAGGTAGACAGCCGATTGTTATCGCAAAATTGACTCAGAAAATGATTCTAAGTCGATAGTTGCAATAAAAGGTGGGCATAGGTCAAATATTTATGGTAGTTACAAACATCAGCACAAGCTCATTATACCCTCACCATAAAGCAGTATAACGTGTTTAATTAAAATAAAGCCAGTTATGCATTAGGTACTTTATCAACTGAGAACTGTTATATATTTTAGTTTCTTAAGCAGGCCAAGAAATTCTAAATACACCTAATATATTGGCAAATTGCTTTGTGCGGATTTGTGTCTGTCTATGTGTGCTAACCAATCCTCACTCAAATGTTTATTCATTTAGAATAAATTTTCATAAGCATTCTTAAGTTATACTTCTTCCAGTAGTGCTCTCTGTTTAATCAATAAACCACATTTGTAGGTTGATGTGCTCTAGTTTATTTCAGTTTTCTGTCGTAGTGAAAGTAGTAGTAATTCTCTCATATTTATTTATTTATAAGTACTTTTTTCATATACATTTTTACCTTTCCAAGGACCTTCAGCTTTAAGTATCACACACATACGCTTATAAATGAACATGCTGTAGATACTTTTATTGCAGGCAGTCTCCATGGCAAAACAGAGAACTGAAGTATTTTTTGTTTATTATTTTGTTCAGCTCGATATGTACATAATGTGTATAATATGTGGCCATAATAACCACTTTAAATGCACTGAACCGTACATTATTGAATTGATTTCAATTTAATTGGAAAACCACTGAAACCCCTTTTTTATAGCAGAGCAAAGTCGTATAAAATTATGTAGTACATATGGGATGGATGGTGTTGATTCTCTGTAAAGTTGGAAAATGGCAGTTATGTTATGGCGTATGTTTGACTCGCGGCTAGAAAACATCTTTTTTTCTGATTTCATACAGGTGTGTTTGTAGTGTAAGAATATTTTTATAGTGTAGAGTAAAGGAAGTACTAGAAATTGTAAAATTGTATTTTGTGAAGAGTTGCCAAATTAGGAATAAATTAGAAGCATAATTTAAAAAAGAATTTGCATAATATGCTATTGTTTTCGTATAACGTTTTCGATTGTATTTATACCAGCGAAATTTTTTTAATTGTGAAAACGCATTGCACTGAAACAAAATTGGTTTGATGTGGCCGATAGCACAATAGATAAAAATAAAGCGAGTGTTCCCATTATTTTGTCTAAACTCGACTCTGACGTGGTCCTCCTATGTTTGTCATCATCATGGCTAAGGAATTTCCAGCACCAATGGCCTTTGTGCATACAAAGCAAATATGTGATCCCCAGGTATTTAATAGACTTCGATTAGATTATTTCGCTACTGCCGACTTGAATGCTTAGGGTTTCTCACCTTCTTTCCCACTTATTAGCACGTCTTTGGCCTGTGTTCCACATATTCCAGGTTCATGCCAATTTTTTATCATCCGAATGGCTTCATTCGCATACAGTTGGACTTTTTCTGGATGTGTTACTTCCTTTACTACTGTGAAGTCATCTGCAAAACCAACAATTGTCCCTTCCTCCGGAACTTCTACGTCGAACACCCCATCATACATGATGTTCCACAATAAAGGTCCTAAAACTGAGCCCTTCCGAATTGCTGCTGTAATGACGTACGACACTGTACCCCTGTCAGTTTCGTACCATAGTGTCCTATTCGGGAAATAGGTATTGGCAATTCGTTTCAGGTAAACTGGCACATTTATGCTGCTCAACGATGATTCGATATACTTCCAGCCCGCAGACTTGAAATTGTTTTTTATATATAAAGCAATAAGGCACAATATTTTCTGTTAGTGACTTTGCCTTGACTTGTCCTACTGACTATACTTATAAGATAGTTGATCGCGTGGATTGTTGATTTCGCCTTCCGCAACCATACTTCCACTTCTTCGACGGCAGTTAGTAATTTTTAATATATAATCCTATCCAGATATGTGTCCAAGAGGCATATAGGTCTATACGACTCAGGTTCTCCCAGTGTTTTACTCGGCTTTACGGTTAGGATGCGTTTCTGTCTCCTCCAGCTATAATGCAATATGTTACCTTCCAAACTTTTGTTGAATAACTTAGCGAATATTTGTGGTCTCGTTCTGAGAGCAGGTTTTAGTGCCACGTTTGAAATGCTGACCAATCCCGTTGCTTTGTTGTGAGCAAAGGCTCAGAATTTCCTCCTCCTTTACCTCAATCATCCGCTGGGATGGCGTGTCGTTCACGCAATCGTCCGTGTATTGCTCTGCCTTTGGGAATAGAGTTCTCAATGTTTTACCTAGTCCGGGCATGTAATCTGGGCAGATCTCATCCCCTTCATGCGTGTCATAGCCAAATGTTATGCGTTGCACCAGGGATTCAAATCGGCTTCGTTACATAGCTGTTTAAAACATTCCGCTTTGCTCCGATCTATGGCTCTTTATAGGTTCTTCTTTGCCTGGCGGTAGGTCTCTCTGCTGGACATGAAATCTGACTTTGTTCTGCTTCTCGGTATTTTTGTCTAGTCTTCAGATACTCTTTCCTTAATGTGGTTTTATTGTCATTCCACATTTAGTTCTCCTTTCTTTCTTGAATCATTCTTTTCCCTGGCATAGAAGCATCACATGCCGTTTTCAAAGCCTCCCCGATTTGGTCTGCCATACTAGATACAGTACCAACTTCGGTAAGGTTGTTGCAGAAAACTTCCATGAAAGTTACCTCTCGAACTTTTCCTTCGCCCAGCCTTTAAATGCTACCTTCCATTGAGGTAATCGTGTAGGTCCACCGCTACTATCCATAAATATTATGACTTGCTATTCGCTCTGAGTGTAGCCTTTGCTTACTTTACATTCCACGGCCATAGCCAGAGATGCATTTACAAATACAAGATCAACAATCTAACCGTAACCAGCTCTTTTAACGTTTGATTGTTTCCTTTATTCACGAGGACTACATCGAGCTTTGAGAAATCTTCTCCCGTTAGTTTTCTTGCTTCCCAAATCTATTGACCATGCGTTAAAATTCACTGCGATTATAGCTGGTCTGTGGTCTGCGTCCCCTACCAGATTATCATTAAGCATTTCAAATTCCATAGCAGCTCTATATGAATATGCCCCCAATTTTCGCCATAACAAAGCCTTCAGATAACTGCTTTATACCATCATCTATCGCTCTGTTTCCACAGGCCCACACTGCTGCTCTGCTTGATACGTCCCATTCCAAACGTTTTTGTCTAGGTTCTTGTAATGTTCACTTATTAAAGCGACGTCTGAATCAATTTCGTAGATAGTCTGTTGTAGGAGATTCTGTGCTGCAGGGCCATGCTCACTAAAAAACTGGATGGTCTTGTTATCTTACGCCCGTCCTCTTCTATGCGCAGTCTCTAACTTGTGGTGGTTGCACACCTAATTCCGATATTCCTCCGATTCCACCATACTATGTGCTCGGGGCTCATGTTTTTTACCAATTCTACTGTTCACTATTCGTTTGTATTCATCAAAGAAAACATGTTCCGCATCTTCAAATAATTCTGGCCATCTTGGGCACAGTGGTGAATCATCATGTCGGTATTTAAAGAATTAGTTCCTAAAACCTGTGAGACCGGAAAAGAACTGCGTCAGGTCATAATTTACCACGCGGTGTTTGCGGTCTATCTATTTTTTTAACACTCGGTATCATTCTGTGGGTCAACCTGCCTTTGAATATGTTCTCCCACCCTCTTTGCCACTGGTTTATTGTCTCTACTCTTTCCGTGTGCCGCATCTCTTATATTTGCCCCGGGGTTTTCTTCCCTCGCGATGTAGAACCTCCGTGCGTCTTCTGACACTAGGTCGATCTCTATAATTCCGACTAGCAGGCCTATTGCCCCCAGCGATTTGGTCCTGTATCCAATGCAGACTCTCCGACAATTTCGTCTGTGCAACGAGAGTACGTTTGCCTTAACGAGCTTCTAATATTCCTTGGTGCTCCGTACAGCAAACATTTTTAACATTAGCAAAAGCTATTTTTGGTGTATAGACAATAAAATAAAAACCATAGGACTTGGCGCATATTTCATGGATGAACGGCAAACAGTAGACAACTTGAGACATAAACCACATCAAATTTGTAACGATTTGGGATGGACTGGTGAAAAAATATCAGCAATACATTCGGACGTTGGGACAGATAAAGAGATGAGAATTATTGAAATTAGTGTGCTTGTTGCTACTGATTCGAGTTTAGTAGATTCGTCTTCTGATGAAGACATTGATAATGACACTAAAGACTGGTCGGAAAAAATTTAAGCTTCTTCGTTGAGGGAGGTACCGCGTAAAGTTAAAGCAACTGCGCTGACGACAAATGTACTGAAAGCTCGTCAGATAGAAGGAGGTGATAAGCAAAGCTTAAAGTTATATCAATGAGTCCGAACAAGATGGAATTCTCGCTATGAAATTGTGGATCGTATTATTTTACTGGCTGATTATGTGGCTAGGGTTCTCCTTCAAGTCTGCCGAGACAAAATTGCCCGCGCAAAATCACAGAATATGTTAACAGCTGACAAACTTGAGGCATTAGCTGATTTAAGAAGCATTTTAAAGCCTCTCCGCTAGTAGACTTCATCAAATGAAAAGCCCTTTTAATAATTTAAAATTTTTTTTTGGAAAAAATTTATGAATTCGAAACTTTAATAGAGAAAAAATTAAAGTCTAATTCCCGTTGCACAGTGGCGCCATTTGAGTTTTTTCGTTGCAAAAATCATATCTTTTGAACCGAATAACATAATTGAACAGCTTAGACAGCATGTGATAGATAACTGTTCAGCCTATGAAATGAGTGCTACGCTTTGTAGGGGCCTACTTATGGTTTATCAAAGTTAAAATTTGTAGAAAAATCAATTTTATGGCCACTAAAAAAAATTATTTTTAAATTTTTGGATTGTTTTTATTTTTTTTCGTTAGGGTTTTATGTTTTAAATTATTACCCAACAAATTAAAAAAAAATACTTCTTTTTTAAATTAATTTTTTCAATTTTCTGTAAAATAGTCATCACAATTCGTAAGAGAAGGTATATCTAAAAGACTAATCATTTCTAAACTATAATTATTTTCTAACTCTATTCGTGACTTCACATGCCGCAGGGAAGAAATAAGTGGATAGGAAGATGCTGCCAACATGTTGAAGAGGTCCTCATTTTGCCTTACCCTTGATGCTTTGAATGTGTTCTGCAATCTATATTTTTTATAAAATTTGTTAAGAGACTCCTGTTCTTCTTTAGAAAGCTCTCCAATTGGCAAAGACTGGTACTCAATCATATCTTTGCCATGCGCCAATATTTTATGGACGCTCGGGGTCAACTTCTTCTGCGGATACATTTCTGCTAAAAGAGGTGCAGTTTTCGATGCATATTCTCCATATTTTGTAGAATTGACATTTTCTTTGCAGTTTAAAACATTCAAGATCATTCCCAATCTTTTCACGATTTGATTGTCAATTCCAGTGATTCTAGTTACTGCCTCATCATTTTAAAAAAATCTCCTAGAAGTGTTTCCATCCTGTATTTGCTTCTTTCTGATCTTTTCCTTATCCTTTATTGATGTATTTTCATCGAAGTTTTCCTCCTCTTGTGTTAGCGTATACGCCAGTTTTAGCAAGAACTCCATACACCTTATCCTTGCGTGCAATGGTGACATTCCATATTCGTAATTCTCCTCGTTTGTAGAATCGTTTAAATTACCAAAGTTCTTCTGACTCTTTTTGCAAATCGGGCATGACAACGTTGAGGTTGTTCCTGTCAGTTCGTTTACGACTTTTCCGTCAACCATGGTCAGGTGGAACTCGTAATTGGATTCAATATATATTCCTTCTCCAATTTGCAGCTTTGTAGGATTAATGTTGCTTATTTGTTCTTCAATGTCCTTGACCGTGGTCCTTATGAGTTCTGCCGATTCCCTTGCAAACTGAAACATTATTGGTGGGCAATAATGCACTGATGACGGACGTGGATTTTTCCAGTGAAGGGAAACATCAGATTTTAGCCGCAAAGGAACAACATATTTCCGTCCGATATTGTAGCGTCATCGGAAGATATCCTTTGCTTATAAACGCTTTGTCCGGATGACCCATCGCAGCACCATTTGCTGATCAATGTTAGTTTCTCAGGAAGAATTTTCACCTCATTTTCAGGAAGACTCTCCAACAACCGTTTTGCTGTATGGCCCATTAGATCCTGCAGATTGGCTTTCACAGAGACTTCCGTAAGCTCCGTATGCAGTGGTCGTGAATTTATTTTAGCTTGCATAATATGCTTGTATTCTGGTAAAACGTCAGCCCCGTGTCGCATCAAGGATGCCCGTAGTATCTCATATTTTTCTTTGGAAAGTTGTAAGTCCATAAACAAGGCCAAGGCTTCTTCGGAACCATTCTTTTTAATGTGTGCGTTTGTGGGCGTGGGAATGCTTTCCTTAATACTTTTTAGTCGCAGTGGGCTTTCATCAGCAACAGATTTTGTAATCTGCGACCTAACTCTTTCACTATCCTTTGTATATTTAATAGACAGCGCGTCCGATAAATGCTTCGTGGTCAAGTCATTGGTGGCATCGGCAAGTTTCCTCTTTCTTGTGAAAATTGAACATTCCTCAATACTTTTTTTTGGCCTTCCTTTTGCTCCTCTGGTTGATGTGGTGGGTTTATCTACTGCAAATATATCCAGGATGGCGTCTTCATTAAGCCAGTCCTCGTATTTGGAGTTGAAGTTCTGAATGGTTCGATTAGATTTCACCCATTTTGCCTTAATATTTGCATATATCAGATAAAAATAATTTTTTATAATTTCGCTTCTCTCAATATTTCCGTATAATCTATCAAGTTCTTCTAAAGCAGCTTCCGTGAAAAATTTTGGTGTGGTTGACCTTCTAAACAGTTTAAATAATTTTAAATTGTTTAACGCCATGGTTTCAGTACTTGTTGCGCCAACTTTCAGTCGTAGACTAATCCAGGCATTATGCTTATTTTGCAATATATAGGCTTATGCTACCATGCCTAAAAATTTACCTGTTGCCTGCATACATATGGATTTAGGCTGAATTATGCAATTTTGATATTATGCTCGTGTCTAAATAAGATTTGTGCCTACCTGGAGGGACCATAAGTCAATATTGTTCTTGACCATTTGTACTCCAAAGTAATTTTTAAGTTAGGTGCGTACCTGCGAATTTCAATGAGTAGTTTTTTGTGCATCCTGTGTCTGTAACAAAATATTGGGAGTAGACTTTCGCAGAGGCTCATAGTGCTCAAAATGCATTTTTCAAACTATAAGATCAAACCACTGTCAGTCAAAACATGTAAGGGATGCACGCCATACAATTTCTGCAACCATGTCTTTTTAACCTTTTTTTACCTCTAGAAGCCAAACGGGCACGTATGGGCAGATAAAACCTTTTGAATTATGTAAAGAAATAATCAAAGAACATGTTTTGCAAATACGGCAAATATAGAAAAATATAGATTTTTTTTATTTTCCGTCAAAGTTGAAAAATAGTGAAAAAACGGATAGTTTTTAAATAGTGATTTACCAGGAGAAACACAAAGCAAACAGTTAATTTTTTTTTTTTCATTTTACATCTAATAAATACATCAATCAATGCGAACAAAAAATAAGGCGATTCGTTACCTATTTTTCGTGATATTACACCGGAAATCGCAACAAATTGACTAAAAATTGTGTGTTTTTTTGAAAACCGAAAGTCGGTTATATCTTGAACGGTTATATCTTCTAAACTAAAAATTTGATATTATTAAGAGTAGCATATTTGAAATCATTGGAAAGTTTCCTATAACATGGGTTTATTCAAAACTTCGTCGGCGCACATGAAAATTTTTGCAACCTCGTTTGCTCTACGGGCGCCATTGTGCGTTGGTAGTCAAAAAATACACTGCATTGAATCGTTAAAAATGTATGCTGCAGCGAATCTTTCAAACATTAGCTTCAAAAATATTTTCAAAACTTCGTGAAATCAAAATATATCAATTTTAAAAAAATTTCTATTAAAATTATAAAAATTATAATTAAAATATTATATTTCCACAACAATAATTTTATATAAAATGGAAAATTAAATACAAAATTATATATAAATTAAATATAAATTTGCAAATGTAAATTTGATCTCAAATTACATTAAAATAATTATTAAAATAAAACGTTTTTGTGATACTTATTCAGTTTTAGGTTCAAAAAGATTAATAAAAATAATAATCTCATTTTTGATTAATATCTTTATTTGTATTATAATTTCAATATTTCGACTAACATTGTTAGTCAGCTTCAGGGGTATTTTAATTTGTTGGTAAGCAAAAATATAAAAATACAAAATCACCTCTACTGAGTAGTTAAAATATATTAAAATATTATTGAAATTAAAATACGACTCACCTTATTATAGTACTCCCAGATAGTTGATAATAATATTTGAGAGCTGAAAATAATAACAAAAATTTATAAAAATTTATAATTTTTTTAAAATTTATAAAAATTTATAATTTTTTAAATTTTGTTATAAATATTTATAAATAGAATACATTAAATTTCATGATAAATATTTGTTGAACGTACAGAAGAAATATTAATGGGAATGCCAGTAAATAATTTAATAAGATTCCAAAAGTCTTCCAATCAATTTTAAGCAGCTAATGATTCAACACAGGGCTTTTGTTATACAATTTTAATAAAATTATATTAGCGAATATTCTTTTGTCCATTTTTTCCTGTGTTGCGTGGACCGTTCTTCAAAAATAATAT
Organism: Cordilura impudica; assembly: GCA_963682025.1. Lineage (NCBI taxonomy): Eukaryota > Metazoa > Arthropoda > Insecta > Diptera > Scathophagidae > Cordilura > Cordilura impudica. The sequence goes on from OY821518.1 coordinate 75,190,721, forward strand.
CATTGTGCGCTTCTTCACGTGATATACTTCATAATAATGTGTTTGTTAGGAAACCCGCTCAGTATTGAGCTCACAATTAATACCACAAAAAATATGTTATCCATTTAATTATATGATAAAAATATAAATAAAAACAATTAAGAAAATTATAGATGGTCTGGACCAACTAAACGATATTCTAAACCATGCATTATTTGACGCTTTCTCTCAGGTCCAACTAATTAGATATAATAATCCCATAAAAACAAAGTTTTTATTAAAACTATTTTTTCCTGATGCATATGAGTTTTGAATCTCTCCGTAACTGAGCGAGACCTTGCAAATAATGCCGATAAATAAGCCGGATGAACGAATGGGTATTTAAAATTTACAAAACTTAAATACTTCATCAGGTACAATAAATTAATTTAAAAAATAGTTATGTTATAAATGGATCTAATGTAATTAAGATATTATTAAATTATTTATTTTTTTATATTTTTTTTATTATTACTAGAGGACCCCTGCTGTTCCGCAGCATTATATTATATTATATTAATTTTTATAATATATTACCAAAATTTGCCAAGAGAAGTTAAAGTACAGTAATGCCAATATATGCCAAGAGAAGTTAACGTACAGTAAAAGTAAAGTTGATTTTCCACGCATAACTTTCCTCAATTTTTATAATTAATTTTTATAATATAATACCAAAATTTGCCAATAGAAGTCAATGTACAGTAATGCCAAAATATGCCAAGAGAAGTTAACGTACAGTAATACCAAAATTTGGCAAGAGAAATTAACGTACAGTAATACCAAAATATGCCAAGAGAAGTTAACGTACAGTAATACCAAAATTTGCCAAGAGAAGTCAACGTACAGTAATACCAAATTTTGTCAAGAGAAGTCAACGTACAGTAAAAGCAAAGTTGATTCTCCACGCATAACTTTCCTCAAACCCAAAGAATTTAAGCAGCTAATAGCTCAAAAGAAGGAGCTTGATCCTGTGTTCTTAGACTTATGTCAACAGCCTACGTTAATTAGAACTCTAGTTATAGAGGTTTGAGAGAAAAAAATATTGAAAAAAATCTTGAATGCAAAGTTTATTCATGAATTCTTTTAACATATAATTTAATTATAATTACAAATATATAAAAAACATACTTTTAAAAGATTTCTATAGAAAAAAGTGATTTTTTTACTGAGGATAACATATTGCCGGTATTACAATATCGAAGGTATGAAACTTTAGTTACGTATGTTACATACCGTTGGAAAGACTAATTTGTCTAGCTTTTCAGTATGTGTTTTATTTTCAAGGTTTTGGAAACACTTACACACTAATAGGAAAAAAATTCAAATTAGTGCATATGGTAGAAATTGAAAAACCGTTGACTTGAGTTACAAAACATTTTTTTTTTTTATAGATATCCTACTCGCATCGCACTAAGCGACCAAAAAGCTCTTAAAGGAAAAAACCTAAGCTTTCTTTTGAGCAAAAAAAAAATATAAAATCCTTTTTTGAAAAAAAAAAAACAAAAAAATTTTTTGATTTTGCAAAAAAGTAAAAAAAAATTTTTTTTTTTTTTAAATTTTTTTTTCCGAAAGACTGACGAAATAGCTATCTAAACTATTTTGGACAAATTTTGCTAAGAACAATAGGTGAAAAGTTAAATGTATGAAAAAAAACACTTGTTTGGTCAAAATGTCAAGTTCTGACCCCCTCTAACTCAAAGAGTTCTGGACCGAACTTGTTGAAAAATTATGTCTAAGCTACTATAGGACTAACCTTGGTGCAAATTTCATTTCAATCGGAAGAAATCAGTTTTAAAAGTTAGCTTACTTGGCTTACTTGATAAAAAAACTTTGTGCAATATTTTTGTGTTCTGATAGATTTAGGAGAAGATCGGGAATCAGCTTCATATGGGGCTATGACTAGGAAGTGTCCTATAGGGCTTATTACTGATTAATGGATATAATAAACGTACACAAACCCAATTTGACCATGATCTATATCATAATTTGGATATTATGGCAATGTAAATCGATGTCATAGGGGTCATTTGTATGGGGACTAGGTCTGAACAAGAATCGATTTTCACCAATTTCAATACCGTTCAGACTGCGGCCGATAGAAGCTTATATCCAAAATTTCATCAAAATATATTCATATTTGCGACCTGTAGTTGAATTACATGCACGGACGGACGGACATCGCTAAATCGACTCAGAAAGTGATGTGAATTACGTAAATAATTTTATTCCATGCAATACAACCTTCAATGCCTGTATACGCATTTCTTTAATTTTAAGTGCATATTTTCTATTTGAGGGGTATAAAAGTTAAAACCATGATCATTATTAATACCGCTGCCAAATCTGCCTATAAATTGATTTTTCATGATTAAAAATTTGTATATAAAATGTTAAACGATCGACTTTTACTTGCAAAAAAGTCGAAAAGTCAACTTTTTACTCCGACTCTATAACCCTATGTCATATTGATTGAAACCCAGATGGTTTGTTAAATTTATGTGGCAACCATACTCTGCAAGTATAACTACAGCTTAAAATTTTCGCAGATAATTGTACACTTACCGGTCGACTTCACAAATATTATGTGTAAATATGTTTTTCTCACATTTTCTGTCATATTCTGAATTTGCAACACTCTCGTCACACCTACATAAAATTACAAACACACACACACACACAAACACACAAACTGTTAACTCAATATAGTGTTTGTTGCTTATTTTGTACCGAGAGAGACGCGTTTTGTGTTTTAATTAACAACAAACTTCATAATTTGCCAAACGTTCAATTATTGGAAAATTACCTTTTCTGATGCTTTTGTACAATGCACAGTAAGCATTCAGACAGGCATCAAACACGCAGCATATGCCATTTATACAACGACTATAATAACGGCATTGTTAATGTGTCACCATAATGTGTGTTTGTTTTTTTCAATTTTCTGTTTGTGAAAATCTTTTATAATTACATTTTTAGTACGTATATATTTTGTTGGCCATAATAATGTGCTGTGTAGCAATGTGCTCGTTTTAATAACTCCATTTGATTCTCATTATTGTTAAGTTTTTTTATTAAATTTTTTCTGTAAATTTAATTTCAGTGCTAATAGGAAAGTGTGATTAATGTCGGTTGTCATTTCTGTTATGATGAATTTTTTCAAAATCCAGTCGAGATTTATTGTTATTTAATCGCAAATGATGCTTTAAAGGCCTGAGGGTGAAATATCTTACTGACGATTTTTTCTCTTTAACTATGTGAATACAAAGTAGTTAGTATAAATGCTGGTCCGATTTTAATGTTTGTGTAATTAGTTACTAAGAAATGAGAAATTAGTTTATGTGTTGTTAAGATTTAGTGAATATTTAAATATAAGGAGTGTGGTCAGGCAAAAATTATGTGATTTAGTAATATACTTTAAGTATCAAATTGTTACACGGTCTTAAGTTGCATACTTGACGTCAGATAATAGACTTGGTAAAACAAGTAAGAAGAATAAAGTAGGTCTATACGATACCTCCAACTAACTAAATATATAAATTAAGCATAAATCAAATTTGTGTGGCATTGTAGTTAATTTTTTGCCTTTGAATATGAAAAAGTTCATATCGGATGCTATATATATATGGGAACAGTGTTGAAAAATGGACCGATCCTGACAATATTTGGTAAAGTCACTTATAGTTTCAAAAAAATATATACACACCAAATTTGAGAAAAATCTGTGCAGTTTTATGTGGGGGCTATGATAAAGAATTGCCATATGGGGATTATTTTTTGACAACTGATAAATGGATGTAATAAATACACACAAACCCAATTGGACCGAAATCTATATAATAATTTTGGATCTTATGGCAATTTAAGTCGATTTCATAGGGGTCATTTGTAAGGGGACTAGGTCTGAATATGGACCGAATTTCCATAACAGTGTTCATCCTATGGCCGATAAAAGCTCATATACCAAATTTCATTAAAATATAGTCATATTTGCGATCTGTAGTTTGATTAAAAAGTTTACATGGTAACATAGACGGAAAGAAGTCCCTTGTGTTTTACGTGAGTACCTGTCTCGTTGATATTTTTTTTTTTTTTTTGTAGTAAGTAGTATTTTATTAATACTTTTGAAAATTACATATCATTTAATAACTTTACAGAAATTTAGCTCTGCTATATATTAAAATTTTTAATAAAAGATGATAATTTTTTTCTAAATATATTGTTATTAGTTTCGTTTTTCACATCAATTGGCATCTTGTTGTAAATGCTTAGTCCTTAATAAAATAGCGATCTTTGCATCGCGCTGGAGTCTGCTCGTTGTATCCTGAAATCTAAAGCATTCCTCAGGTTATATGGTTGAACCTCCCCAACATATTCTATTTGCTCGATATAGGGTACATTCGTAAATCACTGCAGCATAATAAAAGTAAAACGTCAAAATATTTTTTATGCAAACAATTGACTGTGCGGCCGCAAATTTTTGCAACTATAGCATCATATTAATTACCGATGTAATAGAGTGCGAAGCTTAAAAAAATTAAACATTGGTGCAGGAAGGAAGAGTAAGTAGTGCATTATATTAAAATTGCTAATACAGATTTAAATAATATCGTTTTATTATTTCAAAGCTATTTTTATTTTAGGAATCCGCCTTCTTTTTCGTTTTAATTGACTTCTAATAACCAAAAGTCGTTTCATCTTTCTTTTAATTCTGTTTTTTATACCCTATACCACTATGTGGTTTGGGTATAATGACTTTGTGCTGCTGTTTGTAACCACCAAAAATATTTGACCTAGACCCATCTTTTATTGTACCGATCGAATCAGAATCACTATCTGATCCGATTTAAGGATGTCCGTCCGTGCGTCCGCTCGTCTGCGTGTTCACGTAAAGCTTGTAATCAAACTGCAGGTCGCATATATGTATATATTTTAATGAAACTTGGTACATAAGCTCTGATCGGCCATATAGGATGAACGCTATTGAAATTGGTGAGAATCGGTCCATGTTCAGACCTAGCCCCCATACAAATGACCCCTATGAAATCGACATAAATTGCCATAAGATCCAAATTGTCATATAGATCTTACTCAAATTGGGTTTTGTATGCGTTCATTACGTCCATTAATGAGTAATCCAAAAATGATCCCTTTGGGCCCATATAGAGCTGCTTCCCGATCTTCACTTAAACCTATCAAAAAACAAAAATATTGCACTGATTCTTCTCAAATTTGGTTTCTACATATTTTTGCAAAATACAAGAGACTTTACCAAATATGATCAGGATCGGTCTATTTTTGGACCTAGTCCCCATATAGATATAGCATCCGATATGAACTTTTTCATATCTGCAGCCAAAAAAATTAATAAAGATCCCACTCAAATTTAGTTTATGCTTACTTTCTATATCCAGTTAGTTGGACCTAAGAGATAGGGTCTCTAAACGTATGGTATAGGGTATCGTATAGTCGGTCTAGACCGACTATAATTTTCTTACTTGTTAAATTTTACTTTATATTATTTTTTTTTTCTTTCTCAATGCCGTTTGTTTTTTACTTCATTGCATAAATTTTTGAGACCACGGGAAAGATTCTGGTGCAGTTGAGAAAAATCCAGCACTTCTCTCTATCTTTTACTATATCTCTATCTCTCTCTCCTTCTACTATATTAGCTACATGCATAAGCATGCACCTTTTCTTGATTACATGATTGTTTAACAATAGTGGAGATATGTTTAAAATCTGTCAAATTGTATCCAACAAAATGTTCAACTTTCTTTTTTTGGACATTTTATATTGCAAATTTAAAAGGGATTATCATTAAATTTCAACTAAAAGTTTTTACATTTATTCTAAATATTTCAACAAATTTTCTAATGGTTCCTTAAACTTTTTAACCTAATCTTTATATAAATGTTGTTATTTATTATTCAAAATTTTATTCATTTATTTTATTTTATTTTTTTTTTTTTTTTTAGAAAAGTACTTTAGTAACTTTGTTGCTGCTGTCAGCTTTAGGTTATTTCGCAACTAAACATATTGAATATATATTGTATATTGATAAAATTTGGTATATAAGTTTCCATCGGTCATGGAAAGAATGAAAATTAAATGATTCCTATGGGACAACTCTTAGTCATAGGCCCCATATAGAGCTGCTTCCCGATCTTCACTTAAATCTATCAAAAAACAAAAATATTGCACTTATTCTTCTCAAATTTTGTTTGTATATATTTTTGCAAAATACAAACATGGTCAGGATCGGTCCATTTTTGAGCCTAGTCCCCATATAGATATAGCATCCGATATGAACTTTTTCATATATGCAGCCAAAAAAATTAATAAAAATCCAACTCAATTTTGGTTTATGCTTTTTTTTATATCCAGTTAGTTGGGTCTGAGAGATAGGGTCTCTAAACGCATGGTATAGGGTATCGTATATTCGGTCTAGATCGACTATAATTTTCTTACTTGTTTTATTATAAGTTAACAAAATGTTGTCAATTTTTGAGTAAAGATTTTCAATATTATTTGTTAATGTTATTGTGGTGAACATGTTTTTATCTTTTGCAAAACGTTCTAAAAAGCAAACTCTGTTGTTGAGAAGTAACAAAGCATCTGCAACAACTGATCGCGCATCAGCAGTGATGCCCAAATTTACTGCATATACGAATGTACCCATAGCCTCACGGTGCTCTGAACAGCGGATCGAAATATGCGCCGACCATCACCCCGTTGTGTAAAAACTTCACTCATGTACCAATTCAAGATTTGTGCATTTGGGCAACAAATCCCACTCCTTGGCGGGGAAGTCTCTTGGGTTTAACGTGCGTGCCTGTCTTGTCGACTTAACCACACTGTGTTCGAGCACTGGGAAAGATATTATGCATCCTGCCTACGTACCCGCCATAAGCTGCAGAGATGTACTTGGCATACACTCCACACTTTGTTATTGTGTCGGGACTACCTAAACCCTGTTGCTTTAGAGGCAGCAACACCTGGGTGAATGCACCTCCACATCGATCCGTGATCTACCCGCGATGTAGGCACCACAGCCACTGCGAAACTCCCCGAAGCGCCTTTCCCTATGAGATCGTCTTGAAGATTCATCAAAGATTCCGACATTGACATTGCTTATCATGACACTTTTTTCTCACACCTCTCTTACGCACTGTTGTATCGTCAAAAGACTTTAACTCATGCTACCATTCGACCTTATTGCATCCGACTCATCTTACGACTCATCTTCAGCTCATGCCTCTTCCCAACAACGCACATACAAGCTTGGCTCTATCCAAACAACGTATATACCAGCTCTTCACTCCACTACCACTCCCTATTAGTCACACACAGCAATCTCCTCTGCACATCAGATTCGAGAGTCTCTAGTGCCACGTTCATAAAGTGTTCCATCAATACCATCAGTTCAGCTTTGTATCACATATATTAAAGGGATATGAGCAACCATTTCATCTGGTTGGATGTTTCACCATCCACCAGCCGGCCGTCATATCCCATGTGTCATTGTTCGCTTTGTCTCCGTGGGGAGTCTAAGAGTCCTCTTCTCAGGGCTATTATATCACCCCGCAGTACCAAATTTAGAGCCTTTTGGTAAGGCGTAGTTAATAATTGGCCAAATTTAGTAACTGCCAGTTATCCCCCAAGTAGGATTGCACTGGCAGACATTTGCGACCTTAACCCTTAACCTTTAGCTGCTAGAAATAATCACCAGAATTAACTGGCATTAAAAATGTGTGCCCTTAAATTCAGACAACATTTTTTTAATAAAAAATTTTATATCAATTTTTATACCCTCCATACCAGTATGCAGTGTGTATATATACTAGGGCGGGTCGATTTCAAAATCGCCCAAGTGACAAGGAAAATCGTATTCTAGGGATCAAAATAAGAAACTTTGCCCGAAGAACCATACCTCTAAAACGAATTCCCACTGGCATGCGTAGGTCGGCCCTCCAAAGTTAGTGGGGGTCGATCATACATTTGGACTCGATTGGGGCACTCTAAATGGGTCAAAGTGAGACAGACAGACAGACAGGTCAAAAGTCGGGACTTCAGAATTCGTTTTAGGGGGTAATTAAATGTGAATAAGAATTTAAATGTATGATTAAATTAAGAAAATAAGTTGACTTTGCAGTTCTCTGGGCCACACACCTTAAAGTATGCTTTTTTTCTTGACGTACCCGATTTTCTGTGACTGCGAGAGACCTGAAGATGATTAGTATTTATACCCTATACCACTATGTTGTTTGGGTATAATAACTTTGTGCTGCTGTTTGTAACAACCAAAAAAATTTAACCTACACCCATCTTTAATTATACCGATTGAATCAGAATCACTATCTGATTCGATTTAACGATATCCGTCCGTCCGTCCGTCTGTGTGTCCATGAAAAGCTTGTAATCAAACTGCAGGTCGCAAATATGAATATGTATTGATAAAATTTGGCATTTAAGCTTCTGTCGGCCATGGGATGAAAGCTATTGAAATTGGTGAGAATCGGTCCATGTTCTGACCTAGCCCCAATATAAATGACCCCTATGAAATCAACATATATTGTCATAAGATCCAAATTATCATACAAATTTTAGTCAAATTGGGTTTGTATGTATATATTCCATCCATTAATCAGTAGTCCAAAAACGATCCCTATTGGACAACTCTTAGTCATAGGCCCCATATAGAGCTGCTTCCCGATTTTCACTTAAATCTATCAAAAAACAAAAATATTGCACTGATTGCAAGAGACATTACCAAACATGGTCAGGATCGGTCCATTTTTGGGCCTAGTCCCATATAGATATAACATCCGATATGAACTTTTTCATATCTGCAGCCGAAAAAATTAATAAAAATGCCACTCAAATTTGGTTTATGCTTATTTTCTATATCCAGTTAGTTGGGCCTGAGAGATAGGGTCTCTAAACGCATGGTATAGGGTATCGTATAGTCGGTCTAGACCGACTATAATTTTCTTACTTGTTTTTTTATCGATTCGCAAAAATACCGTTTATAGCCGAAGTGATATTAAAAGAATTTTTATTTGGGTCCACACTATTATGTTTTCTTTTGTCTTAATTTATGTTTTATGTTTATACTTTCGTATAAAGAGGTACATTTTTAAAATAAGGGCCTTTGAGAAAGTACCGTTTAAAGAAAATGTACATTTTAATGTAAATGTTTTTATATAAGAAAAAGTAACTTTTTAAGAGAAGGTACTTTTTTAAGAAAATATACTTTTTTAATAAAGATACTTTCCTAAGAAAAAGATTATATTTTTTCTTTTATATTGGCGACATTCTTTATAACATTGAGATGAGGGTAAAAAAAATGTATGGCTATACTTGTTTAAGCTAATGTGACACGTAAAACGATATATACACACTGATGAAGCAAATGCTTCTTCTACGATGTCACAAAATATACTCGTCACTTAAAAAAAAAAACAACAAACATATTGCACGTTTCTATTTTTCATGAGTTTTTATTATATTTTCATTGATATCTCATGACTCATTACGATTTTAATAAACGATATTATAGAAAAACGGAGAACCTAGCTTAGTTATTGTGGCCGTGATCGTGATATCTACAGACGGATGGAGAGACGGTCATCGATAAAAAAAAAACTTATTTTGTTATAAGGATCAAAAAATTGTGCAGTTTATAAGTTCTCCGGATTTTATTTCGATGCGTTAAAAAGAGAATGAATAAAATAGTGATATATACCCCTTAAAAATGGGCGAAAAATATTGAACTTAACTAATAATTTCAAATTGAAATAAATCAGTAGAACAATATTCTTTAATAGAATGTAAATAAATTGGAAGTCTTAAAACATTACCTTATATTAGATAAAAATCGTATCATACGAATTAGGATTGGGCAGAAAAAATATTTCGAAGCATTGAAAAAACCAAAAAGCAAAACGATTAAATGAAATCCTTCAATAAATTAATTTAAAATATTTTCATTCTATCAACTAACTAGTTCAAGGTACTGTACAATGTTGGTACTACTGAATATAGGAATTACTTCTGATACAAATACTGCCATCTGCATGGAAGGATTTCTCACTTTATACTATAATACAATAATAATTTTTTCAACTATAATTTGACACCAGATTTAAGAATTCATTCTAATATATCATAGTCCATTTAAAAATTTTTAATGAATCTGGAAGACACAGATATCTTATTTTTTAGCATGCTTTTAGAATATTTTTAACTTATGATTTTCGTCAGACAGCTTTATAATACTCATTAAAGTTTCAACACTATACAAAATGTTTCAACAACAACTAACACATACAATTTAAAAAAAAAAATGGAAAAATATAAGGCTTATGAAAGTTTCAGGATATAACAATTTATAAAAATTACTTAAAATTCTTATCTTCATTTCCTCAATATGTTAAAAGTTTTGCCATTGAACGGCATCAGCTCGTAAACAATAAAAAACAACTAACAAACAAACAATCATCATCCTGTAATAACAATAGAAGTCAAGTTTTTTTTTTGTAAACACTTAGTCACTCTGTTGATGTAATTTGACTAAATGAAAATCCATAATGGAAGGAAACATTTTCCAGTAAAAAAGTCATTCTCGTCATTATCAACGACAAGCAAACAATACACTTAATCTATTTAATTCTTGGAAAAATATTTGACGTTACAATTTAAATGGGGGAAATATTGAAAAGGGAGAAAATTTTTAGAATGTATAATAATGCAAAATCAAAATAATATTTATTTATTTGTTTGCAAAACAATAACTTACGTAAACAAATCGTAGCATTCTTGGAAATACGATTGACCAAACTTAAGCAAATTACCATTTATGGAGGGCATTATTTTTATAATGTAAATACATTATTATGTAGAATTGTATATTTGGAAAATATGTCTGTTTGAGAAATCAAATTTGTGAATAAACCACTAAAATAAATCTATTCAACAATTTTCAAATGAAATGTTATTATACAAAATTAGTATTAGAAAACACAAATTTTAACAATCACTTTGTAGAATGCCAGAAAAATTTTATATTAAAAATTTTGTCGCTAAAAAAATTAAATCTAAAAAAGTAAATTTTTTTAAAGTAGATTTTTTTTCTTAAAAAAGTACCTTTTATCAAAAAGTTCAATTTTTAAATGTACTATATATATTTACTATATATTCTTAAAAATTTACCTTTTCTTCAAAAAGTACTTAAAATATACCATTTCGAAATAAGTTCTAAAAAAAAATAAAAACATTTTTTTTAAATATTTTATGGTTAAAAAAAGTACTTTTTTAATAATTGTCTTTTTCAAAAATTTATTTTTACCAAAAAGTTGTTTAAAAAATATTTAAATATATTTGTGTTGATGTTTGTAACTATTAATAATACTTTACATAGGCACACTTCTTGTTATATCGATCGGCTCAGAATCACTTTATTAGTCGATTTAATGATGGTCACCCATTCATCTGTCAGTATACGTTAAACTGATACGCAACCTAGATATTGTACTTATACAAATATATGTATATTTGGATAAATTTTGGTGCATTTATAAGCTAAAAACATTTAAAATTTTATTAAACATTTTACGACAAAACTAAAATTGAGAACAATTTTGAGTCAAGAAATATTTAAAAATCTTTATATGGATCAAGCTTTGTCTTTGGCTATTATATCACCAGTTGCGTATAACAAAGTATTTCGTTAGTGTCCTATGAAGTACTTAGGGAACTTATAGGTTTTCTACCCTAGTAGGAGATAAATAATGCCATTTTTCAGATGGTACTTAATTCTTTCTACATAAGACACGATCATTTTTTATATAAAAATTGAGTTTTGTATGTTTGTTTGTACGTTTGTTTGTGGTTTATAAGAGACTACACCACTGGACCGATCATCTTGAAATCTTTACAGTAGGTAAAATAGGCTATATTTTTGGAGTTTTCAAGAGGATGCCTCCGATATAAAGAGAATTTACTAACATCTAAATTTAACATTGAGTATCTGGAGTACTACTATAGCAAGAGTTCTGAAAATATGTACATGCATATATTAAACTAATTTGAAGAGTTGGGGAAAAATGGACATCGGACCAATGGGAGTGGCAGCCACCATACAAAGTAAAATATTTAATACCACATATCTACATTACTGTAATAGAGAAAATCTTATGACCTTGTCTGAGTTCATAAGTTATTAATGTGTGTAGTTGCCCAAAAATGGGCGGGATCGGACCAATGGGCGTGGCACCTCTAAAAAAAGATGACAAGCACATTAATTACCAATGTGAATAATCGTGGAAAATATACGCGGAATCGCCAAATCCAAAATCGCCAAAATAAAAAATCGCATAAATCAAAAATTCGCCAATATAAAAAAAACACAAAAAAATAAAAAATTAAAAATCATTAAAGTCAAAACTAGCCAAAACCGAAAATCGTGAATAACGAAAATTGCCAAAAAAAAAAAAAAAAAAAAGAAAATAAACAAAAACAAAACCTGCCGTAACAGAATATCGCGAATAAAAATCGCAAACAAATAAAATTCGAAAATCAGACTCACAAAAACCGCCAAAATGGAATATCGCAAAAACAAAAATCGCTAAAGCCAAAAATTGTTAAAGCCAAATATCACCAAAAACCAAAATCGCCAAATTTAAAAATCCCAAAATTGAAAATCGCAAAAAACCAAAAATCGCCAAAATTTAAATATAACAAAAAAAACATCGCTAAAATTAAAAGTCGCCTAAATCAAAAATTGCCAAACCTAAAATAGCAAATAGCAAAAATCACAAAAAACGTCGTATCAGAAATCGCCAAAACCGAAATATGCGAATAACAAAAATCGCAAAAATAAAAAACGCCAAAATCAAAAATCGCCAAAATCAAAAACAACACTCGCTAAAGTCAAAAGTCGCCAAAATAAATAAAACAGTTTTCTACAAAATGTATACCCAGTTATTTATTTCGTTACGATGGGTGTCGCGAAGCTCATCGGGTTACAGCTAGTTGTTTTATACAACAAGAAAATATAATAGAAACTGGCCAAAACGAAAAGCAGTTAACTTAAAATTTAACACTCTGTATTTTGTGACAATGATTATTTAAACAAGATAACAAATTTGAAAAAAAAAATCATTTCATTCAATAAAATGTAGCCAGGGAAATTAGTTGTTCAGTTTAATATTATGTTTGGGAATAAATCCTGATTAAACTCCAGTTTTGTAATTAAAATTTTTGAAAAGCATTAGTATAAATTATTAGTTTTGAATCGCCCCAGTAGGTGAGTAGGTAGCACGCTTGCCTATCATGCGGGGGTCGTGGGTTCGATTCCCACAAGAGGCTTTGGTCTGTCGCTGCAAAAGCCAGCCAAATGGTCTTTTTCACCCGGCTTATCCCTGGACCCCATAAATAAATATTATTAGTTTTTTTTACTTACATTTAACTTTGAACAATTTATATTAGATATCTCGAAAAGAGCTGCATGTCTGTTCAATCAGTCAGATTTAAATTATTTTCAACACAAATAGAACTTTATAAATTTCATATTTTGTTTTAGATATTCTCTTTTAGTTTAGCTTATTTTGTTATCAAATTATCCTTTTGTTGTAATTTTATTTTATACATTTTTAACCTTCTACTTCAATTGTCTACAAATCAATAGATTTTTCAAGCCTAAATTAAATTGTGGCACATTTATTTAATTTCTTTTTAAAACAAAAATAAATTAAAACGATAAGAACCACAAACTATTCGCCACCATTTGCAAAAGAAAACTAATTATTGTTACTCACCTCCTAGTGAATGAAAGGTGGTGAAATTAAGACATGTTCTCTGCATGTTGTGGTTGCTGTATTTGATAAGTCGCTACGAAGACAGAGTTGTATAAACTGTGTACTAATTTAATGTTTTATACTTAGAATTTTAAATAAGCTGTTTCCTAATTAGGTTTATTGCTAGACTTGAATAGTTTTTCTTCTATAATTACAATTTAAATAATTCAGCAAAATATTTAATTTTCGTTCAATAGAAAGTAACCATAAGCCGAATATAAATATTTTAAGCAAAAAACGTCCTTAGACAGATTATTGTGAACATTGGAAGAAATTTTTGTATGGGAACTTTGTTTATTTTTAAACTAATGATCATTACATAAAATAAATTTAATTGAAGCAAATTTTAAAGAAATATGTCATATATGGTACTTACAAGAAAAGTACCGTGAGGGAAGCCTCATACAGCTCTGAATCTAGTTTAGTTCTAGTGATACGTATATTTTATAGCTGCCCAATCTCATATTAAGGTGGCAAAATATGGGTTCAGCTAGATTTCTAATTTTTTTCATAGTTGCTCAATAGCAACTAAACGAGAATTTGATATCAGTAATTCAAAGTTGATGTACACTTACTGGAAAAGATATCCGTGCAGTTCAAAATGAAAATTTTAAATATTAATAAAAAATTTAATAAAATACTTTAAATTATGAACTTTTTACATCCATTTTATTTTAATATAAGACAAACATGTTTTTATGTTCATCCGACTTAATTATATTTCTTTTGGTAACCAAACGAAACAAAGCTAAACAAAATTAAACACTTCGGAGCCGACGAGAGAAAAATTATCCTAAAGCTTAGAAATGGGAGTAAATCTTTGGAGAAACCACTCCTTAGTATAGTATGTCGATAAAAAAAATGCAGAACCACCAATTTAATTTTATCAAAATGTCAGTTTTTGCCGACCCTCCATACTAATTGAGCGCGAAAAGCGAACTATTTTGGTATCAGTAGATCAAAATCTCAGAATTACTGATTCCCAAATTAGTTATAGAACTAAAGAGTGCTTCAGCGAAATATTAAAAATATTAAATATTAAAAAATCTTACTACCACGCTCGTGTAGCATGTAGAAGGCCATTCTTTTCCGACCTCAATAAAAAATGTACGCAGTTTGTTCCAGAATCTCGCGAACATGCTTTATTTTCAGATGAAAGTAAATTTTGCAGTTTTGGCATTAAAGCCAAAAAAGGTATTTGGCGATAAAGTGGAACTGCATTAAATAACATACTTCAAACAGTTAAACACGGTGGTTTGGGGTTTTATGGCAGGCTCTAGAGTAAACACGTATTTAGTTTATAATGGATTATCATAATCTTGGATACATTAACATTTTAAAACAAAAGTTAAAGTAAAGTACAAATACTCTAGTCCTCGAGGTACGAAAGTAAGAATACTGCTTATTAAAGCAATAAGTGAAATTTGTGTTGTCCAATTTGTGTTATTAAATTTATATTGTTAAATTTTTATTAATGTTTTAATTTTTTTGTACCTTTTCAAAATGTACTCATTACGAATTTCATTATGTAATAACCTTTGAACTATAAAATAATTATATTCTTATTGTTCTAATAATGCAATTAAATAAATTAAGGAAAAATCTAATAGATGACTTAAAAATTTATTAAAAAAAAATAATTGAGCTCAGTCATTATTTTTATTTTTTTTTTTTGTATGACAGTTTTAATTTTACGTGTACGCATACCTTTTCTAGCAAGTGTATATCTGCGGTAACAATCGATCACCGCCTAAGTCCAATTAAGGACGATTTGAGTTATTTATGCTATCATATTCTACTAACAAAACTCTAACAATGTTTTTTTTAAAGAAATTAATAAAAACATACTGACCTATGTCGTAATGAAGCCTCTTTACATCTATATAAAGATTCGTTTTTTTCTAAAGCATGATTTTCGACTTAGGCGGTTAATGATTGTGACCACAGATATAAGGATAGTCATCAAATTCACATATATTGTTATATACAATATTTAAATGAACACACTTTCCTTTACTTTATCAATATTTCTTCTAGTTTAAGAATTAGATGAGTATTTCCGACGCAATCTCGTTTGCGGTCAAGTGGAAACTCTAGGACCAATAACTAGGTGTAATTGTTTTTGTTTTTAAGACTACATTAATCATATCTGATGATGATCACATACAGATTGCTACAAAAATCATAGTCTTTTTAATATAACTTTGTAAATTGTTCGTCAAATATATATTTTTCCCCATTGTGTTATATGCTCTTAAAAGCTCCCAAAAAGAAGAAAAGCATTTATTTTCTTTAAGAAAATTAAATCCTGCATATTTTGGGTTTCGGGTTTTTATGCTTGCCTTGAGTAACGACACGGAATAATTAAATAAATTAATCTTACTTTTAATTTATCCTCAAATTAATATTACTTACTATATTAATAACTAGATTTAACCCGGTGTGCTTCGCTACACCCTCCCCCTACCCCCCTCCCCTTCCGAATCGTTCTGAAAGGGCTCACGCAAAGCGCCAAGGCTCTCATTAATACAGTAATTAGATTTATCGCATTTAATATTAAGTTTGTGTGGGGGTATCACGCGCATTTGTCTAATCCCGCCTATTTTTTTGTCTGACTGCTAATAATAGATGACCTGAGACGAATTTGCAAAGCTTTCTCTATCATAGTACTTAATATATATGATATTAAAAATTTACTTTGTACGGGAGGTGCCACGCCCACTAAAAATATTTAAAAAAAATTAAAGCCTGTAGCACTCCCATATCCGCAGTAAGACTATGTGAAAATTTCAGGAAGATCAGATGAGTAGTTACGGAGATTACCTCCTACAAACAAACAAACAAATATTACCTCCTTATTATGTTAGTATAGACTATTGGTATAGATTTTACAATGGTTTTTGTTTTTTAATTCGGTACAACAATTATCTTATTTTTCGGCGTTCCTACCCTGGAGCAAGGTACATGTAGCTGCCCATGAGAAGAAGATGGATTATCCAGATTAGGTCTGGCAACATTTAACTATTGGCCTTGAAATTAGAATATCAATTGGCAATGTTTCTTTTTAGCGATTTTTGATTTTGCCTCAAAAGACTGTCGCTTTCGTACTGTTTCATATTTTTTACATCGGAGGTGCCACGCCCACTAATCCCATCCCGCCCAATTTTTATTGGACTACTCACATTAATATCTGATGAACTCATGCAAAATGTGAGTCCTTCCCTTTTTTAGCACACCAGTTATATGATATTAGATATCTACTTTGCATGTGCGGTGCTACTCCCACTGCTCCGATCACGCCCATTTTTTTGTTCGACTAATCACACAAAGAACCTATGGGCTTACGCAAAGCCAGAAAGCTCTCGCTTTTACAGTACTCCAGATATATGACATTAAATAGTTACTTTGCATAGGGAGTGCCACGCCCATTGTTGTGAAACCGACAATTTTTTGTTCGACTACTCATACTAAGATCTGATAGGATCGTGCAAAGTGTCAAAGCTTCCTTTTTTAGAACACTAGTTATATTATATCATATATTTACTTTGTATGGGCGGTGCCACGCCCACTGCTCCGATCACGCCCATTTTTTGTCTAACTAATCAAATGAATTACTTATGGGCTCACACAAAGCCCCAAGACTCTCACTATTACAGTACTTCAGATATACGGCATTTTATATTTACTTTGTATGGCAGGTGCCACGCCTATTGGTCCGATACCACCCATTTTGCATCCGACTACTCACATTAATAATAGGTGACTTCAGAAAAATTTTAAAAGCTCTCTCTATCACATTACTCGAGATATATAATATTGAACTATTACTTGTGTGCGAGGTACCACGCCCACTTATCCGATCCCGCCCATTTCCGGCGTAGCTACTAATATTAATAATAGGTGACCTCACACAAATTTGGAAAGCTCACCCTATCATAGTACTCAATATATGTATATGATAATTAAAATTTACTTTGTGTGGGAGGTGCCACGCCCACCAAAAATATTAAAAAATTAGAACCTATAGCACTTTCCATATCCGCAGTAAGAGTCTGTGAAAATTTCAGGAAGATCAGATGGGTAGTTACGGAGATTACCTCCTACAAACAAACAAACAAACAAACAAACACACATTACCTCTTTATTATATTATATATTAATAATTTGTTTTATTTATACAATATACACATTTGGAGAACATTATGAACATAAAATTATTGAATAATATAGCGATTAAATTTATTTTTAAAAAGATAAGGATCGTTGGAGATGCATATCATTGGAGATACTTCTCATTAAACTGGTGGCCTATAGCCACATTTTATATGAAAAAAATCGGAAATTATCCCATATTTTGATAACCAATTTAAAGAAATGTAATTGAAAAAGAATTGAAATTGAAACTTTCTGGCAATAAAACTGATATATAAAAATCGTACATTAAAATGCTATCCCCTTTATGCAACTCTATGCTCATAGAGACTTATCAAATACAGCCACCACAACAAACAGAGAACATGTCTTAATTTCACCACCCTTTCATTCACTGAAAAGTGTTAACATTTATTTTATTTCGCAAGTGGTGGATAATACGTTGTTTATTTTTGAGTTCATATTATTACAAATATGAAATATGGAAAGCAAATTAATGAATATCAAAACACGAAATTGAAAATATGTGTTTAAGGTGTTTCGCTTAAACTAAAAATATTTGCAAATTATTTTTAGTTTCATTGTTTATGTTTTAGTTTGAAGAAACAATTGGAAAATAAAAGTGAGCAACTGGTTGAGGCCAGTAGAAAATTTAGTAATGAAATAAGCTAAATGATATAGTAATATCGAAAAAAAAAAATAACAATAAATATTTAAATAAAATACAAAACAAAAATTAAATAAATGGAAGTTCAAAAATACAAAAAGATATAAGAATATTGAGAACAGTTATGATAATTATTATAACTATAATAAATGTCTTTGAGCTATAAAATTTAAAAAAAAAAATAAAAATTAAATATGAGAGACTTATTGTGACAAAATTTATTTAAATAGAATATCAGAAAATATATAAACTAAATTTAGTACAAAGGAACAATTAGAATAAATCAAAATCAATAGCATTTGAAAATAAAATAAGCTACATTAAAGAGAATATTTAGAAAGTGTTTAAATTAAGAAATTTCAATTTTTGATTAGAACAATTTAAATAGACACGTAGCTGTTTTCGATATATATATAAAATAAATTATTCAAATTTAAATGAAGTTTACTCCAAAATTAAAAATTAATACTAATTTTTTATATACTGAAGAAATTTTTTTTTATAGTTTTCTTTTATAAAGATTTCGAAACAATAATATTTCAATTAAAATGTTGATGTTCTAAGAATCCAGTTTCCTTGACCACATTTATTGAATCCAATGAAACAATTTTTTCCAGTTTGTAATCTTTTTTGATTATTCATTGATATTTTGCGATCAAATGAAAGGTAAAAACGTTAAAATTTTAAGGTTTTTAGCGTAATTATATAGTGACTTTAGACTTTTATATGTAAATGATATTTTAAAATATACAGAAGTTCAATAAATTTCTATTTTTGGAAACCAAGTTTCCAATTAAATTTCCTTTTTAGATACTGCATCTTCTCTACTGGAAAAAAAGAAGGTGTTTAGTGTTGGGTCTTCGGAATTTATTTCTGAGAGTTGCAACCGAAATAACAATCTGTTATATAAAGTGTAAAGTATGTCCATTTTAGGGCTTCTAACATGAAAAATGTTATAAATTTTATTTTAAAAAAATAAAAATATATTAAAATAATGTCAACAATAAAAAATAATTTACTGGTTGTTAGTAGTAATAAACCTGTTAAATATTGTATCAGCGCAGTTTAAGATTATCTAACTATTTTTTAAATATTTTTTCGTTTAACCGTGTTTTTATACAGACATTAACTAAATATTTTATTACGTTTAATAGAATATAATTTTTATGTACATTTTTTAGAGGTGTTTTCCAAGAACCCATATTTTTCAAAAAATTTTGAAAAGTAATAAATACTCTTTTAATAAAAAACTAACATATCGCCATGGATGCCACTTAAACGTTGAAGCCGCTGATCTATATTCATATTGTACTTTTTCATCATAAGTGGCCAAAAAAATATAATTTTTATACACAATTTTAGGAAGTATCAGTGCTGGAGCAAACAAATCGTTTATTTTACGGGAACTAAAAGCGTCCATTTAACGCATTTTAGAATATTTAATGATTATCGATTTCTAAAAAAGAGTAGGGGACCCTCCCAACTCTAAGATGATCTTATTTTCATTGCAAAAGAAGTTATTGTCCGCATGTCTGTCTGTCCTTCTGTGGAAATCACAATCATGCCCTCAATCGTTCAGCTGAGTTACCCGCTTTTAGTTAAAATTTTACACTGATATCCTGGAAGACTGCTGTTCAAACTAACCAAAATCGAATAGATATTTTCCGAGATTTCAATGAAAATGTAAAAGTCCTCTTGAATAAAATCTTCTTCATATTATTGCTGTTCTAAATTTTGCAATTTGTGTATTATAACTGTAATTGTTGTTATTGTTGTCGTCGTTGCGTTTGTAGTATTTTCTTAATGAGTGCGTATGTATTTTTATACCCCACGAGGCAAATGTGGTTAGGCTGGAATTACCACACTTTTTTTAAAGTTATCACAAAAGAATTACAAAAAATCGCCAATATGCCTCAAAGGTACCTATTTATTTCTAAAAAGGGCAATAACTATTTATAGGTTTTAACAAAAATATATATTAATCATATTTTCATAATATTTTTGTAACACTTTAAATGTAAGCAGTTTTTGTTTTTGTTTTACAAGTTTTTTGATTTGAAAACATTTCCACTTTCCTTAATTTAAAATTTTTTTGTATACAATTTATCATGTCTTGGCGAATTCAAGATATTTGTGTTGTAGAAAAACTCTCAGATTACAAACTTTAAGCATTTTCAATAGATTACCTAATAAATACGTGAAATTCTAATAGTTTTACTACAGAATTACCGCAAATCTAACAAAGCTTAAGACAAGTTAATAAAATATTATTTCCAAAATAAAAATTATTAAAATATTATTTCCAGTAGACTTGACAAAAAAGGTGTAGTGTTAAGTTCAGCTATGTCGAATCTTTGATACCTTCAACTTGCGTCTTTAGCTCAATATTACGCCTACCACTATAAAACTGTTGACGGTGCTGAAACCTTAAATTCTAATACCAATTTAAGTTTCAGTATCGGCATCATTTAAATTTTAATTAAAAAAAATAATCGTGTTTTCTATAGAAAGAATTAATTGCTAACTGAAAAGAAGTGGTAATTTTCAAGAAAGGTAATTTTTAAGAAAAGGTAATTTTTAAGAAAAGCCGATGTTTTTAGAATATGGTACGTTTAAGAAAATATGGTACTTTTTTTAAAAAGTGTAATTTTTTTTTAAGGACAGTTTTACGAAAAGATATTTTTTTTAGAAAATGTACCTATCGAAAAAACAAGTAAGAGTGTTAAATTCGGCTGTGCCGAATCTTTGATACCCTCCACCTCGATTTGAGTATTGATAATAAATGTAAACAAAAATATTGGAAAAATATGCATGCGTTTCCGGTTATATGACATAACTTCTCGTTTAATTTAGTTTTTACTAATTAAATAGCTCGTCCTAAACTCCATTGCAAAGGTAATGGTTGTGTAGGGTGGCTATATGCATTAAATCGTGCTAATTAGAGATGGCTGTATAGTTTCTTTTAACTGGCGAAATATTTTTCATTGCGGCCATATAGGTCGGCTGGAGTAACAAAATAATAACCAAAAAAAAGCTTTCTCAACTTTTTTATTAAAATTTTGCCATATTTGGAAAACATAGAGAATAAATTTATAATAATAAATAGTCAAATTAGGGATGCCAAACGCAAAAAACCAAATGTCCCAAACATTTTAAATAAAATAATTTGTTATCTTTATTTCCTGAAAAACTTCAAATATTCATCCGAAAAAATTGTGAAAATTTATATATAAAAAATAACATTCTCATCAAATTGCATTTATTTATATAACAATTTTTATGTTCGCAATTCTTAAATATCATTTGAGGTTTTCTAAAATTCATTGAATTTAAATTAATGTTTTCTATAGTCCGATTCTGTAAATTTCAACGATCCGACAATCGCAAAATATATCGACAGCTATTGTTGTTTGCACTAAGGATTAAGTGATTCACTAAGTACATACATCTTAACGACAGTCGACAAATCTATTTTTCTATTTATTTAAATTGTAAACGAGTGGCATCTCTGGCAAAATAAGCGAGAAACACAAAATAGTATAGAAAAAAAATTACTTCGTGTTTGACAGGATGATTTTATGTTTATGTTCAATATCTTTATATTTTAGTAATATTTCTGTTTATTTATTTGAAAATGAAACAATGAATTGAATATGCTATTTAATTTTTTTATTTATATAAAAAAGTTTTTTAATAAAAGCAAAATATTTTCACTTTTTTATGATTGTCGTTTAGATAACAACAACAGCTGACTTTAATGCTTTTCTTTTTTTAACGATTCGACTATCGTTAAAGGAAGTTACTGAAAAGCTATTAATTTCTCCTGAATGCCAATATTTTTTTTAAATGTAAACATTTTTTAAATGTAAATATAATTGGTGTTTTTTTTTTTTTGGAATTTGATGCAATTGATGTCTTCTAAATTTAAAATTATTTCCGACGTTTTGATATGATTTTCTGAAATTCAATTAATATTTTCTAATTTATAATTGGAAATTTTAATTCCAGTTTTTTGAATTGATATTTTCTAAAATTTGAATGGAAAATTAAAAAAGTGCAATTTTGTATTTATGTAAATAATAATGTTTTAGTAATTATAAACAATTTTTATACCCTATACCACTATGTGGTTTGGGTATAATGACTTTGTGCTGCTGTTTGTAACAATCAAAAATATTTGACCTACACCCATCTTTAATTATACCGATCGAATCAGAATCACTATCTGATTCGATTTAACGATGTCCGTCCGTCCGTCTGTGTGTCCATGTAAAGTTTGTAATCAAACTGCAGGTCGCAAATATGAAT
Organism: Cordilura impudica; assembly: GCA_963682025.1. Classification (NCBI taxonomy): domain Eukaryota; kingdom Metazoa; phylum Arthropoda; class Insecta; order Diptera; family Scathophagidae; genus Cordilura; species Cordilura impudica. The sequence continues at coordinate 75,213,722 of OY821518.1, forward strand.
ATATTTTGATAAAATTTGGTATTCGATCTTTTATCGGACATGGGATGAACGCTGTTGAAATTGGTGAGAATCGGTCCATGTTCAGACCTAGCACCCATACAAATGACCCTTATGAAATCAACATATATTGCCATAAGATCCAAATTATCATACAAATCTTAGTCAAATTGGGTTTATATGTATATATTACATCCACTAATCAGTAGTCCAAAAATAATCCCTATTGGATAACTCTTAGTCATAGACCCCATATAGAGCTGCTTCCCGATCTTCACTTAATCTATCAAAAAACAAAAATATTGCACTGCTTCTTCTCAAATTTTGTTTGTATATATTTTTGCAAAATACAAGAGACTTTACCAAACATGGTTAGGATCGGTCCATTTTTGGGCCTAGTCCCCATATAGATATAACATCCGATATGAACTTTTTCATATCTGCAGCCAAAAAAATTAATAAAAATCCCACTCAAATTTGGTTTATGCTTATTTTTTATATCCAGTTAGTTGGGCCTGAGAGATAGGGTCTCTAAACGCATGGTATAGGGTATCGTATAGTCGGTCTAGACCGACTATAATTTTCTTACTTGTTAAAAATGAGATGTAAACGCAATCAGATATTTTGTAGGTAAAGCAGAATAATAACTCTATATAACTATGTAGAAGTGCTTTGAAAGCAAAAAACTCATTGATGAACTCGGTAACTCTATTTTGTAAAGACAACAAAAAGTTAATAAGCCAAACTTATGTTCATATTTGTAAAAGAATAATGAAGAAACGTATGATATAAAAGACCAGCCGGTGTATACTCTTAACATTGTTCTGTATGATATCTATTTGAAAATATTGACATTCATATTAAAATAGAAATAACTATTGTAAAGCTAATTAGAACAAATATTGTGGCGCGATCTACTGTGGCATAGTCACGCTGAGCAAAATGAAGTGAAACTCTGTTAATGCAAAATAAATGTATTTTCCCCACAACAAAATATTGCAGAATTTTATGTAAATAAAATAATATACCGATTTATTTCAAATATGCAGTTATTATGGATATACATATATAGAATATATAGAATATATGTATATTATTTGTATTATTTAATATGTGTATGTATGTATGTATATGTAATTATTACACACAAAAAATACAACATCAAAAGTTATTTTTGTGTGAATTTTTATTAACTCGTAATGTATGCTTGCCGAAAAAGTTTTGGATCGATTTTAGCCCCTTTCCCGTGACCCACTCGATCTGAAACTTTGCAGGCAGGCTCGTGGCAATGACAGAAATGATCTAGTAAATTTTTTTAGTGTTGATAAAAAAATGTACAAAAAAAATGTTGATAAAAAAATTTACAAAAAACAAGTCCAGCTGTGACAACAATACAACATTTAGAATAACAACAAGAACAATATAGAAACATCATATTTTTCATTTTTTTTTTTATTTTTTTAGAGATATTCCTGGACCTCTTCCACCTATTTTAATGATTTTTGAAATTGGAATCTTTCCATGAATTTGGTGAATCATTCTCAGTAATCATTCTCACCTTAGCTATCCTATTGAGGGCGTGATCGTGACAAGAACAACATAGAAAACTATATTTTTTCAAGACTTTTTTTAGTTCTTCATTCAAATCTCGGGCCCTAATCAACCGATTTGAACGAGTTTATAGGAATGAACACCCTAGCTACCCGATTGATGCCGCCATCATGATTTCCACAGACGGACAGACGGACATCGCTATATCAACTCCGGTTGTTATAAGGATCGCAAATATATATATTTTATGGGGTCCAAAATTTTTTTTCTAATTATTACAAACGGAATGACAAACTTATATATTCCCTCTGCACACTGGAGTGGAGGGTATAATAAATACTTTTTTAAAATAGGCACTTTTTTTAAAAAAGGTGTTTTTTTCAAATAGAATATTTTTTTTTAAATGTACTTTATCAAAAAGTGAACTTTTTAAGAAATTTACTTTTTTGAGAAAATTTACTTAAAAAAATTTACTTAAAAAAACTACTTTATTAAAAATTGAAAAAAAGGTATTTTTTTAAGAAAATAATACTAGTTGAAAAAAGTGTTCTTTTTTCTTTAATAAGGTAAATGTTTTTGAAAGAGGTACTTTCTTAACAAAACTTAAATTTTTTATAGAAGGTACTTTTATAAAAAATTTACTTATTTCAGAAAATGTATTTTTTGAAGAAAAGTTAATTAAAAAAAATGGTACTAAAAAATAAAGTAACTAATAAAAAATTATACTTTTTAAAAAAAGGGTGCTTTTTAAAAGAGGATACTTTAAAAGAAATGGCAACCGTGTCTATCTAGCAGTGATAATAATATTGAGTGTAAGACATAGTTGGAGAGGGCATCAAATATTTGGCACTGTCGAACAAAATATGAACCAAGTGTTTTTGGTGGTCACCTCATTACCGTATACCACTCTGTGGTCTGGAAAGGCAGCTGGATATAAGTTTAATATTAAAAAAAAAAATTTTTAATATTAAAACAAGTAAGAAAATTATAGTCGGTCTAGACCGACTATACGATACCCTATACCATGCGCTTAGAGACCCTATCTCTCAGGCCCAACTAACTGGATATAGAAAATAAGCATAAGCCAAATTTGAGTGGGATTTTTATTAATTTTTTCGGCTGCAGATATGAAAAAGTTCATATCGGATGCTATATCTATATGGCGACTAGGCCCAAAAATGGACTGATTCTGACCATGTTTGGTAAAGTCTCTTGTATTTTGCAAATATATAAACAAACAAAATTTGAGAAGAATCAGTGCAATATTTTTGTTTTTTTGTTAGATTTAGGTGAAGATCGGGAAGCAGCTCTATATGGGGCCTATGACTAAGAGTTGTCCAATGGGGATCATTTTTGGACTACTGGTTAATGGACGTAATATGTACATACAAACCCAATTTGACTAAGATTTGTATGATAATTTGGATCTTATGGCAATATATGTTGATTTCATAGGGGTCATTTGTATGGGGGCTAGGTCTGAACATGGACCGATTCTCACCAATTTCAATAGCGTTCATTCCATGGCTGATAAAAGCTTCTATATCATATTTCATCAAAATATATTCATATTTGCGACCTGCAGTTTGATTACAAGCTTTAGAAGGACACACAGACGGATGGACGGACGGACATCGTTAAATCGAATCAGATAGTGATTCTGATTCGATCGGTATAATTAGAGATGGGTGTAGGTCAAATATTTTTGGTTGTTACAAACAGCAGCACAAAGTCATTATACCCAAACCACATAGTGATATAGGGTATAAAAAATATATTTTTTTTAACTTAATTTTTTTTAAATATTATATATAAATATTATATATTAAAAAAAATTAAGTTAGAAAAAATACATTTTTTTTATATTAAAAAATTTTTTTTTTTCAAAACGGGGTTACGTGGTTTTTCCCATAATATCTTTGACTCAGTTCATTACAATATGTCACATTTGAGACAAATACAAAAATTTTGATTTAACGTCAATTATATAAATTTTGGTAAATTATTAAGAACGCCACCTATTTCACAACTGAATATATAAAAAAAAAAACCTTATTTTAATTCCGTTCATTATTAAGTAAAACTAAATATTCGTATAATGACATGAATAATGATGACGATAATAATACCGGTTAGCCATCATTATGCGAAACGTAATGCAGTTTACAGATATTAAAACACAAGCAAATACAATTTTTATCAAACTTGAAAAGAAAACAACGAAATTTTGTCAAAAGCAATAAAAAGCTTTATAGCGAGAGAGCTCAAGTAACAAGCCATGAATACTAAGTTGTTATTGTTTTAATATAAAACACTGATAATACAAAACAAAAACAATAAGTAAAAAAAAAAAATATCAAAAATAATTTAATGCAATTAAACACGCAGAGTGGAATTTTTGAATGCCCTTTACAATAAGTATTATTACAACAATTTTTGTACCCTATAATACGATGTGATCAAGCTATGCCATGCGTTTAGATAATTGGTCTTAGATTGAACTAATTGAGTATAAAAAATAAATATTAACAAAATCTGAGTGGAATGTTTTATTTTTTGGCTGCAAATTTGAAAAATTCATATCGGATGATAAATTTATATAGGGACTGGGCCTAAAAATGCACCGATCTTGACCATATTTGTTAAAGTAACTTATTTTTTGCAAAAACTTGTACAAACCAAATTTGAGAAAAATCTGTGCAGTATTTTTGTTTTTTGATAGATTTAAGTGAAGATCGGAAAGCAGCTTCATGTGGGAGCTTGGCTAAAAATTGTTCTATAGAATTTATTTTTAGTCTACAGATAAAAGGATGTAATAAATATACACAAACCCAATTTTAACGATATCTATATCATAATTTGGATCTTATGGCAATAAAAGTCGATCTCATAGCGGTCATTTGTATGGTGATTAGGCCTGAACATGCACCGATTTTCACAAATTTCAAAGGCGTTCATGCCGTGGTCGATAGAAGCTTATGTACCAAAGTTCTTCAAAATATATTCATATTTGCGACCTGTAGTTTGATTACAAGACTTACATGGGCACACAGACAGACGGACGAACGGACATCACTAAATCGACTTAGAAAGTGATTGATCGTTGTTTTAGGTTCCGCTACAATCCAAATATTAAATTTAATGTCATAACAAGTAGTATTAATTTTTTGTTTAATACTACAATACGTTGCAACCTGAACGACCAACTAATAATTACTTTTACAAACAAATTTGAAGAAGAAGCTTTATCAAAATTCTGTACATTAAAATAAAATAAATGAAATAAGATGAGATTGAGTCAACACAATGAGCGTAAAAACCCCTTTCAGTATAGTTAATATAAGTTTAAGGAAATATTCTATGTTCAGTACTGTGTTGACTGTTAACGAGTTTGGAATTAAAGTTTACTAAAGTTTTGAAATGTTCAAGTGGCACATTTGTATGGTTTTGTTGTGTCTGTTGACCTTGAGTGAAGCCAAACGTGTGAAACGTATCGTGGGTGGTCATCAAGCGAAGGCACCACCACCAGACGATCCTGTTATTTTTACGCGTATTTATGATCGTGATGCTCGCGTTGAAGGTTTTCGAAATGCTAGAACTAAAATTTATAGTTTTTTGGGTTTGTATTATGCAGAGCCACCGACAGGTCAAAATCGTTATGCCCGACCCGTTTTTAAAAGACTGATGGGTGATGTTAATGCTACACGTCATGGACCACCATGTATACAACCAGATCCACAAAATCCTAATCGCGTAATTGGCGATGAGAATTGTTTGCTGCTGAATGTTTACACTCCCCAAATGCCAGACGAAACTACTGGTTTACCAGTTATAGTATGGATACATCCGGGTGGTTTCCGTTATGGCTCAGCAGCTCAATATGATGCTACGCCCATGGCTCAGCAAGGTGTTATAGTTGTGGCCGCTCAATATCGTCTTGGCTCACTGGGTATAATTGGCGATGGTACCAAAGAATTTGATGGCAATCTAGCCATGTTTGATATGGCAGCTGCCTTAAGATGGATTAATGATTATATCTCACATTTCGGTGGTGATCCGAAAAAAATTAAGGTTGTAGGTCATGGTTCCGGTGCAGCCAGTGCGATGTATTTATCTATGTCAAGATCTGCTCGCAGTGCTGGTGATATAACGGGCGTGGTGTCCATGTCGGGTACAGCATTATCTCAGTATGCCACCGATAAAGAACCGGTGCAAAGTGTACAAGAAGTAGCGGAGATAAATGGTTGCCCAACAACAAATGAGATTGAAATTGTCAAGTGTTTAAGAAAGGTTAGTAAACAAAAAAAAAAAAAAAAAAAAAAAAACATTTTTAAACAAAAAAGTTTATTTAAAAATAATTATATTCAATCAAAAAAGTTTAATAAACACACATAAATAAAACAACGAGTCAGAGGGTGGAGCTCACGGATAGTTGGGAATATAGTAATCTTTAAGAACTTAGAACAAGCATTTAGAGAAATTATTATTTTTTTTTTAATATTAAACAATATTTATTGTAAATTCTAGATATGCTTTCACTGTGTTTTTTCTCACGATTTTATCTTTTTTATACATATATTTTTTTTAGCTTCAACTATTGTAATATGTAATTTTTTGCTAACTAACCTCGATAATGCCTAATAGATAGTGAGGCTGTACTTCTGTAATGAATAATTTTATAAATAAAAAAATTTTATAATAAAATATAATACCTGTACCACAAATGCAGGTTTATGGCCTTGGTGTGGATGATTATTTGCATTAAAAGATATTTAACCCTTTACTGCCCGATGTTGCCAATATGTAATATTGTATATTTTAGCTATAAGTCCCTTAATTTATATTTTTTTCTCCTACGGCTTTTTTCTCAGAGTAGCTGGATATATTGTACAAGCCTTATTTCTTATATCTTATTTCTAATTGCAAATATTTTATTCTAAGTACTAATGGAGATCATGTGAGAGCTAATCTTATTTGACTGCACACGTAAATTTTTTTTCTGCAAAGAATAGTTTACAAATAGTTACAAAAAAAGTAATAAAGTTATTTGAAAGTTTAAATTTAAATGCTTAAAAATATTGTTTAAGGGTATGAAAGTTAGAAAAAAAAATTAAAAAGAACTTTTAGGTGGCGGCCAGTCATTTTTCAAACACAACGTTGCCTATATGCAACATTTCATAACGGCTAAACCAGGGTACATAGAACTTTGAAATTGATATCAATTCATATTTATTCTAAACTAACAAATACATAAAAATTGAAAACTGCTTAACCACGGCCAATTAATTCGGGCATGAAAGGGTTAAATAAGTTTTAGTAAAGATAAATCCCGCAAAAAGTTTAAGGTTCTGTATGTACAGACTACCACACAGCTTTTTTAACGTATTTAATACATCGTTGCAACAAAAAAAAAATTATAATAATAAATTTAAAATCAATTATATCAATGAAATGAGACTGTACTCATACAGCCTTAAACCTTTTGTTTCAGTGGTATTATTTTATGATTGAACAAGATAAAGTTTACGTAAAACATAATAATATTGTACCTGCTATATTTATTAGTATATTTCGTTCTGTTTAAAAAAAGTTTAAAATTTTCGAAACCCATTTGGGTACTTCTTTGTATCAATTGAATATTCTACAAATAATGTCTTAATGTTGATGTTCCTAAAAAACTAAGAATCCAATATATACAATTTAAAGTTTGTTAATATTATAGTGTTATGTGGGATAGTTGTAAGGCGATAGGTGCACCGTTTAAAAAAAACGATTGTTTTAAATAATTGGTACTTTGAAAAAAATAATTGTACTTTCGGAAGAATCATTTTTTTTTTAAAAATGTACTTTTTTAAGTAAAGGTACTTTTTTAAGAAAAGGTACTTTTTAAGTAAAGGTACTTTTTTATGTAAAGGTACTTTTTTAAGAAAATGTACTTTTTTTAAAAAAGGTACTTTTGTAAGTTACTTGTTAAAGAAAATATCTTAAGTAAATATCTTATAATTCTTAAGAAGAAGTACCTTTATTGAAAAAATACATTTAACAAGAAAATATTTTTTTAAGAAAATTTCCTAAAAAAAGTATTTATAAAAAGACATTTTTTTGAAAAAATGTATTCTTAGAAGAAAACATTTAAAAAAAACCACACATTTGTAAAATAAGGTACCTTTTAAGAAAGGTACGTTTTTAACAACAGGTGCTTTTATAAAAAGGGACATTTTTTTAGAAAACTAATATTTTTAAGAAAGTTTATTATATTTTTTTGGGAAGGTACGTTGTCCGTCTGTCTGTCTGTTCGTCTGTGTGACCATGTAAGCCTTGTATCAAACACCAACTATGCTTATATTTTAATGAAATTTGTTATATAACCTTTTCACAGCCATAGGACAACCGCTATTGAAACTTGTGAAAATCGCAGCATATTCAGATTTAGCCACATAATTTAAATTTAGTCACTTAAATTTACCCAAAAAAAAACCTTGAATACATTTCTTCAAAATTTGGTTAATATATTTTTCTGCTAAATATAAATGATCGGTACATTTTATTTTACCTAGTCCCAATATAAAAATATCATCAGATATGAAGTTTAACAATTAACAACAATAGAACTAAGATTTGGTTTATGCTTATTTCCTCTATCCAGTGACTGTCTCAGCAAAGTTGGATCCAAGGCCCTCTGTTTAAGAAAAAGTACTTAAAAAATATATTTTTAAAGAGGTGATTTTTGAGAAAAGGTATTTTTTCAAGAAAATTACCATTTGGGGAAAAGTTACTTTTTCTTAAAAATTTGAATTTGGAAATGTAGTATTTTTTTAAGAAATAATACTTTTATATAACCTAACCGATAAAAACAAAGTTTTTAATAAAACTCATTCTTTGCTCATGCATATGAGTTTTGAATCACTGTGACTGTGCGTGACTTTGCGTGACTATTTTAAAATTAATATTTGGTCACAAGTCTATGGACAAAATTTTTCAGCGATCGGATGAGGGGAAGTGAGGTTTTATCTCTCCTTGACTGCGCGTGACTATGCGTGACTACGCCAAAATAAATCTGTTGTCACAAGAAAACTATGGGCCAAGTTTCAGGTCAATTGAATAAGGGGGAATGGGGTTGACCCACGACAGACAGACAGACAAGCAGACAGAGAGTATGAGTTAAAAGAAAGAGTTTAAAAATGTACTTTTTTAGTAATATATACTTTTTAAGAAAAGTAATAATTTTAAGAAAATTTACTCTTTTTATAAAAGAGACTTTTTAAAAAAAATTAATTTTGTAAGAAAAGTTATATTAAAAAAAGTTTTTTGTTTAAGTAAGCTAATAATAATATGTAATTTTCGAAGGAAAGCACTTTTTAAGAAAAGTAATTTTCTAAGAAAAATACTTATTGAAGAAAATTCACTTTTTAAAGTAATGTACTTTTTTAAGGAAATAAATATTTTTAAGAAACTGAATTTATCTTTTAAAACCTACTATTTAAAAAAAAATATTTTTTTAAGAAAAGGTTCTTAAAAAAAAAAGAAATTTAAAAACAAGGTACTTTTAAAATAATATGTAGTGTTTTGGAAAAAAAGTACTTCTTTGGAAAAATGTAATAGTTTGAGAAACGTAATTTTTTAAGAAAGGTACTTTTTGGAGAAAACTTTTTGAAGAAAAATACTTTTTGAAGAAAAATACTTTTTGAAGAAAATTTACTTGTTAGAGAGTGGGTACTTTTTTTTAAAAAATGCCCTTTGTTAAGAAAAAATACTTATTTTATTTATTTATTTTATTTTCATTTTTTAAAAGATACTTTTTACAAAAATTTAGTTTTGAAAAAAAAAATACTTTTTAAAAAAAAATTAACTGCTTAAGAAATGTACTTTTGGGCGAAGTTGCGTCGTTATTGCTTCGATATGCGTCTTTTTAACACAATTATAAACTATGTATGTATATTTGTGTACAAAGCTGAAATATAACAAGTAAAAAATTATAGTCGGTCTAGACTTCTCACTAATTTCAATAGCGTTCATCCCATGGCCGATAAAAGATTAAATTCCTGTTCCTGAATTGAAAACTTATTGTTCTTCTCAAAATATTGAGTTTAAAGTGTTCTTGTTGCTAGACAATGCACAAGGCCTGCTTTTTCGGAGGATTATTCTGAAAACATAAAAGTGATCTGTAGGCCCCCAAATATCACATCAATGATATATCCAACTTCAAGTCGCATTATCGGTGACTAAGTTTTAGTCAATTTCTAAAAGGAATTGATGGATATGAAAATGGAGATGATAAATATTAGTAAGAATTATAATTTCTTAATGGCCAATGAAAATACAAACCGCTCATGGAGAGAAGGATATTGTGGCCGGAATGTATTCTTAAAGCTATTAATAATGTTTCGAACTTTATACGACAAAGCGCTAAATAATGAAAGTTTGATTGGAATTGAGATTAATAACGCGGTGGACGATGATACGCTTAGCCTTGAAGATGTATCAGAAAAAAAGCTTACTACCGCTAAAAAAAAATTATAGTCGGTCTAGACCGACTATACGATACCCTTTACCATGCGTTTAGAGACCCTATCTCTGAGGCCCAACTAACTGGATATAGAAAATAAGAATAAACCAAATTTGAGTGGGATATTTATTAATTTTTTCGGCTGCATATATGAAAAAGTTCATATCGTATGCTATGTCTATATGGGGACTAGGCCCAAAACTGGACCGATCCTGACCATGTTTGGTAAAGTCTCTTGTATTTTGCAAAAATATACGCAAATAAAATTTGAGAAGAATCAGTGCAATATTTTTGTTTTTTGATAGATTTAAGTGAAGATCGGGAAGCAGCTCTATATGGGGCCTATGACTAAGAATTGTCCAATAGGGATAATTTTTAGACTACTGATTAACGGATGTAATATATACATAAAAGCCCAATTTGACTAAGATTTGTATGATAATTTGGTTCTTATGGCAATATATGTTGATTTCATAGGGGTCATTTGTATGGGGGCTAGGTCTGAACATGGACCTATTCTCACTAATTTCAACAGCGTTCATCCCATGGCCGATAAAAGATCAAATACCAAATTTCGTCAAAATATATTCATATTTGCGACCTGCAGTTTGATTAAAAGCTTTACATGGACACACAGACGGACGGACGGACGGACGGACGGACGGACGGACATCGTTAAATCGAATCAGATAGTGATTCTGATCGGTATAATTAAAGATGGGTGTAGGTCAAATATTTTTGGTTGTTACAAACAGCAGCACAAAGTCATTATACCCAAACCACATAGTGGTATAGGGTATAATTAAAAAATAAAAAAATAAAATAAAAACAAGTAAGAAAATTATAGTCGGTCTAGACCGGCTATTTGATACCCTATACCATGCGTTTAGAAACCCTATCTCTTAGGCCCAACTAACTGGACATAGAAAATAAGCAAAAACCAAATTTGAGTGGGATTTTTATTAATTTTTTTGGCTGCAGATATGAAAAAGTTCATATCGGATGCTATATCCATATGGGGACTAGGTCCAAGAATGGACGGATCCTGATCATATTTGGTAAAGTCTCTTGTATTTTGCAAAAATATATACAAACAAAATTTGAGAAGAATCAGTGCAATATTTTTGTTTTTAATAGATTTAAATGGAGATCGGGAAGCAGCTCTATATGGGGCCAAAGGGATCATTTTTGGACTACTCATGGATGGATGTAATGAACGCATACAAACCCAATTTGAGCAAGATCTATATGACAATTTGGGTCTTATGGCAATTTATGTCGATTTCATAGGGGTAATTTCTATGGGGGCTAGGTCTGAACATGGACCGATTCTCACCAATTTCAATAGCGTTCATCCCATGGCCGAAAAAAGCTTATATACCATATTTCATCAAAATATATTCATATTTGCGACCTGCAGTTTGATTACAAGGTTTACATGGACACACAGACGGACGGACGGACGGACGGACGGACATTGTTAAATCAACTCAGAAAGTGATTCTAATTCGATCGGTATAATTAAAGGTCAAATATTTTTGGTTGTTACAAACAGCAGCACAAAGTCATTATACCCAAACCACATAGTGGTATAGGGTATAAATAACAATTAAAAATTTAGAAACTAAGAATTAAAAACTAAAAATTAAAAATCAAAAATTCAAAAGCAAAAGTTAAAGATTAAAAATTAAAAATAAAAATAAAAATTAAAATCGAAAATTAAAAATTAATAATTAAGATTTAAAAATAAAAAATATAATATAAAATGCATTAATTAAAATTTATATCATTAAGATTAGTTAAATAAACAAAAACAGTATTGAAATTTTAAATAATAATAATAAATATTTTATTAATACAAAAAATAGAAAAAAAAAAAGAAAAACAATACATATATTACTTCTACGAGTACAGCTCAAATAATTTTTTCTTAAAAAAACGTGCGTTGCTTATATCTTCAATGTTTACTGGTAGCATGTTCCAAAGACGAATAGCATTAATATAAAATTGCCATTCTGATATTAATCTATGATGCCTGATTTGAATTATATATTTGGTTCTATTAAATCTACTGAATTTTATTATATTATATAGATGAGCCTGACTATCTATTTAATAGATTAAAATTCGAGCGATAATAATTTTATGTAAAAAGATTAAAATACGTATTTTCAATAGGTCCTCAAATTGTACACCATACAGTTTCTTCGAAGACGACGAAATGCTGTCAAATCTCCGCAGTCCAAATACATATCTAGTAATGTTATTGTAAACAACGTTTAATCTTCGTTTACTTTCTGAGTCGCAACAGGAGAAAACCTCACATCCATACATCAGAATCGGTAAAAAATATGTTTTCGCGAGCAAAATTCTAATTTTTATAGGTGTAAAGCATTGTGTGGGCCAGAGTGTTCTAAGCATAGAATAAGTTCTGCCACATGCTGCATTTACATGATCAGACCAAGTAAGCGTATTATTGAAGATAACTCCTAAATTCTTTGCGCTTTCAACAATTTCAATCGGCTGATTATTTATAAGTATGTTTGGCCTAATTATAATTTTGCTAGTTCTTTTGCGTATAACAATACATTTAGATTTTCGTGGATTTAAACTTAATCCATTTGCTGAGGCCCAAAGAAAAACTCTGTTAAGATCCTCATTCAATTTTCTGATACAGTCCTCAACACCTTCATTTCTGTTGCTTATATATAATTGTGCATCGTCAGCATACAAGCGAATCTTACCATGCAACAACTGGTTGGGAAGATCATTAGAGTAAATTGAAAAAAGAAGAGGTCCAAGAATTGACCCTTGCGGTACTCCTCGTTTTACATAAAGTAAATTTGACATTCTAGACTGGGTTTCTACACACTGCATTCTGTTTTTAAGATAAGATGACATTAAGCTGACCGATGTTGAAGAAAAATTCATCATTTTCTGTATTAATGAATTAATATATTGTGGTCTACAGTGTCAAATGCTTTGGAATGGTCCAACAATACTAACATGGTAAAAAAAACCATCATCAACTTCTTTTCTTAAATCTTCGGATACATCAGTAAGAGCAGAGATGCAGCTATGCCCTGCCCGAGAACCAGATTGTCTGTTATTAAGTAGCCGATTATCATTAACGTATGAAGTAATTTGATTATGTAGTATTTTTTCCAATGCCTTAGAGAGCAATGGTAGGATTGCTATGGGTCGATATTCAGTGGGTGATTTTGATATTGGCAAAATTTTAGCTTCTTTCCATCGTGAAGAAAAAGTGCTTGTAGTAATAATGTTATTAAAAATATAAGTAATTTGAGGCAAAAGTGACGGAAGTATCATTTAAAAACTTTGGATTTATACCATCAATGCATTGGATTTTAAGGATATGCAACTTCTATATACATCGTTCTGTGTGATACAGTTAAAAGAAAAAAGGCGTGTTGGGAGAGAGTTCACGTGGAAATCATCATAAAATTTATTATCCGCTTCCAGCATATTTACATTGATAAATTTCTTGTTTAAATCGTCCGGACTTTCATTAATAATATTATTTCTATTTTTGTTTTTGCCAATTCCAATCTGTTGTATTGATTTCCACTTTTTTTTGTGTCTATAATGTTGTTGAATTTTTCGACGTAATAGTTAGATTTAGCATCTTTTATTTTTTTAGTTACTATTCTCCTAGCTAAGCGATAATTTTCATGTAACTCTGTAGTTTTATAGCGTTTCCACCGAGAATATGCAAAGTCACGTTGTTCTATTATACGACTAATTGCTGGTGTGTACCATGGTTCTTGCCTAACGTTGATTATCTTCGTCTTCAAAGGAACAGTTAGATTAAATAAATTTTTAAGATGGTGCTCCAGGAAATTCAATTGTTCATCAACCGATACCATGTAATAAATACAATTCCAGTCAATTTTCCTATATTCATCATGCAAAGTTATATATTCAATATTCTTGAAATCACGAAATGTAAATGTTTGGTTTGGAATTTGTATTTCAAAATGATACACCCACCATAAAGATGAGATCATGCTTAGAAAAGCATGGAGCTGATATTTGATCATACAATAAGAGATTCGATTCGTGAGAAATAAAAAATAGATCAATCAATGTGCTGCTTGTCGAAGTAAAATGTGTGGGCAATAAATTTCATGCTGTTGGTAGGACTAGAGTCAATTAGAACATTTGAATTAAAATCACCTGCAATCACATCATCATACGCCATTCTTAAGCTTTCCAAGATTTTCATAAATGGAGTAATGTTTACATTACAATTAGGCCTGTACACACTGCCAATAAGAATCTTTCTGTTTAAGTTGGACAGTTCAAGAAAAATGAATTCAATAAGATTTATGTCTTCAGATCTACTATTACCAATATTGCCTTCAGCATCGGACTTGCATTTAACTTTGCAACTCAAACCACTTTTAACATAGATTGCACCTCCACCAGCTTTTCCTTCTATATCAGCTCTATAGATGTTATACCCGTTAAGGGATACAAAATTGTCAGTTGTTGATGATTTAAACCATGTTTCAGCTACTGTTATTATATCAGCACCAGAACCTTCAAAAACTAGTCGAAATTCATCTATTTTGTTGTTGAGACTTTACGCATTAATGTGGCAAATTTTTAGACCATTTCTTTGTTTAGTAAGAATTCTAACCATGTTTGCAGTTACATCTTTGGAACTAAACAACATCTTGTTATCCAAAAAAAAAGTAAGTTAAAATTGTGATTTATATTTAAAATTCATTTTTATTCGGCAGAAACAATGGGACATGGAAACAATCAAATAAAAAATGGCATACGGTGTTTCGGTTTGAGCTGCATTTTTCGGGTCTTAATTGAAAACATAAATCGGGCTATTGGTGTACTTTCTGATCACTTGCTGACCTAATCAAGATTTATCATAAACATGAAAATGCAATTCCTTTTCAGAAAAATCAAATAGACAGATCAATTATTTCTAACTTTTATTTATGAACTTTAATCTCGAAGTATTTAAAAACTTATATTTAAAACTTTGTTTATTAAATATGGAAGCCAAAATCCAAAAGTTTAGACTTACTGGCAATCATATAACTAAGTATTTTTTAATACGTTTCCAATCTATTGGAATTTAAGGTTCAAATATACACAAGGAGTTTTGTGCCATTTTTTAAGATATATCGCATAAAGTTATTGAATCCAAAATTATCATAATAGAAAAATTTTAGTTTTTGCAATCAAAACTGATATAATCAAATTTTTTTCCTTTTTTTTTCAAGAAATCAGCTACAGAAATCATAGAAAACGATAGCAAGATACAAACTGAAAGATTGGCTGGCCGAGCTATGGTTAAAGGTCTGTCCGGTAGTATGGGTTTTCAGCCGCATGTGGAACAGGAAGAAGATCGACGGGCATTGCCAAGTCTGATTATTGGAGAACCGGAACAACAATTAAAAAGTGGAAATTTTACCGCTATTCCACTACTAACTGGAGTAACTAAACACGAGACAAGTAATGCCATTGTATTGGACAATATTAACAAAATTTTTGGATCCGCCGAAAAATTCTTGGGTACCTTAACGAATGCATTAAATGAATTGTCGTCATTTTTGCGTATCGACCAATTAACGGGTGAAATAGCCAAACCTCAATTACCAGGGCTGACGAGTGCTCTGACACCTTCCCTAAAAGAAGTTTTGAGAATACCAGATACATTAGATTTAAACCAAATTTTATCAAAGGTAAAAGAGAAATTTGATAATAAGAATTTAAATAAAAGTCATTAAAATTTATTATTTTTTGTTCTAGCTTATAGAATCAACTACAGATATTTTGTTTAATTTGCCAGCTGTTTTAACCACCCAAGTATGGTCCAAAATAGCGCCGGCCTTTATGTATAGTTTTGAATACAACGGCACCACGTCAAAGGGTATTAATTTTCTACGGGGTCTACCCATAGTGGCCGATACGAAAAATTCGAATTCAGAAGTGGTAGCCCATGGTGATGAATTGGGTTATATGTTTGATTGCAACGATATATTTGGCAATCCCCTGCCCAATACTCGTCTAACTTCGGCCGAAGATTTAAAAGTACGCAACAACTTGATTGGCATGATTGTTAAATTTGCTAAGACTTTCAAGGAAGACTCTAAAATTGGTTCATTTACGGATGATTTATTTAAAAGTGTTACGGGCAAGGGACTACCTTTCATAAAAGTAGACACTGCATTGGAGTCATCCTCAGATTTTCGATTTTGTGAATTATCGGTATTTGGTGCTTCCTTAAGTCCCTTAACTTCTACATCGTGTGCAGGTTTAGGGCAAGCTTTGACAAATCTACAAGGTTCATTGGGTGGTGTGACTAATGTTTTAGGTGGCACCACTACTAGCTTAGGTGGAGGTTTACTGGGAGGTTCGCCGTTGGTTGGTGGCTCAAATACCGGCACAACTAATCGCAAACCTGGAAATTTCGGGTTACTCGGTGGATTATTCTAATTAAAAAAAAACTTTTATCTGAATGTGTTTACATATTTAAAATGTTTAATAAATATAGCTTTGTAAAATGAAGCAGAAGTATTACGTTAACGGCAGTTTAATAGTTCAAGCGATATGTATATCTTTTCAAAAGTAAATCCCAAACTAATCACTAATTACACCATCAAAAGTGTCATTCTTTAATTTGCGATATTACAAAATAAACACTTTATACGATTTTAAACTAACAGCCAACTTAACCCCACAATTAAAGTATTAACACGACCATAATATAAAGCTTATCGTCAACAGGCACAAAGGCAACAAGACAGCCAGAAAGCCGCGTCTGTCTACGGCGCGTACAGGCAGGCAGTCACTCACAAAACGTTATAGAAAATCAAACAAAAATATATTTAAAACTCAAAGTAAACTTATGAAACAATACACAACAAATTTACAACAGCTATAAAAGCATATCACATTGTCAGTGTGCTACTGAGAGAAAAACAAAGAAATGTAGCAAATAACCCGCCGCCGCCTCTGAATTTAAGTAAAAACAACAATATTGAATCTGTAAGTAAACGAAATGAATAAAAGTTGAGCATAGCAAAGAAGAAGCCAATTTTTGTAAGCCCACAAAATCCATAATGCAAACAATGGTTGGTAATGTATACAAATAGACACCAGTGCCACAGGATAAACGGATGGTTGGTTGAGTTTATAAAATTAAACAAAAAGTGTGAGCTCAAAAAATAACACCCATTTGTATATAAGTAGGATTTGTTTGTATTCGTATTTTTAGAAAGATGTTGACTGACTGACATTGATGGTTGTCATGGCATTGCCTGGAAAAGAGAGTTCAGTTTTCATTTGATATCATGTAAATAAATTTTAAAGCAATTGTAATCAATATACTTTAAGAGTGGCGAGGCTAATAAGAAATGTCTAACTAAAATGGAGTTTTTTCAAACGGAATCTCTCATATAAACAATTCAACAAATTGGCATTCAAACAATTTCCATAAATGACAATATTATGATATTTAACAATCACGACTTTGAACTCTGAACATAGAGAATTGAAATTGAGGAAACTCTAATTAGTTTTCATATGAAACATGCAACAATGGGGAACGAAATATGTTTTTGGGAGAGAATAATTTATAATAAATTATGAATGAATTAAAATAAATGCAAATTTTATATTTTCTACACCGTGGGAACAGATTATATTTTTCTGCTCGGTGTTCGGCGAATCCAAATATCTCCATAATAACCAGTTTTCTCAGTGAAAATTATTATTTATTTTAATTTTTTTTTTTTAAGAAAATATTGAAGCAAAAACGCGAAAATAAGCAATTTGGACGTATGATTTTTCCGATAACAATTAATATATCAGGTGTTCTATGAAACTTTATATGGGAATAGAACAAGTCCTTCAAATTTGTTTACTTTATCTACATATACTTATACTCTATGACATATATGCTCACGTCCTGTGCACTCAATACACATTTATTATATTTTCTGGAATGGAATCTGAAAGTCAACCTAAGCAACTCAGAAATTATGGTGTTTAGAAATGGAGGTGGAAGAGCAAGAAGGGAAAAATGAACATTTGATGTCAATTAGATAAAGGTTATACCTAGTTTCTCTTATTTAGGAATGACAATTAATGCGAGGATGGTTTTTAGACAACGTATTGAGAATAGAAATATTTCAGTTCTAAATGACAACTCTTTCAAGCAGTTTTCAGAACTGTCCAAACAAATGGAGCACAGATTTGGGGCATTTACTTTTTGATGAAGTCAACAAACTACAAAGGACTTTTTTCAAGAAGATTCTATGTCTACCGTCGCACAGTGGCGCCATTTGAGTTTTTTCGTTGCAAAAATCATATCTTTTGAACCGAATAACATAATTGAACAGTTTATGATAGATAACTATTCAGCCTATAAAATGAGCGTTTGGAAAGGGTGCTACGCTTTGTAGGGGCCTACTTATGGGTTATCAAAGTTAAAATTTGTAGAAAAATCAATTTTATGGTAACTAAAAAAAATTATTTTTAAATTTTTAGATTGTTTTTATTTTTTCTTTAGGGTTTTATGTTTTAAATTATTACCCAACAAATTAAAAAAAAAAATACTTCTTTTTTAAATTTATTTTTTCAATTTTCTGTAAAATATTCATCACAATTCGTAAGAGAAGGTATATCTAAAAGACTAATCATTTCTAAACTATAATTATTTTCTAACTCTATTGGTGACTTCACATGCCGCAGGGAAGAAATAAGTGGATCGGAAGATGCTGCCAACATGTTGAAGAGGTCCTCAATTTGCCTTACCCTTGATGCTTTGAATGTGTTCTGCAATCTATATTTTTTATAAAATTTGTTAAGAGACTCCTGTGCTTCTTCAGAAAGCTCTCCAATTGGCAAAGACTGGTACTCAATTATATCTTTGCCATGCGCCAATATTTTATGGACGGTCGGGGTCAACTTCTTCTGTGGATACATTTCTGCTAAAAGAGTTTTCTATGCATATTCTCCATATTTTGTAGAATTGACATTTTCTTTTCAGTTTAAAACATTCAAGATCGTTCCCAATCTTTTCACGATTTGCTTGTCAACTCCAGTGATTCTAGTTACTGCCTCATCATTTTCAAAAAATCTCCTAGAAGTGTTTCCATCGTTTGAGTTGCCGTATCCGCGCTTGGGACAGTCTACTTTTAGTCCAACATGTTTAAAAAAAGCATCCTGTATTTGTTTCTTTCTGATCTTTTCCTTATCCTTTATTGATGTATTTTCATCGAAGTTTTCCTCCTCTTGTGGTAGGGTATACGCCAGTTTTAGCAAGAACTCCATACACCTTATCCTTGCGTGCAATGGTGACATTCCATATTCGTAATTCTCCTCGTTTGTAGAATCGTTCAAATTACCAAAGTTCTTCTGACTCTTTTTGCAAATCGGGTATGACAATGTTGAGGTTGTTCCTGTCAGTTCGTTTACGACTTTTCCGTCAACCATAGTCAGGTGGAACTCGTAATTGCATTCAATATATTTTCCTTCTCCAATTTGCAGCTTTTGTAGGCTTAATCTTGCTTATTTGTTCTTCAATGTCCTTCACCGTGGTCCTTATGAGTTCTGCCGATTCCCTTGCAAACTGAAACATTATCGCAGCCCCATTTGCTGATCAATGTCAGTTTCTCAGGAAGAATTTTCACCTCATTTTCAGAAAGACTCTCCAACAACCAGTTTGTGTATGGCACATGAGATCCTGCAGATTGGCTTTCACAGAGACTTCCGTAAACTCCGTATGCAGTGGTCGTGAATTTATTTTGGCTTGCGTAATATGCTTGTATCCTGGTAAAACGTCATCCCCGCATCGCATCAAGGATGCCCATAGTATCTCATATTTTTCTTTGGAAAGTTGTAAGTCCATAAACAAGGCCAATGCTTCTTCGGAACCATACTTTTTAATGTGTGCGTTTGTGGGTGTGGGAATGCTTTCCTTAATCCTTTTTAGTCGCAGTGGGCTTGCATCAGCAACAGATTTTGTAATCTGCGACCTAACTGTTTCACTATCCTTTGTATATTTAATAGACAGCGCGTCCGATAAATGCTTCGTGGTCAAGTCATTGGTGGCATCGGCAAGTTTCCTCTTTCTTGTGAAAATTGAACACTCCTCATTACCTTTTTTTGGCCTTCCTTTTGCTCCTCTGGTTGATGTGGTGGGTTTATCTACTGCCAATATATCAAGGATGGTTCATTAAGCCAGTCCTCGTATTTGGAGTTGAAGTTCTGCCTTAATATTTGCATATATCAGATAAAAATTATTTTTTATAATTTCACTTCTCTCAATATTTCCGTATAAGCTATCAAGTTCTTCTAAAGCAGCTTCCGTGAAAAACTTTGGTGCGGTTGACCTTCTAAACAGTTCAAATAATTTTAAATTGTTTAACGCCATGGTTTCAGTACTTGTTGCGCCAACTTTCAGTCGTACACTTATCCAGGCATTATGCTTATTTTGCAATATATAGGCTTATGCTACCATGCCTAAAAATTTACCTGTTCCCTGCATACATATGGTGTCTAAATAAGATTTGTGCCTACCTGGAGGGATCATAAGTCAATATTGTTCTTGACCATTTGTACTCCAAAGTAATTTTTAAGTGAGGTGCGTACCTGCGAATTTCAATGAGTAGTTTTTTGTGCATCCTGTGTCTGTAACAGAATATTGGGAGTAGACTTTGGCAGAGGCTCACAGGTAGACAACCGACTTAAAATGCAATTTTCAAACTATTAGATCAAACTACTGTCAGTCAAAACATGTAAGGGAAGCACGCCATACAATTTCTGCAACCATGTCTTTTTAATCTTTTTTACCTCTAGAAGCCAAACGGGCACGTACGGGCAGATAAAACCTTTTGAATTATGTAAAGAAATAATCAAAGGACATATTTTGCAAATATGGTAAATATAGAAAAATATGGATTTTTTATTTTCCGTCAAAGTTGAAAAATAGTGAAAAAACGGATAGTTTTTAAATAGTGATTTACCAGGAGAAACACAAAGCAAACAGTTAATTTTTTTTTATGATTATACATCTAATGAATATATCAATCAATACAAATAAAAAATAATGCGATTCGTTACCTATTTTTCGAGATATTACACCTGAAATCGCAACAAATTGACTAAAAATTGTGTGTTTTTTTGAAAACCGAAAGTTGGTCAACTTTTAACGGTTATATCTTCTAAACTAAAAATGTGATATTATTAAGAGTAGCTTATTTGAAATCGTTGAAAAGTTTGCTATAACATGGGTTTATTCAAAACTTCGTCGGCGCACATGAAAATTTTGATTTTTGCAACCTCGTTTGCTCTACGGGCGTCACTGTGCGTCGTTCACACGTAGTTACATACTGCTGCTCGAACACATATGGAAGAAGGCCACCAATATACACTAGATTTGCATATAAGGTCTAGACCGACTATACGATACCCTATACAATGGTTTAGAAACCCTATAGAAAATAAGCATAAACCAAATTTGAGTGACATTATTCATATCGGATGCTATATTTATATGGGGACTAGGTTGAAAAATGGACCGATCCTGAACAAATTTGGTAAAGTAATTCATATTTTGAAAAAATATATACAAACCAAATTTGAGAAAAATCTGGGCAATATTTTGTTATTGATAGATTCAAGTGAAGATCGAGAAGCAGCTCTATATGGGGCATATGACTAAGAATTGCCCTGTAGGGATTATTTTAGGACAACTGATAAATGGATGTAATAAACATACACAAACCCAATTTGACCGAGAAATCTGTGATAATTTGTAACTTATGGCAATTTAAGTCGATTTCGTAGGGATCCTTTATATGGGGACTATGTCTGAACATGGATCGAATTTTACCAATTTCAACACCATTCATTTTATGGCCAGTAAAAGCTTATATCCAAATTTCATTAAAATATATTCATATTTGCGACCTGTAGTTTGATTACAAGGTTGACATGGACACACAGACGGACAGACGCACGGACATCGCTAAATCGACTCAGAAAGTGATTCTAAGTCGATCGGTATAATAAAATATAGGTCCAGGTCAAATATTTTTGGGAGGCAGAGCCCCCCCTTACTCGAGCTTCGAGCTACTCAAGCTGCTCGATCTTAACGAGTAGCTCGAGTAGTAAAAATTAACATTTTTCGTGTTTGAAACCACGTAACACGATAAATATAAGTATTTAGTATAACAAATGTATACTTCTTGGAATCGTACAAGTACCAAGAATGTCACCCTGACATTTCACTTGAATCGGACTGTCCTATTAGCGTGGGCAAACTACTACTCGAAAAAGATCATCCACTTTACACTCAGATGTATGAAAATATGGTCTTCGTATAGGTTTGATGCCTATTTACAAAAATTTTTTCAAGAACACTTGGAAAAAGCTCTTAATCTTTTAATCTGAATATATGTAGAGAATATATTATCAAAAATTTAAAGCATTGTGACAAAAATGTTGGCGTGTGGGAGCAACTACTCGAAAAAGATCGGAAATTTTGCAAAAAGTGTAAATAAATAAAAAAAAATTTTTTTTAATTTTTTCACTGTCTGTTACTGATGTTTTTCGAGTAGTAGTTCGCCCACCCCATACCATTCATCCTAGTGCTCCAATATTTTTGGAAAATAATCTGGTGATATGTGGGACTACGATATGTATTAAATTTTACCATGTAATTTTGGAAAATATATTGTAAAATGATGTCAAACTTCCATGGAGCGAATGTTTTCAGACATTTGTATGGAAAGTGGTCGAGCTTTTTCGAGTAGTAGTTCGTCTACCCCACAATTATTGCCTAAAACGTTTGAAATTTAAAACAAATACTATCCTTATATCTTCAATTCTAAAAAATATAACTTCTAAAATTATCTAAAACAAGAAATAAGAGCAAATTTTCACACTTTTGTATGGGAAGAGTCTGATCGTTTTCGAGTAGTAGTTCGTCTGAGCCACAGTTATGGCCAGATTACTTTGAAATTTGGTGTACGCAATTTACTTATATATCCAACTTTAAAAAGCATAAATTTGTACCATGTGTGCCTTAAATATTTTTTGTAAATCGATGTCAAACTTGTATGAACTGAATTTTTCAAATATTTGTATGGAAAGTGGTCGAGCTATTTCGAGTAGTTGTTCGCCAACAGCACAATTATTGTTGGAATACTTTGAAATTTTAAGAAGATTATCTCGATATATTTGCAACTGCAAATGGTAAAAAATTTTAGCAAGTCAATATGGAATAAATTTTGTTAACTTACATCAAACTTGAAATAAAAGCAAATTTTCACACATTTGTACAGAAAGTGACCAATATAAGTCCAGTAGTGCTATACCAATTTTATTCGGAATGACTTAATTTTTTATATGAGTCATCTGTGAATAAGGTCAATTACGGGCAGTGAAAAAAAAAATCTTTTTTTTTTTTTTTGAAAAAAAGTTTTTTTTAGTTCCTCCAAGCTTAAATTTTTGGCGGAATGCTTTGAAACTTGAACTTTATATACACAGCTCTAACGAGTATAATTTTTGTTACATCATTGTGGAAAATTTTCTGGAAAATTCATCAAACTTCAAATAAGAGCATATTTTCACACATTTGTATAGAAAGTGACCAATATAAGTCCAGTAGTGCTATACCGACGCCACAACTTTGGTCGGAATGGTTTACAAATTTTTATGAGTAATCTATGAATATAGTCAATTACAGACAGTGAAAAATTAAAATTTTTTATTTATTTACACTTTTTGCAAAATTTCCGATCTTTTTCGAATAGTTGCTCCCACACGCCAACATTTTTGTCGAAATGCTTTGAATTTTTGAAAATATATTCTCTACATATATCCAGATGAAAATACTAAGAGCTTTTTCCAAGTGTTCTTGAAAAATTTTTTTGTTAATAGGCATCAAACATATACGAAGATTATTTTCACACATTTGAGTGGAAAGTGAATGATCTTTTTCGAGTAGTAGTTTGCCCATGCTAGTAGGACAGTCCGCTTCCACTGAAATTTCAGGATGATATTCTTGGTACTTGTACGATTCCAAAAACTATACACTTGTTCTACTAAATACTTATATTTATCGTTTTACGTGGTTTCAAACATGAAAAATGTTAATTTTTACTACTTGAGTAGCTCATTTACTACTCGAGTAGCTCGAGCTTCGAGTACTCGAGCTTGACCGTAGGTTCTGGTATATGGTATAAAAAGGTACGTACAGAGTACCCTTGATACAAACAGATTCTACAAGAACTTGGATTTCTCTAAAGGTTTATATTATATGATGGATGCAAATACGCAAACCAAAATTATGTGGATCTTGGAAGCCAGATGTGATATAATTGAGTTAAATGACACATATTTTGTGTCAAATAGGTCTAACCTAAATTCCTTATGCAACTTAAATAAGGCAGAAAATATTCAACATTTCGTAAGCCGTTGTACAATATTAAGAGAAATTAGATTACGATTCTTTGGAAACAACTTCTTACAAAATAACCTGATCGTATAAAACAATTTAAACGGCGTTACGGGTGGAAAAATCTTGTACAATATATTATCAATGCTCTACAGTAAAGAGAAATGCTTTACAGCACAATTTTTAAGAATTTAATACGAACCTAATAATATGATTAATTAAAGCAGAAAGTTTAAAACTAAAATTTGAATGCACTTATGTATAAAATAATCACACTTCCAACAGACGACTATTGTCAATGTCGAAATTCTTTATTAACATTTGAAAATGTAAATATAAATTATAGAATTTGTATAAAGTTATTTAAAAATAAACTGGAAATACTAATACTACTTCTAATTTTCTGTAATATTTCTAATTTTTTTTTTTATTTTCCGTCATGATAAAAATTCTTTTTTACATATTTGAAGAAACTTTTCAGTTAAGTGGATGAATATGAAATATTAAGAAAAATTATGTTAATAAAATATAATATATTGTTGTAAGAACATTATTGATTTTTTGAGAACAAAACTAGCGTTCTATTAATCATATTAGTTTCACTTAAATACAAGTTCCTTATCTTTGGATGCTGATGAGTGAATTGCGTGAGAAAATCAGATTAAATTTATGATTAACTCTTCATGAGTGTGGAAAACAACTAGCCCACAAATTTCAATTAATTAATAATTTTCGCATCAAAATCTCATTATCTGCACATGATTACTAAGTAAAAGAAAAGAAAAGCAGCAAAAACAAAACACCTTCTTCTATCACGCATACAATGACAATGATATATCAATTAAGACATATGTTAACTTGAAACTTTTGCTTTTTGGCCATATGTTGGAACTCCCAACAAACAGGGAATCAATTCAAAATAAAAGCTTTTAGCCAAACTAAAATAACTACGAAACAAAAGTACCAAAACAACCAGACTTTTTTCTATTTAACTCTACAAATTGAAACAACTTTTGGACAATTTAACCCTGATTACACAGTGCAACACGAAAAATATAATCATATACGGACACCACTACGTGATAAAAGATAAAAAAAAGTCCCGTGTCTTCCAGTTTTGCCCCAAGTCATGCACTTTTTATTATTATTATTATTATTATTATTTTCTCAGGCTTATATCTTTCAAACCGTTCGGAATTTTGATTTACTCTATGAGGCAAAGTTGTTGCTCTTGTCATAAAGAACATATAAAATCAAAAAACTTAATCTTCAAGATCAAAATCGCAAAAAACTTTTAAAAGTTCGATTTCTTTTACCTTTTTTCCCCTGTTCAGCCTGAGAAAATTATCACTTTTTGGAAAAATGAAACCGAGGCCCCAAATATTTAGGGACTATAAAAAAAAGTGCATGACTTGGGGCAAAACTGGGAGACACGAGTCTTTTTTTTATCTTTTATCATGTAGCGGTATCCGTATATGGTTATATTTCCAAGGCTTAAAAAAATACACACAGTGTTATCAAATGAGAAAAGGCTCCTCTAAGTAATTTCAGTATACCGCTTTAGTCTTAGCAGATTTGATACAGATTTTCTATGTACTGGTATTAAATATAAATAAGTGAGGAAACATACATACATATACGTATACATTATAACTATATTAGTAAAATCTAATTTACAAAATATGGTTATACATTAAAGTTCATGACTTTTACTGGTCATCGACTACAATCGACCAAACAAAAATTACTAAAAGTAAAAGGTCATTTGTAAAGATCATTTCTGCAGTTTTGTTCTAGCAGCAATATGTTTAGTTTCGAAATAACCTAAAGCTGACAGCAGCAACAAAGTTACTAAAGTACTTTTCTCAAAAAAAAAAAAAATAAAATAAATTAATAAAATTTTGAATAATAAATAACAACATTTATATAAAGATTAGGTTAAAAAGTTTAAGGATCCATTACAAAATTTGTTGAAATATTTAGAATAAATGTAAAAACTTTTAGATGAAATTTAATGATAATCCCTTTTAAATTTGCAATATAAATTGTCCAAAAAAAAAAAGAAAGTTGAACATTTTGTTGGATACAATTTGGCAGATTTAAAACACATATACACTATTGTTAAACAATCATGTAATCAAGAAAAGGTGCATGCTTATGCATGTAGCTTATATAGTGAAAGGATAGAGAGATAGAGATATAGTAAAAGATAGAGAGAAGAACCGGTGCTGGATTTTTCTAAACTGCACCAGAATATTTCCCGTGGTCTAAAAAATTTATGCAATTTTTATGAAGTAAAAAAACAAACGGCATTGAGAAAGAAAAAAATAATATAAAGTAAAATTTAACAAGTAAGAAAATTATAGTCGGTCTCGACCGGCTATACGATACCCTATACCATGCGTTTAGAGACCCTATCTCTCAGGCCCAACTAACTGGATACAGAAAATAAGCATAAACCAGATTTGAGTGGGATCTTTATTAATTTTTTGGCTGCAGATATGAAAAAGTTCATATCGGATGCTATATCTATATGGGGACTAGGTGCAAAAATGGACCGATCCTGATCATGTTTGGTAAAGTTTGAGAAGAATCAGTGCAATATTTTTTGTTTTTTGATAGGTTTAAGTGAAGATCGGGAAGCAGCTCTATATAGGGCCTATGACTAAGAGTTGTCCCATAGGGATCATTTTTGGACTACTCATTCATTAATGGATGTAATAAACGCATACCAACCCAATTTGAGTAAGATCTATATGATAATTTGGATCTTATGGCAATTTATGTCGATTTCATAGGGGTCATTTGTATGGGGGCTAAGTCTGAACATAGACCGATTCTCACCAATTTCAATAGCGTTCATTCTATGACCGACAAAAGCCCATATACCAAATTTCATCGGAATATATTCATATTTGCGACCTGCAGTTTGATTACAAGCTTTACATGGACACACAGACGGACGGACGGACGGACATCGTTAAATCGAATCAGATAGTGATTCTGATTCGATCGGTATAATAAAAGATGGGTCTAGGTCAAATATTTTTGATAGTTACAAACAGCAGTACAAAGTCATTATACCCAAACCACATAGTGGTATAGGGTATAAAAACTCGGGAGCAAGGAGCAAAAAATAACCCAATTCATGATAATGCACAATTGATTTTAAAAAAAACCAGCACTAGGTAGTTGTATCCCGTAGAAAAATGAATTACATTATATTTTAATATACAGGGTACAAATGAAAAACTATTTTTTTTTTTCTTAATTTTTTCATTCATTTGCGGTTAATTATGGAATACTACTTCCTTCTAGGGACTTCGTCGGATGATATTGCATACGATTAACCCAATTTGTGAGTATATTTTCAACAGTACAAAGCTGTATTTTTATCAAGGACTGCACTAATTTATTTTTTCAGAACCTCAATTGACGCTTTAGTTTCCAAAAACCACACCAAATAGTGTGGTGAGTGGTGATTGTCTCAATGCACCACACATCGTTCAGGGTTCATTGGCTTTTCAGTAGTCATGTATGGATTTCTGTGCCCCAGATGCGACAGTGTTTCTTGTTGACGTAACCACCGAGATGAAACTGACCTTCGTCAGAAAATATGACTTTTAGGTAAACATTTCAAGCGATTCGTAGCCCTATTAGGGAACCGAAAACGTTACGGTTGGTTGAGCGGCATCAGCTCATATATTAATTTTACTTTGTGTGGCATCATACTGAAATCTTTATGCACAATTTATGCACGATGGCGAGTTAAGGTTCTTTGTTGTCTTTTCGCATTCTGGGGAAGAGATCCAGTTTCACACATAAGTTTGATAAAACTGTCCACATATTACCAGAAAAGCGTCGCTTTTTACTGAATTTTGAACGTCATTTTTTTTTTCACTTTCAGTAGAAGATTCACCACGTTGGATATAAGTTTATAATATTTCCCAACGCTGCTCAAGCGTAGGTCGACCCATTTCTTAAACTTTCTGACATGACACATTGGTGTTGCAATTTTCAAAATAACCAGTAGTTCAAAATTAAATCACCAGAGGAACCATCCTGTGCATGACATATTTATTAGAAATTGATTTCTCATAATATTTGTTATATCCTATACTAGGTTGGCCCTTAATAAAAAAAAAGTGTTCAAACTCTCGGTATCACCCCCTAGAAATATGCGAATAGCAAAAAAAACTGAGAAATTTATATTTTGGGCCAATCAAAAAACATTTAGTCGTACCTCAACGCGACTGAAAATTTCAAGTGTGTTTATATTGGGAAAATATGACTTTTTTCAGATTTTACGAAAATTTCGTTCTATAGTTTAATTTTTCCCACAAGTTGTTATATAATTCGGGATCAGTATTAAATTATCAAATAATGGTTTAACGTTTTAGGATTCATCCCAAATTTTAGGAGCGGAAGTTCTACACATTCCGTTATTATACTTTAAGTGTCGCCTCAAAAAATTCAACAGCACTTACAAAATATTTGAATTTTTTTAATATATTGTCTTTAATATATTGGATTCATATGTGACCCCAATTCCAAAAGGGTTAATGGGGTCATATTATTTTTTCAGAAAACCATGGCTACTAAGATAAAATATAACATTTTAAAGTAAGAAAGTGACGAATTTTTGTTACAAAGTATTTAGAAAGAGTACATTTACAGAATATTTTACAAAAATCCCACTTTTCTCGAAATCCACAAAAATAAACTCCTTGTCAAAAAAATTGTGGCATAGGGGTTTACTTAAAAATTTTCACACTTAATCTATAACATGCACTTAACAATGCCTTAAGGTGCCAGATCCATTTTTATTGAATTTTGTTTAAGAAAATTTTTTAAAACTTGAAAAAGGAGTTTTCAAAATTTTATCAAAAAAATTTCTTATTTTCGGTCTCAGTGCGCAATAAGTTACCAACGTGGTAATAAAACAATACTTCATATCTGAGTCCCTACAAGTATAGAGACCAAAAAGTATTATTGCTTTAATCAATTTCTCGAAGTTTGGTCTGTTCTCAAATTTGGTTTATATATGTTTTTGCAAAATATAAGTGACCTTACCAAATATGGTCAGGACCGGTCCATTTTTCGACCTAGTCCTATATAAATATAACATCCGATATGAACTTTTTCATATTCAGAAGAAAATAAGTAAGAAAATTATAGTCGGTCTAGACCGACTATACGATACCCTATACCATGCGCTTAGAGACCCTATCTCTCAGGCCCAACTAACTGGATATAGAAAATAACCAGAAACCAAATTTGAGTGGGATTTTTATTAATTTTTTTGACTGCAGACATGAAAAAGTTCATATCGGATGCTATAGCTATATGGGGACTAGGCCCCAAAATGGACCGATCCTGACCATGTTTCGTAAAGTCTCTTGTATTTTGAAAAAATATATACAAACAAAATTTGAGAAGAATCAGTGCATTATTTTTGTTTTTTGATATATTTAAGTGAAGATCGGGAAGCAGCTGTATATGGGGCCTACGACTAAGAGTTGTCCAAAGGGGATCATTTTTGGACTACTGATTAATGGATGTAATAAATACATACAAACCCAATTTGACTAAGATTTATATGATAATTTGGATCTTATAGCAATTTATGTTGATTTCATAGGGGTCATTTGTATGCGGGCTAGGTCTGAACATGGACCGATTCTCACCAATTTCAACAGCTTTCATACTATGGCTGATAAAAGCATATATACCAAATTTCGTCGAAATATATTCATATTTGCGACCTGCAGTTTGATTACAAACTTTACATGGACACACAGACGGACGGACGGACGGACATCGTTTAATCGAATCAGATAGTGATTCTGATTCGATCGGTATAATAAAAGATGGATCTAGGTCAAATATTTTTGATAGTTACAAACAGCAGCACAAAGTCATTATACCCAAACCACATAGTGGTATGGTATAAAAAATAATAACAACGCCACTCAAATTTGGTTTATGCTTATTTTCTATATCGAATAAGTTGGACCGAAGAGATAGGGTCTCTAAACCACGGTATAGGGTATCTTATAGTCGGTCTAGGCCGACTATAATTTTCTTACTTGTTTTCTTATGTATCAGCCAGTAAGTGTTGAGCGTATACTTAATAGGTTTGTAACAGTTAAATACTTGATACAGATTATCGACTCAGAAACACTTTCTGGACTGGCAAAAATTCGTCTATTATTGTCAATTGTATCCCTTAATCATTCATCTAAAAAATATTTAAATCCTGTGCTACCATTTGGAGTCATACTCTTCATATTGCTAGGCCTACAGATATCTACTTAAATCTATCAAAAGATATAAAGTTATATAGAATTTAGTCAAAATAAATTTGTATATGTTTTTGCGAAATACTCGTATAAGAGACTTCCTATTCCCATTTAGGGCCTTAGTAGATTTAATGATATTTGTCCGTCATACCGCCTGTGTGTCTCTCTCATTTTGTTTAAAAACTAAAGGCAGCATGTTTGGAACATATTTGGTATGTGAGATTATATCGATCATAGAGTAATCATTACTGAAATTGATAAAAATCGGTGCATAGTCAGACCTAGCCCCCATTAAAATGTTCTAGAAATCAACCATAGTATATGACGCAATTAGATTTAGTGTATTAATTATATCCATAATTCATCATTCCAAAAAAAAAGAGTTTAGGTCCATTTGGTCCCCATATAAACAAATTGCCCGGTATTTACTTATATCTATCTAAACCTAATATTTATCAATCTTTAAAATAAATGTGTGACATATTTTATCAAATTTAGTTTGTGCATATTTTTGGAACTACTAGATATGATCTTAGCAGAACCATTTTTCGACTTTGTCACCATATATTTCTATCAAAAAATGTATGACGATCTCACTTAAATTCGGTTTTTATATTCATTCATGACCTTGTCCGGTACGTCAGACTCTTTTAAAAAAATCGTGCAATAGGTTACCATGTATTCGGTACAGATAGCCTGAAATATTAATATGTATAACGCCAACCAAATATTATGGTAGAGATATTATTACTGCTAGTGTTTTACGCTTTTGTCATCCCATTTATTTAAAGTTACGTCTGAATTTTTCAGTCCTTGTATTACTAAATTTAAGTAGCATCGATTATATTTATGGGATTCCCTTTGTTCGGTTTCTAATCCAAGAAATATTATCAATATCTTAAAATGTCTCCAAGGCTTCCCATACCTGATTCAAAATTGAACTTTCTATGCACTATAAGAAAAAGAAGTAGGTGCAAAAAATAAAAAAAATATTTAAATTGAAACTTTCAACAAAAGTATAAAATGTGCAAGTTTAAACATGACAAATGCAGAAATGTTTAGTTTTTCTTCTGGTTTCTTCTTCTTTTATTTTGTAACAAAACATACAAATTTCTAACTTTAGAATGTTCACATATCGTATATCCACGGCAACCACAACAAATATGCACACAATATGTTGGGTATTTTTCATCATCTTGTTTAGCTTTATATCTTATATTTTTTTTTTTTAATTTTTCTCCTTCTTAGAATAATAGATAAATATACAAATATAAATATTTATTTTATCTTAAAGCAAAGTTAAAAGATCCTGGCATAAGCATAAAGAAGAAGAAGATAAAATTTTTTGTATTGTTGCAATCAAATGCTGCAATAACATTTTATAGAAAAAAGTAAAATGAAATCAAATTTAAAATATTGAATACATAAAGAAATGATATCGTATTTAAATTAGAGATAAGTAGAAAAATGTTACAAAAACATTTTTAAATCAGCTAAAAAGTTCAAAATAAATATACTATTTATAATAATTAAATTATTTCGATTGATGGATGCAATTTTAATGGGGAGTTTTAGTCTAGTCCAAATCAACCTTTTAAATAATGAATATAATTCATTTAGTTTTATAAGTACAACAATAATGAAAAGAGAACTTTTATAAAAAGCAGTTTTTATACCCTATACCGCTATGTGATGTTTGCAACTAAATAAATATTTCACCTAGTCGCATCTTTTATTATACCGATCTACTGAGAATCACTTTTTGAGTCGATTTAGCGTTGTCTGTCCGTCCGTCTGTCTGTGTGTCCATGTAAACTTTGTAATCAAACTACAGGTCGCAAATAGGAATATATTTTGATGAAATACAGTATATAGGCTTCTATCGGCCACAGGATGAACGCTATTTAAATTTGTGAAAATAAATTGTCATAACATGCAAATTCTTATATAGATATAGGTCAAATTGGGTATGTTGCCATTGAATCCATTGATGGGATTAAACGCTTACCGAACGGCCTCATATTAAAAGACCATGTTAAACAATTTGTGCAAGGCCCACAAGACCGTTGAAAATTCATGAAAACAGTAATTAACACTAATTACTCTTTGTGAAGAGAAGAGATACTTTTTGTTAGGAAAATGCTTATTTTTAAGAAAAATTATTTACCCACGGCAAGGCAGTTTTTATACCCTATACCACTATGTGGTTTGGGTATAATGACTTTGTGCTGTTGTTTGCAACTACCAAAAATATTTGACCTAGACCCATCTTTTATTATACCGATCGAATCAGAATCACTAACTGATTCGATTTAACGATGTCCGTCCGTCTGTGTGTACATGTAAACCTTGTAATCAAACTGCAGGTTGCAAATATAAATATTTTGATAAAATTTGGCATATAAGCTTTCATCGACCATAGGATGAAAGCT
This sequence comes from Cordilura impudica, assembly GCA_963682025.1. Lineage (NCBI taxonomy): Eukaryota > Metazoa > Arthropoda > Insecta > Diptera > Scathophagidae > Cordilura > Cordilura impudica. The sequence goes on from OY821518.1 coordinate 75,246,965, forward strand.
ATTGAAATTGGTGAGAATCGGTCCATGTTCAGACCTAGCCCCCATACAAATGACCACTATGAAATCGACATAAATTGTCATAAGATCCAAATTGTCATATAGATCTTACTCAAATTGCGTTTGTATGCATAACAAGTAGTCCAAAAATGATCCCTATGGGACAACTCTTAGTCATAGGCCCCATATAGAGCTGCTTCCCGATCAAGAAACAAAAATATTGCACTGATTCTTCTCAAATTTTGTTTGTATACAGTTTTGTAAAATACAAGAGACTTTACCAAACATAGTCAGGATCCGTCCATTTTTGGGCACAGTCCCCATATAGATACAGCATCCGATATGAACTTTTTCATATCTGCAGCCAAAAAAAATTAATAAAAATCCCACTCAAGTTTGGCTTATGTTTATTTTCTATGTCTAGTTAGTTGGGCCTATGAGATAGGGTCTCTAAACGCATGGTATAGGGTATCATATAGTCGGTCTAGACCGACTATAATTTTCTTACTTCTTTTTTTTTTTTTTTAAAGGTAGTTTGAAAGAAGTGTCAATAAAAGGTAGTTTTTAAGAAAGGGAAGTTTATTTTTAAAAAACGCAATTTTGTAGAAGAGTATTTTTTTGAGAAAAAGTACTTTTTTAAGAAAATGTATTTTTTTCATAAAACAGAACATTTTTAAGAAAATGTACTTTTTAAGAAATTATAAAAGTACTTTTTTACGAAACGGTACTTTTTTAAGAAACGTTACTTTTTTAAGAAAAGTTACTTTTTAAGAAAATGTACTTTTTTAAGAAATTGTACTTTTTTAAGAAAATGTACTTTTTTAAGAAAATGAACTTTTTTAAGAAAATGTAGTTTTCTAATGAAAAAGCCACTTTTTAAAAAATTATTTTTTAAGAACTGTTCTTTTTAAAATAGGCTAACATTTTAAGAAAAGGTATTTTTAAGAAAAGGTAATTTCTTAAGAAATAAACTTTCCTAAAAATAGTTCATTTTAAGAAACTTAAGAAAATATACTTTTTTAAAAAAATGTACATTTATGAAAGGTACATAAAAGTACTTTTTAAGAAAAGGCAGTTTTTTAAGAGTAGACATTTTGTAAGAATATGTACCTTTTTTAGAAACGTTAATTTATAAGAAAATATACTTTGTTCAAAAATGTACTAATTAAATAGGAATGCTATACACCAAACGGATTTTGCATTTGCCAGGTGGAGGAGATTTAAAATTATTAATATTATTCTCAACAAACTTGGAATACTATTCCTGAAACAGGAATTGGCAATGAGAACAACAACATTGCTTACCAAAAATATGCAAATATGCTTAACAGAGCGTTTACCAATGCACCTGTAATTAAAGCAAATTCCACTTTATATAATTTTTCCTCAGACACCTTAAATACACATAACGGGATAATCAGCGAACATTTTCAATTTTCTTCCGTTACTCAAAATGACGTTATTTCAATATGCTCTTTAATAAAATCAAATGCAATGGGCAGTGATATATTACACCCAAAATTTATAAGATTACTTCTACCCCTGATTCTGTCGTATGTTACTCATCTGTTTAAAACTATTATAATGTCATGTATGTACCCGTTAAACTGGAAACATGCTAAAACTATGTCATTACCTAAGTCGAATGGAGAATTGAGACCTATAGCCATATTGTGTTTTCTATCGAAAGTCTTGGAAAAACTGTTGTATAAACAAATGATTTCATATGTCAAAACTCATAATTTGCTTTGCAGTACGCAATCTGGTTTTCGTCAGAGTTATAGCTATGTTACCGCTCTTGTGGAAGTTAGTGAGAACATACGGCAAGGTTTTGGAAAATGGAAATAAAATCATTTTAGGGCTGCTAGACCATTCTAAGTCCTTCGATACGGTAGACCATGATTAACTCCCGGGAAAACTGAAACACTTTTTTAGATTTAAGGATACATCAACCAAACTTATATCATCATATCTTCCGAACCGCACACAATCAGTATTTGTAAACGTTGTATGGTCAGATATATTACCCTTACTAGGGGTGTGCCTCAGGCCTCTATTTTAGGTCCAATGTTATTTTCATTGCTTGCAAATGATTTGCCAAAACAACTCTCCAATTGTAAGATACAGTTATACGCAGATGACGTGCAACTCACCTTAAGTAGCCCAGTTCAGAATATTGCTTCAGGCATAACCCTTCAAAATGATGACTTAAACAGAATCTACCTTTGGACTAATGCTAAGGGACTCTGTTTGAACCCACAGAAATCTAAATTCATTATTATACGAAGAAAAAGTTTAATTCCCACCATTTCTGAAGATGTTGCTTTAACTGCCCAGAAAATTTAAATTGTTAATACGTCCAAAAATCTAGGGATAAATTTTACGTGCTGTCTGGTCCACACAGTATTTTATCCCTTTAAGAATAAGGGCGTTACTTGCCAAGAAGTATCTGATTCCATCCCTGATGTATGGGTGTGAGCTATTTGGAATCTGTTATGCAGTTAGTAATAGGAAACTAAATGTCTTGTTTAATATTGTTATAAAATATGAGTATGGATTGAGAAGATTTGATCATGTTTCCTTTGTTTCCAGTAATCTTAACGGGGTCTCTCTTGATAATCTGTTGAAAATTCGCCCATTAAATCTGTGCATAAACTAATAAATAGGCAAACACCCAAATATATATTTGACAAAATCCTTTTTTTCCAATCGCCAAGAAACCGAAATATTGTAATTCCAAGACATCAATGCCTCCTAGTATCTGAATGCTAGTTCTATGTACATGCCGCTCGTCTTTGGAACAATCTTCCACCAAGTCAACAACAAACCAGAAGCGCTAAAAGTTTCAAAAATTTTTATTTGACTTTTTTAAATAGTATATTCCTTATCAATATTGTTATAATATACCAATAATTAATAATTAATTATATTGTAAAATGTTTTCTTTGTAACGCAATACGTCCCTGTTTTTTAAATATAAGACTCTGTTTTACAGGAAACGGAATTAAATAAATAAATAAAATAAATAAAGGTACTTTTCTAATAAGATATAAATTTTTAAGACAATGTACGTTTTTAACAAAAGATATTTTTTTTTAAATTTAGTTATTTAGGAAAATATACGATTTAAAATGTACTTTTATAATAAAATCCGGTTATTTAAGAATTGAACGTTTTTAAGAAACTATACTTTTATAAATATACATTTTTAAGATAATCTACCTTCTTAAAAGTGCTTTCTGAATAAAATGTACTTTTTTAGGAAAATGTACTTCTATAAGAGAGGGTACTTTTTGAAGAAAATGTACCTTTTTAAGATAAGATATCTTTTTAAAAAAGTGCATGAGAATATACTTCTCTAAGTACAGGTACTTTTTGGAAAGGTACTTTTTCAAGAAAATGTACTGGTTTAAGACATTTAAAAAAGATACTGTTTGAAAAAAGATAGTTTTAAAAAATACTTCTTAATCACCGTTTTTTAATATATGTACTTTTTTAAAGAAAATTCCGTTATTTTAAGATAATTTACATTTTTAAGAAAAGTATAATTTTCAAGAAAGAATTTTTTCAAGAGAGGGTACTATTTTAAGTAAGAGGTATATTGTTAAGAAAGAGTACTTTTTTAGGAAAATTTACTTTTTTAAATTCATTTACATTTACGAAAAATTGCAATCCTTTAAAAAGTGATCCTTTTTTAGGAAAATGCACTTTTTAATGAAAATTATTTTCCCAAGGAATGGTAGTTTTTAGAAAACAATTTTTTTTTTAAGAAATGATACTTTTTTAAGAAAAGTTCTTCTAATAAAATGTTGTGTATAAGAAAGAGTACTTTTTTTAAGAAAAATTTATTTTATAGAAGGGGTAATTTTTAAGAAACGGTACTTTTTAGAGAAAAATAATTTTTTAAGGAAATTAATTTTTTTAAGAAAACTTACTTTAAAGAAACGGAACATATTTAAGAAAAGGTCCTTTTTAAAAAATGGTATTTAAAAAAAAGTAATCTATCTGTATATATAAAATGGACCGATCTTCCTGAAATTTTCACAGCATTTAACTGGGACTCTGGCATGACTCTTTTTTAAAATTATGTAATTGCTCCCATATAGATTTTAACAGATTTACTTCAAATTGTATACACATTATACTCCAGGCGAGGTAGAAATAAACATTTATTACGCCACGCCCCCTTTCACGCCCCTTTTCACGCCAAATTTTGTTTGAAAGTTTTAAACTTTTTGTTCTCTGCACAAATTTGTTCCTTCCAACGGATTTTTTCTTATTTCGTAGTATATTGCTCTGAATACTGTTAACGTCACCATAAAACTGTGAACCACGCCCACTTCGCCGCCCCCTTTTTTAATTCAGATACTTACTTATACCACTAACAATGTTTGCTATACAAAATACTTTTTTTGTAATATGTATTTACGTAAAGTTTTATACACTTTTTATCTACAGGTAAGGTATCCATACATTTTTTTATTACCAAATCCCCCTTTTTCGCTCCATTTTACCTTAAATTATAATTAATCTGCTTTCAATCTATCTATGTATATATATAAATTAATGTGTGTTTGTTTGTGCTTTATAGGAGGCCAAACCCCTGAACCGATCTTCTTAAGTTTTCACAGCGTGTTACTGTTACTCTGGAAGGAATAATAGGCTATATAAATTTTTGATTGGAAAAAGGGGCGGTGCCTCGCCCATATAACCCAAAACTTGAAATCGTCATATATCGGGAATTTTTTTACCTACAGCGGTCATATTTGGTACATATGGAATTGGCATGAATAGAAATACATACCAGAAGAAAAGTGGGCGAGACTACGTCCCTTTTTAGAAAAATAAAAAATCGTAATATCTTCTAAACTACTGGAAGGATCGTCATGAAATTTTCACAAAAGGATATTTTTGCGAAATAATAAGTCCTTAACTATGTAAAGTTGTTAGTGGGCAAACGGGCGTGGTCACGCCCATATAACCTAAAATTTAAAATTGTCGTATTTCGGCCATTTTTAACCTACGGCGACGATATTTGGTATATATCGTATTGAAATTAATAGAAATAGTACTACAAGAAAACTGGGCGGGACCACGCCCTTTTTAGAAAAATTAAAATCCATAATAACTTCTATTATGCCCTTGACTATATAAAGTTGTTAGTGGACAAACAACTCAATATTTGGCATGGATTGATTTACTAAATAAAGTGTTTCCCTTTGTTTCCAATTTGTAGGAAGCCAGACCATTCTTCATTAAACTTTCACAGTGTGAAACTTTCAAATATAAAGTAACAGATGTACTTTTGCCACGCATTCCAATGATCCCAACTGATTTACCATTCGACTTCAACCGATTACAGTTTCCTGTTCGATTAGCATTTGTGATGTCTCTTAACAAAGCTCAAGGTCAATCTCTTCAAGTTTGCGGCTTAAATTTAGCAAATTCATGTTTCTCGCATGGACAGCTTTATGTTGCATGCTCACGCAGGGAAACCCACCGACTTATATGTTTATGCTCCAGATGGACAAACTAAAAATATTGTATATCCAAAAGCATTGCAATAATTAATTCTAAATTAAATAAATAATATTTTGTTAATGTATATATATTTTTTTTTATTTTATTTTATAACGATGAGTGGTAGCGAAGCACACCGGGTTAAGCTAGTATTTAATAAAAAGAAAATATTGTATAAATGTATAAATATTTTTTTTTTTTTTATATATTTATTTATTTGCGATCTGTTATTCAGTACAACAATAAGCAAATATGATAATTTTAAATTATTAACATATTATTGCACACCAATGCGTACAATAGCTCCTTTTTTTACAAATTTTAATTTTTACAATATACAATAATTTATATACATTACAATGATCTACAATATTATGAACAATGTTTTTATTTTTAATAATTATTGATTTATTATCTGAACGGTAGATCTAATATATGTAATCTTTTCAACCTTCGTACATCTTCAGTTTCATCTAAAAGATTTATAGCTAATAGGTTAGGATGGTTACTGAGTCTATCAAGATACCTAGTAGAGTATTTTTTAATTTCTTCTTTAACTGTTTCCATTTTGAGATCTCTGTGAATTGATTTATTTGTCACATACCATGGAGCGTTGGTGATAAAACGAAGCGTTTTTGACTGAAAACGTTGCAGAATTTCTATATTGGAATTGCTTGCAGTTCCCCATAACTGAATCCCGTAAGTCCATAATGGCTTAAGAACTGATTTGTATAGGATAAGTTTATTGTTTAAGCTCAACACAGATTTTGAGCCCAAGAGCCATATCATTTTTTTATTTTAATGTCGAGATGTTTTCGTTTTGACTTGATGTGTTGTTTCCAAGTTAGTCTTTTATCTAAATGCATCCCTAAGTACTTTACTGTATTAGCCTTGGGAATTGGGATTCCATTTAATATAAGAGAAGGACAATCACCTCTTCTTAAAATAAAAGTAACATGAGTAGACTTTGTTGTATTTATTCGTATTCTCCATTTTTGCAACCAGTTCTGAATCTTATCTAGTTCTATTTGGACCAGGTTTGAAGCATCTGAAGGTGAATCCATCGAAGCCATTAGAGCAGTGTCATCAGCATAAGTTGCAATAGTTACATTATCAGTAAGTGGTATATCAGATGTAAAGATAGTATACAAAGTTGGTCCAAGGACACTACCTTGTGGTACCCCTGCTCGTATTTGACGAATTTCGGAAAGTTCTTGATTTACATTAACGTAGAAGGAACGTTGTTGCAAGTATGATTTTAAAACTAAATAAAAAGGTGCTGGTAATAATGTCTTTAACTTAAACAAAATACCCGGGTGCCATACTCGGTCAAATGCTTGCTGTACATCTAGAAACACTGCTGAACAATATTTTTTGTTTTCTAAAGTATCAGTTATAACTTTAATAATACGGTGACATTGCTCTGCAGTGCCATGGCTGCTTCGAAAACCAAATTGATACTCGGGGATTATATTATGTACCACCAAAATTGGTTTTAATCTAGCTAAAAATATCCTTTCAAAAAGTTTAGAAAACGTAGCTGTTCTTCCAAATGTAATGCGAATGCATCAGCTTTACTATGGTATGATCTACACCAACTATTGTTTGTGTCCCTTATAGGAATATTACGTTGTTTTGGTCTTTTAAGGTACTTTGTAGCATTCCATAGAGAGTGTTCATTATTTTTAGATGGATCTAATGACTATCATTTTTCAATTCAAGGAGCCGTTGTTTAAGGTAATTTGTAGCTCGATTAAGTACTCTCTTATCAATAGGACTCCTGCTTAAGTGCCAAACACGCCTTAATCTTCTCTTGGTACGAATCAGGTCCCTGATTTCAGCGGTAACTAAGACTCTGTTTGACACAGGTTGGCATGATAAAATTGGTGTTGATAAGACAGCAGCTTCATGAATCAGATTTGTAAACATCTCTACAGCGTCGTCTAAGTCTTGCCCATTTGTTATTGGTATATTAAGCTGGATGTTTTTGTACATCCAATAATTAAAAGAATCAATATCCGTTTTACTTGAAATAAGCTTAACAGTTTTAGCAACTGTTTCCAGTGTGGTATTGTAATTTACTATTATGGGAGAATGGTCTGAACTAAGGTCGTCACTATCAATAATATCCAAACAATTGTTAGGAATTCCAGAGTACACAACGAAATCGAGTAAATCTGGGATTTTTGAAGGATCAGCTGGCCAGTAAGTTGGTCTTCCAGTAGAGAGAGTTCTGTAATTCCTTTTATTGATACATTTGTACAGCTCTCGGCCTTTACGATTAGTCAATCGTGATCCCCACCACGGGTGCTTAGCATTGTAATCTCCTCCTACAATAAATCGTGATCCCAGTTCATCAAAGAAATTTTCATAATCCTGACAGAGTACTGTGTGTCAAGGTGGAAAATAAACAGCATATATTGAGATATCACCACTGTCAGTTTTTAATTTTATACCAGCAGCTTGTAAGAATGGATATTTTGTTTCTTTTAGAACTTCGTATTTAATATTTGATTTTATTAAAATTGCAGAGCCAGCGTGAGCTCTGTTGTCTGGATGATTAGTTGATATTAAGTCACAATTTTTGATTCGAAAATAAGTTCTATCAGTGAAGTGAGTTTCTGAGACCAAAAGTATGTCAATAAAATTAGTTTTTAAAAAGATTTCAATTTCCTGTGTATGATTAGAAAGCCCGTTGGCATTCAATATTGCTATTCTTAAATCTATTTGCATAATTGGTCGAAAAGACGAGTCATTACACTTAACAAAGTGTTTGTTAACTCTGTTTGTTTGCTTAACATATTCTCTATTCTCTCGAACGGATTCTTTTCAACTTCACTGGTATTTTGTCCTTTTAAAATATTTGCATAAGATATATTTGGGTTATTGGAAGTATTTGTATACTGATATTGATTTTGATTGTATTGTTGATTTCTTGCAAAGCTTGGTGTTCTATTTTTAGAATTAACGCTACGAGATAAACTTCTGCTCACATGTTGTTGGTAAACTCTGCAACCTTTATAATTAGCAGTATGGGTATAAGTATTGTAACTATAAGAAAATGTACGTTTTTAAGAAAGAGGCAGTTTCTTAAGGAAAGGTACTTTAAAAAGAAATATTTCTGAAAAACGGTACTTTTTAAGAAAAGTTACTTTTGTAAGGAATGGTACTTTTAAAACGTAATTAAAAAAATACATCTAGAAAATGTACTTCTTTAAGAAACGATACTTATAAAAAAAAAATTTGCTTATATGAAAATTTACTTTTTCAGAAAACGTAGGTCTCTAAGAAAAGATAACTATTTTATGAAAAGATACATTTTTAATAAAAGGTACTTTTTAAGAAATGACAGTTTTTTAAGAGAAAATACTTGTTAAGTAAATATAATTTTTTAATAAAGGCTACTTTTTAAGAAGATATATTTTAATAAAAATTTTTTAAATAAAGGTTCTTTTCTAATAAGAGGAAAATTTTTAATAAAATATAGTTTTTTAAGAAGAGATAGTTTTTTAAGCAAATGTACTACTTTAAGAAATGGCACTTTTTTAAAAAAAGGTAAATTTTTAACAAAAGGTACTTTTTAAATAAAACGAACCTTTTTTTAATAAAATTTACTTCTAAATAAAAGGCAAATTTTTAATAAAATCCAGTAATTTGAAAAAATTACCTTTTTAAGAAACGATACTTTTTTAAGAAAAATGTACTTTATAAAAAAATGTACATATTAGGAAAAAGTTTTTTTAATAAAACGTACTTTTTTAATAAGAAGTATCTTTTAATAAAATGTAATTTTTTGAAAGCTGCTTGTTTTAAGAAAGGTGCTTTAAAAAAATTCTTATTTAAAGAAAGGTACCTTTTAAGAAAAGGCTCTTTCTTGAGAAAAATAGCTGTTTTAAGAAATAACGGTTTTTTAAGAAAATGTCCTTTTCGAAGAACAGGCACTTTTTGAGAAAACGTTATTTTTCAAAAAAAAATTACTCTTTTAAGAAAAAAGACATTTTGGAGCAAACGTACTTATTTAAAAAGATGTAAAAAAATTATTTTTTAAAAAGGTACTTTAAAAAAAATTACTTTTTAAAAAGGTACACTGTAAAAGCTGAAGTTCGTTTTAAAATAAAGGTACCCTTAAAAAAATTTGCTTCTTAGAACAAGTATTTAAAATAAAAAAATTTACTTTTTTAAGAAAATTCAGCTTGCAAGGAAAATTTACTTTTTTAAGAAAAGTATAGAAAAGATTCTTCTTAAGAAACTTTCCTTTTATAAGAAAGGGCATTTTTTTAAGAGGGTATTGTTTAAAAAGTGTAGTTTTTAAAAGCTGATATTCTTAAAAAAAAAAAGTTTTTAAAGAAGTAGTTTTTAAGACAAGTTATTCTAAAAGAAAATACTTTTTGTGAAAATGTACTTCTTAAGATACAGATAAAGATAAGTTATTTCAATGATAAAAATGTGAGATAAAGATAATTGTTTGAATCATGAATCATGAAGTAACGATGAATCCGAATAACAACTGACTTTGAGTTACTCAGTAAATTATCTTTTTAAACAATTGACATTAACATTAAATTAAAAATCAAATAATGATATTGTAAACTAACGTATCTAAAATAAAAGATTGGTGTAATTTGTTTTATCCCCCCCCCCCCCCCACACGCCTTTAACCATTTGTTATATTATACACCTGCTAACAACTTATAGCATTACAAAAATCTCATTTAAAGTTCTATTTTGTTTTATAAATAAAATCGCATTTTCGTATTAAGTCAATGTAATTACTTCTCTAACAAATCATTGTTACCAACTGTCATTATGCCCTTTTTATTGCAATTTCCCAGTAATTACTTTGATTTTGTAATCTCAACCTAGTATTGTTTAACTTACTTGGGGGTGAGTGGGCCTAGTATTTATACATCTACTCCACTTTACCTTTAGCACTTAACTTCAATATTACTTTAACGTTACAGGGGTTTTTTTTTTCTCGAAGAACTTGTATTGCATTGAACTTTAGTCAAACCAATTTTACTACCGTATTTATTTCACGTACATTTGACTTTTATACACCAACCGATACGATTGACTTCTCGATTGTCATTATTTAATGTTGTTGTATATTCATGCTTTTTGTACGCTCACGAAAATGTCATTGTCACTGCTCTGTTTCCGCTGTTCAAATATTATAAAGTTTAAAAATAATATTTTCTTATTAAAAATTAATTTAAAGTCAAAGATATTTCAACGGCTTTGTTGCAGAAACTTATCGTGTTATTATCAATAAAATTTTCATTAAACATCACGGAATTTATTTACAATTAATTTTCTGTGAGTGTAAAAGAAACTTTCGTTCTAGTTAAAAACTTCAGCAATAAGTTGTATTACATTGGAGTAGCATTATATCGAATACTGTTGTCTTGTTTATTACGCGTGATTGGGTTTTAGCAAAGAAAATAGTCCCACTTTATCTAAACAACAACATAAAAAATATATCTTCTTATATCGGTTGTTTCATAAACTTTTTCTTAATACATTTCTTACTATTTCTTACTCATTAAGTTTTCCTAAAGAACCATGCAACCATTATAAGCCATCTCTATTGTATTTTGTGGGTTTATTTACTCTACTGAATGAAAGACTTGTTGTTTAGGGTTCACCTGTCCTTTGTCAAGAGCAGGAGTTGTGTAGCTTGTGTTTCCCTACAAAGTTCATAAATTCTTATTTCAGGCTGGCTCACTTTTCTGTTAATGAACTTGACTTTTTTTTCTTTGTTTTGTTTTGTTATCCTATTTTCTCCTAAGTTAAACTTTTACAAATGGCATTTTTGTTTGAGTTTTTTTCTTATATTTTCATTTTAGTTATTGTTTTTCGATTTGCTTTTGTTTTTACCTGGTAGAAACTTGTTGGCTTCAGAGAGCACATTTTGTTGTGTTTGTAGTCTAGTGTTAAAAGGGTTTGTTCAACTTTTTCAAGTAGTTGTTGGTTTGTAGTGTTGTCTTTCTTCGTTTTCTGCCATGAGTTTGTATTTATTTTGTTTTTCTGCATAGTTTATTATTGTTTTATATATTTATGCATTATTTCTTTTCTGAATAGAAAACTACCTGTATAGTTTTATGGTTTTCATTGGAAGCTTAAAACTTTTTCTTCAAATGTCTTTATTTGTGGTTGATCTCTTCTTGTTTTCTTTTTTTTTTTATTTATTTGCAGAAACAAACTTTTGAAATTAAAATTTTATATCATTGTCAAAGTTGTTTGTGAATGATTTATAATGGTCATTGAATTCGAAACTTTATTGATTGCAGATTAGTCTATCAAAAGGTTAAAATTAACCAATTGTGGGTAGTTATAATATTGTTTGAAAAAATATTTGAACATACAAAAAAAATCTTAATTAAATATAAATCTTATTCTGTAGATAACGAAAGAATTTTGAACGAAAAAAAAAGTACGTGGAGAGAGCGGTAGAAGCCACAATTGAAATAATTTTAAATTTACAAAATATACTTGATGTACAAAAGACACTAAGCTGAAAAGATATATTGAAAAACTGGAGCTACCACGGAAATTTATAATTTTTTGAGGCATAGTTCAAAAAATATTTGGTAACCTAGAATCCTTTAGGAATTGCTAATCGAGTTTGGTGTGGAAATGACAAAGAAAAAAAAAGAAAATATGTCTATAGAAAATCTAAAATAATTTATATAAAACATATCTTTTCTAATTGTAATTGAGGTAGTACAAATTGATATTGAGACTTCTTAATTGATACTAAGAAATGAATATTAGAAAATAGAAAATAAATATTGATATGGGAAATTACAATCGGTATTGAAGAAAAACCCAAATAGCTGTGAGAAAATATTGAGAAAAGAAAACCTGAAATTCCAAATTTATAATTAATACTGAGAAAATACATACATATGTAATTGCGATATTTATTTGTTTGACTTTGCGAAATGCTAAATTTATATTATGAAAAGTTTAAATGATATTGAAAAATTTCAAATTGAAATTGAGAACAGAAAACAAGAAATGACAAAATAAATATACATACATAGATATTGAGTAATAACAATTGGTATTGAATAAAAACGAAATGGACGTGACACAAAAATTACTAGAAAAAAAATTTAATTGAGATTTCATTATTAACACTGAGAAAATACAGATTGCAAATATTTAAAGTAACAACATCTTAATCGATAATGCGAAAATACTAATTCAGATCCAGAAATGAAACATTTGTTATTGGTTAAAAATATAAATTCATATTGAGAAACTTAAAATTAAAAAAAACAAGTAAGAAAATTATAGTCAGTCTAGAACGACTATACGATACCCTATACCATGCGTTTAGAGACCCTATCTCTTAGGTCCAACTAATTGGATATAGAAAATAAGTATAAATCAAATTTGAGTGCCATTTTTATACCCTTCACTCCAGTGTGCAGAGGGTATATATAAGTTTGTTATTCCGTATGTAATAATTAGAAAAAAAATTTTCGACCCATAAAATATATATATTTGTGATCCTTATAACAACCGGAGTTGATATAGCGATGTCCGTCTGTCCGTCTGTCAGTCTGTGGAAATCACGATGACGGCATCAATCGGGCAGCTAGGGTGCTCGTTGACATAAAAAATTATTCATTGACATCCTGAAAAGTTTGCTATTTAAAATTATCCAAATCGGCCGATTAGGGCCCGAGATTTGAATGAAGAACTAAAAAAAGTCTTGAAGAAATATAATTTTCTATGTTGTTCTTGTCACGATCACGCCCTCAATAGTGCAGCTACAGTGATCGCTTTTAGTGAGAATCATTCAACAAATTCATGGGAAGATTTCTGTTTCAAAAATCATTAAAATCGGTGGAACATGTCCAGGAAAAACTCCGAAAAAGTAAAAAAAAAAAATGAAAAATGTGATGTTTCTATATTGTTCTTGTTGTTATTCTAAATGTTGTGCTGGACTTGTTGTTTTTGTGGCCGTTGTGGTATAAAAACTAACCCTTTGTACATTTTTTTTATTAACTCTGGTAGAAAAATTTAAAAGTTTCCATTGTTTTGGCATCACTAAAAAAAATTTGTTAGATCATTTCTGTCATTACCACGAGCCTGAATGGGGCACGGGAAAGGGGTTAAAATCGATCCAAAATTTTTTCGACAAGCAGACACTACGAGTTAATATAAAGGGAGTAAAAATTCACCAACATCTAAAGCAAATAATGCTAAAATACCTAGTTGTTAATAAAAAAAAAGCAATGTAAATTTAGCAAAAAAAAATTTTATGTATAAATTTATTTAAAGAGAAAAAAACAAAAATAACGTTTGATGTTGTATTTTTGTGTGTACTATTTACATATACATACATAAACATATTAAATAATACAAATAATATTCATACATTCTATATATGTATATCCATAATAACTGCATGTTAGAAATAAATCGGTATATTATTTTATTTACATCAAATTCTGCAATATTTTGTTGTTGAGAAAGTACATTTCTTTTGCATTAACAGAGTGTCACTTCATTTTGCTCAGCGTAACTATGACACAGTAGATGGCGCCACAATTTTTGTTCTAATTAGCTTTTCAATAGTTATTTCTATTTTAACATGAATGTCAATATTTTCAAATAGATATCATACAGAACAATGTAAAGAGTATACAGGGGCTGGTCTCTTACTTCATACGTTTTTTCACTATTATTTTACAAATACGAACGTAAGTTTGGCACGTTAACTTTTTGTTGTCTTTATAAAATAGAGTTAACGAGTTCATCAATGAGTTTCTTGCTTTCAAAACAGTTCTAAATAGTTATATAGAATTATTATTCTGCTTTACCTACAAAATATCTTATTGTGATTACATCTAATTTTTAAAAATTGTTTATAATTACTAAAGCACTATTAATCACATAAATACAAAATTACACTTTTTAAATTTTCCATTCAAATTTAAGAAAATATCAATTCAAAAAACTGAAATTAAAATTTCCAATTATAAATTAGAAAATATTAATTGAATTTCAGAAAATCATATCAAAACGTCGGAAATAATAATTTTAAATTTAGAAGACATCAATTGCATCTTTAATATATAAATTTTATTCGTTAAACACAAATTAAAAAAAAATATTGCCATTCAGGAGAAATTATTAACTTTTCAGTACCGCGATTAAGTAACTTCTTTTAACGATAGTCGAATCGTTAAAAAAAGAAAATTGCAAAATTATCAGTAAAAATTTTAAACGATATTCGCTATTGTTAAAGTCAGCTGTTGTTGTTATCTAAACGACAACCATTTTTGTGTTGTTTATTCAGTCGATAAAAACTTAAATTTTTAGGTTGAAATGTCGTCATACATATATAAGGATCATAAATTAGTGAAAATATTTTGCTTTTATTAAAAAACTTTTTTATATAAATAAAAAATTAAATAGCATATTCAATTCATTACTTCATTTTCAAATAAATAAACAGAAATATTAAAAAAAAAATAAATAAAGATATTAAACATAAAGATAAAATCATCCTGTCAAATACGAAGTAATTTGTTTTTTTTCTATTCTTCTTTGTGTTTTTCGCTTATTTTGACAGAGATGCCACTCGTTTACAATTTAAATAAGTAGAAAAATAGAGATGTCGACTGTCGTTAAGATGTCTATACTTAGTGAATCACTTAATCTTTAGAGCAAACAACAATAGCTGTCTATATATTTTGCGATTGTCGGATCGTTGAAATTTACAGAATCGGACTACAGAAAACATTGATTTATATTCAATGAATTTTAGAAAACATCAAATGATATTTAAGAATTGCGAACATAAAAAATGTTACATAAATAAACGCAAATTGATGAGAATGTTATTTATATATAAATTTTCACAATTTTTTTTGGATGAAAATTTGAAGTTTTTCAGAAAATAAAGAGAGCGAATTATTATATTTGAAATGTTTGGGACATTTGGTTTTTTTGCGTTTGGCATCCCTAATTTGATTATTTATAATTATAAATTTATTCTCTACGTTTTCAAAATATGGCAATATTTTAATAAAAAAAAGTTGAGGGAGTTTTTTTTGGTTATTATTTTGTTACTCCATCCGACCTATATGGCCGCAATGAAGAAATATTTCGCCAGTTAAAAGAAACTATACAGCCATCTCCAATTAGCACGATTTAATGCATATAGCCACCCTACACAACCATTACCTTTGCAATGGAGGTTAGAGCGAGCTATTTAATTAGCAAAAACTAAATTAAACGAGAAGTTGTGTCATATAACCGGAAACGCATGCATATAGGTATATAACCTAAATGCATGGCGATCAGCAACCACGATGACCAAAAAGCAAACACCGAAATAAATCCGAAATAATAGAAAAGACGAAAACCAACCCAAAGAATTTGCTGAAATAATTTTGTATTAAGTTTAGCAAATTGTTTACTTTTTCATTTACATTTATTATCAAGACTCAAACCGAGGTGGAGGGTATCAAAGATTCGGCACAACCGAATTTAACACTCTTACTTGTTTTTAATTTTTTTTGGCTGCAGATATGAAAAGTACCTATCGGATGCTATATATGGGGACTAGGTCGAAAAATGGACCGATCCTGACCATATTTGGTAAAGTCACTTATATTTAAAAAAAATATATACAGACAAAATTTGAGAAAATCTGTGCAATATTTTTTGTTTTTTGATAGATTTAAGTAAAGATCGGGAATCAGCTCTATATGGCGCCTATGACTAAGAATTGTCCTATAGGAATTATTTTTGGACTACTGATTAATGAATATAATAAACACATACAAACCCAATTTGACTGAGATCTATATGATAGTTTGCATCTTATAAGGGTCAATTGTATGGGGACTAGGTCTAAACATGGACCGATTCGCAGTAATTTCAATTGCGTTCATCCTATGGCCGATGAAAGATTACGTACCAAATTTGATCAAAATATATTCATATTAGCGACCTGTAGTTTGATTACAAGGTTTACATGGACATGCAGATGGTCAGACGGACGTTTTAAGTGCTTATTACTTAAATTTTCATATAAATTCTTATAATATAGATTTGTGATTGCCGATGCAACTTCTTTTTTTTTGCCAAAAATTCAACATCAGGCATTTTCGTTCTATGAAAAAAATTACAATAAAAAACAAGTAAGAAAATTACAGTCGGTCTAGACCGACTATACGACACCCTATACTATGCGTTAGAGACCCTGTCGCTTCGGTTCAACTAATTGGATATAGAAAATAAGCATACACCAAATTTGAGGGGAATAGTTTTTAATTTTTTTTGGCTGCAGATATGAAAATGTTCATATAAGGTGCTATATTTATATGGGGACTAGGTCGAAAAATAACCCGATTCTGACCATATTTGGTTTTATTACAAGGTTTATATGGACACACAGACGGACGGACGGACGGACGGACATCGCTAAATCACCTCAGAAAGTGATTCTGACTCGCTCGGTACAATAAAAGATGGGTCTAGGTCAAATATTTTTGGTAGTTACAAACAGCAGCACAAAGTCATTATACCCAAACCACATAGTGGTATAGGGTATAACAAGTTAAATAATTACAGTGGGTGCCCACCGACTTTATGAAACCCACCATCGTGATATGTGTATACGTTAACGTTCTGAATTCGAAAAGTGGTATGATAACCGCTACAAAATTTAGGTTAAAATATACGATAAAAAGTCAAATCCTTTGCAAAAACTTAGTTTAACATAGATAATGTATATCATTCCATAACAGTGCTTCGTATATTTGGAATGAATTATTAACGAATGAAAATTTAATCATTAATTGCGCAAGAGTAATTTTATATAAATTAATTTTTAAAAAATGTAACCCATAAAAACAAAGTTTTTATTAAAACTCTTTCTTAACTTATACATATGAGTTTTGAATCTCTCCGTGACTATGCGTGACTTTGCGTGACTATTTCAATATTAATCTTTGGTCACAACATATCTATGGACAAAGTTTCAGGGAAAAAGGGCTTTAAATCATTCCGTGACTGTACGTGACTATCTTATAATTAATCTTTGACCACAACATGTCTATGGTAAAAGTTTCAGATCGATCGGATGAAGTGAAGTGAGGTTTCAATCTCTCCGTGACTGTGCGTGACTATGCGTGACTGTGCGAGACTATGTCAAAGTTAATCTTTTTTCACAACAAGTCTATCGACCAAGTTCCAGTTTGATCCTATAAGTGAAAATGAGTTTTAAATTACTCCATGAATGTGCGTGACTATGCGTGACTGTGCGTGACTATGTCAAAGTTAATCTTTTTTCATGGCAGGTCCATCGACCAGGTTTCAGATCGATCGGATGAAGGGAAATAACATTCAGATAACTCCGTCACTGTGCGTGACCATGCGTGACTGTGCGTGACTAAGTCAAAGCTTATCTTTTTTCACAGCAAGTGTATGGATCAAGTTTTACATCGATCGGATGAGGGAAAATGACATTAAGATCAATCCGTGACTGTGCGTGACTATGCGTGACTATCCGAAAATTAATCTTTGGTCACAACGAGACTAGGGGCCAAGTTTCAGATCAATTGGATAAGGGAGAATGGGGTTGCCCCACGACAGACAGACAGAGAGATTGAGTTTAAAGAAAGAGTTAAAAAAATATTTAATTATATGAATATATGACGTGAAACATATATTAGTTTGTGTTCTCAAAATTAGTTTATATTTTCTGAATATATGTAAATTATTTTCTCAATATTAAATGTTCATTTTCAATATCAATTTGTATTTCCACAACGTCGATTTGAGTTTTCTCCATTTCAATTTTTCTTTTCTCAATGTCAATTTGGATTTTTTCAAACTAAATTTTTGTTGCCTCTATATCAAATTTCGATTGAACAAGTTCAATTTGCATTTTCTCATAAAAAATTTTTATTATTCAAATTGACGTTGTCTTTTCTCAATATCAATTTAAATTTCTCAATCTTTATTCATGTTTTATCAATATCAATATCAAAAATTATTTTTGCTCAAACTTAATTTGTATTTCTCGCTATTAATTAATATTTGCTTAATATAACTTGTGTATTCATAATCACAACTAGAAAGAGAGTTGCCCCTGTTGTATAATATAATATAGCCGTGTTCGTTCGTAATGAGATTCGAGAGACCAAAGAAATTATTGTTCATTTAAACCTCAAAAAAGCATCAGTGTTTGATAAGATAAATAAAAAAGTACTTTTGCGTTCCCAAGAATAGCACTAAAACTGATTCTCTTTAATATGCTTTCAATATTTTGTCTTATAATTCAAAATTTTTAATCCTCAAAATGATACTTGATTCATTGATCGTTTAGACTCAAACGTATTGAAAATTATTGGGGAGAATTTTAGTAAACCAGCTTAAGTAAATACTAAGTAAGTAATACTAAACAACTTGATGGGAAAAGTCTTAAAGGAACACAAGTGAGAAGATTAAATACGTCTATGCCGAATAATTAATACCCTCTACCTGTGTTCTAAACACAATATTGTAACCCATGTTATAAATACTAGACTTCAGATTATATTGGCTGGACTTTTTACAATGATGTTTAAAATTAATAAGATATTTAACAAAAATTTTGGGTAATTTCGTTCTTTTTTAAATTACTGAATATAATGAGCATAAATGTAAAGACATACAATTAAATTTTTGTAATGCGTACACATTTTGTCAATGCGTACACATTTTTTTGGAAAAAAAAAAAAGAAATCAGCCAGCAAAAATATATATGCATCGCTGATACATATCTACGAGTCTATGCCCATTTTCTATTACTCATAAACATTTTTCACTATATAAATTTTTTGTGATTTTTTTTTTGAAATTTTATAGGAGCATCTTTACATTTTTATACGACATTCCTCACCTATTTGGTCTAGAGGATCCGAAATACCAAACTGCTGCAGATTATGTCTTACGGCTAAATAGTGCGGCCCAATCCACCTATTGTGAACGAGAGAATGTTTTCAACAGACAGAAAGACGGACAACGCCAGATCGACTTCTTATTTAACAAGGATCAAGAATATATTAACACTTTAAGGGTTCTCCGGAATATATTTCGATGGGTTACGAATAGACTGTCAAACTGATATGTACCCTCTTCACAGTGATGTGGAGGTTATGAAGAAAATACTTCTTAAGAAAAGGAAATTTTTAAGAAAAGGTGTTTTTTAAGAAAATGTAGTTGTTTAAAGAAATAGTACAATATATGTTAAAAAAGGGTACTTTCAAAAAAGGGTACTTTTTTATAATAGGTACCTTTTTTTAAATGTACTTTTTTATTACTTTCTTATAGAACGGAACTTTTTTAAAAAAGGGTACTTTTTTATAAAAGGGCACTTTTTTATAAAAGGGCACTTTTTTAAAAATGGCTCCCTAAAAAAAAAGAAAACTTTCGTAGAAAAAGGTAGTTTATTAAAAAGAGTACTTTTTAAAAATAGTACTTTTTTAAAAATGGTACTTTAAATAAAGAGGATTTTTTTTTAAAAAGCGTACTTTCTAAAAAAGGGTACGTTTAAAAAAAAGGTTATTTTTAAAAAAATTAAACTATAAAAATCTTACTTTATTATGAAAATCATACTTTTTTATAAAAGTCTTACTTTTTTATAAAATTCTTACTTTTTTTAAAAAAAGCGAACAATTTCTGGAGAAGAAAAACTTAAAAATTTTTTTTTTCTAAATTTAAGTTTATTTAAAATTAATATTTTTTACGAAAAGGTACTTTCAGGGATAATATATTTTATATTTCAAATTGGCGATTTTCTTTATTATATTTGGATGAAGATAAATCAAATATTTGGCAATACTTGCGATGCGTTATAAACGGAATGGCAAACTGATGGAAATAAAAAAATTATAGCTTGCTTATGGTACAAGCCAGAAACCTACAAAACGAAAAATAATTGCCTTCAAATATCCTTGAAATTGTATATTAATGAGAAGTCTTTGTTAGCCCTCTATAAGGAATGGAAACTTTATATCACAGGAATGCACTTCTGTGCATTCTGTACACTTCACATATCTCACTGTTACCTTTATGCTTAGAAACAAAGCATTTCCTACATTACTGATGTTATTTTGTATTTCAAAGCCTACTTCTTTTTCTCTTCCTTTAATGTGAAATGCCCATTAATTTTCAAAAAACTTAAATATATGAATAATATATATCAGGGTAGGGGGGGGGGGGGGGGGCGTGTGTGAGAAATTAGTTTCTCAGATAAAACTCATGAATCGTTGATGATTTCTCATTTCATTCGTCCGTAAAATTGTAGCTATGACTTAAATAAAAACTTTAAATTAATATATCCATGAAAAAAATTTAATAAACAAGTAAGAAAATTATGGTCAGTCTAGACCGACTATACGATACCCTATGCCATGCGTTTAAATACCCTATGTGTTAGGTCCAACTACTTATATATAGAAAATAAGCATAAACCAAATTTGAGTGGCATTGTTATTAATCTTTTTGGCTGCACATATGAAAAAGTTCATATCCAATGATATATTTATGTGGTGACTAGGTGAAAATCGAGAAGCAGCTTTATAAGGGGGCTATGTCAACTAACTGCCATATTCGAAATACTTTTGAACAAATGGCAAAAGGAAGTAATAAACACACACGAACCCAATTTGACTCAGATCTACATGATAATTTGGATCTTATCGCAATTTAAGTCGATTTCATAATGGTCATTTGTATGGGGACTTGGTCTGAATATAGACCGAATTTCACCAATTTCAATAGTGTTCATCTCATGGCTGATAAAAAGCTTATATACCAAATTTCCTTAATATATATTCATATATGCGACCTGTAGTTTGATTACAAGGTTTACATGGACACACAGACGGACAGACGGACGGACATCGCTAAGCGATTCTGATTCTGAGTCGATCGGTATAATAAGAGATGGGTTTAGGTCAAATATTATTGGTAGTTACAAACAGCAGCACAAAGTCATTATACCCAAACCACATAGTAGTATAGGGTAAAAAATATCACTCATACGTAAAGTGACCATATTTTTTTTTACCTGTAAACGGGACATCGAATAATTCAGATGGGTTCGGTTATATGAAATGGAAATGCATAGATAATATAATAATATTTTATTTGTCCATAGTGAGTGGCATTATTATTTTACGTTACACTACAAAAAAATGGTTTATACATTGTTATATTTTCCAGAGGCACAAAATTGTTTAAAAATTTTAGGTGATGATTTCAAATATGGCAGGATTTTTTAATATTAACTTTAATAATTAACATAGCCTTAAGCACTGATACCCTTAATTGAGTTTTATCTTCGGTCCAGAACTTGTTCATCAAAGAAAACTCACGTTCAAGCGGCGCATTTGTACCAGGAAAACATAAAATATATTCAACTATAATTTGAAAATTTGCATGGTTTATGTAATTGCTTTTAAAACGTTTAAATACTTCCACCCAACGATCTTCCGTAGAAATATTTTGTTAATTCCATTCATTTATTTTCTGAGTTGTTCTGTATTTAGATACGAGTGAATATTCATCGAATCGAAGGTGTAACATTTATAAAAATTATAGTAAAATTTTACAAAGTTTTGTGGTAATTATACGACTACATAAATTTAACGATAAATTTTGTTTCACCCCGTCAATTTAAATTTTTTTAAGTCTGGCTCAAAACGATAAAATTGTGAAAAAAAAAAGCGGAAAAATTTTGACACCGTGAGGATCGAAAAAGTACAATTTGTTTGTCTGGTTGGTACAATAACAGAAAAGATATTTTCCACCCCTGGGTAGGTTAGGATTGTTCTGTACTGCACTTTGGCCTCTTCTATATTAAAACTCTTTGATTAAGTACAAAAACATCATTATAAAAAAAAAACAATTACCCTATTTTTGTCTCTTGTGTTTCGTAATATATTTATTCATACTAGCAGATTCCAGCGCTCGAAGTTCGAGTGCAATTTCTAGGCAGGTTTGTTTTTCAACTTAGCCAATTCACAAACCAACACTTTTATGGTTTATTATTATTGTGAATGAAGATCACAAACTCATTAACAAACACATTAACAAATCTAATAAAACACATAGCATATGTATAATTTTATGTAGCAACTTTAAATGCAATTTACTCAAAATAAATGAAAAAATTTAAAAATCTGTAAATCTGTAAAATGGCTGAAAAGAAATTCCTTTCATATGATATACGTTTGGGCAAAATCGGGATAAAACGGTAGAATAAAACATCGGTCACAAGAAATCGCCTAACCTATTAATATTATAGATTTATTCATATTCTGCAACAAAGAAAGAAGAGATGATGATGTTTGTATTGCTGCATTTCAGGTTAACCAAGCAAATTAACCAAGCAAAAATATTTTTTGCAATGTTTTTTTTTTTTTTGTTTTTTTGTTTTATTTTGATTATTAGTTTGACGGGCGAAATACAAGTAAAACGCAACGTATTCTTATTTTGAGAGGGGGTAAATTTTTTATTTTTTGCTTTTTAAGAACAGTAATTTAAGTTTATGTACCATGAATTGATTCAACCAAATTCAGAAGAAATTCGGATAAATCGATTTAAATATTTTTTAGATGAAATTATTTTTCAGCTGACTTGTGATGTATTTTAACATACATATTATTAAAAAAAAACTATCTTTGACGAATTTGAAGATTTGTTCTCACATTTTTGAGCAAATCAACTATCTCTTTTTCGAATTTCTGAAAACGGGACATTTTTATATCCCCGAGTTGTTGTCGGGGAAAACGGGACAAAGTAGCTGAAAACGGGACGGTCACGTTACTCATACGTATACATCTCTTCCATAACCAGACACCTTGAATATGTTATTAAAAAAATTTTTTAAAAAATGGGAAAAATTAAAATTTTTCGAAGACTTCATTCGATAGAAGCAGTCCCACCTGATTTTCTGAAGCTATTTATTGATGAATAAATTGAGAAAATATCAATACTTATTGAGTTGTAGCTGAAAAACTGAGCAAACCAACATCGAGATAACGAAAAAGGTCATACAAAAAAAAATTTGGCCTTATAAAGCCAAACGCTTTAGAGGTTTTACTGTATTGATCTAGTGCTTTCACAGTGACTTAGAATTGTTCACCCACACAGAACAGCTGTTGTACAGTTTTACTTAGTAACTGCTGTTGATGTATTCAATGTAGTTTTAGATCTCTAATGGTCAATATCTGTGGTTACAAGCGATAACCGCCGAAGTCAACTTAAGAACGATTTGAGTTATGCTGTCATATTTTACTAAAAACGCTTTATATTTGCGTGAAATCCCGATTCCTCTAACAATGTTTAATAAGAAGTTATTAATGAAAACATATTGACTTAAGTCATAATGAAGCCCCATTACATTTATATAAAAAGTTATTTTTTATATATAGAAAATATGTAATATATAAAAAAATATACATAAAAAAACAATTGCTTTTTTTGAAAATATCTTGAAGGTCGAATCAAAAAAGGCACTTTCTTAACTAACACGCAATCTTGTATCTCTGTAAAAAAAATTAGATATCAAGGAAAAAAAACTAATGTAATTATTAGTTCATATATTATCAGGTGAATAAAAGTGAATGCATTAAATAAATATGTGATAAAAATAAAATAATAAAAATAAACACATTTTTATTAAACAAATGGAAATTAAAAATATCATTTATGTCATAATAAATTCTCAAGAAATTTAAAAGGGTAACGAACGCACAATTTTACCCTAGTTGATAATATTGTATGTTATATATTAATATACACTATGCATAAGCAGATAAATTCTGTCTAAAGTAACTTTTTATTAAAGTGGAAAGAAAATCTAAAAATGATTAATAAGGTAAAACCGAGTCAGGTAAAAAATACTTCGCTCGAACTTGTGAAAAAACAATTCCAAATCTTACATATAACAACAATTGGGGATGTAGTTGGAATTTTTTTTTTTTTTGCTTTTTTGGTTAAAAAATCATAAAATCTCTATATTCATTACAGCTTTACGGATTGTTAAAAGATAAGCAAAATCATTTTATTTAATAATGGTGCGTGTGCAAAGCATTTATATTCGTATGTTATAGCAATACGTGCGTACATAGAAAACACGCACTCACACATGCACATAAACTAACACATGCTACCTCGGATTTTCATATAAATATATTAAAGTACTTTCGGAGAATTTAAGTGTTAATGTGTAAAATTTTCAATTTATTAATAAAAAAAAACATTTAAGTTTTTAAATGCACGTGTATAACGAATAAGATTTACACATTTTGAAAGATTTCATTAAAAAAAAAACGAAAAAATAAAACATGCATTTACAGTCACACGCAAAGCAAAATAAATACTCATCAAATTAGAAGATAACAACAGGAAAATGAAATGAAAATATTAACATTTTAAGTTAAAAGATGTTGAAGACTCAATAGCAGCCAACAGGAAAAGGAAATACATAATAGTGTGTTTTTCTTTTCAAATCTTTTAAACCAGAAGTCTATCAAGGAAACCTTTCACTCTCCAGCACATGTTAAGAATTATCAAGAGCTTTTTTAAGGTTTTGCCAGGGACTTTAAGAGAAGCATAAACATATGTTGCTGTACATGATGCAGGAAAAAATCCTGAAAAAAAAATCAAAATTATTAAATTGATTTAATGTTCGTATATTCACATATAGTTCTGAACGTTTACGTGTGCCTTTGTTATGTTTTAAATGAAAATTGCAATTGTGGCATTTGTGATTTGTTAGACAAAATACACATATGGGCATTGTGTAAAATAGTATTTAATTGCGTGTGCATAGGCAATAACATGTTCATTCTGAACAACACATGATTATGACAATATAATTAACAACAGGATTAGAGAAACAAAATTTTTTTTGAAGACATGCCAGTTTGTAAATCAAATATGTTGTAATACTAAAAGGCAAACAGATAATGGAAAAATATCTTTTTTTTTTTTGCCTCACTATAATTTTCTATAAATTAAGAGAATGCTTTAAAATAAGCCAAGAAAATCATGCTATAGCTAACTTAACACTCCTTGAAAATTATTTTAGACAATCAACTTAATTTAGAGTTTTTCATTAAGAAACTAAAAAAGTTTATTCTTTTCATCATTTGTGTTCTGCGAAATATTTAGAGAGTTTACCAAACATAACAAATTCAAAGGAATAAATATAATGCACAAAGAATCTAGTAAGAAATGGTTAAGCAATAAGTTTAGTCCAGCGATGCCAGAAGAATTTTTTGAAAATCCCTACGGTTTGAAAAAAATCCCTTTTATCAATACGTAAATTTTTTGTTCCCAACGTTTTTCCCTAAGTTATATTTTAAATAAAAATTTAACAAATTTATATATTTATAATTATTTTTTTAAACATTATTTTCGAAAACCAATAATTCAGGTAAATCAGGTATATATCAAACGTAAAAAAACTGACCCTTAAAAACCAAGCTTTTATTTTACCCCCATTCCTTGTAAATTAAGTTTACCATCATGTAATTAAATAATCATGTAATTAAAAATTAAAACCGCTCAAATTTCGAAAAATCCAAAATTATACTATGAAAATAATAATTTCTTTCTAACGAAAATTTGTTGGATCATTTTTATCGTCGCCGTTTGCAAAGTATCAGCTCGATTGGATCACGGGAACAGGGTTATGAATCGATCCAATGTTTTTTCGGCAGACAGATGCTACAAGTTAAAATAAAGGGAAGAAAAACTTGAAAATTAAAGAGCAATTGACTTTATTTGTAAAGTTCTTGAAAATTTTTTTTAATGATTTTCTATGCACTGAAATTAGATCTTGTAAATGAAATCGAATAATAACAAGTAAGAAAATTATAGTCGGTCTAGACTGAATATACGATACCCTATACCATGCGTTTAGAAACCCTATCTCTTAGGCCCAACTAACTGGACATTGAAAATAAGCAAAAACCAAATTTGAGTGGGATTTTTATTAATTTTTTTGGCTGCAGATATGAAAAAGTTCATAGCGGATGCTATATCTATAAAGGGACTAGGTCCAAAAGTGGACCGATCCTGATCATGTTTGGTAAAGTCTCTTGTATTTTCCAAAAATATGTACAAACAAAATTTGAGAAGAATCAGTGCAATATTTTTGTTTTTTAATAGATTTAATTGAAGATCGGGAAGCTGCTCTATATGGGGTCAAAGGGATCATTTTTGGACTACTCATTAGTGGATGTAATGAACGCATACAAACCCAATTTGAGTAAGATCTATATGACAATTTGGATCTTATGGCAATTTATGTCGATTTCATATGGGTAATTTGTATGGGGGCTAGGTCTGAACATGGTCCGATTCTCACCAATTTCAATAGCGTTCATCCCATGGTCGATAAAAGCTTATATACCAAATTTCATCAAAATATATTCATATTTGCGACCTGCAGTTTGATTACAAGCTTTACATGGACACACAGACGGACGGACGGACGGACGGACGGACGGACGGACGGACGGACATTGTTAAATCAACTCAGAAAGTGATTCTGATTCGATCGGTGTAATTAAAGATGGGTCTAGGTCAAATATTTTTGGTTGTTACAAACAGCAGCACAAAGTCATTATACCCAAACCACATAGTGGTATAGGGTATAAAAATGGAATTTAAAGCATCATTACTACACTAATTTATTTTCTTTGTACAGACATCTGTAACAGTAGAAAAAATTCTTTCAGCATCTGATAAATTTAAAATATTTTGTTAATTTTGCGAAGTTAGGAAATACCAAGTTATAATTAAAATTTTTAGGTCTACTTATTCATACCCTCCACCCCAGTTTGCAGAGCGTATACATAATTTTGTCATTCCGTTTTTAATAATTAGAAAGTGAGTCAACTTAAAATTTACAAATTTTCAGTAGAGGCAAAAACGGTTTTTTTTAATATTTGCTATAAAATTTAAAAACAGTTGTTTCGCTGTAAATAATAAGTATACAACAGTAGTTGTTTTTAGCGATTTTTGATGTGTAAACATCTATACGCGCAGGGGGGTAAATTTCTATTTCACAATACAATCACAAAAACAGCGTAACTCATATCGGTGTCAGCTGAAGCAGATAACGCTGGGTGACTTATGATTGTATTGGTGAAAAAATTTTGATATAACATTGTTTTTTATGCCACTTTTTTAAAAGCGTCATCTATGTATCACTTATATACGTTTATATTTGGATATTTTTAACGTTTTACAGCAAAGGGTTGTTGAATTAACTGAAACAGTTTTTGCTATAAGTGACACATAGATGACGCTTTCTGTTTGATTTTAAAAAAAGACATAAAAATCTTTAATTAGTAGATGTTTACACATCTTCCCTGTGATCGGACTCACATGATTTTTTTTTTTAGTGATCATCTAAAATAACAAGTTTTTTAGGTGCAACTCAAAATGTGTCTTTTTAGTGGATTCTAAAGAAGCTATTCATATAGCACAGAGCGGGTTACAACTGTATTTTTTTGCCAAAGACTAGAAAAACCGACGTAAGATTTTTACAATGGATAGATATGACCACTGTATATCTTTTTCTTGCAAAAAGCGAAAATTTAAAAATTTTGAGTTGACTCACTTTACAGGTACAGGTGCGATATATTTGTGATCGTTATAACAAGCGGAGTTGTTAAAGCGATGTGCGTCTGTGGAAATCACGATGACGGCTTCAATCGGGTAGCTAGGATGCTCGTTGGCATAAACAATGATTTACTAACATCCTGAGAAGTTTGCAATTTAAAATCGTCCAAATCGGTTGATAAGGTCCCGAGAATTGAATGAAGAAGTAAAAAAAAGTCTTGCAAAATATGATTTGTCTATGTTATTCTTGTCACGATCACTTCCTCAGGAGGATAACTAGGGCGCTCGTTTTTAGTAAGAATGTTTCTGTTTGAAAAATCATGAAAATCGGCTTAACGAGTCTCGAGAGATCACCGAAGGAGTAAAAAAAATTTAAAAATATATGTTACTGTATTGTTCTTGTAGTTATTCTAAATGTTGTATTAATGTCATTGTTGTGGTAATAATATAATAAAAAACTAACCCTTTGTACATTTTTTTTATCAAAACTGGTAGAAAAATTTAAAAGTTTCCATTGTTTTGGCATCATTAAAAATATTTGTTAGATCATTTTTGAAATTGCCACGAGCCTGCCTGCAAAGTTACAGACCGATTGGGTCACGGGAAAGGGGCTAACAATCTATCCAAAATTTTGTCGACAAGCAGACATTACGAGTAAATGTAAAGGGAGTAAATATTCATCAATATCTAAAGCAAATAATGCTGAACTACCTAGTTGTTAATAAAAAAAACAATGTTAATTTAAGAAAAAAAATTTGGTGTATTAATTTATTTAAAGAAAAACACAACAATAACTTTTGATGTTGTATTTTTTGTGTGCAATATTTTCCTATACCTACATACATATATCTATATATATAAAATTCATTTTCTGTTTGTTTGTTTGTTTGACCGCTATACAAATTTTTATTTTTCAACGGATTTCTCTGAAATTTGGTGCACACGATCTCCGTACTCCAGGAAAGATCGCCATATGCTTCATGCTGGCCACGCCCATTTTAACGCCAACTTTTTTATACAGTTCATTTTCTGTTTTTTGATATATTTGTTCGCTATACAAATTTTTATTTTTCAACGGATTTCTCTGAAATTTGGTACATACGATCTCTGACTCATACAATTCATATTCTGTTTTTTGGAACATTTGTTCGCCACACAATTTTTTTAAACGGATTTCTCTGAAATTTGCTATGCACAATATCTGTACTCCAGGGAGGTCGCAGTATGATTCTTGCCGGCCACGCCTACTTTTACGCCAACTTTTTATACAAAATTCATTTTCTGTTTTTTGGTATATTTGTTCACTATAGGAATCTTTATTTTTTAAGGGATGTCTCTGAAAATTGGTACACACGATCTCTATACTCCAAGGAAGGTCACCATATGCCTACTTTGCGCACACTTCTATGTATATAAAATTTATTTTTTCCTCTTATTTGTTTCTTTGTTTGATTGCTATACAAACTTTTTTTTTTAATGACTTTCTCTGAAAATTGGAAAACGTGATCTCTCTACTCCAGCGAAGGTCGCATTATAATCTTTCTTGCTACGCTTACCTTTACGCCCACATTTTATAAAATTAATTTTTTGTTTTTTGGTATATTTGTTCGTTATAGTAATTTATATCTTTCAATGGCTTTACCCGAAACTTAGTACATATTCCAGGGAAGGTAGCCATATGATTTTTACAGACCACGCCTACTTTTACGCCCACTTTTCTTATAAAATTCATTTTTTGTTGTGTGGTATATTTCTTCCCTATACAAGTTTTTTTTCAACAGATTTCTCTGAAATTTGGTTTACACGGGAATAACTTCACAGTGAACAAATCCCCAAATTTTAAAAATTCCTAATTTCTTTTTTAATGAAATAAAAAATTAACTTACTCCCCAAATTCATTCTTAAATTTTTACATATTTTTATTTAATGAATTTTGTTAAATATTTATTTCAGTGAAAACTTTCATACTGCTCTCAATATAAGTATGTCCTTCAATAAACGTATTTAAAATGAGTATTCTTTTCAATAGCATCATTTCGGTGAGCGGAAGCTACGCGACGGATGCGGACACGACGCGCTCGCGGAACATAGCTCAGCCAAAATATCGCAATGATCTGAAAAATATATTTTGGCGATTAAAATAAGTTGACGAGAACTGCGGCAGCACGGGTGTAGCCGCCAAACGCGAGGTGCTTCGCGCAGACGCGGACGCGACGCGCTCGCGAATACAGCTCAGTTAAAATATCGCAATGATGCTAAAAATATATTTTCACGATTAAAATAAGTTGACGACAAGTACGCGGCAGCACGGGTGTAGCTGCCAAACGCGCGTACGCGGACGCGACGCGATCTCGGAACACAGCTCAGCTAAAATATCGGAATGATCTGAAAACTATATTTTGGCGATTAAAATAAGTTGACAACAACTGCGCGGCAGCACGGGTGTAGCTGCCAAACGCGCGTCGCATTAGTTTTTAATTTTTGAAACTTCTTTGAATTTGACTTCTCTGCTCAATGATGATCACTTATTGAATGAAGTAATTCAATTTTTAAAAGCTCTGAGTCCTTTAATTTGCAAACGATTCCGTTATATTTGATGTTTATAAATAAACTTAAAAAAAAAGAATTTACTGCCCATACAAATTTTTTGGGAGAAAGTTCATTTTATTGGGGAATTTGTTCATTGGGACTAAGTACTTAGCGCCTGGTAAGCATAGTGAACCATTTTTCAAGTCAAATGCCTTTTTATTCCGGGCAAGACCGGGTAAAAACAGCTAGTTAATTAATAAAATAAGATACATATATTATATATTTGTATATTCATAATAACCGGATGTTAGAAATAAGTCAGTACATTATTTTATTTTATTTATATAAAATTCTCCAATATGTATTTTCTTTTAGGGAAAATACATTTCTTTTGCATTAACAAACAGAGTGTCACTTCATTTTGCTCAGTGTGAATATGCCACAGTAGATGATACCACAATTTTTGTTCTAAATAGCTTTGCAATAGTTATTTCTATTTTTACATGAATGTCAACATTTTCAATTAGATATAAAACACAACAACGTTAAAACTATACACTGGGCTGGTCTTTTATTTCATACGTTTTTCCATTACTCTTTTACAAATATTACCATAAGTTTGGCATATTAACTTTTTGTTATGTTTACAAAATAGAGTTACCGAGTTCATCAATGAGTTTTTTTGCTTTCAAAGCAGTTGTACATAGTTATATAAAATTATTATTCTGCTTTACCTACAAAATATCTGATTGCGATTATATATAATTTTTAAAAAATATTAATAATTACTAAAGCATTACTATCTTTAATATTAATAGGCAAGGCGATTTATTGTGACCGATGTCAGTTTTTCAGTTTTACCCCGATTTTGACAAAAAAAAATATCATTTCAAAGGTTAACCAGATTTACAGATTTTCATCGTCTGGCATATTTCTTGGAGTTATGATCGTTTAAAGTTGCTACTAACACATACGTAAAATTATACAATGCTATGTGTGTGTTTATTAAATTTGTTAATGTGCCTGTGTTATTGTATTTAGTTTGTTTTCTTAATTTAAAATGAGTTGAATAGTGAAGCATATCTTTAGGGTCTTTATTAAATGAAAAAATAAAATTTCCTAGAATTTGCACATTCGAGTGCAATTTCGAGTGCTGGAATCTGCTAGTTAAGTACAAAATTGCACCTTTTAAATTTTCCATTCAACTTTAAGAAAATTCACTTCTACAAATTGGATTTCAGATTTCCAATTATAAATTAAAAAATATCAATTGAATTTCAGAAAATCATATTAAAACGTTGGAAATAATAACTTGATATTTAGAAGACATCAATTAAATTTTTAATATATAAATTTTATGCTTTAAACACAAATTGTAATTCAGAAAACACCAAATATGTTTACGATTCAGGAGACATTAATAGCATTTCAGGATAAGAAAACATTAATTTAAATTCAATGCAGTTCAGAAAACCTCAAATGATATTTATGAATTGCGAACATAAAAATTGTTACATAAATAATGCGCAATTTGGTGAGCATGTTATTTATACATATATGTTTTTGCACAATTTTTTTGGATGAAAATTTGAAGTTTTTCAGAAAATAAAGGTAACAAATTATATAACTTAAAATTTTTGGGACACTTGGTTTTTTGCGTTTGGCATCCCTAATTTGAACCAGTGTTCAAGATGACTTCAAAATTTGACTTCATGGTAGGCAAAGCAAAACCCAAGAAATTAAAATTCGATAATAATTCACAGGTAGTAGTATTTGGAGTCAATAAATGAAAATATAAATTTATTAACATAATTTAATTCAAAATCAAAAGTTGGCTTCACTGGGTTAGAATTTGTATTGTATTGTATTATTTTGTGTTACCACAAAATCTAATAGTTAAAATTAAAACTCCCTTTTAATATGTAAAAAAAAAGAAATATTTTCCAAATATGGCAATATTTTAACAAAAAAAAAATTGAGAGGGCTTTTTTTGGCTATAACTCTGTTACTCCATCCGGCCTATACGGCTGCATTGAAGAATTATTTGGCAAGTTAAAAGAAACTATACGGCCATCTCCAATTGCCACGATTTAATGCGTAAAACCACCCTACACAACGCAATGGAGGTTAGGGCAAGTTATTTAATTTTCAAAAACTTAAACTAAATTAAACGAGAGGTTATGTTATATAATCAGAAACGCATGCATGCAACCACGATGGCCGAAAAGCAAACACCTAAACGTGTTTTCTTTTATCCGAAATTATAGAAAAGACGAAAACGATCTTTCCTCGTTAGAGCGCGAACTACTAATGTGAGAGAGCTTTATAGACCAACTCTTGAAATAAACAAAAATCATCTGTTAAGCGGATCAGCTCAAAGACAATCTAAAAAATTTAAAAAAAAAGGAAGCAACAGAATGCAGTTTAAGCAGATCTTTAATGTACATCGTTGGCAAGCACATAACATAATATAAATGTATATATGAGACACAGTTTATCGAAATCATTAAATTGGAAGAAAACGTACTTTTTCAGAAAAAAAATACACAAAAGATTGTCTTCAAAGACAATACACTGATTGACTTATGAAGAAACTACCGCGTGGGATATCTCTACCTTTTTGCTAAGGTTTTGACCCTGAATAAATAAAACCAAACAAAAGAAAACTAAAGGCGACAAAGTTTATAAATATAATATTTAAGTTAGAAACAAAATAATGAAGACAGCTCCGTAAATGAGAATAATAGCAGCTTATTGAAGACATCAATAATCATTTCATTGACATATATAATGTATCATATCGGTCCTAGCTTTGAGCCTTTGGGTACTCCATTAGATGATGGTATTTCATCGCTAAAGTTATTATATATCTTACTCAATATGTCCTATAGTTAAGGTAACTTTTGAAACACGCTAAACAGCTTCAACGAATTCCGTTTCTTTCTAAAGTTTGAATTAGTTTATCATGTAAAAGGGTTCCAAGTACTTTGCTAAAATCTATAAATAATGCAAGGCAGTGTGTATTTTTGCTCAGATGGGCATTGACATAATTAGAAAACTCTCCCAGTAGTTTGTTAATATTTTTTCCTTTTTGAAACCCAAATTGACTTGGATTAATAATTTTAAATGTTTCTTTAAACTTAGTAATTCTTCGTACAATAACTTTCTTAATAATTTTTTCAATCACCGATAGTATTGCTATAGGTCTGTAATTGTTCTAGTCCGATTTTGTTCCGCTTTTATATATTGGTCGAATTACAGAAGTTTTAAACAATTATGGAATTACCGCGCTATTTAAGCATGACTTTATTAGGGTTGCTAATACTGATGTCATAAATCTGGCGTTATTCTTAATGTGTTTTGGTCGAATTCCGTCCATTGCGACGCCTTTTTTGATATTGAGATTTTTTAATATTTTTTATATTTCTTCCTTGTTTGTAGGTGCAATGTACGTTGGATTAGTTATGATTGATGAATCGATATTTTGAGTGGTTTTAATTTTACAGTTATGGATAATGTTTTGTACATTTTCATTAAAGCTTTTCGCAAAGTTTTATACATTTTTTTTAAGTTTTCAGCTTTTCAAATTTTTTGTTATAATATCATCGATATTATTTGATTTTTTACCAATAATTTCGTTAAAAAGTCGCCATGTGATGCATATATTTTTCTATTTTCAATGAATTGATTTCTATAATAATTATTTTTGCACAAATATTTTTTTTTTATTTAAAAAATTTCTAAATTTGTTCTATTCACTTTCATGTTTTATTATTTTTATTGTTTAGCCATTTTTTTGCAAAGTTTATCCCTGACATTGCAATATTCGACTAATTCGTTACTTATCCATAGTATATTCCATACTTTACTGATGTTGATGGTTTATTTCAAAAAATTAACTAGCCATATGACAAGACAGAATATTTATTGATGGCTCTAAGTACAGTTTAAAGGCTCTTCTTTTGCATAATGAGAATGAAAAACCATCTATACCAATTGCTCATGCCAATAATATGTACAAAGGAAAATTACGAATCAATGATTGAAATTTTGACATTAATCAAATGCAACGATCATAAATGGAAGATCTGCGGTGAACTTAAGGTGTATGATTTAAATTTCTTTGTATGTATAGTATAGACCATCGTAAATAACTGTAAATTAATCTGCTTTAGGTCATTGGTTTGGTGACGGGTATGGAGGTTTTACAAAATATTTTTGTTTCCTTTGTCTATGGGATAGTCGCGCTACATGTCATCATTACGTCAGAACAGAGTGCCCAAAAAGAACAGGAAAACAAAACATTTCAGATAAACCATTAATTGATCCAAATGACGTTCTTCTTCTGCCGTTGCATATAAAATTGGGCCTTTGTAAGAACTTTGTCAAGGCTCTGAACAAAGACGGTGCAGCATTTAAATATTTGCTAGCGGTTTTTCCCTCAAATTTCATATGATAAAATCAAAGAAGACAAATCTGTTGGCCCTCAGATCAGGAAGCTATTGAATGATTGTAATTTTTCACAATGTTTATTGGAGAAAGAATATGCAGCTTGGAAATCTTTCAGGAGCATCGTGTACAATTTTCTTGGAAACAATAAGTGTGAAAACTACGGACAAATTGTTGCTGAATTATTGAAAAATTATCACGAATTAAGTGCACGGATGGATTTTCCTCATTCGAATTAAGATTTTTCTCCACAAAACCTAGGTGCGGGGAGCGACGAACAAGGGGAGCGTGCTCGCCTAGATTTAATGAAAATTTAAAGAAATTATCAAAGATTTTGGGACAAAAGCATGCTGGACTCTAATACGCGAACCCGAACCAACAAAGTACAAACGACGCACAGAGGGGTATTTTAACGATCTGGGCGGCCAAAATTATTTGAAGTAAATTTATAAAGCAAAATGTTAAAAAATGACTCGGTGAGGCGTAAAAAAATAATTGTCTAACATTTGGGGGTAGAGGGAACTTTGACAGCACTTGGAAGATAATACATCAAATTTTTCAAGTTGAAAATACTAGATATGAAATGTGTACTAAATGTATTATGTGTAATAAATGTATTACGTGTATTTAAAAGAAGTGTTTGGCATATTTAAAAAAAAATGTATTGAAACTAAAACAAAAACATATTTATTATATATTTGGTAACAACAATAAACAAAAACAATTCTTTTTTAAATAACTTAAAAATATTGTAGGCGTATTAGTAAATCACATACTTTGATTGATGGTATAAAAAGATCTTAAAAAAAAAAAATCAAAATTCAAAGGTTACAACTTATACATAATTGTTATTCAGAATTAACTTAATTATTCGGACATATGGCCATCACTTGAGCATGAAGTATTTTCGTTCATTGTGTCCGCCATATTTTCGTGGCTGTCGCTGTGATCTGTCGAAACAAGCATTTCTAAACATTTCTCTGTGAAAGGTGTTGGTAATTTTTTTGGCTTCGACCTAATGCCCGTTAGCAAAGGATCAGAAGTTAGCAGCAATCTATTTATAACATCCCTATTGCAGGCAACTCTTGAAAACTTTCGCGCATAGTTTTGACGGTATTGGCGAAAGTGTTTATATCTGGCCTCAGAGGCTTCTTCGGACAGCTGACCTAAAGGTAGTAGAGCTTTTTGAATCACCAGTTGTCCATGTATCAAAATTTTTCTGCATTGTTGGAGACATCGGGTACCAGTGGTACAAACTAACATACATTTTTGCTGTTTCGGTTTCATAGTTATTAAACTTTTCGCCGTCAATGTTATGGCCACTGGAGATTGCTTCTAAAATTATTTTTAAACTAAAAATAAGGTTTCGGTCAAAATCCGTAGTCTCTGCTGGCAAATCTGGATCGGAAAAAACGCCTGCTTGTGTCGCCGTCATTACTATTCCCAAATCCAGGCTTTGGAACGTCCACAATTAGTCCCATTCGGCATCAAAACTCTTGCTGCATCTTTGCTTTTTGGGTTTTCGCAACATCTTTTTCTATTTCGGTCCTTGTTTGCTATTTCTTCAGAGGAAGTTTACAGGACAAAAGCAAAATACTCTCAAAGAACCGAATTCGAGTGTGAAGCGTTGAAAGACCAAACGTTAGCGAGCTTTCGTCGATTTCACCGATTTTGTCCAAATTATTGAAATCTTTCGAAGCTTTCTTGCAAATATAGCACCTCATGATGAAGCTGGTGTTAGTAATAGCGTTACAAACTTTTGTGAGTACCAGTGTATGATGCACACTAATTGCAATTTCATTTAACTCAAACTCCGTTTGAACCATGGCGCTAATAGCGTTTTGAATGTACTGCACTTCTTGGTTTTTAACGTCTAACGACTCCTTCACAAATTGAATTCGTATCGGCCGACAGTAGCGTGGTGAAGATGGACTCGGGTTCTTCCAAATCACCTTTTCCATTGTTGTTGATAACAGTTGCAATGGGACAAGCGAACTTTGAAAAATATAAGCGTCCGAATCAGCATCGTTTTCAAAAGCTTGCTTGTATTCACATTGATTGGACCCATCGCAACCCCATTTATTAATAAGCCGCAAACTCGAAATCTCACCCTCTTCTAAGGATTCAAGTACTTTTTGAAGATACTGCAGAAGTCGAGTGGCCGTGTGGTTCAAAAGATCCTGTAATTTTATCTCAGCACAGATCGCAGTAATTTTGAAAGCCGACGTTGGAGGGTAACAATCTTTCTTAGCCTCTTGGAGATAGCTGTAGCAAGGGTAGTACTTACCGTGGCTCATCCTAACTACCTCGTACTGTTTTCGAAGTTATGTTTTTCAGTATTTCAGCAGCATTTCTCTTTCCGTCTGTTTCCAACTTGTTTTGCGCTTTGAGTTCTGTTTCCAACTTGTTTTGCGCTTTGAGTTCTTGCGGAGGACTCTTCGAAACGTTTAACTGGGCGCCCAGCACAACTAACAGCACTCGGTACCGAAAAATATCCCGTCATCCACGAATGATTATTTTTCATAAAATCATTGGGTTTTCTTTGGGCTTTAAGCCATTTTGCTTTAAATTCGCATTTTAATTTCTCAAAACTACTGATTACTAAAGCTCGCTTTTCTTTCGAAAAATAACCCAATTGCAGCTCACGATTTTTGGTATCGTCAATGTTAGCGTTTATTTCAGACAGATTGCTTTTATTGGTAATTTTCAGAACGTCTAGACGAACTGTGTACTTGATTTTCGAAGGACCTAAATTTGGAATAAATGTTTTTTTCAATATACAAAATAATATACAGTAAAGCAGCAGAAATTGTGATATATTTTTCCGCAGTAGGTAAATGGCTATAAAACACAAAACCGCAAAAACCCGTAAATTTTTTTCCATCTCACCAATACAATGTTTAAGATTACATTTAATCACAAATTGAAGTGGTGGTGAGTGGTGGGGCATAACTTTTTGACCAGAGTTCGCTTTTGGTACCCATTGAAATTTACAAAAATACAATATTTTTCAATGCTGCTTTACTAGTAGGAATTTACATTATTATTTTATTTAGCTAATTGGATTAAATAATATTTAACTGCTTTACAATTTTCCATTTTACTTATATGTTTCAACTGAATACAGCCTTCGCACAGACTGCTTAAACTTTTACTTTACTTGAACGCTACAAAATAGCGTGTAGAAAACGAATGTAAGCAAAAATGAATGAAAAAATAGCGGAATCTAGTTAAGCATATATTCTCTTTACCCTAAAATCGGTAATTATTAAAAACATTGACTTTTGAAAAATCGAATTTTGGCCGCCCAGATTGGTGGAATACCTGTCTGTGCGACGTTCAAATAATGCCATTCACTTTTGAAAATTTATTGATTTTTAACTAAACTAGTGATTTTTTTATTTAAAAAACGAATAAAAACATTTTTTTGTATCTCGAAAACCTGACGTGATAGAGAAAAACCAATTACAGATTCGAACTTAGCCCACCAAATTACCCTAGGAAACATATTTGGTTGCCCCAGTCCAAAACCTTGTTGACTAGTGTTATTACAATTATTTTCTATCTTTTCTAATTAGTTAGAGCGGGTTGGGTTGTTTTAGTGACATCGGTTTATTTCTAAAAAATGTTTAAATGGCATAACTAACCTTCTATCTATGAGTGTACCCTTAAAGTATTCTAGAGATATATATTCTTATTTTTTTTTTTTTGTCTATAAAGTTTTACTTTAAATCATGTGCACAAACTTGCTTCACCTTGGGCCATTATATACAACAACATTATGCTTTACTGCTTTTTGAAATTTCTCAACATTTTTGCATCTTATATTCTAGTCTCAGACATACTAGTACATACACACACATATGTACATACTACATATTTATAACAAGTTTGATGTAACATATGTTGCTGTAACTAAAACTGTGTTTCCAATTTTCTCCTTTACTGTATTCGTTATTTTTTTTCATATAGTTTTTCTTTAATGAAATTCCCATAAATCTCAGCTGAACTATGCTGAAAGTAATAATTACATACAAGATTGAATTTTAATTTAATCTTCCGTTAACATGCACCAGATTTTATTTTTTGTTCAGGATATTTTTTTTAAATAAAAGGAGCGTAGCAGATGAATATTTGCAAAACATGGTTATATTAAACTATTTAACTACGGAAATGTCAAGCAATTTAAAATAAAAAATATTAAATGGGCCTTGGCGTGATCCCATAAGTTATTCATGTGATTAGTCGAACAAAAAATGGTCGTAATCGGAGCAGTGTGCGTGGTATAGCCCATACACTGTAAATATATAATATCGTATAACTGGAGCACTATAAAAGGGCAAGCTTTGGTACTTTGTAAGAGTTCATCAGATATTAATGTGGGTAAAAAGATAAAAATGAGCAGAATAGGATTAGTGGGCATGGCGCTTCATATGCAAAAAAATTGTAGAATGAAAGCGACAGTCTTGAAACTTTTGACATGTACATTAATTACCAATGTAAATAGTCGTGAAAATATGGGCGGAATCATCAAATTCAAAAATTGCCGAGATAAAAAATCGCTAAAAGTGGAATAGCGAAAAATCAAAAATCGGCAAATTAAAAAATCGCTAATAATTAAAAATTCTGAAATTATATTCCTAATTACAGGCCAATCGTTAAGTGCTGCCGGATTTAATTTTGAAAAATCCATGTTCTTCTCATGGGCAGCGGAGTAGGAAAGCCGAATAAAAACCAAAAAGTATTGTATATCAGTCTCGATAAGTCGTAGCGAAGCGCGACAGAGCCTACTCGTTAATTAATATTTATGTAAAAAATACACAATAAAATTATCTATAAACAAAATATTTATACAGTGCGTTCATAAATCAAAATACATTTGGTAATCTGTGAGTCAATGTTCTATAAAATTTTAACTATGCATGCAATAATTATTACCTCTTTCTGTAACCTATAATATTAATAGGCTAGGCAATTTTTTGTTTATCCCGATTTTGACACAACGTGTATTATTTCAAATGTATTTCTTTTTAGTTGTTTTCCAGATTTCCAAATTTTTCCTTTATTTTGTGTAAATTGCATTTAAAGTTGCTACTAATACATACATAAAATTATACATATGCTATGTGTGTGTTTATTAAATTTGGTAAATTTTTTTTCTTCATTTACAATACCAATAAACCAAAAAAAGTGTTGGTTTGTGAATTGGCTAAGTTGACAAAATAAAGCTGCATAGAAATTGGACTCGATTTTCGAGCCCTGGAATCTGCTAGTTTATATTAATATGTTTTCTTTCCAAAAATAAACTTATATTAAACAAAACTTCGATTAATTAGAAATACCGCTATTAAAATTTCTTACATCAGAACACCTAGAATTTAAAGCGTTTTTCACAAGTGTAAAAAAGTCTTTGTTTGAGAAAAATAAACGCCCTTTTGATAAATATATACTTGTAATTATTTGAGAGTAGAATATTTTTTTTGTAAAAGCAAAATAATTTGGGGATATTTTTACACATTTTTTAAGAGGCATCACATCATATTCCAACAATTTTAATTAGTGTTACAAAAAAAGTTGGTTTTTCGACAAATATAGTGAAATTAGGGCAATTTTTTTTAGAGAACTTGTCAAAATGTTTGTTGAAGCTTTTCAGAGGTATATAGAATAATGAAAGGAAAATCCAATTAAGCCACAAAAAGAAGGATTTGACGCCAAATTTGTAGCAGAAATAAATATCGAAAATAGTGATGTACATAAGATCGAAACAAATCGTGTGTTCGATTATATTCAAAATCGCATACAATAAAAGTATTGAAAAACCCTTTTTATACCCTATACCACTATGTGGTCTGGGTAAATTGACTTTGTGCTGCTGTTTGTAACTACCAAAAATATTTGAACTAGACTCATCGTTTATTATACCGATCGAATCAGAATCACTATCTGATTCGATTTAACGATGTCCGTCCGTCCGGCCGTCCGTCTGTGTGTCCATGTAAAGCTTTTAATCAAACTGCAGGTTGCAAATATGAATATATTTTGATGAAATTTGATATATAAGCTTTTATCTGTGAGAAATTGGTGAGAATCGGTCCATGTTCAGACCTAGCCCCCATACAAATGACCCCTGTGAAATCAACATAAATTGCCATAAGATCCAAATTATCATATAATTCTTAGTCAAATTGGGTTTGTATGTGTTTATTACATCCATTAATCAGTAGTCCAAAAATGATCCCTATGGGACGACTCTTAGTCATATGCCCCATATAGAGCTGCTTCCCGATCTTCACTTAAATCTATCAAAAAACAAAAATATTGCACTGATTCTTCTCAAATTTTGTTTGTATATATTTTTGCAGGCTTTACCAAACATGATCAGGATCGGTACATTTTTGGGCCTAGTCCCCACATAGATAAAGCATCCGATATGAACTTTTTTAATATCTGCAGCCAAAAAAATTAACAAAAAAATTAATAATAAAAAAATAGGGTCTCTAAACGCATGGTATAGGGTATCGTATAGTCGGTCTAGACCTTCTGTAATTTCCTTACTTGTTATACCCTATACCACCATGTGGTTTGGGTATAATGACTTTGTGCTGCTGTTTGTAACAACCAAAAATATTTCACCTACGCCCATCTTTAGTTATACCGATCGAATCAGAATCAGTTTCTGATTCGATTTAACGATGTCCGTCCGTCCGTCCGTCCGTCCGTCCGTCTGTGTGTCCATGTAAAGTTTGTAATCAAACTGCAGGTCGCAAATATGAATATATTTCGATAAAATTTGGTATTTAATCTTTCGTCGGCCATGGGATGAACGCTATTGAAATTGGTGAGAATCGGTCCATGTTTAGACCTAGCCCCCATACAAATGACCCCTATGAAATCAACATATATTGCCATAAGATCTAAATTATCATACAAATCTTAGTCAAATTGGGTTTGTATGTATATATTATATCCATTAATAAGTAGTCCAAAAATGATCCCTATTGGATAACTCTTAGTCATAGGCCCCATATAGAGCTGCTTCCCGATCTTCACTTAAATCTATCAAAAAACAAAAATATTGCACTGATTCTTCTCAAATTTTGTTTGTATATATTTCTGCAAAATACAAGAGACTTTACCAAACATGGTCAGGATCGGTCCATTTTTGGGTCTAGTCCCCATATAGATATAACATCCGATGTGAACTTGATCATATCTGCAGCCGAAAAAATTAATAAAAATCCCACTCAAATTTGGGTTATGCTTATTTTCTATATCCAGTTAGTTGGGGTTATGAGATAGGGTATCTAGACGCATGGTAAAGGGTATCATATAGTCGGTCTAGACCGACTATAATTTTCTTACTTGTTTTTTATTAATTTTATTATAATTATTAGACTTTATATGTGACAATTCACCTTATTTTCTATTTTCCAAAAAAGTAAAAATAAAATCAATTGATAAAATCCGATTCACAAATTATTCGACATATAATTGGATGTCTTGCTAACAATAACTGAGAGTTAGGGAATATATGTGTATACTGCCTTAAAGCAAGGGTTGCCAGACCTAGTTAGTTTTTTTTAATGCCTACGGAAAATATTTTAAAATAAATATTACGAAAGATATCATGAGCTGACATATATTAAAGAACAGCCTTTAAACGTACTAATAGGTAACATAATTGAAATGCTTAAGTTTGCTACTCTGAGAGATTTTCTGAAAAAAAAATATCTTATCAACACATGATAAAATGTATACAAAAACTGCTAAATTAGGAAAACAGTAAATGTTTTTAAATGAAAAAAAGCTTTTAATATGGATTTATCTTTATTAATTCAAATTTAAAGCTCTTGTTGGAAAAAAATTTTGAAAATATGTATGATTGGTTTTTCCTTTATTTATTTATTTTATTTATTTTTTTATTTGGTTTCCTGCGCAACAAGACTAAGAGTCATATAATTAAAGTACGGGATCGGTATAATGTTATACAGTATTTAATGAAAATATTACATAATTTATAATAAGACAACAAAAATTATTTTTCATATATTCAAAACAAAGCAATGTTAAAACAATATTTAAATGGTATTGAAAAATTGTTCCCTATATAGTGACATAATTTTGTATAAATAGCAAGGTGCCTTTTTGAAAAATATATATTTTATACCCTCCACACCATTATGCAGAGGGTTTTTATAGGTTTGTTCTTCCATTTGTAATGCATCGACCTAATTTTTTATGAGACCCCAAAGCCATGTATTTTCTCAATCTTTATAGCAAGGCAAGTTGATTTAGTGATGACCGTCTGTCCATCTGTTCATATGTCTGAGCAGAACATAATCGCTTACTAACATCTCAAAGGAGTTGCTATTTAAAATCATCAAAATTGGTCAAAAGCCTCACGCGACAT
Source organism: Cordilura impudica (assembly GCA_963682025.1). Classification (NCBI taxonomy): domain Eukaryota; kingdom Metazoa; phylum Arthropoda; class Insecta; order Diptera; family Scathophagidae; genus Cordilura; species Cordilura impudica. Next base: position 75,290,532 of record OY821518.1, read on the forward strand.
GAAAAAAATGTGGTAAAACGCTTTAAAAAAATCGTTTTTTAATGTGTTTGTTGTTTCTCTTAAGATATATGTATATTGTAATTTTTCTCATTTTGTGGTCGAGATAGTTCTGTCATTCGCTTCATGAGGGTATATGTATGGTTATACTACACAAATATTTTCCTATAGTTATCCCGATATACTAAGTTCACTTATCGCCAATATGAAGAAAAACAAGTAAGAACATTTTAATCTATATTGGGACTAGGTCAAAAAGTTTACCGATCCTGAGCGCATTTGGTAGAGTTACTTATACTATGCAAAAATATATAAAAAAGACCAATTTGAGAATAACCTGTCCAATATTTTTGTTTTTTGATAGATTTATATGAAGATTGGGAAGCAGTTAAGAATTGTCATATAAGGATACACACAAACCCAATTTGACTGAGAGTTATATGATAATATGGATCTTTCGGCAATTTAAGTCGATTTCATAGGGGTCATTTGTATGGGGACTAGGTCTGAACATGATCCGATTTTCAACAGTTTCAATAGCGTTTACATTATCATCATCAAAATATATTCATATTTTCAACCTGTAGACTACAAAGTTTACATGGAAACACAGATGGACAGATAGACAGACGGACGAATGAACTGAGAGATAGACGGACACCGTTAATAGACTCAAAAAGTGATTCTGATTCGATCGGTATATTAAAATTTGGATCTAGGTCAAATGTTTTTGATAGTTGCAAACATCAGCACAAAGTTATTATACCCTGAGCGCATAGTGTTCTAGGGTATAATAATATTCCTAAATAAAGTTGCTATTTTTTAAAAAGTATCCTTTTTAAATAAGTACCCTTTTTTAAAAGTTATCTCTTAAAAATTACTTCTTTTCTGAAAAATACCTTTTTGAAACTCTTTTTTTTCAACTCATATGCTCTGTCCATCCATTCCCATTATCCAATTGATCTGAAACTTGGCTCGTTGTCTCGTTGCGACCACATATTAATTTTGGGCTAGTCACGCAGAGTCACAGACACGGAGTAATTTAAATGTCATTTCCCCTAATCCGATCTATCTGAAACTTGGTCCATACACTTGCTTTGAAAAAAACATTAGCTTTGACTTAGTCACACACAGTCACGCATGGTCACGCACAGTCACGGAGAGATTTAAAACATTTCTATTTCATCCAATCAATCTGAAACTTGGTCGATATACTTGCTGTAAAAAAAAAATTAACTTCGCACAGTCACGCACAGTCACGCACAGTCACGGAGTAATTTAAACCCAATTTCCCCTCATCCGATCGAACCGAAACTTTGTCCATAGACTTGTTGTGGCCAAAGATTAATTTTATGATAGTCACAGAGTCATTTAAACCCCATTTCCCCTCATCCAATCAATCTGAAACTTGGTCCACCGACTTGTTGTCACCAAAGATTAATTTTAAAATAGTCACGCAAAAGCACACACACAGTTACGGAGAGATTCAAAACTCATATACATAAGGAAAGAAAGAGTTTTAATATAAACTTTTCTTACAAAAACTACAGTTGCTATAATAAAAAGTACCCTTTTTTAAACAGACCGTGTTTTTAAAGGACGGTTTTTAAAAGGTACCCTTTTCTAAGTAGCCTTTTTATAAAGGAACCTATTTTAAAAAAGTATCTTGTTTTTAAAAGGTACCCTTTTCTAAGTACCCTTTTTAAAAAGTATCCAATTATAAATACACTTTTTTAAATTACTTTTCATTTAAAAAAAAGTACCCCTAAAAAGTACCCTTTTTTTAAAAAAGTACTATAAAAAAGAACAATTTTTTAAAGTCCCTTTTTATGAAAAATGCTATATTTCTGTGGTCACAAGCGATAAGCGCCGACTTAAGAACGATTTGAGTGGTATCATATTCTATTGAAAATGCTTTACAGTTACGTGAATACGTGCTTAATAAAAAGTAATTAATGAAAATATACTGACCTTAGTCGTAATGAAGCCCCTTCACATTTATATAAAAAGTTAGTTTTCTCAAAAGCATGATTTTCGACTTAGGCGGTTAATGCTTGTGACCACAGATTTTTAAAAAGTAAATTCGTTTAAAAAATTACAATGAAAGCACCATTTATATCAAAAAAAAAACACGAATCATGAACTTAAAAAAAGACACGGACAAAATAATAAACACCTGTTGCAGAGTTGCAATAAATTGAATAAAAAAGTGTTGAAGATATTGTTTTATATTAAATGTTTTGCATAAAATTATATGATTTTTTTTAATATTTTGGAATTATCACATGACTTCTAATATATCAAAACATTCTTTGGGGATCAAATTCTGCTCTTGTAAGTGAATAATAATGCAATTTTACAGATGGTAATTTATAGAAGACACGATCATGGTTTTACATAATTGTAAATGGCCAAAAAAAGCAACTAACTTAAAATTTAATTGGTATCCGAATTTTAAGTATCACAGTTGAATTTAGCACTCTTACATGCTTTGATTAATATTTGTCTTTCAAACTAGCGATTTTTTGTATTTATTTCGGGATAGAGTTAAAACAAATATGGCAATGTGGCCTAAACTAACATGATATGTGGAGTATAATGACCACTAAGCAAATGCCACAAATATGACGATAACAACAACACCAATTACAGCTATGACACAACAATTACAAAATTTAGAGAAACGAATATAACAAGAACAACATAGGAAAATCAAAAGCTTTTTAGATTTTCATTGATTGATATCTTGGGACCAATTTTGATGATTTTAAATAACCTACCTGGTCAGCACGTCAATGAATCATTTTCACCACAAATGTATATGTCAGATGACCTATTATATATATATATATATATATATATATATATATATATATTGATTCCTATAATTCTGACTTGGAACAATGGGCCGTAAAGTTGACCTATTGATGGCATTATTCACACAGACGGACAGGCGGTTAACACCAATTCCGCTTGCCCTAATTATTACAATCAGAGTAGCAAACTTATATATACCCTCCGCAAACTGGCATAATTTTGGCTATATAATGCTTATTATGTCTTTCTTTTAATATTTTAATTTTTTTAAATGGACTTTCTGTCAGAATTATGTTCAGGTTGCCCTTAAATTATTTAAAACTTATCTCACCTCAACAAAATAGCGTATAATTAATACATAATTTAGCATTAAGTATACGCTGGCAAATTATTGTCACAATTTTTGATATTCTTAAATCTCATTATCAACCCTTTACATTTTATTTTATCGCATTTTATAAAAATATTTTCTGTATTAATTGAAATTTATAACATTTGTTATTTTTTGTAAAACGAATTAACACATACGAGTACATTCTACGCAAAAGTGTTACATTAGATATACAAATTGTTGCCTGTTTAACTTTGCATGTTCAACAAATTGTATTACGAGCTTAAGCAGTACCAACAACTTGCAACAAATAAGGACAACAACGCCAAAAACAATTACAGAAAGTATACTAACCATTTAACAATACGCTCTATGTTCTGTGTTCATGTTAAACTCTGTATTGTGTATGTACGCGCACAAAAATACGTAGTAGACGTAGTTGACGATGCTCCACTAGAGTGAACTTTACAAATGTCATTTCGTATGACTTTTAGCATGTTGCACATACACAACACAAGAAACAACAATGTTAACTGTAAAAGGAATACATAACAGTGGCGGGAATTGGAAATGTGGAGTTAAAATAATAACAACACAACATACAACACATGTGACGCGGTATGAACTTTACATTATGCGGGTCTTTGACAGAATACACTCGCTCATGCAAAAAAAAAATGTAAGTTGTCCTTTCGTTTTTTTAACGCAGCCCCAAAGTGGACATGTAATATTATTTTATTTCTGTTGTTTTTTGGTTTTGTTGTAACTACTTGTCGTGTGACAGCCACTTGTGAGTAACTACATTTTTATATTTATTTATATTTACGTTGTTGTTTTTTTATTTTTTTGCTTTAACTGGGTTTATTTATATAATTTAGTACGCTTACTGTGAGCTACAAATAACTTGACTGGTTTGATTTGTCCCCTTTTTATTTGATTATGGAGTGGTAGTTTAAAGAAACTATTTGCAGATTTTGTAGTTATATTAAGTATGTGCTTTTGTGTGTTATCCCATCATATCTTTTTAGCAAAATTCTAACCTAACTTAAACCAAAATGACAAGAGTCTCTGCCGAAAGATCTCAATACAGTTAGGTCAGATCAGTGTATCATTTAGCTAGTCAATAAAATTATAAATAAATACCAAAAGAAATATATTAACTCATATAGTTCTCTTTTAAAACTCTATTCTTAAGTAGCTGTGCTCCGAAAATAAGTACTGTCTAAAGTTCATGAATTTATACTATTAATTGTAAAAGGGTGTATTAAGTTCGACTCAAACAAACATATATTTTTCCCTACAGATATTGTTACTTTTTCTTACCCTTTTAAGCTATTGTTATACCATTAACTTGGTCAGGATTTTTTTTATTTTTTTATGTGAAAACATATACGAGAAAAACCCGTCAGTACGTTGTTTACAGTAAAGGTTGCCTTGACATTTAACTCACGATAACAACAGCAACAAAAAAAAAAAACAAAAACAAGAAAAATAACAAAATATCAACAGGACATTCAGTCATTTATAGTTGTAATGCTTGGTATTGCGTAGCGTTGCATGTTCATTGGTCACTTTTGGACCGTTTGGTCCTTTGTCATTTTTTAAGTGACATTTGTTACAGTTGATTTTTTCTTTATTTTCCCATTTCATGACATACACACAATTCCACATACACTTATGTATGTCCAACAATTGTTTTGGAGAGTCAGTTGAATACATTTACAGTGTTGTGTCATTTTTACCCATTTTATTCAATTGTTTCAAACATAATCATTTTTTGCGTCTCATTTTTTTATTTGATTTTACTTGTTTTGTTTTTCCACTTTACACTTCAACAATTTTGGTTATTTTGTTGTTCTTTATTCTCCTTTTGCATAGTTTGATGTATGATAAGCAATAAATATGTCTGATGTTTTGAGTAGGCTGTTTAAATACAATAAAAGCGAAAAAAAAAATCCAAAATAAATAACTCCTTTTTATATTTGACAATGACTTCATGTCGTTATTTATATTTATCAGGTAATTTTTTTTTCATGTAAACTTAAGTAACAATGACTCAAGGGCTCGTTTTTTGGAAAAAAAATATATTGTTCATGTATTAAATTATTGCTGCCGTTCTCGTTATCTATATTTTAACTTAAGATAGTGTTTCATATTATAAAATCTATACCGCTTAAAATAAGTCAATGCCCAGACATTTTAGATTAGATTTGATTAGATTAACAAGGCTTTACTCACTGCGACCAATTTGATCTGTTGTGCAGCCCATGGTTGACCTAAAGATTAAGGATCCAATTACCCAATTAGGCATGAGATACCATATATCGCGGGAAATTCAGTGTATTCTCCAAGTTCAAGAGTTAGGATTCTTTTACCGCTAAGTTTTGGACATTTACAGAGAATGTGTTCCGCTGTATCCGCCCCCTGTCCGCAGAACGTACATGTGTCTGTAACAGACTGATCTTTCATTCGTAGATTATATCTAATATTACAGGTAAAGTATCCCGTCAAAGTCCTTAAGTCCTTCTTATCAAGGGAAAGTTCTCTTCCGACTGAACACTGTATGGAGTTATAAATCTCATAGCTTGCCGTTGGTCGGAACTTTTGTTCCAGTGTTCGTCAATTTATGATTCCTTCCTCTCCTTCATTTTTTCCTTAATGTATCCTATTGGAACACTACAGAATGGTTCCGACCGATGAAATGACGATGGGCCCATCGATTGACTAGGACATCTGGCCTTTCTTTGCGCTTGCGTCCTTCGTGTTCCGGAATCTAGCATAGTGCAATTAAACTGTCACATATATAGCGAAGACTTCTGGACGAAAAATAGATAGGTATTTTCCCATGGGTAAGGCACGTTAAAAATTGGGACCGAATATGCCCACGCTTGTGTCCCCATTTGATTGCTTTGAGCCATCTGTGAACTACACACGAGAACCCTGCTCTAATTCACAGGTTATACTGGACAATAAGCTCCGTTCCAATATCTTTGCTTAAAATTTTCTAATAAATAACTTTCTTGGTAGCATTCTGTCTGTGACCCTCTTTAGCGGGTTGTTGGTGAAGAGTCTTGCAACTCTGATATCAGCGTTTAGGTAACCTTCCTTCATATTACCAAAATCCTGAAGTCGTACGGCACTCATACACGCATATTCGATGATGATGACCGGTGATATTAATACAGGCAATGCGGTACACATTGTTCACAATTACCATGCTCAACCTTTGGCCACCATGCAAAAGCAGAACAAGTAACCATTGGTTTCACAATAGTCCTAAACGACCAATAGATCATGTGGGGTTTTATACCAAATAGACTTTGAGTCATGGCCTTTTGGGTAATTTGATCTAAGTGGTTGTTCCATGTGAGGGATTTATCCAGCGTAACCCTAGGATATTTGACTTCGTCCGAGAACCTTATTGTCAAGCCGTTCTGTCTTGGTTTCACAAGGTTGATATCGGTCTATACGATTTAGGTAACTGTTCAGATTTCCTGCCTACCTTGGTATAAATATTACTTTTTCGTCTCTCGAGATTGATGGGACAAAACCATGTAGAAAAGTAAAATTTAAAAATGTGCACAAATCAACTTGAATAGGAAGTACAAAAGACGGGACATAACCATACTATCAGATAATCAAGCTGCTATTCGAGCACTAAGCTCCTATGAAGTGGACTCCAATTTAGTATGAGACTGTCTACGGAAACTGAATGAGCTAGGTAAACACAACAAGGTTAGTATTTGTTGGGTCCCGGGACATATTGGGATTCAAGGTAATGAGCAAGCTGATGAACTTGCCAGAGGGGGAGCTTCCACAAAATTAATAGGGCCGGAATCGTTTTGTGAAATAAGAAATGAAGTATGGGAAGGCGTACTCAGGAAACATAAGAATTATGTTCGGCGGGAACTTTTTTCGGGCCACTTGGGCTTAAAGCAATCCAAACTCTTGTGGGCTAGCTACAAAAATAAGACATTTGGGTCATGAATTGAGTTGTCGAAGAACGCAATTAGAATACTAACGGGTATTTTAACTGGTCACTGTAGGCTCAGGGAACATCTGAGCAGGATAGGAGTCGTAGAAAACCTCATGTGCAGATTCTGTGATGAGGAAGACGAATCACCGGAGCACATACTTGGGGATTGTGGAGCATTAATGCATAAAAGAAAAAAGCACCTGGGCTCTTTCCAAATACTAGGTAGTGACATAAAACTACTAGAACCAACCAACATCCTCGAATTCCTGGGGGCTTCAGGGTTGAATTAGATTTTATAGGAACAACCTATTAGCAGAGGGTAGTACAATAGATCAGTGGTCGCAGTACTTCAAATACCTTTTTATACAATACAATACAATACAATACAAGATTTAAAAAGTCTATTTTAGTGTCCATACATTCGAATTTAAAACTTTTTTGCTACAGCAGACCCCGCTTAACTAATAATTATAACTAAAATATTAATAGGCTAGGCGATTTCTTGTGACCGATGTTTTGTTCTACCGTTTTATACCGATTTTGACCAAACATATGTTATTTGAAAGGTATTTATTTTTAGCCGTTTTGCAGATTTACAGATTTTTAAGTATTTGCCTTTATTTTGAGTAAATTGCATTTAAAGCTGCTACTAACACATGCATAAAATTATACAATGCTATGTGTATATTTACCAAATTTGTTAATGTGTTTGTAATAATAATGAATTTGTTTTTTGTGTTGATTTGTGAATTGAGTATAATTGATTAGCATACTTTTACGGTCTTTATTTAATGAAAATATAATATTTTCTAGAATTTGCGCTCGTATTTCGAAAGCTGGAATTTGATAGTTGTTGTAATTGATCGTTCATAGTTGGGCTGAATGTATTTATATAGAAAATATGGTATTTTTGTTGATATAATTTCATGATAACCACCCTTTATACCATTAAAGAACATATATTTTTAAAATTTTTTATTTTTAGCATTTCGAAGAAAATGTTGTCTCTATACCACATTTAAATAAAAACAATCCTACTGAATTTTAGGTATGCAGCTGAAGCAAACATAATAAACTTCGAAATGTTGTCGATATACTGGCTTCGTACACTTTGACGAAAAAAAGGGGTCCCGCACACTTTTTCATTTCGTAGGCCGCATAGCATACAAAAAAAAAACGAGGAAAATAGTACGAAATTAAGATGGAATTCGGCAAAATGGAAACGAATATCAAATGTTATTTAGATCAAAATCACATTCATTGGTTTGCCGAAAAACGATTCCATGGTCGAACAAGCGCTGCATTGTTTGATAATGTGGACATTACTCATTCGATTTCCCACATATGGGCCAACTAATGTAGAAGATAATGAACGTAGACACCATTTCTTTTGATACCATAGACTTCTCTGCAGATGCCATAAGCTGCCAATGCGGTCATTTTGATATAAAATGAGTAACCATTTGATCCATTCAACAGACGCACAGTGGCGCCTTTCGCCAAAAATAAAAAAAATTTGTAGAAACTTTCAGTAAAATCAATGACTGTATAGGATAGAAGATTTCTCACAGATTAAAAGTCAATAAACGGTTTTAAATTCAAATAAAAATCATGGATGATAAAGCTCCGCAAAATTGGAATTATTTTAGCTTTTAGAAAAAGGCGCACAATTTTTTGAAAAATATCCTCTTTCAAATCAAGTTGTAGGTAAACTAGTTAACCGATTATAATACGTTTGCTGTCGTTTGATAGGTATTTTTATTTTCTATAAAACAAAATAAAAAGGGTGTTATTGGGCCATTTACTTTTCCTACAGTCTCACTTTTTCAAATATACTATATTTTGGTAGTTTTTTCTACTTCGATAGAATGGAACTAAAAATTGTTAAATATGTTTACTTAGCTATTTACTAAAATGGTTCACTAATACAATACTCTAACTAAGTAAAGTGAACTTGGCTGCATATACTTGCCAGTCTGCACGCAACATCCATAATGTTGTAGAAATATCTTGACATACACTGGATATATGCGTAGACGTGTTTTGCCATAACTAAGTGAAAAAAATCGATTTTATAGATATATGGCATATTTTAAAGGTTATAAAATACAAAATATTATCCAATTTTTGCAGATTTTTATTTTATTTTTCACAATTTTATTTTGTGGTTGAAAACAGAAATTTTAATTTTTTTCACATTTTATTTTGATTCTGATAAGATGGCGAAGTGTTTTTAAGAAGATTGATATTGTTTTGTAATCTTTATCTATTGGCAATAATAAAAACAACGAATTCTGGAATGCAATGACCATCAAAATTTTGTTAATGAATTATTTTTAAGCGACCCATAATTTTCAGTTGTCAAATTCTGTTAATAAATTCAGTATAATAAGAAATTTACACTCAAAAATAAAATAAAAAAAAAAAAAAATTGCTCGAGCTAAAGGTCGAAATTTACAATGTAAATTAGAAACTTTTGAACTGATTCGATATAAAAAAATGAAGTTAACATAATTAAAAATTTACACTTAATAGTTTAAAATAACGAAAATTTGCTGGCCCTACCTGCACTATTTTTTGGTGGTCATTGAATTCACCATTTCTCTACAGTTGATAACATTTAGGATAACTGCCAATATCCTGAATGTTATAAACTCTAAAGAAATTGTAAATGGACCAAAGTTTGATGATTATGCATCGAAAACTACCCACCTTTTGGCTCAAATGTACCCTGAGAAGAAACATACTCCTGCCGTACATAAGATTTTGGCTCATGGAAAAAATGTAATTGAATATCAATGGCTACCAATTGGAGATATGTCAGAAGAAGGCCAGGAATGCAAAAAAAACTAAAAAAATTTGGATAGACGAATAATTGCAAAATTTCCTGCATTAGACAGAATGAAAACCTTTCAATATGTTGGCGGCCTGTTCAGATCCTCTAATTGCATCACAAAGACATGTAAGATCTCGAAAGGACTTGGAAAAACATAATTATAGATCCAATTTGTTAAGTCTATTGGATATCGCTCCCAATGTTAAAGACTATTTTAAAGAGAACTAACTAATAAATAAAATTATACTAGTTTAAAAAAAATATACCAAATAACTTAATATCTATAGCATTAATATATAAATATTAATAACATTTCAAAAATGTGTATCTGTAATATTTATCAAAAATTTAATATTAGCTTAACATGTTATATCTGTGGTTTTCTAGAATAACCGCATATGTCATAAAATCAAAATGTTCAGGAAATCTAAAAAACGTTATATTTGAAATTATGGGCTCGGTATAAAGTTTTTAGGACTTTTTATTTAACAGTCCTATAGATATGGGCAATAAATATTTTATAAAAAATTTTGATCCTAGAGAAGGACGAAAAACAATATGTAAATTACACTTACACACAACTTATGTCGACAAATGTCGTTTTCTTTGAAAAAAAAACTACCAGTGCAACTATACATTTAGACATAAGTTGTTGTTGATTGAAAAATTGATTATTTTTTTTCATCAACAGAAAGTTGACGGGACTTAGGGTGAGAATATAACAACGTATCAACAATAAAGTGACAACAAATAACTGAAATAAACACAACAGTTTTTATAAGGGGTTATAAACTGAAAAATAATCCAAAATTATTTTGGATTTTTTTTTTTCATTAATAACAACCTATGTCGCTATGTGTTGGTTTGTGAGAAAATAATTTGTCAGTGATCAAACGTAGGTTGGCATACGTCGTTAGTGCTGCCAATTAATTTAATAAACATTTAAGTAACATCGTTATTTAAAGAAAAAGCTCAGAAATGGTCAATATTTTTTTTTTTTTTTAATTAAACACATGTAAAGAGCGTTAAAAATTATTATATTTGGCACCGTTAACTCAAAATTGACAAAAATGGACATATGCGGTTATTCCAGAAAACGACATATATTAGAGTGGTATTTTTTTTCTTCTAGACTTTCAGATTTAAACAATATGTATTGTGAAATAATAAATCTTTTGAGTGGTGAATTAACAAAATTTCATTGCGAAATTTGAAATTTTGAGAACTTTGGTTGCTTTTCTCTATAAAAAAAATCGGAAAACTAGTTCCGAAAGTGGTCCGATTTCATTAAAATTTTACAGTATTTTTTTGCACAATTTTTGTAAATTTTTTAAATAAAATACAGAAATTAGCAAATTTGGCATATTTTGTAGCATTTTAACCAAATTTTGACTAGGTCCAAACGTGGACTGATTTCAAAGAGATTTTATAGGTCTTATCGCTGTCCTTGTAAACCATTATGATTTAAATTTCATCGCAACAGAATAAAATTTGCTACATTCAGTGGAATTAAAACCAAATTTTAAGGAAAATTTGTACGGGGACTAGGTCCAAACATGGGCCGATTCCAACAAATTTAAGTAGGGTTCGTCTTTAGGTCAAAAACACTTAAGTTCCCAATTTTAGCACAATATCTTTATATTTGCAACATGTAAAATTAGCACCAAAATAATATTCAATTTTGATAGGTTATGTTGGACCTAGCACACTTCGCCTGCACTCATTTTAAAGGTAAAGAAGTCATCTTTCAAAATCGTTTCTAACTTTTAAAATATCTTTATTAGTTTAAAAGTAATAATTTTTGCAACGAAAAAAGTCAAAAGGCCCCTCTGTGCGATGCCTCCTTGTATTGTAACATAATAGCTTCGGATTTCACTGATCCGCCTTAAAATGTTTTGTATAATATCCGCTGGAAAGTAAGTTTAGACATTGTTTTTTTTTCTTAGCACGAAGCATATTGAGATCCAGTCTTCGTGAAATTCAAATAACAATGAAAGAAGAGGGTGAGAGTGATGTTTTCTCATTTCTTAGACAATATATATTTTATTGGACTGAGTGGTACCAACCAACGCCAGACACTTTACTTCGTTCAATGTGGTAAAAAAAATTATCAGCGGCAATTGTACGTCCACTATTTGCGAGTTTAAACATAAGAGTTTCGTCCTTGATTTACGTCACACTCTTACTATCAACCTGCGTACAACTCTCCCTGCAATGGATATTTGGTCTTAGAATCGAAAGCCCACCAAAAGCCCAAGTTTTGCTTTTTTATAATATGGGAATAATTGCTCATCATATGTAATATTTTCAGGCAGACTATAATTTTTGGTGAGCTTTTCAGTCAAGAATTTCTTTTTTATATTGGTACAGCTTTGCTATCGCACAAGCAATGTAAACGTATTCAAAACGAATGTATCGTGTCAGTGCAATGAATCATTAATAAGGCGTCACAGCTCTAACTATGGGTAGGCTATCTGAATGCCACAGAACCTGCGCCTTTTGCATATTATAGTGTGTAGCACCATAACACTTTCGGTCACATTGTTCCAAACTTTTCGTTTTATACTTAGATTAGATGTATTCCATTTTTTACAAGATATTTTCTATAAATATTTGTTTTATTGCTTATAATAACGGGTGATTTTTTTGAGGTTAGGATTTTCATGCATTAGTATTTGACAGATCACGTGGGATTTCAGACATGGTGTCAAAGAGAAAGATGCTCAGTATGCTTTGACATTTCATCATGAATAGACTTACTAACGAGCAACGCTTGCAAATCATTGAATTTTATTACCAAAATCAGTGTTCGGTTCGAAATGTGTTTCGCGCTTTACGTCCGATTTATGGTCTACATAATCGACCAAGTGAGCAAACAATTAATGCGATTGTGACCAAGTTTCGCACTCAGTTTACTTTATTGGACATTAAACCAACCACACGAATGCGTACAGTGCGTACAGAAGAGAATATTGCGTCTGTTTCTGAGAGTGTTACTGAAGACCGTGAAATGTCGATTCGTCGCCGTTCGCAGCAATTGGGTTTGTGTTATTCGACCACATGGAAGATTTTACGCAAAGATCTTGGTGTAAAACCGTATAAAATACAGCTCGTGCAAGAACTGAAGCCGAACGATCTGCCACAACGTCTAATTTTCAGTGAATGGGCCCTAGAAAAGTTGGCAGAAAATCCGCTTTTTTATCGACAAATTTTGTTCAGCGATGAGGCTCATTTCTGGTTGAATGGCTTCGTAAATAAGCAAAATTGCCGTATTTGGAGTGAAGAGCAACCAGAAGCCGTTCAAGAACTGCCCATGCATCCCGAAAAATGCACTGTTTGGTGTGGTTTGTACGCTGGTGGAATCATTGGACCGTATTTTTTCAAAGATGCTGTTGGACGCAACGTTACGGTGAATGGCGATCGCTATCGTTCGATGCTAACAAACTTTTTGTTGCCAAAAATGGAAGAACTGAACTTGGTTGACATGTGGTTTCAACAAGATGGCGCTACATGCCACACAGCTCGCGATTCTATGGCCATTTTGAGGGAAAACTTCGGAGAACAATTCATCTCAAGAAATGGACCGGTAAGTTGGCCACCAAGATCATGCGATTTGACGCCTTTAGACTATTTTTTGTGGGGCTACGTCAAGTCTAAAGTCTACAGAAATAAGCCAGCAACTATTCCAGCTTTGGAAGACAACATTTCCGAAGAAATTCGGGCTATTCCGGCCGAAATGCTCGAAAAAGTTGCCCAAAATTGGACTTTCCGAATGGACCACCTAAGACGCAGCCGCGGTCAACATTTAAATGAAATTATCTTCAAAAAGTAAATGTCATGGACCAATCTAACGTTTCAAATAAAGAACCGATGAGATTTTGCAAATTTTATGCGTTTTTTTTTTTAAAAAAGTTATCAAGCTCTTAAAAAATCACCCGTTATATTAAATATTTGGTGTGAAAAAATTCTTGAATACCTCAATTGGAATACAGTGTTATTTCATTAGTCCAACTCGAAAATGCATAACATTGTGTTGACGCAAGCGAATAACACTATTCGGTAGACTTTTTCCCTTTTGCTCTTTACGATAGAAATAATTATCATCATAATGAGGTGAGAACTCTGCTTTATGTACGGGTATTATATAGAAATGATTGAAACTAATATGCCAACATACGCTGAAGCCTATATAGGTATTTCCAAACACGAGGCATAATGCACCAAGTAGTGGTTTAAAGACAATATTCTTACTATCGTAGAGTGAAACTTTTGTAATGTAGTAATGACGTGGATTAAAGCAAAATATCCAACCAGCAGCGATCAACTTTGGCAACTTATTTTGGCTTCGAGGAACGCGATACCGATATTTCAAAAAACTGGCTTGACCCAATGCCTAGACGATCCAGAGCAATCCTGAACAGCAAAAGAGTCATCAAAAAAAATGTTAGAACAAATTTATAAGTTTTAAAATAGCAACTAATGAAAATCTACTTTGTTTTCTATTTCTGTTGTTTTTATTTCGTTTGTCTTATATATAAAAGTGGAGTCTCGGATGTTCGAACATTTGTTTCTTTATTTGTTTGTGATCTATAGGTAAGTGCCAATAAGGAAGGAAAATTAGGTTATATATTTTGGGATTTTCAAGAGGGCATGGCACGTCCTATACAAAGCGAATTTTTAGCATCTAATGTTTTGATATAATATCTGGAGTTCTGGCGTGGCACCCACCATACAAAGTAAATATTTAATGTCATTTATTTACAGTACTGTAATAGAGAAAGTCTTGGGACTTTGTGTTAGTTCATAAGTTATTAATGTGAGTAGTTGCCCAAAAAAATGGATTGGACCTGATATGCAAAAATTACAGTCTACAAACTTTTGACGAGTATATTAATTACCAATCGTCAAATCGCCAAAAAAAAAATCGCCCAAATCAAAAATCATAAAACTCAAAATCCGTCAAAATCAATAATCGCAAAGACTGAAAATTGCGAATAGCTAAATCGTCAAAATCATACATCGCCAAAAACAAAAATCGCCAAAATGAAAAATCGCCAAAAATGAAAATCGAAAAATCCAAAAATCGCCAAAAACGAAAATCGCAAAATTCAAAAATTGGCAAAACAAAAATTTATAGAACTGAAAATAACTAAAGCTAAAAAAAAATCGACAAAATCAAGAATCGCGAAAATCGTGAACCATGAATACCAAAAATGGCAAAAAAAAAAGGCTAAATTCAAAAATTGCTAAACCAAAAATCAACAAAATCAAGATCCGCTAAAATCAAAAATCGCAAAAAAAACAAAAAAACCTCAATCATTTTGCGACCTAGTCCCCATACAAATATAGCACCCGATATGAACTTTTTCATACCTGCAGCCAAAAAAAATTATTAACAATGCCACTCAAATTAAGTTTGTGGTTATTTTCTATATCCAATTAGTTGGACCGAAGAGATAGGGTTTCTAAACCATGGTATAGGGTATAGTATAGTCGGTCTAGACCGACTATAATTTTCTTACTTGTTTTTATATAAATTTAAAATTTTTTGATTTTTTAAATCAGAAGTGTTTTTATAAGACGCTACAGCAAAAATGCTTCAAAAATAAGCTGTGAAATAGCTTTATTTTTTTTTTTAAGTTTATTTATTTTTTAAATATCAAATATAACGGAATCGTTTACAAATCAATGGAATCAGAACTTTTAAAAATCGAATTACTTCATTCAATAAGTGATCATCATTGAGCAAATACGTAAAATTTATAGATGTTTCAAAAATGGAAATTGGATGCGACGTTTAAAATTGTGCCGCTAGGTTGCTTTAAGCTACTGCTTATAGGATATGTGTGGCCTTTTTGGATCAACAGGTAATTATTTAACATACGTAGATCAAATTTATCATAAGGCTTTTCACTGACATGTATTCTACGAACGTGTTACATCTACTTCCGCACGCTGGGCAGCTACACCCGTGCTTCCGCGCAGTTTTTCTCATCTTATTTTAATCGCCAAAATTTTTTTCTCAGATTATTCCGATATTTTAGCTGAGTTTTCGTCGCATCCGCATCCGCATACCCGTCCGCGGGCGCGCAACGCTTCTGCGCACCGAAATGATGCTGTTGGAAAGAATACCAATTTTAAATGCGTTTATTTATTGTAGGATAGATATTGAGAGCAGTATGCAAATTTTCACTTAAATAAATATTTAACAAAATTCATTAAATAAAAATATGTAAAAATTTAAGCATGAATGAATAAGTTCATTTTTATACCCTCCACTCCAGTGTGCAGAGGGTATATATAAGTTTGCCATTCCGTTTGTAATAATTAGAAAAAATTTTGGACCCCATAAAATATATATATTTATGATCCTTATAACAACCGGAGTTGATATAGCGATGTCCGTCTGTCCGTCTGTGGAAATCACGATGACGGCATCAATCGGGAAGCTAGGATGCTCTCTGACACAAAAAATGAGTCAGTAGTATCCTGAGAAGTTCGCTATTTAAAATCGTCTAAATTGGTCGATTAGGGCCCGAGATTTGAATGAAGAACTAAAAAAAGTCTTGAAAAAACATAATTTTCTATGTTGTTGTTGTCACGATCACGCCCTCAATAGTGCAGCTACAGTGATCATTTTTAGTGAGAATGATTCACCAAACTCATGGGAAGAAAATCATTAATATCGGTGGAACAGGTCCAGGGAAATCTATGAAAAAGTAAAAAAAAAATCAAAATATGATGTTTCTATATTGTTCTTGTTGTTATTCTAAATGTTGTGTTGTTGTCATAGCTGGACTTGTTGTTTTTGTGGTCATTGTGGGAATAACATTATAAAAACTAACCCTTTGTACATTTGTTTTATTAACTCTGGTAGAAAAATTTAAAAGTTTCCATTGTTTTGGCATCACTAAAAAAATTTGTTAGATCATATCTGTTATTACCACGAGCCCGCATGCAAAATTTCAGATCGAATGGGTCACGGGAAAGGGGCTAAAATCGATCCAAAATTTAATAAATAAAGGGAGTAAAAATTCACCACCATATAAAGCAAATAATGCCAAAATATGTACCTAGTTATTAATAAAAAGAAAGCAATGTAAATTTAGCTAAAAAATTTTTATGTATTAATTTATTTAAAGAGAAAAACACAAAAATAACGTTTGATGTTGTATTTTTTGTGTGTAATATTTTCATATACATACATAAACATATTAAGTAATACAAATAATATACATATATTATATATGCGTATATCCATAACAACTGCATGTTAGAAATAAATCGGTATATTATTTTATTTACATAAAATTCTGCAATATTTTGTTGTGGGGAAAATACATTTCTTTTGCATTAACAGAGTGTCACTTCATTTTGCTCAGCGTGACTATGCCACAATAGATGGCGCCACAATTTTTGTTTGTTCTAATTAACTTTGCAATAGTTATTTTTATTTTAACATGAATGTTAATATTTTCAACTAGATATCATACAGAACAATGTTAAGAGTATACACGGGCTGGTCTTTTATTTCATACGTTTTTTTATTACTGTTTTTCAAATATGAACATAAGTTTGGCATATTAACTTTTTGTTGTCTTCACAAAATAGAGTTACCGAGTTCATCAATGAGTTTTTTGCGTTCAAAACAGTTCTACATAGTTATATAGAATTATTATTCTGCTTTACCTACAACATATCTGATTGCATCTGATTACATATAATTTTTAAAAATTGTTTATAATTACTAAAGCATTATTATTCACATATATATAAAATTGCACTTTTTAAATTTTAAATTTAAGAAAATATCAATTCTAAAAATTGGAATTAAAATTTCCAATTATAAATTAGAAAATATTAATTGAATTTCAGAAAATCATATCAAAACGTCGGAAATAATAATTTTAAATTTAGAAGACATCAATTGCATCTTTAATATATAAATTTTATTCGTTAAACACAAATTGAAATTCCAAAAAAAAAAACACCAAATATGTTTACATTTAAAAATGTTTACATTTTAAAAAAATATTGCCATTCGGGAGAAAATAATAACTTTTCAGTACCGGGATTCAGTAACTTCTTTTAACGATAGTCGAATCGCTAAAAAAAAGAAAATTGCAAAATTATTAGTAAAATTTTTAAATGATATTCGCTATTGTTAAAGCCAGCTGTTGTTGTTATCTAAACGACAAAAATTTTTGTGTTGTTTATTCAATCGATAAAAACTTAAATTTTTAGGTTTAAATGTCGCCATACATAAATAAAAATCATAGTGAAAATATATTGCTTTTATCAAAAAAACTTTTTTATATAAATAAAAAAATTAAATAGCATATTCAATTCATTATTTCATTTTCAAATAAATAAACAGAAATATTAGTAAACAAAATAAAGATATTAAACATAAACATAAAATCATCCTATCAAACACGAAGTAATTTGTTTTTTTCTATTCTTTTTTGAGTTTCTCTCTTATTTTGACAGAGAGTTGTCGACTGTCGTTAAGATGTACGTACTTGGTGAATCACTTAATCCTTGGTACAAACAACAATAGCTGTCGATATATTTTGCGATTGTCGGATCGTTGAAATTTACAGAATAGCACTACAGAAAACATTAATTTAAATACAATGAATTTTAGAAAACCTCAAATGATATTTAAGAATTGCAAACATAAAAATTGTTACATAAATAAACGCAATTTGATGAGATATATATATAAATTTTCATAATTTTTTTTGGATGAAAATTTGAAGCTTTTCAGAAAATAAAGATAACAAATTATTTTATTTAAAATGTTTGGGACTTTTGGTTTTTTGCGTTTGGCATCCCTAATTTGATTATTTATTATTATAAATTTATTTTCTATGTTTTCAAAATATGGCAATATTAAAAAAAAAAAAAGGTTGATAGAGTTGTTTTTTAGTTATTATTTTGTGACTCCATCCGACCTATATGGCCGCAATGAAAAAATATTTCGCCAGTTAAAAGAAGCTATACAGCCATCTCCAATTAGCACGATTTAATGCTAGCAAAAACTAATCTAAACGAGAAGTTATGTCATATAACCGGAAACGCATGCATATAGGTATATAACCTATAAGCAAACACCGAAATAAATCCGAAATAATAGAAAGGACGAAAACCAATCTAAAGAATTTTCTGAAATAATTTGGTATTAAGTTTAACAAATTGTTTACTTTTCTAATATTTTGTTTACATTTAATATCAATACTGAAACCGAGGTGGAGGGTTTCAAAGATTCGGCACAGCCAAATTTAACACTCTTCCTTGTTTTATTTAGTTTTTATAAAAATTGGGGAATTTTTTGATTTCTTTTTGGGACCTTTTTCTATATTTGGGGTATTTGTTTATCGTGAAGTTATTCCCGTTTGTACCACATTTCAGAGAAATTCGTTGAAAAATTAAAAATTTTTATAGCAAACAAATATAAAAGGAGGGCGTAAAGGCAGGCGTGGCCGGAAACAGGTATATGGCTAACTTCGCTGAAGTACAGAGATCACGAGTGCCAAGTTTCAGAGAAAAATAAAAGTTTGTATAGCAGTGAAACACACAATCAAACAAACGGACAAAAAATAAATTGTATATACACAGAAGAGGGCATGTGCTGACCTTCCCCGGAGTACAGAGATTGTGCATACCAAATTTCAGAAAAATTCGTTGAAAAACAAAAATTTTTATATCGAACAAATATACTAAAAAACAGAAAATGAATTTTATATAAAAAGTGGGCGTAAAAGTAGGCGTGGCCAGTAAGAAGTATATGGTGACCTTCCCTGTAACATAGAGATTGGTGTACCTAATTCAAGAGAAACCCGTTGAAAAATAAAAGAAAAAATATAGCAGTCAAACAAACAAAAGCAGACAGAAAATGAATTTTATAGTATGTATAAAATTCTTACGATTTTGATTTTCATATTAATTTGTGTTTTATTATATCGTTTTTAAAAAAAATTGAACTATCTTATTGTTTTTATATTAAAATTTTGAAAGAATGAAATTGTATAAATATTTTCCGAATAAGTGTATATATATCTTCAATTTTCTATCTAGAGACCAGTTAAAATTTTAGTACCAACCAATACCTAATGTATTCAAAAAACAAAATGTGTGTATAGTCGTTAACAAACGAATTCATAAAATTTTCTACAATACTAACAAGTTTATAAAACAACAAAATATGAAGTACTCAAAAAACTTTTTTTATATCAATTTTTATTTGCTAAGAAATAAACTTTTACATAATTTTTAAACATATTTTTTGGTCGACAATCGTAAACACTGCTATTATACGCTTGAGTACAAATATTAAAAGTTCTAATGAAAAGTTAGAATTGAAAAAGTAGGAAAAATATACTAAAAAAAAGAAAAATAAAAATTAAATTAATTTTTATGAGTTGAGTAGATAGATAGATAATTTTTCTTAACTTAGCTTTTCTGCAAAAGTATGACGGTATATAAAAACATAAAAATAAACATAACAGTAGTGGTTGTATTTAATTTGAAAACGCTAAGGATGCAGCATAAGTTTTAATTAAAAGTTAACATACTTTTAGGCTCTTCAGAGCAACCAAATTAACGAACGTACCAGTAAACATAAGATTTTCTAAAGAAGAGTAACGTCCCAATTGAAATAAACAGAGCATCGATAACTAGAAAAAACAACACAGACAACTAGAATACAAAACAAATTGTATGAAAGTACTTAATTTTTATGAACTAAAAGTTTATCTTAAATACCACATCTTAAATACCATTTAATAACCATTTTCGAGATACACTTACTCACTCACTGACTTACCAGCCACCATATATGAGAACAAACAGACAGTTAGACCAACTTATTCAGTTACACCAGCATTGCCAAAACATATCTCAGATCTGTTTATTTGTCATTTTGTGTGTAACCAATATTATTAAATGCCTTTAAGGAAACTATTGCAAAGTAATTTAAGCAAATTCCACGAATTGTGCCTTTTAATGTGTCAGTGGAAAAAATTGTGGCAAGTTCTTTTTACTTGAATTTATGCATATTTTGATAAAATCAAATAAACTTTTTTACTCAGAGCAATATAAAGAAGACGCCGCCTTCATATTTAGTTTTATCTTAAGCTTGTCATCATTTCCATAAGCAGACAGACTAGAATTTGTTGAAGAGGATTGCCATCTTTAAGTTAGAAACTCCTTAATAGTATATTATTCCTTGTGGTTGAATATTTTAAATCTTAATTTACATTGTAATTTGAAGTTATCAAATAAAAATCGGGGACCCCATATTCCATACACATATGTTTATATATTCTTGAATATTGTACGTCTGTCTACTGAAATTCATTATCAATCGATGGTATTGACCATATACCAATTTAAAATAATTTGTTCTAGAATCATTCTTGTAATCCAAAAAGTGTTCCATGACACAGCAGGTTATAAATTTCGTGCATTTTCACTATATTGTCCAGGAATAATACTTTTGTGCTGATGTTTGTAACTTTCAAAAATATTTGACGTAGATCAATCTTTTATTATACCGATCGACTCAGAAGCAATTTCTGAGCCGACTTAGTGATATCCGTCCGTGCGTCCATCCATGCGTGTGGTCATATACACCTTGTAATTAAAAAACAGGTCACAGCTACGAAGATATTTGGATTAAATTTGATATATAAACTTTTATCGGATATAGAATCAACGCTGTTGAAATTGGTAAAAATTAGTACCTCTTCAGCCCAACTCTCCATAAAAATAATGCATATGACGTCGTTTAAAAAGGTCATGGGTTCCAGATTATCTCAAAAAAAAAACCCTGTCCATGTCAAAAATAATTTATAACGAGCTAAAACTCTGAAAATTGGTGCATAGACTAGTATGATGCCGATAAAGCCGGGAAAAATATTTTTTTTCACCTGAGATTTCTAACTTAACAGGTAGACTATGTCAAATGTAATCGACAACACTGCTCAGAGGTTGTATGAATATGGAATAAAATACTAGTTGCATTAGTAATATTTGTTTTTATTTTTCACTAATATACGTGATATTGGGTATATTAATCTTTATTATGAAATTTCTCAAGAACGTTATTATCTCGTCTCACACAGAGGTAAACATTACATTTAGTACAAATAAAAGAACTATTTTTTTTCGCAGCCCTAATCTTGGTAGGTACTTTTTTTTGATCCTGGAGAATCTCTACTTTTTTTTCTTTTTATTGATGATAGTGATAAATCACTGTTTGACTCATCGTCGGTGATGCTTTCTTCACTCAATGCAGAGGGTAATGCTTGCGAGTTATCTTCAAGCCTTGCAGCTGTTTTACGCGGTCTACCACGTCTACGTGACGTTTCTAATGGGCCCTCTTCATCTTGATTAATAGCAAGCAGTGTCTGAGATACTTGAATCCGAAAATTCATTGAATCAAGAATTTTTTTCGGTATTTTGTTAACGTTACAACTTTAGTGGTATTCCATCCAAGAATACTAAAACCTAATACTTAAACCTAAGTCAATGAAGTGCATTAAACCTAAGTCAATGCAGTGCATTATTACGCGCAATTCCCACTTGATGCAGTGAATATTTATTCAATAATATTTGATCATTTTATCTAATAAATCGACACCGCACATACCTTCACTGTGTAATCACACAACTTGAGGTCTTTTGGTTAGCACAAAATTACGTTTTTCCTTGTCCCAACGTTTGGCCTTATCTTCTTCACCGATGCCAATGAAATTCGATCAAAGATTTACGACTTTATTGTCGTACCTACGGGTGATTCTAACATTGTTATCAGTAATAATACACTCAGCAGATGACCCTCGCCCGATTGCCTTAATTTCTTTTTCGTTTGGCAATTGAGGATGGGCGAATCTATTTATTCTTATTGTTCCAGCAGCAGTGATGTTATTTTGCTTTAGAATTTCGAATAATTGATAGGATGGGAAATAATTATAGAAAAACAATTTGTGACCAATTTTATTATGTGGAATGCTCTGGGTTAGATGAAGTACGACAGAAGAAACGAAGCCAATAGTTTTTATCCATCCTTCATTTATATTTGTGGTCGATCCTTGATAGACGATAAAACCATAAGGCATTCCACTTTTTCCGCACAAAAAGAAAACTTTTATCCCCACCCTTTATGTATTGTTTTGCAGTGAATTTGCCTTTATAAGGAACTAGCATTAACCCGATGCGCTTCGCTACATCCCTCGTAACGAAATAAAATACACGGAATACGTTTTGTAAAAAACTATTTTTTTATATAGGAGGTGCCACGCCCACTGGTCCAATCTCGACCATTTTTTATGGGACTACTCACATTAATAACTTATGAACTCAGACAAAGTTCCAAGGCTTTCTCTATTACAGTACTTCAGATATATGACATTATCTATTTACTTTGTATGGGAGGAACCACGCCCACTGATCGGATTCCGCCCATTTTTTCGAGTATTAATGTTGATAACTTATGAACTCACACAAAGTCTCACGACTTTACCTATTACAGTACTCTAAATATATGACATTTAAAATTTACTTTGTATGGTGGGTACAACGGCCATTGGTGAGATACAGTGTTGAGTTATTTTCATTACATTGTTCAATTATAAGACGTAGGCTGTTAATTTGGTCTATGCACGAACGATTAGCTAACTCCTTTCGTAATTGTTCGTCTAGGGATCGGAGGATGCGCTTTAGAATTACTTTATTGAAAATAATACACATTGCTGGGGTTAGAGCGATTCCCCTCCAATTTCCATATAGCTTTAGGTCCCCTTTCTTGGGAATTTGAATTATAAGACACTCCTTCCAGTCTGATGGTATGGCTTCTGTCTCCCATATTTTCATAAATAGTGGGTGTAAAATAGTTCTGTGATTTGAAAGTCGGACTTAAATAATTCGACTGTAAATTATCGATACCGGGGACTTTATTATTATTAAGTTGATTGATATCGGTTGTAATTTCATCGAGATCAGGTGGTTCGTTCTTGATAGAACTTGTATGGCCAGGGGTTGCATTAGTGTGAACATGGTTTGTTTCAGAGTTATCATCGAGGTTGTTGGTATGGTTGAGAACTTTTTGGAAATGCTCTCTCCACCTACTCAGTTGGTATTCAACTGATGTAGGGATTTTACCAGATTTATCCTTAATTAACATATGGGGCACCAACTTCTTGCCAGGGAGTTTCCTAATTACATCGAAAACAGCTTTTAAATTTCCAATATTAGCAGCAGCTTCGGCTTCTGATCCTAGCCTATTAAAGTAATTACGTATATCATCTCTAGCTTGCCTTTTTACTTTCTTTATTAAAGCTGTGTGTTTGGCCTACAGCTCATGCTTTCGTATAGAGTTTTCTTCGGTTAGAACTAGCAGCTGTGCTTCTCATCGCTTCTCAACCATAATCCCTCTTTATTTTCTCTACTGGCGTGGCCAAGTGCTTATGCGGCGGTTTCACTAAATAAAGGGTCCGCCAAATAACTTTTTTTTTTTTTGAAAATGCTATAAAAAAAACTACTGAAAATTATCTTAAATTTCTTTTTTTATTTGAAAGCGCAATTCTTCCGGTTAATAATGGAAAATAATTTCATTCAAATGGCTGCCTCGGCTGGCCATGCAGTAGCCTACACGATCGGTCTAATTTTAAGCACATTATCGATTGTGTGCAGCTGTATTTAACCAATGGCTTCATGAATATTGTCCTTTAAAGCGCCAATTGTCTCTGGCTTGTTGGCGTAACACTTATCTTTGAAAAAACCCCCACAAATAATAGTCCAACGGTGTCAAATCGCAGCTCCGAGGTGGCCAAACGACATCAGCTCTGCGGCTGATAATGCGATCTTCAAAAACAGGGCGCAAAACATCGAGTGTAGCTTCGGCTGTGTGGCAGGTAGCACCGTCCTGTTGAAACCAAATGTTGCCAATATCCTCCTCTTCAATTTTTGTGAACAAAAATTCGTTAGGCATGGCCCGATAACGATCGCCATTGACTGTAACGGCCACTCCTTGCTCATTTTCGAAGAAAATGGCCCAATTATGCCTCTGGACCAAAATCCGCACCAAACAGTCACCCGTTTTGGGTGTATCGGCTCTTCAATGTATGCGTGCGGGTTTTCTGTGCCCCAAATGCGACAATGATGCTGGTTTACATACCCGCCAAGATCAAAATGAGCTTCATCTGAAAAGTTGATTTTTTTTGGCAAAATCGGCATCTTCTGCAAGTCGATCGCAGGCCCACTTAGCGAAGCGAAAACGCATTGGATGGTCAGTTGGCTTCAACTCCTGAACCAATTGGACTTTGTATGGCATCATACCAAGGTCTTTATGCAAAGTTCGTCTCAATGATGCCTCCGAAATGTTCAATTCTTGAGAACGACGGTGAATTGATGTTGATGGCGCTTCACGTACACTTTCTGCCACAGCAGATATATTCTCGGGTGTACGCACTGTTTTTGGCTTTTCACGCTTTGGTTTATCGATGAGGATGCCAGTTTCTTTCACTTTTTTTACAAGATAACGAACATACGGAGCTGACGGTGCTTCTCTTCTTCCGAAATCCGTACCCAATTTTCGCACACATTCTGCAACATTACCGTGATTTTCAAAGTAATGTGGCAATATTTCCCAGCGTTGTTCAAGCGTATACGCAACCATATTCGTTCAGCGGAAGTATAAAACTAATTATCTGTCAAATCAGACATGAGCTAAGTGTTACCATTCACGAAATAAGCACTAGTTGAAAAAAAAACGTTAGATGGCGGACCCTTTACCTTCTCTCTATTCTTCGGTAATATTTACGTTCCAAAGTGACAAGGATATTAAATATATAAATATTTTATATATAATGAAAATATTGCACATTTAGCCTGGACTATACACTACTGGTTGTCTTGGCTAAATTTGTTTATACAAAAATTTCTCTAGCAACAATATTTTCGTTGATAATATTAGCAACAATTTTGGTACTTAACACAAAACTCCTATTCAATCGAACCAATTTTCAGCTTGTTCATCCTCATATTAATGTGTATCTTGGTATGAATAAATTAAGAAAAAAGTGATTTTTGCAGTTCTATAATGATAGTTGGTATACGAATATTTTTCATAATCATTCAAGCCTACCCTGACACTCGTGGTACATTCTACTTCGTATCCAAACATCTTGGCAACTCTATTAATTTGTAAGCGATTTTCTTGCACACAAACACGATGCGCCTATCAAAGGAATTGAATCAAATTACCTTGTAATCTTAACCTTAAGGTTATTTTGCAATATTTTTTACTGTAATATGATAATACTCATACCTTCCAACATCGCCCTTCTCTTTAGTTTATCTCTGTTTAAGTTTCGTTACAATTCCTTAGATTTGTAAAATTTTCTTTTTGCAACTTTTGTCGTTCTTGTTCAATTGTTGTTGTATTCCGTTCTTTTTTTTTTCAACTCGTGTTTATTGCTATTTTCTTTGGCTGCAGCAACTCATTGTCTTACGGGAAATATAAATGGAAATCTTATATTTTCGCTTATCGCGATTGAAAAGTTTAAGTTACTCTCTAGAGCTTGTGTTTCAACCAAAAAATGTGGTTGAGATTAGTTTAGGTTTTTTGTTTTCTGTTTTGTAATTCTCTTCGTTTTTCTGTTATTTAAAAAAAAAAAACTTGTAATCTTTATATATGTTTTATAGAATTATTTTGGCAAAAACTGTAAGTATATTTGCACATTTTGCAGTTCTTTATAGCAGATTTGTAAAGAGCAGTTAGAGTATAAATAAATTTAAGTTAACTAAAAATATTTACCAATAGATATCTCAACTGAAAATTAAATAATTGGCTTCTTTTTGTTCGAACAATTGTTATTTATTTCATAGTATGATTGAAATTTGAGATTCTTAACAAATGTTAACTTATAAATATGTTAATTAAAAAAAAAATCAAAATTATATGTATTTAAATATGACATAAAAAGTCGAGTCGAGTATTTTAACTTACTTATTGGAATATCTCGTACACATGCATATGTGCAATTCTGATGGGGAGTGAGAAATTCCAAATTAGATTGAAAGTTCTAAGCTAGTATAGTAAAACCATAAAAGGGTTTGGCGTTATCAGGCCATACTTTGTGACCTTTAAAATTTTTTCTTTATTTTGATGTTTGTTTTGTTTGCTTAGTTTGCTCACGAAGAAAACTTTAGAACAAGCACGGAGCGTATGATGAATATGATTTAATTTAAATAATTATCATACGCTCCATAGTTGATCTGATGTTTTTTCTATTCCTAAGCAAACTATGCAAGCAAACATCAAGATAAGAAACTATATAAAATATCATGAAATTTATCCATCGACAAGTGGATTTAGCCCTTTTAATGGACGCGTACATCTTACTCTTTAATTAAAAGAACATCAATTGCAGTTTAAATTTTCAATTATTAACATTAACAACCATTTACTATTGAAATCGCAATTATGCTAGAAATATGCATGCTAATGAGTACAAATTTGCTTTAATTTGTATTTTGTTCCAAATACGCTTGCATCGTTTGCACTGCACTCGAACCAAGTGTTATTTGCAATTGATTGCAATTATTAAAAAAAGCAATCATAAATTATTAAATTCAATTAAGCACAGATTAACCGCAATTATAAAAAGTACAAATATAAGTGATTAAAATACAGTACAGGCAACTTGAATAAAGCAATGCTTCTAGATATTGTTTCACATTTTTTTAAACCTTATCAAAAATTATACATGCAGAAAAGATTCCTCAATGAGTAACTATATGTGTAAGAAGTTATTGTTCTGGGGAGATATTTAAATTCAAGGTAGAAAAATTAAGATAAAAATTTGGCAAACCATATTTATCTGTAGTCTGATTAAAGTGGGAAATATGCTTCATTGTTATATATGTGGCTAATTTCATTGTCACAGACACGATATTCAGTAATCTTTCTAATCCAATATTATACAGTAAAAGTTTTCATTGTTCATAAAAAATTATGAAGACGGACCTGACCAACATATTTATCATTAGAAATAGTGCGAAAGTGTTATTGCTATTAACGATTGGGTGCAAAAAGCAGTCGTGACAGACATGACAACAAACATACATCATATCAGAGGGTGTTTGTAAAACACAGAAAAGCTCAGAAGTTATTTGTATGACAAATAACAAACAGTTGTTTATAGTTAATATAAGTGCTAGTTTATTAATAAAGCATATAAAAACATGAATTCTAAAATAAATTATAGTAAAAACAAGTATTTTGTTACGTGACAGACATGACACTACCTTTATTTTCAAAATTACTTAGTTACACTTTTACTTACTTACTTACTTACTTCAAAATATAGGCTATAAAAATATTCAAAAATACATCTAGCAATTTATTGTCATATTCTCTTACCCTTTTCTTTAAAATGATATCAATGAAAACTAGCAGATTATAGCCCTCGAAATTCGAGCGCAAATTCTTGGAAATTTTATATTTTCATTAAATAAAAACCCTTAAGTTATGTAAATGAATTATGGCAAACTCACAAATCAACACAAAAAAACAAACTCATTTTTATTACAAACACATTTAAAAATTTAATAAACACACACATAGCATTGTATAATTTTATGTATGTGTAAGTTGCAATTTTAAATGCAATTTACTTAAAATAAAGGAAAAAGTTTTAGAATCTGTAAATCTGCAAAAAGGCTAAAAAAATACATTTCAAATAATATACAATTGGTCAAAATCGAGATAAACCGGTAGAACAAAGCATCGGTCACAAGAAATCGCCTAGCCTTTTAATATTATAGATTAGTTAATTTAAAATTTTAAATCGAAGTGCGCTACTTAGATTTTGGCGATTTTTTGGGGTTTTGTTTTTTCGATTTGTTTCTTGGTGTTTTTTTATTTTGGCGTGTTTTTTTGTTCGCGATTTTTAGTTTGGGAATTTTTGATTTTGGCGAATATTTTATTGGTTTTTGGTTTTGGCGATTTTTGATTTTGACGGTTTTGGTTTTTCTATTTTTTGATTTGGCGATTTTTGTTTATTGTGATTTTTGATTTTGGAGAATTTTTATTTTGGCGATTTTTAGCTTCAGCGATATTTGATTTTGGTGATTTTTGTTATTTGCGATTTTCGGTTTTGGAAATTTTTGATATCGGCAATTTTTTTATTCGCGATTCTCGGTTTTGGCTTTTTCTATTATAGCACCCCAGTTATGTAATATTGAATATTTACTTAGTTATTTATTGTTCGGTTTAAGATCATGTATATATTTTTCTAATGAAAGAAAGATAATAATTTTTGTAATGTAAGAGAAATATTGGAAAAAATTGAAGACAGCGCTAGATGGAGTAACTACTTTCGAACAAAGCGACTTGTTCATCTTCAGCATTCTTCTGCCTAGTACTTCAACTCATGCTTAATCAACTAGTTAACTCAACAATTGAAAGAAAAGAACATGAGAAATGTTTTTTCTTTTTTATATACGAGAGTTTGTACGAACAAGCTGAGCTTTTCCAATGTTTAGCTTTCTCTACATTAACATAGCCAGATCAATTAAAAGTCTTCTAATGTGAACAGCTCTTTGTTTTTGCCATTGTCCTCTAGATGGAACTGTAATGGTATGTGAAATCTTAACAGATTACACAAATGCATTGTACCTAATGTGTTGTATGTTATTAGTATGTATTGTTGATCTGTATTGGAATAATTAGTTATTTATTGTTCGGTTTAAGAATATTTACTTTATATGTGCGTGACACGCCCATTAGTCCGATCCCGTCCATTTTTTTCCAATTATTCACATTAAAACTTATGAACTTACACAAAGTCCCAAGGCATTAGAAACTACAATAATCCAGATATATGGTATTAAATATTTACTTTGTATGGGGGCGTCACGCCCGTCCATTTTTCGTCTGACTACCAACATTAATAACCCATGAATTCACACAAAGTCCCAAGGCTTTCACTATTTGTGTAGTCCAGTTATATGATATTAAATATTTACTTTCAGATCCCTCCCATTTGTTGTCCGATTACTCAAATTAATAACTCCTGAACAAAGTTCCAAGACTTTCTCTTTCTCTCATTGCCCATTGGTCCGATCGTGAATATTTTTTCGCAATTCCTGCAATTAGTTTCGTATGTATTTGTACTCCAGATATTATATGTTAAAATTTGATTTTTAAAATCCTCTTTAAACCGCAGAAAAATAAACGTAAAACAAACATACCAAACTCCATTTTTATATATAAATTTGTGTACGTCCTTTTTTCAACACATTTAATTTTAAAAATATTCGAATTTTTTTGACTAAGCATTAAATTCCACTATTGTGAGGATGGGTCTGTATGAATAAAGGTATAGATCGGGTTAAATACAAAGATTTCTAAAGGACTTCCAAATTTATAATATCTAGCAACTTTTACACTAAAAAATTTTTAAGTATTTAAGCGACAACAACTTTCAGAGCTTAAATCTCGTTTCAAACCGCAACATAGCTGATGTCATAGGCATTTGACATAGTACACAACCCAATTTTATGCCTCAAACTGATGAAGTTTTTTAACTTTTCAGTATTAGCGTTAGACTCATGTCATTATATTTGGACCATAATTATAATCGATATATGTCAATGATCTTCCACAACCAATCAATTCTATATAAGTAGTTCCAAAGTTTCAATTATTTCTAAAACTCAGCACTTAAATCATGATCTAAAAATAAATTCTAAATTGAGAACAGCAAATAGTCTACGACTTTAATCGAAATAAATCAAAGTATATTATAATAAACAAAAATGGCGTGTTTTGAGAATGAGATAAATGTCCTCCTCGGATGCTCTAAAACTGACATCATGGACTCAATACAAAACTTCGTTGTTGTATTTAGTGCAACTCTAACATGATCAGATCATGTTAATTTATCCTGTGGAAGAATTTATAGTAAGTTAAGAATATTACGCTTAACACAGCTCTTTACTGCACTTTACTACTTGCCAAAACATATCTATTACCGACTTTACAGTTTTCAGGTCTGAAGATAAATGGAAACTAAACGTAACTTTTGACAACACCATTCACTTCGTCCTTGGTATAAGAAAATTTGAACATATATCCTCGTATACTTATGTATACTCGTGCCGTGTGTTACAAGTACCTTTAATTGAAAAATATTATATTTCTACATAAAATTATTATGAAAAAGGCACCAAATATCTTTTTGAATGATTAGGGTCAGCGATTTAAACACCGGGCCCATGCCTCCGATTGCCAGTTTTTTATTCCACCTATTCGTCTGCGTAAAACTGCGGAGAAAAATTTTACATTTTTAGTTTTTCCCAAAAACGGCCATAATTTTCCAAAACTTTTCGTGGAGCAGCGATGTTTTTACTGGAAAATTATGCACTGTTAGAAGAAAATTTAATTAATAGCTAGTAAGAAAATTATAGTCGGTGTAGACCGACCATACAATACCCTATACCATGGTTTAGAAACCCTATCTCTTCGGTCCAACTAACTGGATATAGAAAATAAGCCGATCTTGACCATATTTGTTAAAATCACTTATATTTTGAAAAAATATACACAAACCAAATTTGAAAAAATTTGTGCAATAGTTTTGTTTTTTTGATAGATTTAAGTGAAGATCGGGAAGCAGCTCTATATGGGGCCTATGACTAAAAATTGTCCTCTAGGGATTCTTTTTGGACTACTGATTAATGCATACAATAAACACATACAAACCCAATTTGACTAAGATCTATGTGATAGTTTGGATCTTATGGCAATTTATGTTGATTTCATAGGGGTCATGTGTATGGGGACTAGGTCTGAACATGGACCGATTTTCACCAATTTCAACAGCGATGGCCGATAAAAGCTTATATATCGAATTTCATCAAAATATATTCATATTTGCGACCTGCAGTTTGTTTACAATGTTTACATGGACACACAGACGGACAGACGGACGGACGGACATCGCTAAATCGACTCAGAAAGTAATTCTGAGTCCATCGGTATAATAGAAGTTGGGTCTAAGTCAAATATTTTTGGTAGTTACAAACAGCAGCACCAAGTCATTATAAAACACACCATCTCAAACAGTTGAACTATGTGAGATGAAGACTAATTTGAATGGAACAGCGGCGACTCGTTCCACTGTGAGGCTTTTAGCAATCAATTATACATAAACCTATCCAGATACTTGCCTACTGTATACAAGATGCATAAGGTCTATACGACTGAGGTTCTCCTATTGTTTTACCCGGTTTTGGGCTTTGGATACATTTTTATCTCTTTCAGCTATTAATGAATATGCCTTCCATCAGGTTTTTGTTGAATAACTTAGCGAATATCTGTGGTCTCGCTCTGAGTGCCGCATTGGGAATGCTGTTTAGTACTGGAGCTTTGTCGTCAACAATCCTTGAGTATAGGGTCAAAATTTCCTCCCCCGCCACCTCAGTCAGTTCTGCCGATGGCGTAATGTCTAGGCAACAGTCTGTGTATCGTTTCGCTTCTTGGTACATAATGTTCACTATTTTGCCTATTAACTCGGGGCATATAATTTGTGCTAATTTCTTCACCTTTAAACGTGACATAAGCACACGGTATGCTTTGCCCCAGGGATTCGCGTAATCTTCGTTACATAGTTGTTTAAAACATTCAGCTTTGCTATGATTTATGGCTCATTGTAGGCTTTTCCTTGCCTAGTGGTAGGCCTTTATCTTGGATATTAAATCCGGCAGTGCTCTGCTTCTATGGTATTTTCATCTAGTCTTCAGATAGTCTTTTCGTACCTTGGCTATATTGTCATTCCAACAATAATTTTCGTTTCTGCCGTGTGACTCATTCACATACCTTTAGAGCCTCCCCAATTCGTTATACCATACGAGATACACCACCGTCTTCGATAATGTTGTTGCAGAAGATTTCCATGAAAGTTTCAAAATCGAATTTATTCATTGATTTATCAAGGCAATCATGTAGGACCACCGATTCTTACCATAAATATTATGGGTTGATGGTTGCTATGAGCATAGCGTCCACTCACTTTCCATTCTACGCAAGATCAACAATCAAACCGTACCAGCTCTTCTAAACGTTTAGGAGTTTCTTTTGTTTATGAGGACACATCGAGCTTTGAGAAGCCTTCCTCCTGTATGTCTCTATGTCTGTCCCTTCTGTCTGTCTATCTGTGTGTCCATGTAAACTTTGTAATCAAACTACAGGTCGCTAATATAAAATCATTTTTATGAGCTACCGTAGATAAGCTTTTGTCGGCTATAGGTAAAGGTAGATGATCACAATTTATTATACCGATCGACTCAGAATCAGAAAGAATGCTACTGATATATCTGACAATCAGTCAGTAGTCGAAAAAGAAAGCCTGTATAATTTATAATCATAGCTCCCATATAAAAGTGCTAACCCGGTCTTCACTTAAATCTGTAAAAAAAAATAAGAATACGACAAATTTTTAAAATTTGAGTCATAGGTGTTTTGCAAAAATAAGGGACTTCACAAAATACGGTCCGGGAGGGCCAACTTTCTACATAGTCTCCATATAAATATAGCATTCAATATGAACTTTTTCATACCTTCACGCAAGAAATTAAAACAATGCCACTCACACTTGGTTTATGCTTATTTTCTATATCCACTTATTTGAACCTAAGACTCTTTCTATAAACTCATGGTATAGCGTATCGTATAGTCAACCAAGACCTACTATAATTTTCTTACTCCTTTTTCATAACTCATTGCATTATAGCATACTGAAGTTACGCAGATACAAGATATATATGTTTTAGTAGTATATTTAGAGTATTTAACATCGATATGAAAAGAACACTTTTCTCTTTTTGTATAAAATCGAATCCATCGATTTAATATTGAAAAATTATGATTCTTTACATTTGTTGTTAAGATGTAACTCAAGGATTAAATAATAAAAAAATTAAAAATACCATAATTTGTATGTTTGTATTGGGCGATTTCTTGCCTGTATATTTTCGATAAATTTAGTTTAACTTAATTTAGATTCGCTGGAGAAGTTTTGTCCTCTTTTATACAAAGAACATTATGCCACAAAAAAAAAAGAATCTACTTTCATTTGTTTCCGCAAACTTCTTTTCTCCTTATTATAACTTAATCTATATGCTTCGAATGTATTACTATAATATACTTGTGTCGAAAACAAAAAATCATTAAAATTATATTGGAAAAAATCACAACAACATACAAAATTTTCACAATTAAATAAAGATAAATATATAAATTAATTGCAAATACTCTACAAAATAAAAATAATTAATTGCAAATATAAACATGACATCTTTAAAAATAAATTAAAAAGTTTTAGAAGCATCATATAAAAACACAAAAATTGTTATTCATATATGTATATACTTTTGTCAATACAAACAAATTTCAAAAGTCATGTGACCACATGTGTGTTCATATAGAAAAAAAGAAACAATAAATAAAACATACTTGATTTTTTAAATAAATTTATTTTTCCTCAAACATTTCTCGCTTCGAATATTCTATCTCTGCAAAAGTATTCAACCTTATATGTATCTTTTGGTAGTATTCATATGAACACTTTGCTCACAAAGTATTTGAGTTTTAGGATTTTAAAGAAATCAAACTTTAAACTAATATATTTTCGCAATAAAGAGTATACGTATAACATTTGAATATATTTACCAATATACTTCTAATAACGCTAAACATTGTCTCACTCCCAGTCAGCATTTGGAAAGTTGTGTTAACATAAATCACCTTCATAAGTCTTCTTCGAGTACTTTTGATGACTAAAAACCGACTTACGTAATGCGCGCTTAAAAAAGACTCGAGAATGGTTCACGCTTAAGCTTAGTAAGTAATTTATTGAAATTTCAGGAACAAAATGTACAGCATTAAAATAAATATGACTCCAAAATGAGTCGACAGTCGCGGCTAGGGTACAATTTTCCCTCCACAAAAGAGTCTTTTAAGATCAGAAAGTTAACACATTTCTGATTATTTAATCCAGTTGAAAAAGACTCATTAATTTCATAATATGCTGACTGAGACTGATTCATTAACTCAGACACGTATTAAATTGTTGATTCATTGGTTCATAAAATCGATATACGATACAAATGGTTTATGAACTGGATAAAATAAAATACTATCACATAATATTCCAAACTTACAAGTAATCAATTTCTTTATAACTCTCTGTATACTTATTGATTATAGAGTACATTGAGTACATCTGGTTATACTAAAAAAATTCATGTATTAACAATATTTGCATTTTTTCTGCTTTTGTTGTTGTGATTTTATTTTGTTTTTATTGAATTGATAAAATCACAAACGACCCCAGAAGCAAAGAAACCATCAAACAACTGTGAGATAAAAATCCTTCAATATTAGAAATGCAACACCAAATTGTAGATTTCTATGTCGCCTTCTATCATACAAGAAAGGGCATTGGGGTTGCAAATACCACATACTGTATACAAAACAAATATAAATAAAATGTGGTGAAAAAGCAAAATTTTTATATCTACCCAACAAAGCGACAAATCTGCAATGCTCCATTCATACACAGGCAAATGTTCAACAATCCTCCCTTCTATTTATTAATGGAAAATTTGCAAATAAATGCTGTATTTTTTTATTCCACCTTCCTCTGGTTCAGTTTGATTTAACCCCCATTTTTTGCAAACTTTAATCGAATTGTTTTACATCAATATGTTGAATATTGTATTGAATTTATTTATTTCGTATACCCTACTTTCATGTGTTTTGGAGCCAGATGGTATTTGCAACGGATAATGACATATAAAAAATGTGTATCAAAATCTATTTACATGGTTTTCCGTTTTTTTTTTTTAATGATGCAACCCAAATTGATATCAAATAAAAAAAAATGTTCACAACAAAAGCAATTTTTACGGTGTTTAAATTGACCATGCCAATTGCTGTATTAATTTTGAAAATATTTCCTCTTAAGTTTTAACCGGTTTTTTTAATTTTCAGAAAACCGTTATCGTTATTGTTAAATTCATAAATACAATTAAAAATTAAAAGTAAGACCAGAGTTTTTAATTAGGCTGTTACCGCAAAAAGAGGTGTTTTAAATATCTTAACCAATAGAAAAATTTTCGGTATTTATTTTTCATTTCATTAAAAAAAATAATTTAAATGAATATCGTCGGCTGACATTCAATACATTCATTTCCGATTTTAACGACGCCAAGCTCTTCAGTGTTATTTCCGGCATCTAGGTATACATTTTTTATACTCTATACCGCTATGGGAGCAAAAGTTGTATTCATTATGAACTGGCTTGCCAGAGACGTGATACAATGGCCTATAACCTACCTCCAAGTGGTGCTCCTGGGCAACGCTAGGCAAAGCCAGTTAATTCTGGTGATTATTCCTAGCGGCTAAAGGTTAAGGAAGAGAAATGTCTGCCAGTGCAATCCCTTCACGGGGGATAACTGGTAGTTACTAAATTGGCTAATTAGTAGCGAAGCCTTACCAAAAGGCGCTAAATTTGGTACTGCGGGGAGATCGAATTGCAAAAAAGAGGACTCTTCGACTTCTTGCGGATACCAAGCGAGCCATAGTATTGTAATCTGATAGCCGACTTGTGGATCGTGAAACATCCAACCAGATGAAAAGGTTGTCACACCCCTTTAATATATGTGAGTCCAAGTTGAAATGAAGGTATTGTTGGACCACATTACGAACGTGGCACTAGAGGCTTTCGAATCTGATGTGCAGAGGAGATCGCTGTGTGTGACTAGTAGGGGTGGTTGTGGAGTGGAAGAGCTGGTATATGCGTTGAATGGAAATGCTGGTATATGCGTTGTTTGGGTGGCATGAGTGGAAGATGAGTCGCAAGATGAATCGGATGCAAGAATGTCGGATGTAGCATGAGTAGAAGTCTTTTTTGACGACATAAGAGTGCGTAGAAATGGGTCAGAAAACAGTACTATGGTAAGCAAGGTCAAAGCAGAAGTCTTTGACGAATCTTTTACGATCTCATTGGGAACGGCCCCTCGGGGAGTTTCGCAGTGGCTTGTGGTGCCCGTATCGCGGGCAGATCACAGATCGATGTGGAGGTGCATCCACCCAGGTGTTGCTAGCTCTAAAGCAAAAGAGTTTTAGATAGGCTCGACACAATAACAAAGTGTGGAGTGATGCCGTGAACATCACTCCAGCTTGTAACCGTCTTATGGCGGGGCGAAGGCAAGACGCATAGTATCTCTCCATGTGCTAAGACCACCGTGTGGTTAAGTCGTCAAGACAGGCACGCACGTAAAACCCATATGACATCTATACCGCTATGTGGTTTGGGTATAATGACTTGTGCTGCTATTTGTAACTACCATATTTTATTATACCGACCGACTCAGAATCACTTTCTGAGTCGATCAGGCGATGTCCGTCCGTCCGTCTGTCCATCCGTCATGTAAACCTTGTAATCAAACTAGAGGTCGCAAATATGAATATAATTTAATGAAATTTATTATATATGAGCTTCTATCGGCCATAGGATAAACGTTGTTGAAATTGGTGAGATTAAGTCCATGTTCAGACCTAGTCCCAATACAAATGACCCCTATGAAATCGACTTAAATTGCCATAAGATCCAAATTATCATATAGATCTCGGTCAAATTGGGTTTATATGTGTTTATTACATCTGTTTATCAGTTGTCCAAAAACAAAATCCATATGGCATTCCAAGTCATAGCCCCATATAGAGCTGCTTCCCGATATTCACTTAAATCTATCAAAAAAACAAAAATATTGCACAGATTTTTCTCAAATTTGGTTTGTATATGTTTTTGCAAAAAATAGGTGACCTTATCAACAATGGTCAGGATCGATCCATTTTTGGACATATCCCCATATAATATAGCCTCCGATATGAACTTTTTCATATTCAAAGGAAAAAATTAACAGCAATGCCACTCAAACTTCGTTTATGCTTATTTTCTATACCTAATTAGTTGGACCTAAGAGAAAGGGTCTTTAAACGCATGATGTAGGGTATCGTATAGTCGGTCTAGACCGACTATAATTTTCTTGTTATTTTATAAAAATTTTTAATTTTTCTGGCAGCACTTCCACCAGCGATTTTATTGTGTTATCTGATACCTTTCGAGCTGCTGAGATCCATTTTCCCCTGAAATCTTTGGCATTCGTGGCCACCCCTTTCGTAGCTAGGTCAGGCCGTAAGAAAGTGGAAACTTCGTGCTGTCTTAAGAAAGGTTTTCGTCTTCTGTTCAGGCATTTTTGGATGTATATTTCCGAATTAATTGTGCACGTAGTTATGAAAGGCTTGTCCTTTCGCCACAACTGCAAATAGCTTTCATACGAGGAACTTGCTAGGAAATTTTTATTGTTCTTTAGACTTAATTTTTTTGTCAACATTCCCTCGCGAGTGTAAAATTCTTGACCTGAAAGCTACGAAATATCAGCTAAGTCGTACGTCTCGTCGTCCATGATTCAGCATTTGAATTTTTGGAAGAAATCCTTTTTTATTTTTTGGCACGCTGTTTTGCTTCCGTGTTCATCACAGCATTCCTATCTGGAACCTTCTGCACATTGAATGTCTTGAGACCGGCGTCCTTTTTGGCCTTGCGCACAAAAAACTCGGAGCATTCCACTCTCTGAGCTACTTTTCTGCCCGAAATATTAGAATCTTTCTTCAGCACGGTGAGAATTTTCTTTTCCCTCCTTTGTAATGTAGAGGAAAATTTTTTCAAACGCAGTCCTTAATTTTGTTATAGTCAAAAAATTCGTTTTTTATTTACTCTTTGAATTAATAAGTATCAGCAACGAATATTTTGATTTAAATTGATTGAAATCGGTATATGTCGTATATGGGTACCCCACATAATTTTCAACGCTGAATATTTTGGGCTATTCTGAATATGGTAAAGTCAAAGATTTGTCGATTTGTGCAATAATTTCGTCAATTTTCCCAAAAAAGTTAAAAAATAATCCACAAAAATTCACGTAAACACCCCATGGCGTCTGTTAAAAATAAAAATAAATGTGAAAAATGGATTTCCCGACACAAAAAAAATTCGGTATACACATTTTCAATATTTTTGTTTACATTTTTTTTTTTAATTTTTTTGAATGAGTATTATAGAAAATATCATGAAAATATCTTCATCCAAATTTTGGCAAGCTCAAATATACTTGTTATGTCTCACAGTACCAGAATCGAGATGAACACGTGGAGTCAAAATAAATGACCCACCCTAATACATATATTTATAAGTATGTCTTCTGTCCTTATTTTGTCTGAACTGATTTTTATACCCTATACCACTATGTGGTTTGAGTATAATGACTTTGTGCTGGTGTTTGTAACAACCAAAAATATTTGACCTAGACCCATCTTTAATTATACCGATCGAATCAGAATCACTTTTTGAGTTGATTTAACAATGTCCGTCTGTCCGTCCGTCCGTCCGTCTGTGTGTCCATGTAAACCTTGTAATCAAACTGCAGTTTGCAACTATGAATATATTTTCATGAAATTTGGTATATAAGCTTTAATCGGCCATGGGATGAACACTATTGAAATTGGTGAGAATCGGTCCATGTTCAGACCTAGCCCCCATACAAATTACCCCTATGAAATCGACATAAATTGCCATAAGATCCAAATTGTCATATAAATCTTACTCAAATTGGGTTTGTATGCGTTCATTACATCCATTAATGAGTAGTCCAAAAATGATCCCTTTGGCCCCATATAGAGCTGCTTCCCGATCTTCACTTAAATCTATTAAAAAACTAAAATATTCCACTGATTCTTCTCAAATTTTGTTTGTATATATTTTTGCAAAATACAAGAGACTTTACCAAACATGATCAGGATCGGGTTTCTAAACGCATGGTATAGGGTATCGTATAGTCGGTCTAGACCGACTATAATTTTTTTTTCTTGTTAACCAACACTCAGGGGATGCTCCCTACAAATGCAGTGCATTATGTTGATTTCAGGAAAATAGATTATGGGAAGGAGAAGATTTTTAAGGAATTTGGATTCGAGAATGTTTCAGATTCCCAATTTGGACTTGGAGCCTATCATACAAAGAAATTATTCAGAAATTATGAGTAGCCGTGTCGAAAATGTATAGTTGCGCATAAGTGGGCGTATATCTCTTCCCATAAAAACTAAATTTCTAATATCTTATAACGGGTGATTTTTTAAGAGCTTGATAACTTTTTTTTAAAAAAAAACGCATAAAATTTGCAAAATCTCATCGGTTCTTTATTTGAAACGTTAGATTGGTCCATGACATTTACTTTTTGAAGATAATTTCATTTAAATGTTGACCGCGGCTGCGTCTTAGGTGGTCCATTCGGAAAGTCCAATTTTGGGCAACTTTTTCGAGCATTTCGGCCGGAATAGCCCGAATTTCTTCGGAAATGTTGTCTTCCAAAGCTGGAATAGTTGCTGGCTTATTTCTGTGGACTTTAGACTTGACGTAGCCCCACAAAAAATAGTCTAAAGGCGTCAAATCGCATGATCTTGGTGGCCAACTTACCGGTCCATTTCTTGAGATGAATTGTTCTCCGAAGTTTTCCCTCAAAATGGCCATAGAATCGCGAGCTGTGTGGCATGTAGCGCCATCTTGTTGAAACCACATGTCAACCAAGTTCAGTTCTTCCATTTTTGGCAACAAAAAGTTTGTTAGCATCGAACGATAGCGATCGCCATTCACCGTAACGTTGCGTCCAACAGCATCTTTGAAAAAATACGGTCCAATGATTCCACCAGCGTACAAACCACACCAAACAGTGCATTTTTCGGGATGCATGGGCAGTTCTTGAACGGCTTCTGGTTGCTCTTCACTCCAAATACGGCAATTTTGCTTATTTACGAAGCCATTCAACCAGAAATGAGCCTCATCGCTGAACAAAATTTGTCGATAAAAAAGCGGATTTTCTGCCAACTTTTCTAGGGCCCATTCACTGAAAATTAGACGTTGTGGCAGATCGTTCGGCTTCAGTTCTTGCACGAGCTGTATTTTATACGGTTTTACACCAAGATCTTTGCGTAAAATCTTCCATGTGGTCGAATAACACAAACCCAATTGCTGCGAACGGCGACGAATCGACATTTCACGGTCTTCAGTAACACTCTCAGAAACAGACGCAATATTCTCTTCTGTACGCACTGTACGCATTCGTGTGGTTGGTTTAATGTCCAATAAAGTAAACTGAGTGCGAAACTTGGTCACAATCGCATTAATTGTTTGCTCACTTGGTCGATTATGTAGACCATAAATCGGACGTAAAGCGCGAAACACATTTCGAACCGAACACTGATTTTGGTAATAAAATTCAATGATTTGCAAGCGTTGCTCGTTAGTAAGTCTATTCATGATGAAATGTCAAAGCATACTGAGCATCTTTCTCTTTGACACCATGTCTGAAATCCCACGTGATCTGTCAAATACTAATGCATGAAAATCCTAACCTCAAAAAAATCACCCGTTATCTTGCATAATATAAAAGGGAGGTTACGATACTATGTGCGATTTCGCAGGTTATTACTGTAAGTAGCCTAGATGAAAATGGCCTTTATTGGATCAGTACAAAATTGTTATTGTATATCATATACCTCGTGCTGTATGACAAATAGATTGAGTGACGTCGTCTGTTACTAATGTAAGTAGCCGTACTGAAAATTGGGGGTTCCGACACATGGTAGTGGTAGCTCCAGTGAAAATAATAAATAAATAAAAGCGTTAGTGCGTTTGTCCGTGTGGTGCTCCGAATAATTTTTTTTTTAATTATACCCCTACTGCTACGTGGCACTGCGACCGTTTTTTTTTTTTTTTTATTTTGATATATTAATCGATTTTGCTCAATTCCATACCGTACAATGCTTAAATAAAATAAAATTTTTCGCAAACCTTATACCCGGTCGGTGGTGCTGGAGTGAAGATATTTCACAAAATGTAGTAGTCCCTGTGAATAATTTTCATAATATTAATCTGAATATTAATGCGTGAAGGTAAATTTTTAGTTCCCTTTTTATGCAGGAGGAGTATGAAAATTAGCATAGTTATAAAATTTATGAAGTTTGTTTGTTATTTTTTTGGCCAAGTTATTTAAATTATATATGATTTTTGTTAAGCTAATTGGGCCTATTACATTAATGTATATAAAAACCTTTTATTACATATTTCTCCCAACGTTTCGTCAATTTCTTGTTGACATCTTCAGGGGTTTGTCTATTTAATTTTTTCAAAAACATTAAATTAATACAAAACAAGTAAGAAAGTTATAGTCGGTCTAGACCGTCCATACGATACCCTATACCATGCGTTTAAAGACCCTATCTCTTAGGCCCAACTAACTGGACATAGAAAATAAGCAAAAACCAAATTTTAGTGGGATTTTTATTAATTTTTTTGGCTGCAGATATGAAAAAGTTCATATCGGATGCTATATCTATATAGGGACTTGGTCCAAAAATGGACCGATCCTGATCTTGTTTGGTGAAGTCTCTTGTATTTTGCAAAAATATATACAAACAAAATTTGAGAAGAATTAGTGCAATATTTTTGTTTTTTAATAGATTTAAGTGAAGATCGGGAAGCAGCTCTATATGGGGTCAAAGGGATCATTTTTGGACTACTCATTAATGGATGTAGTGAACGCATACAAACCCAATTTGAGTAAGATCTATATTACAATTTGGATCTTATGGTAATTTATGTCGATTTCATATGGGTAATTTGTATGGGGGCTAGGTCTTAACATGGACCGATTCTCACTAATGTCAATAGCGTTCATCCCATGGCCAATAAAATCTTATGTACCAAATTTCATCAAAATACATTCATATTTGCGACCTGCAGTTTGATTACAAGCTTTACATGGACACACAGACGGACGGCCGGACGGACGGACGGACGGACATTGTTAAATCAAATCAGAAAGTGATTCTGATTCGATCGGTATAATTAACGATGGGTCAAGGTCAAATATTTTTGGTTGTTACAAACAGCAGCACAAAGTCATTATACCCAAACCACATAGTGGTATAGGGTATAAATAGTATAACATCATACACTATAAACTTAAAATTTCCAATTAATTTTTCACATTAAATTATAAATTGCTTACATAAAACAAAAAAACATAAAACATTTCACATATACTAAAATTAAATTAAACACACAACTTAAAATAATATCACAGTTTTTCCTTCTATTTTATTGCAACTCTGTAACTTGTACTTATATTATCTGTGTCTTCCTTTAGATTCATCGATTTGTCTACTTTTTGTTGTATACGTAAGCTTTCAATTGTGTTACGTTTTTTATGTTTTGTTTCTATGTCTAGTATTCTTATTCTATTGAAGTCGGGTTCATGTTTTTCGTTGATCATATGTTTTGACAAGGCTGTTGATTGCCTTTGTTTCTCAATGTCATTTTTGTGTTCGCTCACTCTTGTTTGTAGATTTCTTTTTGTAAATTAGATGTAAATTAGATCACATTTTTGTTCGTCATTTCCCTTACATGCTATTTCGTTCACAACATTGTTTTGTAGTTGTTTTTCAACAGGCGCTTTAATTTTGGAAAAAATAGAGTTGAGTGTAGTGTGTGGTTTGTAGGCGAAACATATGTTTTGTGCTTCTATTGTTGTTTCAATATTCTTATTGTCCGTCCAGCCAGAAACAAACTTTACACTGTGAAAAACTTTGTCGTTGATTTCAGTGTTATTTGGAGATATGTTGGTTTTTAATTATACCCTATACCACTACGTGGTTTGGGTATAATGACTTTGTGCTGCTGTTTGTAACAACCAAAAATATTTGACCTAGACCCATCTTTAATTATACCGATCGAATCAGAATCACTTTTTGAGTTGATTTAACAATGTCCGTCCGTCCGTCCGTCCGTCCGTCCGTCCGTCCATCTGTGTGTCCATGTAAACCTTGTAATCAAACTGCAGGTCGCAAATATGAATATATTTTGATGAAATTTGATATATAAGCTTTGATCGGCCATGGGATGAACGGTATTGAAATTGGTGAGAATCGGTCCATGTTCAGACCTAGCCCCCATACAAATTTCCCCTATGAAATCGACATAAATTGCCATAAGATCCAAAAATGGATTGGTCCATTTTTGGACCTAGTCCCCATATAGATATAGCATCCGATATGAACTTTTTCATATCTGCAGCCAAAAAAATTAATAAAAATCCCACTCAAATTTGGTTTTTGCTTATTTTCTATGTCCAGTTAGTTGGGCCTAAGAGATAGGGTTTCTAAACGCATGGTATAGGGTATCGTATAGTCGGTCTAGACCGACTATAATTTTCTTACTTGTTTTCTTTGCGTTTCTTCAACTAGTTGTTTTATAAGTTTTATTGGAAAACTATTATTTATTAATATTGATGTGATTTTCTTTATATTTTTGATATGAAATTCCTCGTCACTTATATGTAGTACCCTAAAAATGAAATTTTTCGCCGTATTTATTATTTGGTATTTTGGTTGTGTTGCGTTGAAATTCTTCCAGAAGATGTTTCTTTTGAATACCAAATTTAATCAGAATATTGTGTCTATATATGTATGCATCCAAGTATGCAATTTTATTATGTGTCTCAATTTCCGTAGTGAACTGAATTTTAGGATGATATGAGTTGAGAATATTCAGGATCTCTTCTTTGTCGTCACGTTTTACTATAGCTAATATGTCATCTACTTATTTCACTATGTATTTTAAATTAATATTTTTCCTCTTTAACTCGGTTATTGCTTCGTCAAGTAGACTGTCTAATACTATATCGGCTATGGTGGGTGATAGTGGATTCCCCATCGGCATTCCGAAGACTTGGCTGTGGATTTTATTTTCGTAAACAAAATTTATGTTTAATCTGTCTTAAAAATGTATAAAATTAAATTAAATAAAATATTTATAG
Source organism: Cordilura impudica (assembly GCA_963682025.1). Taxonomy (NCBI): domain Eukaryota; kingdom Metazoa; phylum Arthropoda; class Insecta; order Diptera; family Scathophagidae; genus Cordilura; species Cordilura impudica. The sequence continues at coordinate 75,335,499 of OY821518.1, forward strand.
CAATTCGTTACACACTGTTAATGCGAATGATTTAAATTATGTATCAGACTCTCTCTGTTGAATTGTGAAATGCTAAAATTGATTAATATACCTTTAGGCTCATTTAAATATTCATAAATTTTTTATATATATATATATTCAATACATTGGAAGACAAAAATTAAATGCAAAAATAATAATACTTGAATAATACTAATAACTACCAATAACTACTATTTTAGTATTAATTTAATTTGGTGTAATCACAAAAATTGCCGACAGATGGCGTTAGTTGTCTTACACGACTAGCTGCAAACAATATTTGAAACTTCGTTAGCCAAGCCAATTGATATTATGTTAGAATAAGACGATGGAGTGAAATTTCCAACTGAGTTTTTAAATTCGTTTAATTGACACGACTTGGATCGTCAACTATACTTCTTCGAAGCCTAAATGCACCAAAATTATGTAAAGGAACGCGGTTCGTTGTCAAGAAAATATTGGGTAACATTACACAAGGGAACAAGGTTGTTTTTGATTAAGGACAGACTATTGTTTTTAATGTTGTTTGTGACGCTGAATCCAAATCTGCACTTAGTTTTTTTCGCGATATCCCGTTATGTCCAAAATTAAGGCACTACCACTATATATATTGGAAAACGGTTCACCATATTCAGTTAAAGAAAAAAATCCGAAATTCGCCAATAATATTATCTTTAAGGCGTACTTATATTGATTCTAAAATTTCTTAGCAGTTTCAGAGATATCGTTGAAGTTTTGAAAAAAAAAACGATTTTCTGCAAAAATAAAAAAAAATGTTTTTGTTTTTTAAAAATTCATAAAAAAATAAAACTGTGACAAAAATCATAGTTTTGGTCCAAAAATATTTAGACAGACACATTTCGAATGAAATGAGCTTTATTTCATTGTAATCGGTGCAAAACCTTCGATTTTGTACACAATTTACTGTGAAAACTCAATTGATAAAAATCGCGATTTCCATACAAAAATAACATTAATTTAATATGTGTGGGTTTGCTGCTGTTCCATTTATGTAATAACTTTTTGTGGATAAAGAGCTAAATCTTGTTTTTAAAGTTATTTGGGTCGCTTAATCCAAATCAGCTCGACTTTTCGCGATATACCGTTTTGTCCAAAATTAAGGCACTTCCACTACGTATATTGGAATAACTAAATTAATTTCTTAATTTCTTTAATTCTGAAAAACATCAAAAAGATATGAACGATTTTGTTTTTCAAAGGTAACAAGTACATCTTTAAACAAGTAAGGAAATTATAGTCGGTCTAGACCGACTATACGATACTCTATACCATGCGTTTAGAAACCCTATCTCTTAGGCCCAACTAGCTGGACTTAGAAAATAAGCAAAAACCAAATTTGAGTGGGAATTTTATTAATTTTTTTTGGCTGCAGATATGAAAAAGTTCATATCGGATGCTATATCTATATGGGAACTAGGTCCAAAAATGGACCGATCCTGATCATGTTTGGTAAAGTCTCTTGTATTTTGCAAAAATATATACAAAAAAATTTGAGAAGAATCAGTGCAATAATTTTGGTTTTTAATAGATTTAAGTGAAGATCGGGAAGCAGTTCTCTATGGGGCCAAAGGGATCATTTTTGGACTACTCAATAATAGATATAATGGACTACTCAATAATAGAAATAAACCCAATTTGAGTAAGATCTATATGACAATTTGGATCTTATGGCAAATTATGTCGATTTCATAAGGGTAATTTGTATGGGGGCTAGGTCTGAACATGGACCGATTCTCACCAATTTCAATAGCGTTTATCCCATGGCCGACAAAGGCTTATATACCAAATTTCATCAAAATATATTCATATTTGCGACCTGCAGTTTGATTACAAGGTTTACATGGACACACAGACGGACGGACGGACATTGTTAAATCAACTCAAAAAGTGATTTTGATTCGATCGGTATAATTAAAGATGGGTCTAGGTCAAATATTTTTGGTTGTTACAACCAGCAGCACAAAGTTATTATACCCAAACCACATAGTGGTATAGGGTATAAAAACAATTTTGAAATCACATAAAAATAGTGAACCGTTTTCAAGTTATTCCAATATATGTAGTGGAAGTGCCTTAATTTTGGACAAAACGGTATATCGCGAAAAGTCGAGCTTATAGAAAAAAAAAACCAAGTGCACATTTGAAATCAGCGACCTCAAATTAGTAAAAATTTATACAAACTTCCAATCAACACAAAGAAAGTTAAATTTTGTTCCCTTGTGTTATTGAATCAATAATTACAATGCTAATTTAAAGGAGAGAATGTTTTATTTTCAAGAATTAAGATAATTGCAACAAATTTTCCAATTGCATTTTAACGCTTACAATGCCCAATCTGTCTAGCATATCAACAAATATCAAGGCGAATCAATGCAAGTCTGAGGTTTGGATTTGGAAAATTCATACCTCGCTCCTGGTCAACTACAATGTGGAACATTTACTAGGCACATAGTAAAACCTCCAAAGGGTTTAACTTTCTCAGGCTAAACATTTTATTATGAGCCCTTATATCTCTGCCTTAATTTGATGTTTGTTTGCTTAGTTTTTTTAGAAATAGAATAAAAAACATCAGAACAACACTGCAGCGTAAGACTAATTAAAAAAAAATCATTCGCGTTTGGCCTGAGAATGCAGAACCATTTTGAGGTTTTACTACACTATCGTACTACTTTCACATCTGCGCCCCCCCCCCCCTTCCCCCACTGAGTGCCTATTGCAATGCATATCAAAACAAATCCTAAATTAAAATAATTAATTTAGGAGAAACAAGATTTGCCGTGTCTGCTAGTATATTATATATTTTTTAGAACATTGTTATTAAAGATCGATTGAAGAAAAATTTCATGAGTGAATTTATAAAATATTTTTTCTCTCCTAAGCAGTTACGTATTCTTAAATAGTCCTCCATATATTGTCAGGAATACCCAAAAATATGAAATATTTTGAACAGCAAATTCGTCTGCCTTATAAGAACAATATCATGGTTCCTAATATTAATCCAATAATAATTTACCTTACTTGGACCGATTACAACCATAATATTTAATATGTAGAAATTTAAAACAGTAAACGCGAATGTCAAATTGATCAATATAAAAACGTAAACATATGAACATAAGTATTAAAACTCCTACAATAGTAACTACTTCCATCATCATCATTACCATCATCAGTCCTCCATATATTGTCAGGAATACCCAAAAATATGAAATATTTTGAACAGCAAATTCGTCTGCCTTATAAGAACAATATCATGGTTCCTAATATTAAGCAAATAATAATTTTCCTTACTTGAAAATCGGTTTGGACCGATTACAACCATCATATTTAATATGTAGAAATTTAAAACAGTAAACGCGAATATCAAATTGATCAATATAAAAACGTAAACATATGAAAACATAAATATTAAAACTCCTACAATAGTAACTACTTCCATCATCATCATTACCATAATCAGCCGTAGAGTTGAATTTCAATAAAAATATTTGTATTCCAACAATTGCATTTAAATTTGATGTCATCGAATACTTGTGTGTGTGTGTGTGTGTATGTTATTGTGTATCTGTTTAAAGTAAGATAAATATTTGTGTATGTGTGTATGAAAATGCAATTGTGGTTGTTATTTAATGGCATTTCGCACATTCCAAAAAAGAAAAACAAAAAGGCATTCCTTTATTTTAGCAACATATATAGAAAAAACCAACGTGTGACATCTTTTAACTTACACGCAGATACAAATTATCACATACAAACACAATTGCTCGGCTAAACTATCTGTTCCAAAATATCCAGTTGTACATATTCTTCAACACAGTTAAATAATGTATCCTAATAATCAGTTTCAGAACAAGATCTAGCACTGATTACAACTTCTTCTCTAAAATCGAATAATTTAGTTTTCAAAGCTTTATTGCAGAACTAGTTCTATGAAACCAGAGGTTCCTGAAAATGTTGTTCTGCTTTATATATTTGTAATCATATGACATTTTAACATTTTTTTTTTTTTGTTTTTTGCCATTTACTGTTCTGACTGTAACCAGTCAAATATATGTATCGTCAATACAATTTTCAATTGCAACTGTATTTGTTTAACATATGCCATCACGCAAACATACGCATGAACTTTGTTTTATATGTCTGTGTTTTTATTGTCAAGTACCACATATTGATTTCAGTATTATATTGCTCAAATGTGTCTGTTGTACTCGTAAGTTTAATGTTTTTAGTTTTCTTTCTCTCTGTACCATTTAACACCAATATTTACAATGAGTTTATTTTCGGATTCAACTGTATTCAAAGTGATGTTTGCTTAACTTAACTATTGACAACTGAAGTTTACCAAAAGGATTGACTTTTGAAACAAGTTAATGCGATTTGTTTAAAAAGCCACAGAATTTTTTTAGAAATGAAAAAATAAACTATTTTAAAGTAATTATTACGTTAAGTTTAATTATTTAAATACTGAAGGTTTTCAAAATCACGAATATTTTTGATCAGGATTTCCAGGAATAGCTTTCGCAATCATTATCAAAAAAAAATTAAGAAAGTTAAAGTCAGTTAAGCCCGATGTTAAGAAATTGATGAAAAAATCGGTTGAATTAACCAAATGCCATTCTGGAAATTTACTTTAAAAACAGTTTCGAGAATTTGAAAAAGTCTTGGAATAAGTGTATTGTATCGGAGGGTTTTACCCTGAAAGCGATGAAATTGATTTGGAAGAATAAGGAAATATTTTTCAGTTCATAAAAAAAGTCTCTAGCACAGCATTGTTTAGAAAAGGGACACACTGCAGATCTTGATAATGTAAACATTTTAGACAAAGAAAGACGAGAGAATAAACGATATACTTTAGAAAGTTTGCGAATACAGCAAAAACAACAACGTGCAATGAATAAAAAGGATAACATAGACAACATTAACGCAAACTATACCATCGCAATAATTTAGTTTAGTTTCTAACTCCAACTGTTATACTTAGTTTATAGATTTTACTATGATATTTAAATTTTTATCTTTGCATTTATTATTTTTAATTTATTTTTTGTGTTTTTATGTCGTGGTGTATAAAAAGAAATTATATGTTTTTGAAAATTAAATGTAAAGATTGACCAAAGATTATTTGTAAGTAAAATTGTTTTTAATACTAAGTTATCATGTTGTTGTACTAACTGTTGTTCCTTTTGTACATTCTTATATTAACGTTGCCAGATTTAATAAATATTATCCCTGATGAAGCTGGAAAATACAAGAGAAACGTTGGATAAAAAATGAAATAAATTAATCTTTTATTTACATTTAAGGAAATACATGACCCTGAAAGCCCAAATTAGAATATTCTAATACAAATCCCAAATATAATAAGAAAAAGGTCGATTACGCTAAAAAATTCACAGTCTGAGTTGAGCTCTCGAAGTGACAACATCTTTTTCAACTTTATTATTCTTTGCGCGTTCAACTATTGTAAACACATACAAAAATAAAAAAAAATAAAAAATAAAAAAACAACAAGTGAAAAAACAATAACAAAATTGCAGACTATCATTTTTGAAGTTAAAAAAAAAATAATATAAAGACAATTACTGTTGCACAAACTATTTAAAAATGAATAAACCACCGAATATTGGATTTCAATACTCTCCTCATCTACCTTCGTTTCAAATAGACAATACGAAAAATATGAAGGATCTCTCTTTTGGCCCAAAATACCTAATGATGTCCAGAATTGAAAACTCGCTAACTCCCACCAATGATACGCATACTAATTCACCATCTGGAAAAGAAACCCTTACCAATGTATCACCCTTCCTTATAAAAAAAGTGATTGATAGTGTCTGCGGAGAGATTGATATGTGTAAAAAACTCCAATCTGGTGCAATTTTATTAAAAACAAAAAATTTTTCTCAAGCAAACAAACTGATAAAATTAATCTCCCTCTCCCCCACCATTAAAGTGGAAGTGTCGGAACACAAAACTCTAAATCAATCCAAAGGCGTGATATATTGTAACGACTTGAGAAACATACCGGAAAGCGAAATTCTTGAAGAACTCAAATCACAGAACGTTATCGAAGTTAAGAAAATCTTGAAGAAACAAAACAAAATCATGAACGAAACAGAAACTACAAATAACAACAACACCTTAATTGAAACTGGACTTATAATAATAACATTTGCAGCAATCAATCTTCCAGAAACTATCAATATTGGTTATCAGAGAACTAGAGTCAGAACTTTTATCCCACTTCCACTGAAATGCAAGGATTGTTTTCGTTTTGGACATTTGTCAAAATTTTGCAAATTCGAAAAATTGTGCATCAACTGCGGTAATATTGACCATCTTGCTGAAAACGAATTATGTGTAAACACGAAAACATGTAACAACTGCAAAGAAAATAATTTACCCGATACTAACCATTCAGCTATTAGTAAAATTTGCCCAATATTCCTAAAACACAAAGAAATACAAGCTATTAAAACCCTAGAAAAAGTTGACAACAGAACCGCGCTTTTGAAATACAATGAGAGACACTCAAATAAAAACAGTTACGCTAATGTTACGAGATCCAAAGTTATTTACGATACACCAAATGAAACGGCAACAACATCAAAAACAATAGTCGCAAACTCAAATAATCAAACAAACAACACTACAGTACCAAATTCAACAAAAATCAAAGAACAACAAGAGACAGCCAATATAACTACAACAAACAAACCAACAACATCACCATCTAAATCTGAAAAAAAAATACAAATATTTCCTTTAAGCATATCGAGACGTACCAGAAGCCAACTTAAGAGAGGAGCTAAAAAACCTAAAATATCGAAAGAGAAAGATAGTCAAGACAGTGAAGAGACAGATAATGTAATGGAATAATTAATAATCAATTAACACATTAAGTGCCATTGATAGTTGAGTTGATCTGCGTCTGAAGTGGATTGTGACTTTGGCTTACTTTGACTTCAGGCGATGCATCGTCTCCACTGTCAATGGCACATACACATATAATTTTATTTATTCATATATATATATACTCACACCTAACATTATTTTTGTAGTTCCAAAACAAAAAAAAAATACTACTAATATAGCACTTATAAAACTTAATACAATATCAATATTTTTACCATGTCACTAAAAATTTTGCAATGGAATATAAGAGGTTATTCGAACAATTTTAACGAACTGCAAATTCTCATCAAAAAACATAGTCCTAAAATAATTACTCTACAAGAAACACACATTCAGAACAACACAAATATAATAATTCCAAATTCTTATAAAATTTATCTATCATCTTCAACTCACAACGCTTTTGGCGGCTCAGCGATACTGATCCACAATTCAATTCAGCATGAACTAATAAATTCTCTTGATGATTTTGACTCCCTATCACTTCTTATACACTCTAAACAATCATTTGTAATTTTTAGCACATATATACCTCCCACAAAATCTTTTAAACTTAACGACCTTGTCCAATTATACGAAACTATATCCCACCCAGTATTAATAACTGGCGACTTTAATAGCTGGCACGCCAGATGGGGGTCTAGCTCGAGCAACAGAAGAGGCATCACACTATCAAAATATATTACTCAATCAAGACTAACTATTTTGAACAATGGATCTCCAACCCATTACTCTACACACAGGACCTTTACTAATATAGACTTAACAATTATATCCACAGCTTTAGCCATCCAAGCACACTGGAAAATCGAAAACGATTTGTCGGGTAGTGACCATTTCCCTATTATCACCTCACTTTTCCCAAATAACGAAAATTCAGTTAGCCCAAATCTTAGACCACGGTTTAATCTAAATAATGCAAAATGGACAAGTTATAAAATGCTGTCTGAAAGATTTAGCACATCACGACCAATTAGCCATAATATAAACAAAGAGGCTGCGAATATTCACAAAATAATTCTACAAAGTGCCAATGAAAGCATACCACAACAGAAATCAATAAGATATAATCACTCGGTTCCATGGTGGTCCAAAACATTAGAGAAACTAAAGGCTCAGAAAAACAATTTGTGGTATAAATTCCGTAGGAATATTTCAACCGAAAATGAATTAAATTACAAAAGAGCTTTTGCCCTATACAAAAGAGAAATAAAAATGTCAAAAAGTAAGTCAATTCACAGGTTTACATCTGAAATTAACCCCGCAACCCCTGTAGATAAAATGTGGTGTAATATTCGGAGATTCTGTGGTTTAAAACCAAAGATCCCAATTCATTCCATTCAGGATATTAACAACGCTCAAAATAAAATTACAGACCCAAGTGAAGCTGCAAATACCTTCTGCGAATATTGGTCTAGAGAATCCAATGACAAAAAATTTTCCCCTACCTTTCAGCACCTAAAGCAATCCGCAATACAGAATACCAAACACCTCACTCCAGGAAAAAACGCTTCCTTTATAGAAGAAAAGATTAATATGATGGAACTTTCCATTGCTCTCAACAAATTGAGAGGTAAAACACCCGGGCTTGACCGTATTTCATACCCAATGATAAAAAATCTATCACACATGTTACACAAAAGATTAGTTCTACTATACAACAATATTCTTGACAACTATATTCCACAATTATATAAAACCTGTTTAATTATTCCTATACTGAAACCCAAAGAAAATAAAACTATCGTATCATCTTATCGCCCAATCTCGCTAAATCCATGCTGTTCTAAAGTCTTGGACAAAATCATAGCCAACAGACTATGGTGGTTTGTCACTACAAACAAACTAATCAACAGCCATCAATATGGCTTTATAGAAGGAAAATCGATTTCTGACCCCCTACTCTATCTGGATCTTAAAATTAGTCAAGCACTTCAAAACAAAAATCATTTATCAATCATTTCACTTGACTTTGCTAAAGCTTTTGATAAAATAGGCATACATTCTATACTAACCCAACTCGAAGAATGGAAAATAGGCCCAAAAATCCATAACTATATTAAAAACTACTTAACTAATAGAAAAATCATTGTTAAAAACAATTCCTATTACTCAAAAATGCATTCACTATATAATGGTATTCCCCAAGGTTCGCCACTTTCAGTTATTTTATTCCTAATTGCATACAACAAACTTTCACATGTAATATCCCTCCACAAAGAGCTTGATTTTGTCGTTTACGCAGATGACTATGTCATAATAAAAAAACTCAATAAAACCAAAAACCAAAATATAGATATTAACGTTTTTATTTCAGACATTCTTAATTGGGGTGAGTCTTCAGGCGCACAATTATCTCTTAACAAATGTAAACACCTACATATATGTAGAAAGCACAATTGCTCTCCCATCCTGCACAGTAATAATTCAGCAATAGAAGCGGTTACTAGCCTTAAGATACTCGGAATAGTTTTTAATAACCATTACAGATGGAACTCACATATTGAATATCTTAACTCTTCTCTATTAAATAGGCTTAACATTATCAAATGTCTTTCGTACAAAAAATTCAATTGTAATACATCCTCCCTTATCCATATCCTCAAATCGATATTAATATCTAAAATCAACTATGGTATCTACCTGTATGGATATGCACCCAAGAGAACTTTGAACAAAATAAAAACAATATTTAATTCAGCCTTACGCCTCTCCCTAGGAGCTTTTAGAACATCTCCTATAAAAAACTTAATTTTTGAAGCGGACACAATGTCACTTGAACAATACAGGGAATTTGCTACTGCAAAACTATTTAAATCCATCATGTTTAATGACCGCTACCCACTCTCAAATATTTTAAAAAAGTCAATTCATCATAAAAAATTAAAAAAAATTCCATCAGCACTAACACATATCGTCCAATTTTGTAAAAACCACAATTTACCCTTCAATATGCCTCAGCCATCTCTTATAAACAATCCCATTTGGACAATCGACCTTTCTACAATTGACACATCCCTCAAGGAAAACAAAAAATCATCAACAAATAACGAAATGTATAAACGGAAATTCAATGAAATTCAACATAAATTAAATGACCATCATTTCTTATATACAGATGGTTCCAGATCTGAAAATGGAATTAGTTATTGCGGTGTCGATAGCACCAAAGCCTTGGTTAATTCAATTTTACCCGAATATAGCACCAATTATTCGGCTGAAATTATAGCTATTTACGAGACAATTAAACTCATAAAGACCTCAAAAGAAAAATACGTAATTTGTACAGACTCTCTTTCGGCATTAGATGCCGTTAAAAATTTAAACAATGAACAATTATATCCAAGCATGATTCGACAAATTCTTATTGTTAGACAACCTGATATTAAACTTATTTGGGTACCTGGCCACTCAGGAATAAAAGGTAACGAGACTGCTGATAAATGTGCTAAGAATGCACTTTCCGCACCTCTAATAACTACACCAAATCTTTCTTCAGATGATATAAAAAATTTCTTGAGTTCCAAATTTAGAGAAGTCAAGTATCACAATTGGACACAAACCACTGATTGGTACAAGAAAATTAATCCAAAAAAAATCAATGCCAACAATATTTTTAAAAATATCAATAATAATATCATGCCAAGAAAAGATCAAATTAAGATAATATGTTTGAGACTTGGTCACACCCAAATCTCCCACTCACATATTATGAATAAAAACTTAACAAAATTATGTCCCTTTTGTGGATTCTACCCAATTAAAATTGATCACCTATTTTTTAATTGCCCACATACGAAAAAATTTAAAAACCCAATATTAAAGAATAAAGACTTCTTCCAATTAATCGATATTCCAATGACCAACGACAATATTAAAAAAATAATCAATTACCTAAAACAATGTAACCTTTACAATTTCATTTAAATTTTTCATAATTTTTCATAATACATTGAGCTTAAGACCAACGTTGTCATAGCTCCTTCCTAAATTTATTGTACTAATAATTTAGTTATAAGTATAATATGTAAATAAATAAAATAAATAAGTAAATAAAAACACTAAAAAATTTAGTCTCTTTTTTTCATTTGAGCATAGTAGTGTGAGATTGCTGATAGTCTTCGCCGTTCTTATGAGTTTCAAATTAAAAACTAATATTTATTAGAAATTGTTTTTTCAAAATTTGATGTTATATTAAATGATGATGGAACATACAAAATTTATATAATGTTTTACACCAAATCTATATAAATAAAAGTGAAATGGAGTCCGCTGCTAAGTGCAACAATTGAGAAAGTCAGGACGGGTTTGGCGAATATTTTCTTTAAATGTTTGTAACAGTGCGAAAAAGGGTTTTCGGGAAAGAAAAATTACCACGCCTGAAATGGATGCCCACTTTTGCGGCATGTCTAAATTCTTATTTATAATAATTCGCCCTATAAAAAAATTCAAAGAATGTTGCAAAGTAGCTTTCGATTAGACCGCCCTTTTTTATAGCTACTTTCATTGATGTACTTTTGCTTTTGAAAAGCACAAATGGACATAATGACACGAAATTTTGTGTATCGGATTGTTTTGCCACTTTTTTACCAAAATTATTGCTGCTAGTTGGATCTGCGGCCGATGGTGAACGGCCAACTCATCGTTTTTCAGCAGAAACACAGGGCTCACTTGGAATGCTCAACCGAAATTTATCAAACGTCATGTCTTTCAGCTTTTAATCATTATCAGCCATTGCCTTCACACTAAACAACTTTACGCCCCATGGATGTAGTTTGTCTGATAAATATTGGCGTAAATGATGAACCATTGTAGTTGAACACATTTGTTCGTCGATACATAAACGGACATTGTTCGGAATTGAATCAGAGAGATCACTCAAGAATCTTGCAACTTTTCTGATTCTAAAGAGTGGATCATGTGCTGTAATTCCTTTTTTGAACAAAAAATATTTTTTTACCTGGTATGGTATGTGTCGAAAACCGCTATAGTGCATTACAATATTTGGGTAAAGGAAAATCAACATAAATATCAAAATGTGTTCAAGTTTTCGGAAATAGCAGCTCGATTCGTTCCCAGACTTATCAACTCGATTAGATCGTCGGTTAAGAAGTGTGGGAAAAATCCGATAAATATTAACATTTTTGTCATTTCATTCACATGCAATTGCATGTGTATTTTACTCTACAGCATGCCTTTGAGTTCAGGCGAATCTTTGATGGTATTCACCAGGTCGATAACTAAATATCAAATTTTCATAAACATTAGTTTTGAATTACTTACCACGTCCAGTGAAGCCAACAGCTGATGGTATTACCCTTGGTCCAGAGGTTTCTACACTTGGTAATGGTGATCGAACTCTTCTCTCTGATCTTGTCGACGTTGTAGCTTCTGTTTGGGGCTCTCATTATGCTGGAATCGATTCAGGTAATATAATTACAATTTCAGCCTGTGGCGCTGTATTCACATGTATTGCATTTTCTACTATAGGTGAAATATGTTGTTTTTCATCAATTGCGTTCAAGCTCAAATTGCTTACATTCATCGACAAGTTAACTGCACTCACAACGTGCAAAAAATCGGTTATCATTGCATTATCTTCCGTTTCAAGCTCATCGTTATGGTAATCCGGTTTTTCGGTACCGTCTACAGACAGTCTTCACAAAAAACCCGATTCTAGGCAAATCTTTTTCTTCACAAATCAAACAAACAATAAATTGTCAATATAAAACTTCAACCAATATATTCCAGAGTTGATAGCGCCATGGGAAAGTGTTTTTAAACTCTTTCTTTTAACTAACACTCTCTGTCTATCTGTCTGTCTGTCTGTCTGCCATGGTGCAACCCCATTCCCCCTTACCCAATTGATCTGAAACTTGGCCCGTAGACTTGTTGTGACTATAGATTAATTTTGAGGTAGTCGCGCATAGTCACGCCCATTTCCCCTTATCCTATCGATATGAAATTTGGTCGATAGACTTTCTATAAAAAAGGATTAACTTTGACATAGTCACGTACAGTCATGGAGAGATTAAAACCTCAATTCCCCTTCGTTCCTAGACTTGCTGTGGCCAAATAATAGTTTTAAGATAGTCACACATAGTCACGCATAGTCACGCACAGTCACGGAGTATTAAAACCCCATTTCTCTTTATCCGATCGATTTGAAACTTTGTTGATAAACTTGCTGTAGCCAAAGAATAATTCTAAGATAGCCACACACAGTCACGGAATGAGTTAAACACCATTTCCCCTCTTCCAGTCAATCTGAAATTTGGTCCATAGACTTGTTGTGACCAAAGATTAATTTTAAAATAGTCACGAAAAGTCACGCACAGTCACGGAGAGATTCAAAACTCATATGCATAAGGCAGAAAGAGTTTTAACCCTTCTGCATCCCTTGCATATGTGCCCATCCTATGATCCTTTGGGTCAATATGACCCAACATTAGAATGTAGACAAAATTTCAAATTTAATATAGGAAATTTATTTGTTTTGTTTTGAAAAGTAAAATAAGTAATTCCTTCCTTAGCAATTATTAAAAAAGTGTAATCAGCAACTAGTTAGTCAAGCGCATCAACTCCAGATTTCGTTTGGTTGTAATGATGTATTATTTCAGGTTTTTTTTCATCTTCTCTTACATCGGCTGAATGATGTAGAGAACTTAAGAGGAGAACGTATTTATTTTTCTGGAACATAGGATGCTATCGTTATATCATTTGAAAACAAAAAATCAGAGTGAAATAGGGGTTTTTTTTATACACAAAATTTGTTATAGCAAAAAAGTTTTATTTTTACGGACATTGTCAACTAATGTAATATTCCGACAAAGTAGTCGAATGCCAAGATTGTATATAGTAAAAAAATTATCACATATAATTAGCACCACTCTCTCACCTAAATTAAAAATATGGAAATACAAGAAATGTAATACGAAGTACAAAAGTCTCACCATGATTTTTTCTGGCTGTGTATTTCTTGCTTTGCCTGTGTATACTTCTATATTCCAGGCATATTTAGTTGTGGAATCGCAAACTGCCCAAATTTTTAAGCCATATCTGGCGGGCTTTGATGGAATATATTGCCTAAAACTGCACCGACCTCGAAATGGAACCAATTGTTCATCTACAGTAACATTTTCATGTTGATTGTAAAAAATTTTGAGCTGATTACTCCACTTATCCCAAACGTTTTTATCGGTGCAGTTTGTCACGAAGTCTTCTTTCTTTACTATCTTCAGAGCTGTCAAACCGTAGGCACTTTGATATGCTCGCAAATCTGTTAAGACTGATTGTTGCTCGAAAAATAGGTCTTCCGTTTTTTTCATTCCACAAGCTAGTGAGATTTATAAACTCAAGCTCTATCGTATCAATTATTTCCATATAATTCTACACCTTTTTATTTGTCATTTGAATCACAATATTTGTTATATTTGGTGATATGAACAAATCGTATGAAGACTTTATATCTGTAACCATAGGTGTTACTCTTTTGGTAGGTCCAGGCTTATTCAACAAAATTTGCACTTTTGTCTTCAGATAAATATGTAACTGAAGTGCCGCGATCAATCCACACTTTCACGCTATTATTTGATGATGAATATGAATCGTCTTCTGCATCGTTGTAGGGTGAAAAAATTTTGTCTACATCACTATCATCAAAAATGTCATCATCTTCGTCATTTACTATTTGATGAAAGATCACTAAGAATCTAAAGCAATCTCATTATGGAACAGTCATATGTTAAAAATTTTATTTTACAATACTTAGTTTTCTTCTAAAAACACTCAATTATGATGAATTACAAAAAAAAAAAAATATACATATATGTATGCACGCTGATCACCAAAAATTAAACTGAACTCATATCATCATAAAACAAATTTCAAGAGATAGCTTTGTGGGATTCTCCAAATCCCACCCACAGATTGAGAATAATGTAATTTTGAATGAAAAAATATTCATTGAAAGCTAATTTATTGCTCATTTGACAGAAAAAATGATTGATCGATGATTCTGAATGAAGATGAACTCAATTCAATTATATTCAATTGGAAAAAAATATGGTAAAGTGGAATTAAACCTGCAATATCGCTTGTTGGGTCATTTTGACCCAAAGGATATTAAATGTGTAAAAATCGTGTTTTGAGATGTGGAGGGGGGAGGAAAAACTTATATATTATTATATACTTTTAAAAGCATTCATCACACACAGACGGATGGACATCGTTAAATCGACCCAGAGAGTGATTTTAAGTCGATCCGTATAATAACAGATATGCTCTATTAAGTAGGATATTTTCAGGAAATTTTGACCTTTTTTAAAAAAATTTTTTTTTTAATATTTAAACGGGTCAGTTCCTTTATATTTCTAACATTAATAGCATAGAAGTTACAAAATTCCCCAAAATTTATTTTACTTTAAAATCTTTTAAGACAAAAAAGTTGCAGTCATTTAAAATTAAAATTTACAAAAAAAAATTAATATTACCAAAATACTGAGAAAGTTCATATTCAAAGACCTTGTTCGCAGTGATATAGTTGAAATAGAGTCGCAATTTTTTGGCTCACGAGGTTCACTGGTATTTACTTTTAAATGAATGGCATAACTTTGAAATCGGTAACCATAAAAAAAATGATTTTTGGCCGCTTTCTCAAAATATGGTCCGCAGTGGGTCGTACAGAACAAGGCTTATAATGAGGAGAAAATATTAGTGGTATCCTAATATTACGAAGATAACTCCAAAAAATTCTTTTCGATTTATAAGCAGTTCTGCCCCGAAAAGTATCACATAATAAACGTGAGGCGGGCAATAATTACTGCAATCGAACAGAATATGGCTACATCGGAGTTCTCTGCATGATTCGATGGAAACGATCCATGCATACTACATCGGAGATCACTTTTAGATTTTTATACCCTATACCACTATGTGGTTTGGGTATAATGACTTTGTGCTGCTGTTTGTAACAACCAAAAATATTTGACCTAGATCCATCTTTAATTATACCGATCGAATCAGAATCACTTTCTGACTTGATTTAACAATGTCCGTCCGTCCGTCCGTCCGTCCGTCCGTCCGTCTGTGTGTCCATGTAAAGCTTGTAATCAAACTGCAGGTCGCAAATATGAATATATTTTGATGAAGTTTGGCATATAAGCTTTCATCGGCCATGGGATGAACGCTGCTGAAACTGGTGAGAATCGGTCCATGTTCACACCTAGCCCCCATACAAATTACCCATATGAAATCGACATAAATTGCCATAAGATCCAAATTGTCATATAGATCTTACTCAAATTGGGTTTGTATGCACTCATTACATCCATTAATGAGTAGTCCAAAAATGATCCCTTTGACCCCATACAGAGCTGCTTCCCGATCTTCACTTAAATCTATTAAAAAACAAAAATATTGCACTGATTCTTCTCAAATTTTGTTTGTATATATTTTTCCAAAATACAAGAGACTTTACCAAACATGATCAGGATCGGTCCATTTTTGGCCTTAGTTCCTATATAGATATAGCATCCGATATGAACTTGTTCATATCTGCAGCCAAAAAATTAATAAAAATCACACTCAAATTTGGTTTTTGCTTATTTTCTATGTCCAGTTAGTTGGGCCTAAGAGATAGGGTTTCTAAACGCATGGTATATGGTACCGTATAGTCGGTCTAGACCGACTATAATTTTCTTACTTGTTTTTTTTATTATATATCACTATGTGGTTTGGGTATACTGACTTTGTGCTGCTGTTTGTAACTACCAAAAATATTTGACCTAGACCCATCTTTTATTATACCGATCGAATCAGAATCACTAGCTGATTCGATTTAACGATGTCCGTCCGTTCGTCCGTCCGTCAGTCTGTGTGTCCATGTAAAGCTTGTAATCAAACTGCAGGTCGCAAATATTAATATATTTAAATGATATTTGGTGTATAAGCTTTTATCCGCCATAGGACGAATGCTATTAAAATTGGTGAGAATCGGTCCATGTTCAGACCTAGCCCCATACAAATGACCCCTATGAAATCAACATAAATTGCAATGTGTTTATTACATCCATTAATCAGTAGTCAAAAAATGATCCCTTTGGGACAACTCTTAGTCATAGGCCCCATATACAACTGCTTCCCAATCTTCATCTAAATCTATCAAAAAACAAAAATAGTGCACGTATTCTTCTCAAATTTTGTTTAATATATTTTTGCAAAATACAAGAGACTTTACCAAACAAAAAAACTTAATAAAAATCCCACTCAAATTTGATTTATGCTTATTTTCTATATCCAGTTAGTTGGGCCTGAGAGATAGGGTCGATAAACCAAAGCGCGAAAAGCCAAAAACAGTTCGTACACCCGAGATTATTGCTGCTGTGGCAGAAAGTGTACGTGAAGCGCCATCAACATCAATTCACCGTCGTTCTCAAGAATTGAACATTTCGGGGGCATCATTGAGACGAATTTTGCATAAAGACCTTGCTATGACGCCATACAAAGTCCATCTGTTTCAGGAGTTGAAGCCAACTGATCATCCAATGCGTTTTCGCTTCGCCAAGTGGGCCTGCGATCGACTTACAGAAGATGCCGATTTTGCCAAAAAAAAAAAATCATCTTTTCAGATGAAGCTCATTTTGATCTTGGCGGGTATGTAGACAAGCAAAATTGTCGCATTTGGGGCACAGAAAACCCGCACGCATACATTGAAAAGCCGATACATCCAAAACGAGTCACTGTTTGGTGCGGATTTTGGTCCAGAAGCATAGTTGGGCCATTTTTCTTCGAAAATGAGGAAGGAGTGGCCGTTACAGTCAATGCCGATCGTTATCGGGCCATGTTGAACGAATGTTTGTTCACAAAAATTGAAAAGGAGGATATTGGCAACATTTGGTTTCAACAGGACGGCGCTACGTGCCACACAGCCCAAGCTACACTCGATGTTTTGCGCCCTGTTTCTGAAGATCGCATTATCAGCCGCAGAGCTGATGTCGTTTGGCAACCTCGGAGCTGCGATTTGACACCGTTGGACTATTATTTGTGGGGTGCCCTCAAAGATAAGTGTTACGCCAACAAGCCAGAGACAATTGACGCTTTAAAGGACAATATTCGTGAAGCCATTGGTGAAATACAGCTGCACACAATCGATAATGTGCTTAAAAATTGGACCGATCGTGTAGGCTACTGCATGGCCAGCGGAGGCAGCCATTTGAATGAAATTATTTTCCATTATTAACCGGAAGGATTGTACTTTCAAATAAAAAAAGAAATTTGCGATAATATTCAGTAGTTTTTTTTATAATATTTAAAAAAAAAAGTTATTTGGCGGACCCTTTATAAGTAAATAAATTTATTTAGCCCAATTTGGTTATTATCGGGGAGGGCATTTTCAGCAGCCGGCCTAATCTGCAACAGAATTCGTTCAAGGCTGGGAGATAAATCGCTTAATAAGCTACGTTTCCTGAGGTCTCACTTCAGCCAATTAAAATAAAGTACAATTTTATTATTTTATTATAGTTTCTTCCCTTTTCATATTTTTACTTTTTACTGAATTTTGTGTTTACATTTTTTTTTGTTCTTTTATTTTAAATGAATATATAAATTTTGTTTTTTTTTTTTTTAATTATCAAATATTTTTTATTAAATTATTTACTTATTCCTAGGAAAAAAAAATAATTCCGGTATTAATACCGGGATCCCGGTATTACAAAATTACAATACCGAAATACCAGTATTTATATTTAAGTCCGGTATTCCCAACCTTAGTTGTGTATGCATAATATAAATTTCAAATATTGTAAATTTTTGGTCGTAACTTTGGGAGCAAGTCAAAATGATCGTATTTATGGGACTAGATTTAGTTCCAGCAACACGCTCCTCCATTTCAATTTTCAGGTGCATGTATATACGCTTGTTGTCCTCTTTTGAATTATCAGTTTGCACATCCTCATTATATATGGTCCTTGGTTATGGTCTTTGGTTAAGTGCGTGTCACCTACTTTTTCGTGTTCTAAAACATATCACATTTTTATCGCGATATGTGGGTGCCTCATATACGACCTTCTTTGTAAGGTGATTTTTTTGTTTTTTTTTTTTTTTTAATAATTAAAAAATTTATTAATTAATTACTCCTTTATTTTAAAAGAACAAAAATCTCCGGCAAAAAAAAATGTATCGACCCAATTTATTAATTTTATTATATATAAGTTAAGATTATATATATTTCCTTTAATCTATGAAAATGTTTTACAAGATTTAAAAAAAAAACAACAAAATTTAATGCTGATTCATAAAATTGCTTATTCTTTTGCCAAATATTTATACCCCCACCATAACTAAATGTAATTTAATTTATGAGACATCTTAATTTTTTTTCCCTTAACATAACTTAATTTAAAATTTGTTTGTTAGAAATTCAAAAAAAAAAAAGAAAAACAAAAGACAAACAACCCAGTAAAGCAAAAGACATAAGACCCTGCTCATTATCCATTAATTGCTCAACTTTTATTTTGTAATTTCTACATTTCAAAGAAGAAAAATCGACCTCTTACATTAAGGACACTTAAATTCCAACAAATTGTCAAACATTAGTTAAGCGACAAATTAGTATAAAGAGCAACACATCCCTTTCATTTAATATTAGTAAAATAAAATATGTTCTGATGTGATACGAGTACAACTGTGGGTGTTTTGGTTTCCATTTTTAACCTTCGTTTGCTTTACACAATTAAAGAGATGGTATGAATATACAAGCGACAATATGTAAGTTTTTCCAAAAGAAAATTTTTCCTTTGTGTAAATTTAAGAAAAGATTCTTACACTTTATATACGAGTATATATAGATTTTTTGCCTCGCTTTAGTCTAGTCTGATTGTGTTTCTTTGCGTAATTTAATTTAATCAAAGCCGTTAAGCTTCAGGTCAAGCCTACAAATCAATCTGCAGTATAAACGGTTTGTCTGTGGGATATCGAGGTTGTAGTAGTTGTTTTTCTTTTTTTTGTAATTTCACCCCCCTCAGGATGTATAAAATACAATTACAATCACACCAGTATATTTCCGGTTCGTTTTTCTTTTCTTTGTGTGACATTTTTTTTATTTTCTTTTTTTTTTTTTATTTTTCTTGTAAAATCTTTTGTTGTAATTTTTTGTTTCTTCCTTATTTTGCATTGGTAAATAGCAAGCTGCTGGCAATTGCAATTGATTAATGCGCAAATACGCACAATAAAAACGACCCTTTTTCCTGTACTATTTCCCCTTAAGTTCTTTTGAATTTTATTTTCCCTTTTTGCTTGAAGTATGATTCTGAATTTCATTTCAGGTTTTCGCAAGAAATATCCTCTTTTTTTTGTGTACTTGTCTGGCCGGCTTAACGTTTTCCATATATTTTTGCTCGTTTTTGAATTAAATTTTCTTTAGTTTTTGCTTAAATAACCTTTAAATTATGTTCAATGTCCTTTTATCATTCCATTTGATTTCCGGTGAAGTAGGTAGAGAAGGGGTTGGTTTAGTTCAGTCTAACAAGCTTGAATAGGATTTCAAAAAGCCATATATTAGATTTTATTTATGTTTGTTTGTATTGTATTTAGTGAGAGATATAGATTTTACATTTTGCATGGTACTTTTCTAGTTTTGTGTGCTGTGAAACTTTGTCCACTTGTATTGAAAAGGAACATTCTCTATGCTTGAATTGTTTGTGAAACATTAAGCAATTGTGTTTTGAAAATCAAAAGGCAGAGGAGAGAAGAAATATAGTAGTGCGTTTTAAATATTTAAAGTTTTATTAAATTTAAGTTTTTTTATGGGGCCTCATTTTGTTAAATAATAAAGCTCTGTAACGTATCTTGAAATGACAGGATAAAAAGAAGAGAAAATAATTAGCTATCAAATATGGGAAATTAAATTGGCTTATGCATAGAAACTTAAACCTATCAACCGAGAACAAGCTAATGATCTATAAAATGTTACAAAAACTGGTCTGGTCCTATTTAGTGTAATTTGGGGTTGAGTCAAAAATACAGTAATTGAAACTATCCAACGATTCCAGAACAAAATCTTAAGAGGAAGCATCAAAGATCCATGACGTATATAAAGACGTCATGTTTTTTTTAATATATGTGATAGGGAAAGTTAAAAGGGACCTAAGGGTCGAAAAAATCGATTTTTATTTTTTTTCTGATTTTGATAGTAGACAACACGCTCTTTATAATGCAGCAAACCTCAGCTTTCTTACTGCATTAGTTTTGTCATAAATTAGTTTCAAAGTAGACACTTTTGATAAAAAAAAAAGTAAAAAAGAATCCGATGTGACGAACTTTTCTGCAATTGTCCTAATTTACTTGAAACTCGTTACTCAAGGGTTTTCGGAGTCGCTGATTATAAATCTGGTATTAGATTAATCGGGATAGCTTTTGAAAAAATAAGATGGGTGATTATAATAGATATGTATCCGACGTTTTTAATGAAATGAAGAGCAGATTTATAACTTCACCATATATTTTAAAAATACAAACAAAACATAATTACTTTAAAAAACTAACTATAACTAATTCTGCTTCTTATATATTATTTTCTTCGATTTCACTTTTGTTTCTGAGTTAGCATTTCTCCTTCTCATTGCCAATTCTCATCTTTAATTTTTTTAACCAAAATTTTGGTTGTGGTGCTACATCGTCGGCTTTTTTGATGTCAGAAAATGAGTCTCGAAAATTTCTAAACAGATACAACTGTCTTTCCAAAGATAAACCCTGTGGAGTTGTAATGTTTCGCATTAAATCATTTACATGTTGTAATACGAGTACAAATCTAGTTGTTTCATCACTGTCTGCAAACTGCTTCGCTTCTATAGCTTCCGAAGGAATTATGAAACGGTGAAACTTCGTAGTTCTAAGCATTGGTTTGTAAAATTTTTTTAAATAGCTAACACAGTCGTACCAAACTACATTTTCTGCAGAAACAGATTTATTACAACCAGAAGGAGATGAATCAGTTACACCTTAAATCAAATCTTTAGGACTGTCGATGTTACTTACAGCATACATCGATTTAAATACACCAAAGCACATGTCTGGTGAGAATTTGGTATGCCCAGTTAGAAGAAAATTGTATGATATTTTTTGTCCTTTGGATACTCGCCACATCAGGTATCCAAGAACAGAATTATTCTTATTTGATCCTACGCAATTTTCGCTGAATGACACCAGAGAATTCGATATTATTTAATGTGTTGAAATAGTGATGAACGCAGCTAATGACGCCATTCGGAGCTTTTCCAATGTTATCTTCTTCATCAATCAAATAACTGAACTAAAAGAGAAAAATGTTGGCAATTTTAAAATAATACTATTTTCACGATTCGAAAAAACGACTTTTTCCAATAAGTAACATTCGCCATATTGAATCAACTATTCTGAATTTTACAATTCTGACACTAAGCTGCTTATCAATAACTTCGAATTAACCCCAAGTAATTCCGATAATATTACAAAAATAACCCGCCATGTTAGATGCTCCATTTTGAATTTTTAAAAACTAATGCCAGATCCATAATTAGCGACCCAGAAAACCCCCCGTGTAACGAGTTTCAAATCATAAAAGCGTTAAAGGCATCAAAATCAACTTGTTAACTTCAAAGTCGTTTTTCTCTAAAACTTATTTTCTGACCATAGGTCCCTTTTAACTTCCAGTGTCACATTTGTGTATGTCAGTCAAATTTCAATAAATTTTTAACATATGTATGTATTTGTTTATTTCCGTTTTACACTCTTAAGGTAAGAATACTTAATCAATGTACCGATTTCTTCCCAAATGGAATACGACTGATGTAATTTCTTCAATTAAAATTTATGTATTTGTTCGAGTGAGGTTTTAAAATTTTAAATTTTTTTGCTTAATTTTTTACTTGTAAATTATTTGCTAATGTAAATATTTATTCGTATGATTTCCACAGATTTCCAATTAAAAAAAATCATGTGAGCCTGATCGCAGGGGAGATCTTAAAGATTTTTTTTATAGCACGTTCTTAAAATCGTACAGAAAGCGTATCACTTAGAGCAATCAACTGCATGCAGGGGCTCTGTTAATATAAAAATATTTATTATTATTTATTATTTAATTTTTTAATTTAATATTTTAATTTTTAATTTTTCGTTTTTTAATTTTTATTTTTAATTTTTCGTTTTTCATTTTTCGTTTTTCATTTTTAATTTTTTTTTTTTTTGTTTAATTTTTTATTTTTCGTTTTTTACTTTCAATTTTTCATTTTTTAATTTTAATTTTTCATTTTTTATTTTTTATTTTTTATTTTTTATTTTTCATTTTTAATTTTTTTCTTCAATTTACATTTTTCATTTTCCAATTTTTATTTTTCTTCTTTCATTTTTCATTTTTTATTTTTCATTTTTTATTTTTCTATTTTAATTTTTTATTTTTCATTTTTTATTTTTCTTTTTTTATTTTTCAATTTTCATTTTTTATTTTTAATTTTTTATTTTTTATTTTTCATTATTCATTTTTAATTTTAGTTTTGCATTTTACATTTCTCATTTTTCATGTTAAATTTTTTTATTTTTCATTTTTTAGTTTTAATTTTTTATTTTTAATTTTTCCTTTTTTTATTTTTCACTTTTTATTTTTCATTTTTCATTCTTTATTTTTCGTTCTTCATTTTAAATTTTTTATTTTTCATTTTTATTCTTAATTTTTTATTTTCCATTTTTAATTTTTTTTTCATTTTTAATTTTTCGTTTTTCATTTTACATTTTTCGTTTTTCGTTTTTCATTTTTCATTTTTTTTTTTTTTAATTTTTCATTTTTCTTTTTTCATTTTTTATTTTTCATTTTTTCTTCGTCATTTTTAATTTATTTTTCATTTTTCATGTTTTATTTTTCATTTTTTATTTTTCATTTTCATTTTTTATTTTTAATTTTTTTATTATTCATTTTTTATTTTTCATTTTTCATAATTCATTTTTAATTTTTCGTTTCTCATTTTTCTTTTTTTATTTTTTATTTTTCATTTTTCATTTTTAATTTTTTAATTTTTAATTTTTAATTTTTAATTTTTAATTTTTAATTTTTAATTTTTAATTTTTAATTTTTAATTTTTAATTTTTAATTTTTAATTTTTAATTTTTAATTTTTAATTTTTAATTTTTAATTTTTAATTTTTAATTTTTAATTTTTAATTTTTAATTTTTAATTTTTAATTTTTAATTTTTAATTTTTAATTTTTAATTTTTAATTTTTAATTTTTAATTTTTAATTTTTAATTTTTAATTTTTAATTTTTAATTTTTAATTTTTAATTTTTAATTTTTAATTTTTAATTTTTAATTTTTAATTTTTAATTTTTAATTTTTAATTTTTAATTTTTAATTTTTAATTTTTAATTTTTAATTTTTAATTTTTAATTTTTAATTTTTAATTTTTAATTTTTAATTTTTAATTTTTAATTTTTAATTTTTAATTTTTAATTTTTAATTTTTAATTTTTAATTTTTAATTTTTAATTTTTAATTTTTAATTTTTAATTTTTAATTTTTAATTTTTAATTTTTAATTTTTAATTTTTAATTTTTAATTTTTAATTTTAAATTTTAAATTTTTAATTTTTAATTTTTAATTTTTAATTTTTAATTTTTAATTTTTAATTTTTAATTTTTAATTTTTAATTTTTAATTTTTAATTTTTAATTTTTAATTTTTAATTTTTAATTTTTAATTTTTAATTTTTAATTTTTAATTTTTAATTTTTAATTTTTAATTTTTAATTTTTAATTTTTAATTTTTAATTTTTAATTTTTAATTTTTAATTTTTAATTTTTAATTTTTAATTTTTAATTTTTAATTTTTAATTTTTAATTTTTAATTTTTAATTTTTAATTTTTAATTTTTAATTTTTAATTTTTAATTTTTAATTTTTAATTTTTAATTTTTAATTTTTAATTTTTAATTTTTAATTTTTAATTTTTAATTTTTAATTTTTAATTTTTAATTTTTAATTTTTAATTTTTAATTTTTAATTTTTAATTTTTAATTTTTAATTTTTAATTTTTAATTTTTAATTTTTAATTTTTAATTTTTAATTTTTAATTTTTAATTTTTAATTTTTAATTTTTAATTTTTAATTTTTAATTTTTAATTTTTAATTTTTAATTTTTAATTTTTAATTTTTAATTTTTAATTTTTAATTTTTAATTTTTAATTTTTAATTTTTAATTTTTAATTTTTAATTTTTAATTTTTAATTTTTAATTTTTAATTTTTAATTTTTAATTTTTAATTTTTAATTTTTAATTTTTAATTTTTAATTTTTAATTTTTAATTTTTAATTTTTAATTTTTAATTTTTAATTTTTAATTTTTAATTTTTAATTTTTAATTTTTAATTTTTAATTTTTAATTTTTAATTTTTAATTTTTAATTTTTAATTTTTAATTTTTAATTTTTAATTTTTAATTTTTAATTTTTAATTTTTAATTTTTAATTTTTAATTTTTATTTTCCATTTTTCATTTTTAATTTTTAATTTTTAATTTTTCATTTTTAATTTTTTATTTTTCATTTTTAATTTTTTTTTTTTAATATTTTTTTTATTTTTCATTTTTAATTTTCAAACAGGTTATTATAATATCATGATTTTTTCACCAATACAATCACATTTTGTCTTACGGCTCACATGTTACGCTTACATGTTACGCTGTTTTTGAAATTTACCCCCCTGTAATATAAATATCTTGATGGATAATTTTTTTAAATTAACATTCTTTTTATTATACCCTCCACACTACTTTGTAGAGGGTATACCATAAAAGGAGATGTCGATGTGGCAATATCCGTCCGTATGCCTGATTGTCTGTCTTTGTGGCTGTCTGTATGTCTGTCTGTCTGTTAAAAACATTCTCGTGCTCGAAATTGGTCGAGTAGGTCGCAGTACTGAGGCTTATAATATTAGTCATAATCTGCAATTTGGAGCCCTAGACCTAATAGGTGAGGAATGACGTATGAAAATATATACTTCGATAATATTTCTTATAAAAAAACTAAAAATAGCTAAATATGCTTATGCGTAACAGAATATGTCCATATAGATACGAGTATGAATCAGCGATCCATATACAGTTTTGCTTGCTTTTTTTGAACGTTCCCATTTACAAACAAATTTTTATGCATTGATGATAAACAAACAAACTCAAATGTACTTGCCTGTGTTTACATTTATGCCCATTGCGTTTTATACCAAAAATTTTTGTTAATTATCTTATAAATTTTAAAGTAAATTTTTAATGCCTTGGGACTTTGTCTGAGTTCATAATTTTTTAATGTGTGTAGTTATCAAAAAAAATGGGCGGAATGGGACTAATGGGTGTGGCACCTCCTATACAAAAGAATATTAAGTACTATGAAAATGGCTGTCTTGAAAGTTTTGTCAAGTACATTAGTAACCAACTAGCAGATTACAGCACTCGAAATTCAATTGCAAAAACTAGGAAATTTAAATGTTTCATTTCATAAAGACCCTAAAGGTATGCTTCACAATTCAACTCATTTTAAATGAGGAATACAAACTCAACACATTAACACAAACACATTAACAAATTTAATAAACACACACATAGCATTGATAATTTTATGTATGTGTTAGTAGCAACTTTAAACGGTCATAACTCCAAAAAAAATATTTCAGACGATGAAAATCTGGGTAACAGCTAAAACGAAATACCTGTCAAAATCGGGGTAAAACTGTGAAACTTACATCGGTAACAAAAAATCGCCTAGCCTATTAATATTATAGATGTTGCGGAAAATACGGGCGGAATCGCCAAAACCGAAAATCGCGAATAACAAAAATTGTCAAAATCAAAAATCACAAAAAAAAATTGCCAGAATCGAAAATCACGAATAACAAAAATCGCCTATATCAAAAATCGCCGAAACTGAAAATCGCGCAATACAAAAATCGTTAAAAACAAAAATCGCCTACAACAAAAATTGCCAAAACCGAAAATCGCCAAAATCAAAAATCGCCAAAATTAAAAGTCCAAACCGAAAATCGCGAATAATAAAAATCGCCAAAAACAAAAAATGCCAAAACCGAAGATGGCGAATATCAAAAATCGCAAAAACAGAACATGCAAAAATAAAAAATCGCCAAAACCCAACATCGCGAGTAAGTGAAATCGAGCAAATCAAATAACTCCAAAATCAAAAATCGCAAAAAAAAAAAAACAATAATCGCCAAAATCAAAAATTTCCAAAATCTAAAACCGCAAAAAACAAAAATCGACAAAATCAAGAGTCGCCAAAAATAAATAAAATAGTTTTCTACAAAATATATTCCCAGTTTTTTATTTCGTTACTATGGGTGTAGCGAAGCGAGGCGGGTTATAGCTAGTGCTTTTATAAAATTATTTATTATCATAAATTTTTTATATACATATACATATATTATGTCCTATAGGGAACAAAGGGCCGCAACAAAGTATCTCCATTGGGGTCGATTTGATGATAGATTTTTTTATCTCTCTTCAGCTCATGCCTCTTTGGTTTACTTCATTGAAAGAACAAAATTTAAAGGAAAAAAATTTTCCTAGTTTCCTATATATATATATATACATATATATGAATATATATCCTTGTTTAAAAATTTAAATTTTGGGGGTTTATTTTCAAAAACAATGACAGCTTCTAAAAATTTCTGCACATTTTGAAAAACTGTTTTACGATCTTGTGTTTTTCGAATTTACTATGTTGCCATTTTGCTATTTAGCATTTTTATAATATTTTAATTTTGCTATTTCGTCATTTTTGCCATTTTGCAATTCTCAATTTTTCTACTTGGCTATTTTTATATATTGCATTTTGCTAATTTATTAATTTGCAATTTTGATACTCTGCAATTTTGCGTTATTGTGGTTTTGCGATTTTACTTAAATTTAAAACAATCGTAATTGCAATAAAAATTAATGCATACACCCGTTACACATGCAAGGACTCAACAGCTGGACAAATCAGCATATCCGTATTGAGAATATCCATACATTACGATGCACAGAGGAGCAAAATCAATCAAAAGAGGTGCTAAATTCAAAATAAGTTTTTTTTTCAAAACAGTGGTGAAAGATTTAGATAAATCTTTTGTAAATATTGAAAAAAAGATTCAAATTGCTCCAAAAATTAGTCATTTTTGATATAAATATATGCATATGTTGAGTTTGAACATCTTTCCGAGTGAAACCGGGAAAACGTGCTTATATGCTTTTAAAACAAAAGATTTCAGCTAATAAATTCTAGAATACCTTTTTCCGGTTTTTTGCAGTTTTCTATATATATATCAAAATTTTTGGAAAGAACTCCAGTTGCTAAAAAACTATGTGAAAAATTAAACAACAATTTAATTGTTTTTATCATATTTTGCATTTAAGAATTCAATTTTCTCAAACATCTTATTTAAGTGCTGGTTGTTTAATTGTTTATGAATATACATCGATAATAACTAACAACAATTTAAAATTACCATTTCCCTTAATTAATTGCATACCGTAAACCCCTCCCACTGTCGTATAGGTGAAACAATAATATTTAACATAAGTAGTTAATCCAACTTCTACACCTTAACATGGGCCACAAGTTCACTATACTAAAAACGAAAACCTGCTTTACAAATTTCTCATGCATTTATCTCAATCTCTCAAACAGCTGTGCTTTCATTACTTCAATCCATGTATTTGCTATCCAGTGCTATTTTCTATTTTTCATCTGCATTTCTTGAAGTGTATATTGAAAACACATACATCCATATACTGGCTCGTATAACTTTGCATTTCTTTTGTTTAAATGTTTTATCTCATTCATTTACACAATTTCCTTAACCTTCTTGAAAATCTACAGCCCCTTCAATGCCACATACCAAAAGCATGTTCTTATTTCTTTCAAGATTTATGCTTATATGCTAAAAATGGTTGTTGTTTTATTTTTGACCTTAAAGTCCTAAATCTACTTCTCCGCTTACTTTCTTTAGAAATTTCCTTTAATTTTTTTATCAAAAGTTTTTTATCTATTTTTTTCTTGGGGCTTAACATTGTTTGTCTCTAAATTAAAATTGATTTGATTTTCGTCTCGAGGTTATTTTCTTTACGATTTTCCACTATTTACTATCCCCATCGTCTGCTTGTTTGTTGTCGTTCTTGTTATTACCGTTATTGTTGTTGCTGTATTTTGTATGTCTTTAGTTTAATTTCATGGTAATGTGATTTTACACATATGTGCACATCTGTAAAACATTTCCGGTATTTTGTCAATAAATATAAAATGGTAGTAGTATTTTAATTTGATAATGATATGTGTGTTGTTTTCAAAAAAAAAACAAGTAAGAAAATTATAGTCGGTCTAGACCGACTATACGATACCCTATACCATGCGTTTAGAAACCCTATCTCTTAGGCCCAACTAACTGGACATAGAAAATAAGCAAAAACCAAATTTGAGTGGAATTTTTATTAATTTTTTTGGCTGCAGATATGAAAAAGTTCATATCGGATGCTATATCTATATGGGGACTAGGTCCAAAAATGGACCGATCCTGATCATGTTTGGAAAAGTCTCTTGTGTTTTGCAAAAATATATACAAACCAAATCTGAGAAGAATCAGTGCAATATTTTTGTTTTTTAATAGATTTAAGTGAAGATCGGGAAGCAGCCCTATATGGGGCCAAAGGGATCATTTTTGGACTACTCATTAATGGATGTAATGAACGCATATAAACCCAATTTGAGTAAGATCTATATGACAATTTGGATCTTATGGCAATTTATGTCGATTTCATAGGGGTAATTTGTATGGGGGCTAGGTCTGAACATGGACCGATTCTCACCAATTTCAATAGCGTTCATCCCATGGCCGATAGAAGCTTATATACCAAATTTCATCAAAATATGTTCATATTTGCGACCTGCAGTTTGATTACAAGCTTTACATGGACACACAAAAATTACTTTAAATTATATTATTAAATATTTCTAGAATTCTCATGCAGAGATCCTAAAGAAAAACAATCCAAAAAAATTGATAAGAACTTGTTCACTACGTTCAGTATAACATAATCTTAGTCTCTCGAAAAACACATGCAACAGCCATGTTGTATAGTAAAACCTCCAAAGGGTTTTTCGTCCTCAGGCCAAACCTGATATTTATACCCTATACCACTATGTGGTTTGGGTATAATGACTTTGTGCTGCTGTTTGTAACAACCAAAAATATTTGACCTAGACCCATCTTTAATTATACCGATCGAATCAGAATCACTTTCTGAGTTGATTTAACAATGTCCGTCCGTCCGTCCGTCCGTCCGTCCGTCCGTCCGTCTGTGTGTCCATGTAAAGCTTGTAATCAAACTGCAGGTCGCAAATATGAATATATTTTGACGAAATTTGGTATGTAAGCTTTTATCGGCCATGGGATGAACGCTATTGAAATTGGTGAGAATCGGTCCATGTTCAGACCTAGCCCCCATACAAATTACCCATATGAAATCGACATAAATTGCCATAAGATCCAAATTGTCATATAGATCTTACTCAAATTGGGTTTGTATGCGTTCATTACATCCACTAATGAGTAGTCCAAAAATGATCCCTTTGACCCCATATAGAGCTGCTTCCCGATCTTCACTTAAATCTATCAAAAAACAAAAATATTGCACAGATTTTTCTCAAATTTGGTTTGTATATATTTTTTCAAAATAAAAGTGACTTTACCAAATATTGTCAAGATCGGTCCATTTTTGGACCTAGTCCCTTTATAGATATAGCATCCGATATGAACTTTTTCATATCTGCAGCCAAAAAAATTAATAAAAATCCCACTCAAATTTGGTTTACGCTTATTTTCAATGTCCAGTTAGTTGGGCCTAAGAGATAGGGTTTCTAAACGCATGGTATAGGGTATCGTATAGTCGGTCTAGACCGACTATAATTTTCTTACTTGTTTTCATTTAGATTTTCAGCTATAAATCAAGAACCATTGAAATAGCTTCAGCAAATCAAGTTAAACTAATTTTATCAAAATTCTGGCTTATACATATAACCAAATCGCACAATAAACTAAATTAATGTGTCAATAAAACGAGATTAGTTGCTTTCAGAAAAAGTTATAACAAAATTCTGTGACTGGCTAATTAAATATATTTACCAAAAAATATATTGAATTACTTATAATCCGCCTCCGGTGATGCCAAATGAAGAAATAGGATCCTTTTAATTTAATTTATATTTAATTTTTTATTACTTTACTATAAAATGATGTCAATAATGTTCTTTCTCAATTTCAGTCAGTTTCAGTATGGTTAAGGGGCTGGTTGGTGATAATTAAATCCTGTAACCTGTTATTTAAAAAAAAACTGTTTTTTGGGTGTGACCTTATATATAATTTTCTCATTATAAACAAAATTCTATTGGAGTGACGTGTCACTTTCTTCGCCATCTTCAGGCGATAATATTGTTCTATATAAAATTTTATTTTTTCGATGTTTGAAGAGAATTAATTCTAATAGAAACAAAGGACTAGAATTTTATAATTAATGCAAGAGACAGTTTTAATCTTTAGTCCATACTTAATATATATTAAAGAGTTTACTGTAGTTTTAAACTTTATAATATACACTGATCACTCTTTCGATTTCAGCGTTTGAGAATGGTATAGTCATCATATCTACAAAGATAGTTGATAGTTAAAAATGGTAGCTCATACTCTTATATCTTTTACAAATTGTTTTATTTTTGAAAAAATTACGGCCAAGCTGAGTTACGAATTTTGTATCATGTTTTAAAACTAGATGGCAAGTTAGCTCTTAGCTCATAAACAAGAGACTTTATGAATTCAAGTAACATTTTGTGATTAAATCTTTGTCCGATTCGTCAATATTAATGTCAAAACTACAATCTTAAATCAGTAGGCACCGATACCACGTAGGTGCAATTATTCTATTAATGAAACTTTTAATAAAAAAATCTTGTCCGCATTTTGGACTTTGAAAGCCAAATTCACTTTAGCACTTCTAATAAAACTGAGCCAAGTGCGTTATATAAATATATTTTTTGGAATCATTTTAAAAGGCGCTAAATGAAAAAATTGTCCATTTTGGGTAGTTAAAATTCGCAAAATCTAGCACGAAAAGCGCTAAGTTGGCATCGCTGGTTATGAAGATAGAATGAGTTTGTGTTGATATATGCAACTACTATAAATATTTAACATAGACCCAACTTATGTCAAAATATAAATATATTATGATGTAATCTGGTATACAACTTGCTGTCTGCCGTAGGACTATCGCTACAGAAATTGGTGACAATTGGTCAACCTCCCTATGAGGTTAACTTAAATTGACGCAAGATAGGAATATTATAAAAATATTGCATGCATAGATATTCTTCAAATTTGGCTATGTTTTTGAGCAAAATGTGTGACTTTAATATATATTTTAATGATCGGTCCATTTTTTGACCTGGGCACATTAGAAGAACAAAATTCGATATAAAATTTTTCATATCTGAATACCACAAATTATTAGTTATCGTTTCAAAACGCAACGTACTTAATTTTTTTCTCCAAAACGTATACTGGAGAAGTATCCAGTTACAAATATTTTCTTAATACCAACAAATTATTTGCATTGTTGACGATTGAATTATTGAAACTAAATGCATGGATTTTCCCTCTCCGTGCGAAGTACTAATTTATTTTTATACCCTATACCACTATGTGGTTTGGGTATAATGACTTTGTGCTGCTGTTTGTAACTACCAAAAATATTTGACCTAGGCCCATCTTTTATTATACCGATCGAATCAGAATCACTAACTGTTTCGATTTAACGATGTCCGTCCGTCCGTCCGTCCGTCTGTGTGACCTTGTAAACTTTTAATCAAACTGCAGATCGAAAATATGAATATATGTTGACGAAACTTGCTATATAAGTTTCTATCGGCCATATAATGAACGCAATTGAAATTGGTGAGAATCCGTTACAAATGACCCCTATGAAATCGTCATAAATTGCCATAAGATCCAAATTGTCATATAAATCTTTCTCAAATTGGGTTCGTATGCGTTTACTACATCCATTAATGAGTAGTCCAAAAATGATCCCTGTGGGACAACTCTTAGTCATTGGCCCCATATAGAGCTGCTTCCCGATCTTCACTTAAATCTATCAAAAAACAAAAATATTGCACTTATTCTTCTCAAATTTTGTTTGTATATATATTTGCAAAATACAAGAGACTTTACCAAACATAGTCAGGATCGGTCCATTTTTGGGCTTAGTCCCCATATAGATATACCATCCGATATGAATTTTTTCATATCTGCAGCCAAAAAAAATTAATAAAAATCCCATTCAAATTTGGTTTATGCTTATTTTCTATGTCTAGTTAGTTGGGCCTATGAGATAGGGTCTCTAGACGCATGGTATAGGGTTTCATATAGTCGGTCTAGACCGACTATAATTTTCTTACTTGTTTTTTTTTAACAATGCTTAAAATTTGTATTAACACTTAAGGAGGGTAAGGTTTTAAAAGCGGAAAAAAGGCGTATTTTCATAATTTTTTTCTGACAAATAATTCTAGATTATTTATTTTATACTATCAGATTCCAGCCCTCGAAATTCGAGTGCAAATTCTAGGAAATTTTATTGTTTCATTAAATGAAGACCCTAAAGTGATGCAATCAATTATAGCCAATTCAGAAAACAACACAAAAAAACAAACTCATTTTTATTACAAAAACATTAACAAATTTAATAAACACACACATAGCATTGTATAATTTTATGTGTGTCAGTAGCAACTATAAATGCAGTTTACTCCAAAAAAAATTTAAATTTTAAAATCTGTAAATCTGCTGGACAGCTAAAAAGAAATACCTTTCAAATGAGGCATATGTGGTCAAAACAGGATTAAAACTGACACAGTAGCATATGTACATGTTATAGCATAACATTTGAATAATCTTTACAATTAAAACTTAAAATAAATATATCAATGACTGCTAATCTCCAGAGGCGCCTCGACAAAAAGTTGTTTTGCGGTGAACATCATATCTCATTCCCGAGGTAATTACGGAGAGCTTTTTTTTAATGTTTTTATTTTTTATTGCAGCAATTTGAAGTGAAAAACACGATTTTGGTGAATTTGTTCTTAAAAACTGGGGAAAAAATGAAAACAAAACTCTACGTGGTTACGTGGTGATTTATGTGTAGAAATAGCGTGTAAAATTTCAAAAGAATCGGTCAAGTAGATTTTGAGTTATGATGTTCGCGGACTTATTTGCGAGAAAATCGACTTATAGTTGTTTAAAAACAGATTTATATACTTTTGTTTTGCTCCGATTTACTTGAAATTTTGAAAAACTCTCTAGACATGTGTATTCAGAAAAAATAAATAAAAGGTTTTATGATTTTGTAGAATATGAATCAATTTGCCAAATATGTTCAGGATCGGTCCATTTATCGACCTATTCTCCATATAGATTTAGCATCCGATATGAACTTTTTCAGATCGGCAGGGAAGAAATTAATATAAATTCCTCACAAATGTGAGTTCTGCTTATTTTCTAAGCTCAATAAATTGGATGCAAAACCAATTCTCTAAACGCATTGTATAGGGTATCGTTCTTGACTGACTGTAATTTTCCCATTTATTTTTTTAAGAAAATGGACTTTCAAGGAAAATTTTTCAGCTGCAATGTACCAGTTATCCCATTTTTTTGCCGCTGTTACGCCGTAAAGGCTCGAAATAAAAAAAAATATTCTGGGCCGATGTTTTTGTTTCTGGTGGAATCTACATATCAAATTTCATATTCCTAAATTTCTTTGTAAAGAAGATACGAAAAGCTACCTTTATACTTACCCCCTTAACACCCTAATTTCCAAAAGTTTTCCTCTCTGATGTTCTTATCTATAGTGAAATCTACAAACTGTATTTTATATTCGTTTGTATAGCAGATACCAAATTTACAGTTAAGAAGATGCAAAATGGTGGTACTATTCCGATTTTGGCCGTTTTTCCCCTTAAATGGACGAATTTCGAAAAAAAAAATGAATCCCAAGTTAATGTTTGTTTCTGAGATGAAGTCTACAAACCAAACTTCATATTCCTAGATTAAGTTGTTCCAATTCCCCCCCCCCCCTTTTACCGCTTTTACCCCCTTAATGTTCGCATTTCTAAAAATCCCTTCTTAATGGATCTTTACGCAGATAGGGGAACCTACAGACCAAATTCCGAGTTTCTGGCTCGAATGGTTTGGGCTGGGCGCTGATAATCATCCAACCAATAAAAGATTTTAATATTAGATTTCCTCATGTGTACGGAAAAAAAATATTTTTTTAATTATATTATATTTTTGTTTGTAGAACAAAAATTAAAATTTGTATAAACTTAAAATTTGTATAAAGCCAGAAGAAAGAAATTTTATGTCATTATATATATAGTCCTCAACATATTTTTTTCCCCAAAAAAAGGTATTTCAAATTTCCGCATAAATTGAAGGATAACATTTTTAAAATACATTTTTACTATCCGATTTTAGTGACATTATGCAAAAGAAAAATTCATAAAGTTTCCAAAGCTCTCTCCTTTCATTTCATTTCGTTAATTTGAAATAATTCAAATTCCCATTATTATTTTGGACAATCTCGATATACATTTCAAATTACCAATATAATTTTGTTTATTTGATAAGTTTATATTTTAAAGTGTGCTACTTTAATAATAGCTTTTTAATTAGATCTTTTGAAGCCGCTGAAAATCAAATTCAAAGGAGTTAATCTTAGGCTGTATTGACACTAAAAATAAGTAAAAAATTATAATCGAACTAGACCGACTACACGATACCATATACCATTAGTTTAGGTAAAGGTCCAATGGGCCAACTAATTGGATATAGAAAATAAGCCTAAACGAGATATGAGTGGCATTGTTATAAATTTGTAGCCTGCAGATATAAAAAAGTTCACATCGGAAGC
This sequence comes from Cordilura impudica, assembly GCA_963682025.1. NCBI lineage: Eukaryota > Metazoa > Arthropoda > Insecta > Diptera > Scathophagidae > Cordilura > Cordilura impudica. The sequence continues at coordinate 75,371,471 of OY821518.1, forward strand.
AATTTATATGTGGGGACTGGGTCGAAAAATAGACAACCCAGGATCATATTTGGTAGTCACTTATTTTTCATATATAATAAGTATAAACCAAAGAAAAAACAAAAATCCATGGAATATATTTATTTTTTATAAATTTATGTGAAAATAGGGTACAAGCTTTATACGAGAGCTATGACTAAGAATTCTTCCACAGAGTTAATTTTGGAACAACGTATTACTGGGTGTAATAAACATACACAAAGCAAATTTCACCGAGATCTATATGATAATTTGGATATTTTGGCAATTTCAGTCGATATTATAGCGGTTATTGACTTTTGGAATAGGTGTGAACATGCACCGGTTTTCACCAATTTTAATAACCGTCACCGTATTATCGATAAAAGTTTACATAAAAATTCATCAAAATATATACATGTTTGCAGCCTGTAAGTTTCCTTATAAGGATTTATATGAACACACAGACGGACGGACAGACAGACGGACGGACAGTCATCGCTCAGTCGACCCAGGAATTGATTCTGACTCGATCGGTGTAGTAAAAGATGGGCCTTCTGCAAATATTTTTGGTAGTTACAAACATCAGCATAAACTCAATATACCCTCACCACAGTGTGAAAATATTTTCAATTAGTATGACATGTTTTATGCAGCCAAGCATATAGTACATATGATCATCATTTATTAGAAGTAGTGATATTTAATTATTTTTAAATTATTTTCATTATTTACAAACACGTACTAATTCGTAACAAGCATTATTAAATTGCGTTTATATTTTCTTAATCAATATCACTAATCAACAAGGTAAATCATTCTGTGAAACCTATTCCATGATGCGTTCAACATAAGTTTAATTGAGCTAAATATTCAGCCTGGGGCTACAAGTTAATGACAGTTTTAACTAACAGCACATAATCCAGACTACAACTTAATTTCTTAGACATTTTTTTTTTGTCCTGCGTAATGTGTTTATAACTATCGTTGGGTAATATCACTGTAATCTTCCAATAAAAGTATCAAATTTATTCGAGTTAGTAAATGTTTTGTTTCTTAATTTGATAACAATAACCAGGCATCTGTTACCTATAATTAAGTTTCAACTAATTGTACCATCTATACGGTTAAGGCAAGAAACAAACTGAGTAAAACCAAACCAACCCACTAAATCAGTCTCAAAACAAAGACCAAAACAATGGGTGCGTAGAATATTAGGAGTTTGAGCACTTGATGCTTAGACAGCTCAAGCTCTATTTTAATACCATTCGTGTGGTTTTTTAAAGGTTTTTATTCCTTGCTAATGATTACAGAAATTCAAATACAAAACGTGTGCAGCTGTGAAATAAACGCCTGCTCAGCATTGTTACATTTAAAAGTGTGCGTCCAATAAGACTTGTTGTGTGCAACATTAACCACAGCGACCGCAGTCAATTAAGCTACAAAAATGGCAACCATTGGTAACTGAAACAACACTAAGTACTAGAAAAGAAAAGACTAAATTCGTAGAGATGAAATAAAACAAAGCAACTGCAAAAAAAGGTAAAATACTAATGTTTTAGCTTAGCCGCCTGTATAAACAAAATGGTACTCGTGGTTATACTCGTTCTCATTGTAACCATGTCAATATTACTACCGTTACTATCTGGTGTACTGTAGATGGGGTTTTTTTTTTCAAATGTGGATGATGATGGCATCATTCTAAATCATTATGGTAGACTTTTTAACTTTAACCAAGTACTGTTCGTGTTATACAAAGAGAGGGAGAGAGAGATAGTTGGAGCACCGTGGTTGCGTTGCTCGTTTCTAGAAATTGTTATTGACTTGAAAATATTTGTTGTTTCGAAAACGGTTTAAGTATGATGATTATCCTACAGATTTGTATTTAAGTGCATTTAATCGAACGGCTCCTTTAAATTTTAAATCATAAAAATTAACTATGAATTTAAATATCTTTTGCCTTTAGCACAAAGAACTAGTAATTATAAGCAAGTAAGTAATATTCAAAAAATTGGACCCCTGCCTTTCGTAGATGACAAAATATGGCGGGATCAAAAGCCAATTTTTTGGCTATGCCACTTTTTTGCGAGCAAAAATCGCTAGAATTGGATATTAGTTTTTAAGTACAAATTAATTAAAAACTAGTAAGAAAATTATAGTCGGTCTAGACCGGCCATACGATACCCTATACAATGATTTAGAAACCCGATCTCTTCGGTCCAACTAACTGGATATAGAAAATAAGCAAAAACCAAATTTGAGTGGCATTGTTATTAATTTTTTTGGCTGCAGATATGAAAAAGTACATATCGGGTTCTATATTTATATGTGGACTAGGTCAAAAAATCGACCGATCCTGATCATATTTGGTAAAGTCACTTATATTTTAAAAAAATATACACAAACTAAATTTGAGAAAAATCTGTGCAATATATATTTGTTTTTTTTTTATAGATTTAAGTGAAGATCGGGAAGCAGCTCTATATGGGGCCTATGACTAAGAATTGTCCAATAGGGATTATTTTTGGACTACTGATTAATTGATACAATAAACACATACAAACCCAATTTTACTAAGATCTATATGATAATTTGGATCTTATGGCAATTTATGTCGATTTCATAAGGGTCACTTAGTTCCCAAGTCTGAACATGGACCGGTTTTCACCAATTTCAATAGCGTTCATCCTATGGTCGATTAAAGCTTATATACCAAATTTCATCAAAATATATTCATATTTGTAAGCGCCCCGGTAGGTGAGTAGGTAGCGTGCTTGCCTATCATGCGGGGGTCGTGGGTTCGATTCCCACCAGAGGCTTTGGTCTGTCGCTGCAAAAACCAGCCAAATGGTTTTCGTCACCCGGCTTATCCCTGGACCCAAAATTAGAATACAAATTTACTTTGTATTGTAATTAATATAAATAAATAAATAAATATTCATATTTGCGACCTGTAGTTTGATTACAAGTTTTATATGGACACACAGACGGACGGATGGACGGATAGACGGACATCGCTAAAACGACTCAGAAAATGATTTTGAACCGATCGGTATAATAAAAGATGGGTCTTGGTCAAATATTTTTGGTAATTACAAACAGCAGCACAAAGTCATTATACCCAAACCACATAGTGGTATAGGTAACGTGACCAACTGTTTTCAACCAAAAAGCGGGATCAGCCAGTTGATAAAGCGGGATTTTGACTTAAAAAGCGGGATTTTTAAAAATGTTTGAAAATTTTGTTTCTAAAAAAAGTTTTTATAAAAAAATGCATATTATTAAAAAAAATATTAAAAAAAAAACATATTTTTATTTGTTTAGAACGATTGTCTTTAAAGAAATAATTTAAAAAATAATTTAGGAACTATTACATAAACAAGAACTCAGAATTATATTTCTATTTTTATATTGAGATTATAAGAGATCAGTAAGTTTAATTCATATTAATTTGAGAAAAAAAATCAAAAATAAGATTTTAAAATTAATAAAAAATTTGACTAAATTGTAAAAAATATTTTCAAGCAGAATTTTGTTTAAAGTCATATATTTCGGATTTGAGTATTTTCGCCATAAGTTGCGGTTCTGAATTAAAAAAAAATAAAAAAAACTCTTGGCATGTTTGTTTAAAGTTGTATTTAACTTTAAGAATATCGTTTAAAGTACTTATACTCAAACGTGTTTTTTCCACGGTCCATATTTTATTAACCAACACAAATATACGTTGTACTGGAGCTGAATTACCAGGCAAACAGATTACAAATTCAACTACTTTTATCATTCTTTGCTATGGAAATACTGCACAGATACAGGAAACATTTTAATGTTTCCATGATTTCCAATTCGGATTTTAACTTTTCTATAGCATATGGGGAAAAAACATTTTTAATTATTGCTTCACATTTTGTTCGGGCACAATTAACCTTGGAAATTTCAAAACAATTACTAACAATTTTTGATGCATAATCTGAACTACGGAAGCTTAGGTTTTCTTTCACAGGGTGTACGCCCACATCCCTTCTCTTACAGCAATCTTCATATCATTTTTGTTATGTTTAAAATATTCTGTAACTTTATTGCTGCGTGCAGTTTGTTCTAAAGCCTTCTTATGTTTTTCTGTTTTCAAATGTTTCGCCACATCAAAAGCACCTCCGTGTCCAATACTAAAGGAAGAACTACACTGTTCGCAAAATACAATACTTTCTCCGATATTTGCTTTTAAAAATTTATATTTTTCTTTTATTTTTGGGTTAAAATTGCAAAGGATTTTTTTTTCCACCCATTTTGAAATTTTCGTTTTTTTTTTTTTAACCACAGAAATGTCAAATACGTATAGAGTTGCCTCCACTTTAAAAGAAATTTCCTTAAATTTAGGTCGGTTTTACACAATAATATGTGTTTGGAGCTACCATGTTTGTAATAAAAAATAAAGCACTGGAAAAAAATTCTAGAAAGTTTAAAAAACTCTTACCAACTCTAAAACACTAAAAAGCGGGAGTAATGCTTGAAAAGTGGGAAAATAATCAAGGCGAGATCAGCCTTGAAAAAGCGGGATAATCCCGCCAAAAGCGGGATAGTTGGTCAGGTTAGGTATAGGGTATAAATAGATAAAATACGTGACAATTTCTTTAAAACCAATAATAAAAACGTATCATTTATTGTTATACCCTAAACCACTATGTGGTCAGGGTATAATGACTTTGTGCCGATGCTTGTAGCTACCAAAATATTTGATCTTGATCCATCACTTTCTGAGTCTATTCAGCGTTGTCTTTCCGTCCGTCCGTCTGTGTGTCCACGTAAACCTTGTAATCAAACTGCAGGTCGCAAATACGAATATATTTTTATTACATTTAGTATGTAAGATTCTATCAACCATAGCATGAACGCTATTGAAATTTGTGAAAACCAGTTCACGTTCAGACTTAGTTCCCCTATGAAATCAACTTAAATTGCCATAATATCCATATTATCATTTAGATCTCGGTCAAATTGGGTTCGTGTATGTTTGTCACATCCATTTATCGTTAGTACAAAAATAAATCCTATAGAAGAGTCCTTAATAGGGTGGCCCTTCGTTATATGGAGGGAAAAAAAGGTGTTCAAACTGTCGGTCTCACCCCCTAGAAATATGAGAATAGCAAAAAAACTGAGAAATACAAAGTTTTGGACCAATCAAAAAACGTTTAGTCGTGGCGCAAAGCGATTGAAAATTTCAAGTGTGTTTATATTAGGAAAATATGACTTTTTATAATTTAATTTTTCCGACAAGCTGTTACATAATTCGGGATTAGTATTAAATTATCCTTCCAAAAGGCTGTAAAACTTCAAAATCGTATGAAACCTCGCCAAGAAATAGCAAATGCCCCAGACCACTTTTGTGCCAAAAAAAACTAGGTCATGAAATTTGATGGCATTTTTTTCAACTTTGAGAAATTGATTAAAGCCATCATTCTTTTTTGGTCTCTATACTTATAAGTACTCAGATATGAAGCATTGTTTTATTACCACGTTGTTAACCTATTGCGCATTGAGACCGGAAATTGGAAATTTTTTTGATAAAAGTTTTAAAACTCCTTTTTCAAACTTGAAAAAGTTTGAAAAAATTTTCTTAAACAAAATTAAAAAAAAATTAATATATTACTTTAAGATTTTATTAAATGCATATTTTTGATTAACTGTGTGAATTTTTAAGTAAAGCCCTCTATCAGAATTTTTTTGATAAGGATTTTATTTTTGCGGATTTCGAGAAAACTTGGATTTTTGTGAAATATTCTGTAAATGTACTCGTTCTAAATACTTTGTATCAAAAATTCATCACTTTTCTACTTTTAAATGTTATATTTTATCTTAATAGCCTAGGGTTTCGGAAAAAAATAATATGACTCCATTAACCCTTTTGGAATTGGGGTCACATATGACCCCAAACTAATAAAAATTGGACAGCACTTACAAAATATTTGAATTTTTTGAATAAATTGTCTTTTATTAGCTTGGGGTCATATGTGACCCCAATTCCAAAAGGGTTAATGGAGTCATATTATTTTTTTCCCAAACCCTAGGCTATTAAGATAAAATATAACATTTAAAAGTAGAAAAGTGATGAATTTTTGATACAAAGTATTTAGAAAGACTACATTTACAGAATATTTCACAAAAATCCAAGTTTTCTCGAAATCCGCAAAAATAAAATCCTTGTCAAAAAAATTCTGACAGAGGGCTTTACTTAAAAATTCACACAGTTAATCAAAAATATGCATTTAATAAAACCTTAAAGTAACATATTAATTTTTTTTAATTTTGTTTAAGAAAATTTTTTCAAACTTGAAAAAGGAGTTTTAAAAATTTTATCAAAAAAATTTCCAATTTTTGGTCTCAATGCGCAATAGGTTAACAACGTGGTAATAAAACAATACTTCATATCTGAGTACTTATAAGTATAGAGACCAAAAAAGAATGATGGCTTTAATCAATTTCTCAAAGTTGAAAAAAATGCCATCAAATTTCATGACCTAGTTTCTTTTGGCACAAAAGTGGTCTGGGGCATTTGCTATTTCTTGGCGAGGTTTCATACGCTTTTGAAGTTTTACAGCCTTTTGGAAGGATAATTTAATACTAATCCCGAATTATGTAACAGCTTGTCGGAAAAATTAAATTATAGAACGAAATTTTCGTAAAATCTGAAAAAAAGTCATATTTTCCCCATATAAACACACTTGAAATTTTCAATCGCTTTGCGCCACGACTAAACGTTATTTGATTGGTCCAAAACTTTGTATTTCTCAGTTTTTTTGCTATTCGCATATTTCTAGGGGGTGAGACCGACAGTTTGAACACTTTTTTTATTAAGGGGCACCCTAGTCCTTAAACATGGCAACCGTATGAAGATGATTTCCAATCTTCATCTAAATCTTTAAAAAAAAAAAAATTATTGGACATATTTTTGTCAAATTTGTTTTATATATGTTTTTGGAAAAATTAATGACCTAGTCCCCATATAAATATAGCATCCGATATGAACTTTTTCATATCCGAAGGCAAACAAAACAACGTCACTCAAATTTGGTTTATGCTTATTTTCTATATCTAACTAGATTGCTATATCTAATTTAGGATCTCTAAACGCATGGAATAAGGTATCGTAAAGTTGGTCTAGATCATCTATAAATTTCTTACATGTATAGCAAACAAGATACTTTTGTGTTTTAAATAGTATTTATTATTATTATTATTGCAGCTCTATCTAGGAGCTAAACTATTAATTGTTTGATTGATAAATTATTAATGAGTAATTGATTATAAAAGGTTCTTCTTTATATACATATTTTCAACCTATATTAACAACAACAATGTGTTACCTGCACTTGGGTCAGCATAAACATAAGTGTGCCAGCGTAACAACAACATACAATAAGAATATACGCAGTCATACAATGTTTTGCAAATGCAGTGGTCAACAATATTGATATTTGTTATTTCCGCATTTGCAAACATTGTACGCTATGCAGTGTGGGTATTATACAGCACACTACGAAAGTCGTGTTACGCTACACCTTCCTTTTTTATAAGAATGTTCATATAACATTTTGTTCTATGGACATTCTTTTATTATTTGTACTGTTGGGTTTTTTTTTTTTTTTTATACCCTATACCACTATGTGGTTTGGGTATAATGACTTTGTGCTGCTGTTTGTAACAACCAAAAGTATTTGACCTAGACCCATCTTTAATTATACCGATCGAATCAGAATCACTTTCTGAGTTGATTTAACAATGTCCGTCCGTCCGTCCGTCCGTCCGTCCGTCCGTCCGTCCGTCCGTCCGTCCGTCCGTCTGTGTGTCCATGTAAAGCTTGTAATCAAACTGCAGGTCGCAAATATGAATATATTTTGATGAAATTTGACATATAAGCTTTTATCGGCCATGGGATGAACGCTATTGAAATTGGTGAGAATCGGTCCATGTTAAGACCTATCCCCCATACAAATTACCCATATGAAATCGACATAAATTGCCATAAGATCCAAATTGTCATATAGATCTTACTCAAATTGGGTTTGTATGCGTTCATTACATCCACTAATGAGTAGTCCAAAAATGATCCCTTTGACCCCATACAGAGCTGCTTCCCGATCTTCAGTTAAATCTATTAAAAAACAAAAATATTGCACTGATTCTTCTCAAATTTTGTTTGTACATATTTTTGCAAAATACAAGAGACTTTACCAAACATGATCAGGATCGGTCCATTTTTGGACCTAGTCCCTTTATAGATATAGCATCCGATATGAACTTTTCCGATTCTTCTCAAATTTTGTTTGTATATATTCTTGAAAAATATAAGAGACTTTAACAAACATGGTCAGAATCGGTCCATTTTTGGGCGTAGTCTCCATATAGATATATCATCCGATATGAACTTTTTCATATCTGCAGCCAAAAAAATTAATAAAAATCCCTCTCAAATTTGGTTTATGCTTATTTTCTATATCCAGTTTGTTGGGCCTGAGAGATAGGGTCTCTAAACGCATGGTATAGGGTATCGTATAGGCGGTCTAGACCGACTATAATTTTCCTACTTGTTTTTTTTTGTGGTTGTATCAAGTGCAAGTTTCACATTTTACAATAAATTTATTTTATTTTATTTACAAATATAGATTTAAAGAAAAGAATGCATATTGTTTATTTAATATTGTATAACTTAAGTCTATTCTTATGAACTATTTGTTCTTTATTTGTTTTCTTATCAACTATGGTTACATTATTTCTGAAATCTATTTTCTTAATTTTATATGGCCCTTTATATGCCATCTCTAACTTATGTCCTGCATCATTTCTTCCTAAGACTAAATCTCCTATTTTAAAATTGTAATCTAATTTTGTTTTATCATAATTAATTTTATGTTTTATTTTATTTATATCTAATAGTTTTTTAACTCTATCTATTGCTACTTCTAATCTAAATTTAATTTCCTTAGCATAATTATCTATATTATAAAGTGGTGCAACTCTATCTACTTCACTAAATTGTCTAAAATTGTTTGGAATTTTTCCAAAAATAAGTTCATAAGGGCAATAATCATGTACTGTAGATGGTGTAGTGTTAAAACAGTACGTGAAATATTTGAGCCATTCATCCCAGTCGTCTTTATCTACTGATATGTAGTTTCGTACGTATTCGTTAAAAGTCCGGTGACTTCTTTCTATCGTACCTAGTGTCTGGTGATGATGTGCTGTCGATGTGCATTTATCTATCTTCAATAGGTTGCAAAGCTCTGTCAGTATAGAGTTCTTGTATTCTGTGCCCATATCCGAAATGAACGTCTTCATTGGACCGTATATAAGCACAAAATTTTCAAATATCGCTTTTGCGATCGTCTTAGCTGATTTATCTTTTATTGGTATTGTTACCAAGTATTTAGTTAAGTCACATATCATTGTGACTGCATATTCATTTCCATAATATGACTTTGGAAATGGTCCAATTGTATCTACGTACACCGTATCAAAAGCCCTATTTGGTGTCTCCGTTATTGTCATTGGACTTTTTATATGTTTCTCCGTTTTAGCCAATTGACATTTATGGCATGTTTTCACATATTTGGCAATGTCTTTTGTCATATTTTTCCAGTAATAGTATCTCCTGATCTTCTCAGTGGTTCTATATATCCCACAATGTCCTCCTTCTATAGGATCGTCATGGTATTTCAGCATTATCTCACGTATTGCCTTTGCATTCGTGTTATCAATTTTAGTTACTTCGTTTAATAGCGCTATTCTGATTTCATTCAGTGTTTTATTGCCCATATTCTCAAATTCACTTATCGAGACAAATTCGAAAATCTTCTCATGTGGTGAAATTTGAATCTTATTAATATTTAGTTTACAGGCTATTCGTTCTAGCCTAGGGAAAAATTGTCCTAAGTCAATATTCCCTTTAGTAAACAAATCATCTATTCTTATGCTAGCATATATGGATTTTCCCTTTTTGATGTAACATCTGTTGGGTAAAATCTTTAATTTATAATATCTTTTGACGTCTATATTATTCAATGGTATATATACCTTGGGCTTATTATTATTATTGATATTTTGCTGATTTACTACTGGTTTACTAATTTTCTCTTCCTTAGTCATCGATCTTGTCGTGACCCTTAAAACGGATGAAATCTTGTCGTTAATATCCTTTAAGTCATTTATTGTAATGCGCGACAGTGCGTCGGCAACATAATTATCTTTTCCCCTGAGATATTCTACTGTGAAATCATATTCCTCCAGATCGAGTCTCATTCTCGTTAGCTTAGAACTTGGATTTTTCATGGAGAACAGGTATGAAAGTGGTCTATGGTCTGTTCGGACCAAAAAATGTTTTCCATATATATATGGTCTGAAATATGTGACAGCCCAGTGTATGGCAGTTAATTCCTGTTCAATGGTCGATTTGTTGCTTTCACCTTTAGTGAAAGTTTTAGATGCATAGGCCACAGGTAGGTGTCTACCTTCATGTTCCTGTGTTAAAACTGCACCGCAAGCATGCTTACTCGCATCTGTTGTTATGCAAAATTCCTTCGTAAAGTCTGGGTACTGAAGCAATGTTGGGCTCATTAATGCCTTCTTTAAGTATTTAAACGCGCACTCACAATCTTTTGTCCACTGAAATGGTACTCCCTTTTTGGATAGCCTTGTAAGGTGTCTGGAATATTCAGAGAAGTTTCTAATAAATCGTCGGTAATAGTTGCAAAACGCGACAAACCTTCGTGCGCTATCGGCGTCCGTAGGCGTCGGGTAATTTTCTATCACCGAATATTTACTATCATCCGGTAATATTCCTCTATCAGTACATTTGTGGCCAAGGTAGGTTACCTCTCTCACAAAGAATGAACATTTTTGGGGGTGTAGTTTAAGATTGTGTTTACGGCAAAGATCGAATACATCCTTCAAATTTGAAAGCATATGTTTTTCAGAACATCCCAATACAACCAAGTCATCCATATATAGGAATGCTTGATTCGGCTTCAGACCACTGAAGGCTAATGTCATCATTCTTTGGAATGAATTCGGTGCTATTTTTAAGCCATATGGTAGTCTAGTAAATCTGTATGAACCATTGTTTGTTGAAAATGACGTCAAGTCTCTAGAGTTCTTTTCCAAACCAATTTGATGAAACCCGGACATCAAGTCCAAACAAGAAAAATATTTTGCTCTACCTAGTTGGTCTAGAATATCGTCTATTCTAGGCAACGGGAATTTATCTGATATTAGTTTTTTATTTATCTGCCTATAATCTATCACCAAGCGCCATCTTTTTTCATCTGTTCCGGGAAGTGATTTCTTTGGTACCAACAGAATTGGGCTATTGTATTCCGAAAATGATGGTTCGATTATCTTGTCATCTATTAGTTTTTCAACCTGTTTGTTTATTTCCTCCTTATGAGATTCTGGTATGCGATAATTTTTAATATACGTTGGTTGATTATCTTTTACTCTCAGTTTTTGTTCATAGAAATTGTTGGTAGTAATTGTTTCAGTCCCTAAGCCAAAAATATCATTGTATTCTAAACAAAGCTCAGTTAAAATTGTTCTGAACTGTTCAGGAAAGTTTCCCTTCAAAAGGTCCAAAACTTCAGATTTTCTTTGGCTATTTTTATGTGGTTTTTGTTTTACTATTTCATAGTCAGACATTTTCTCGGTTTTTATGTTATTTTGCCTAATTGTTACTATTTTATGTGTGGTATTTAAAAAACGAACCAATGCGTTATTTGATTTTACCAGTGTATTTGGTACAAAGACACCTGGTACGATTTCTTGATTTGGTATTAGTACATCGTCTTCAAGCTTCGGAAACCTGATTTGACGAATCACTTCTGACCTTGGTGGGAGTGTTATTCCATTGAAGCCGTTCGTAAGTGGAATTTCTATTACATGCGACAGATTGGGTGGTCGTAGTACGAGGTAATCATGGTTCCCATTGAAATCTAGTATACATTTATACTTCTTAAAAAAATCCATTCCAAGGATACCGTCGCAAGGTATTGGAAAATTATTTTGTACTACTTGGAAATCATGTGGTATCAAAAAACCTCTAAATTTTAGGTCAATAAATACATTACCTATTGAACGAATTTTACCCTGTCCTATTCCACTCAATGTGGTTGTTCTGTTTCTGTTAATTTGTGTTTGATAAAAATGTTTAGTTTTTATAACCGAAATGTCTGCTCCTGTATCTACCAACAGTGTTACCGTGTTGTTCGTGTCGTTAATTTTTATATTAACATAAAAACTTAAGCTGAGGTTAAGGTTGTATATGTAGTTGGTATTGTTATTATTATATATCTCAGAGGATTTTAGCAGTTTTCCGAATCATTTTCATGTGACTCTGCTGCTCTGACGTAATTTCTGTTACGTCTGTGGTTCTGATTTTGTTGAACCCTGTTGTGAATAGGTTTTTGTTGGGGTCTGCCGTTGTTACTGTTATTACTATTATTGCGTGGGTAATTGTACCTTCCACGATATTGTCTGTAGTTATTATTTCGGTTAAACTTCTGCCCGAAATACAATACGGCATTTTGTTGCCCTGTTGCTTCAGTGCAACTGTTTATGAATTTGCCAGCGGCCTCATTCATGTTACTGAATTGGCCTGCTTCCATGATAAGTTTAACTTTATCGATGGTGCAATTTTTGGTTAGTGCCTTTACTGCTACCTGTGTTGAATATTTACATGCCAATTCGCATGGCAAACCATCTGATAAATAGGCATTTTCTAATGACTTCGTTAAATTCTCTATTTCACTGCAATAGTTATTGGCAGTTTTATTGTTTTGTCGGGTATTCATTATTTTTGCTGTCAATACCTCAACCGACTCGCCCTTTACTGAGTTTTTTAGTTTATGTATTATCTCAGTAATGGTTTGTTCATTACCTATTAAATTTCTTGCACTTCCCTTTAACTTTGTTTTTATTAAAGAGACTGCGATAGATTCGTGGTCACCTTTGATGGATTCTATTAACTGTAACGAGTCTATAAAGGAACGTAAATTTTCTGGTTTTCCATCAAATTCTATGATCAGCTTTGAAGCTGTGTTCAGAAAGTCAACGACTGTTTGTGTCATTTTTACTTCTGTACTTTCCAAAGAGGTTCCAATATTCTCTGAATTTTCAGTTTCTACTAAGAATTTTACCTCTTCGTGTAGTGTATCTGGTAATTTTACCTTAACACCCTTCTTAGATGATATAATCAGGATTCTAGTCTTGACATCTAAGAAAAAACTTTCAGCAGCTGTCCTATGTGGTGTCGTGAGTCTGTTATAATTTGCATTTAGCAAAACCCTGATTTGTTCTAACTTTTCGCATAAGATTCTAATATGTTTTATTATTGTTTCCACTTTTGTGCTTCTATCTATATTTAAACATTTATAAGATTTGTCGAACTCCTCTTTGATTAGTCTCACCTTCTGAATTATTTCTTGCCAATCCATGGGAAAATTATTTAAATTTTGTTTAAGTCATTGGCTCTGCTCAAATATTTCTTTTTTTATTTCTTGGTGTTTAAGGCATAAATATGTAATGCAAAATTTAAGCTAATCAGTACGGTTATTATTAGTAAACAACACTCAATTAATTTTAGGTCGATTGAGTCTTCTTTTATTTCAACTTCATTAATAACATTTGCATTGGGATTCTCTATTTTTGATTGACGACCTCCCATTTTCTTTCGCTATTTATTTTGCATATTTTCCTATTATTTATTTCTATTAAATATTTTTCTGACTGCCTCAATAATTTAACCGAATCTTATATCTTGCTAATTATATATCTTCCCTAGTAATTCATTATTTTTATCAATAGCTTATACTATTTTACATGCATCATTTTATTTATGTATATTTAATTTAAAAAAAAAATTTTTAATTTAATTTGTGTTTTTTTTTTTTTCTCTCTTAAACAGCATAATTACAAAAGTTATTTTTTCTCTTTATATAATTGTATCAAGATTAAATAATAGCTTTTTATACAGAACAAATCAGATTAATTGAACTACATTCCTTTGTGGATTTTTATTTTTTTTTTTTATATCTCTTACAATTTTTTTTCCTCTTATAAATTATTGTGTTTTCTATTTATTTGTTTTTGTTTATTTGTCAAGAGCGGTTAACGCTTTCTGACCTACGGGTGCATAACGGGATGCTCCACTTTTTTTTTTTTTTTTTTTTTTGTTTTTGGTAAAACTAGGATGAACCTGTTCGTTGTTTTATTAGGGGCATATTGATGTGTATATTGATATATACCAGAGGTCTTTTGATGTGTTTGTCCTTCGTTTTCTGCTGGCCCGTCTTCTTCTGTACTCTTCTATGAAGATATGTTTTGGCCCTTCCGCCATTGATTTTAAGCTCCACTGTCTTTAGGCCAGACAGTATCTTCCTTCAACGCAGCTGATGGATCGTTGTGGCTGATCCACCAGGACAAAATTATTATGTGTTTTTTTTTTTTTTTTATTATTATTATATTCAGGATTGCTCAATTTAAGAGCATAATCCTTGAATTATATATATTTTCTGCAATGCTCATCTAAGGAGCACTGGCAGGATCGCCATATAGCAAACAAGATACTTTTGTGTTTTAAATAGTATTTATTATTATTATTATTGCAGCTCTATCTAGGAGCTAAACTATTAATTGTTTGATTGATAAATTATTAATGAGTAATTGATTATAAAAGGTTCTTCTTTATATACATATTTTCAACCTATATTAACAACAACAATGTGTTACCTGCACTTGGGTCAGCATAAACATAAGTGTGCCAGCGTAACAACAACATACAATAAGAATATACGCAGTCATACAATGTTTTGCAAATGCAGTGGTCAACAATATTGATATTTGTTATTTCCGCATTTGCAAACATTGTACGCTATGCAGTGTGGGTATTATACAGCACACTACGAAAGTCGTGTTACGCTACACATGTTCTTATATAAAATTTTCATTTTGATACCCTATACCACTATGTGGTTTGGGTATAATGACTTTGTGCTGCTGTTTGTAACTACCAAAACTCTTTGACCTAGACCCATCTTTTATTATACCGATCGAATCAGACTCACTACCTGATTCGATTTAACGATGTTCTTCCGTCCGTCCGTCTGAGTGTCCATGTAAAGCTTGTAATCAAACTGCAGGTCGCAAGTATGAATATATTTTGATGAAATTTCGTATATAAGCTTTTCTTTCCATAGAAAGAACTCTGTTGAAACTGGTGAGAATCGGTCCATGTTCTGACCTAGCCCCCGTACAAATGACCCCTATGAAATCGACATAAATTGTCATAATATCCAAATTGTCATATAGATCTTACTCAAATTGGGTTTGTATGCGTTTGTCACATCCATTAATGAGTAGTACAAAAATGATACATATGGGACAACTCTTAGTCATAGGACGCATATAGAGCTGCTTCCCGATCTTCACTTAAATCTATTGAAAAACAAAAATTTTGCACTGATTCTTCTCAAATTTTGTTTGCATATATTTTTGCAAAATACAAGAGACTTTACCAAACAGAGTCAGGATCGGTCCATTTTTGGGCCTAGTCCCCATAGAGATATAGCATCCGATATGAACTTTTTCATATCTGCAGCCAAAAAAATTAATAAAAATCCCACTCAAATTTGGTTTATGCTTATTTTCTATATCCAGTTAGTTGGGCCTGAGAGATAGGGTCTCTAAACGCATGGTATAGGGTATCATATAGTCGGTCTAGACCGACTATAATTTTCTTACTTCTTTTTTTATAAGTTTGTAGTGGATTAATTTTATAGAAATATTTTATGAAAATTTATAATTAGCAGAAGATATACTTTACATTTATGTATTAAATACATGATATGTATTAAATAATAAACGAAAGTATGTATGAACTATGAACTATGTATGACAGCTTCCGTTATAAAAAAAAAACTGGCCGAAGAGCATTTTAGAAACAAAAACCTGGAAAATGTTCTAAGTTGCGTTAAAATAATATTAAACTTAAATTCGTTTAGCAAGAAAGTTCTTTTCAGATCCAGAAATAGCATTTGAAATAACAGGAGTGGATTTAAACCTTATTATCAGATTTGAAATAATCCTTGAAGTACTTGCTTGCACTGAAGAAATTTACTCTAGAAAATTTGGAGATTGTGCTAAAGAAACTGCAAATACTCCAAGTATCCATGGAGAAATATATCTGCAATAATTCCCAAAATCCTTTATCATGGAAAAGATGTCACTAAATATCATTTGGTGCTAGTTGGAGATCTATCAGTGGAAGCTCAGGAAAAAAGAAATAAGAATTACAGATTTTATAGAGAGCGCAATACTAGAAAAATTTTATGAAATTCCACAAATGAAGATCTATGTAATATATTATCCGTTCATCTCCAGTATTCGAAATCAATGGAAAGTGGAACATAGGAATTTAGATGAAGAAGTCAAAAAAAAACTACTAGAGAACACAAATAACACAGAATAAAATATTGAATATGTGCAACCAATATTTGAGTCAAATGAATAATAATTATATTTTCCTTTCATTGTTATTTATGTATGAAAAACAAATTATTAGTAAAAAAAATTATAATAAATGGAACCCCCCATTGTTACAAATGCTATTAAAATCTGTTGCAGTTTTTATTTCTAAAAGGTTTTTTTTCCACATATGTAAGAACTGTTTTAACAAATGCGAAACATTCAAAAAATAAAAACCCTTATTTTCATAACTAAACCAGAATCATTGCGCTAACTTTCAGCAGATTTATTTTGCTAAAATTAACAAATTTGACAGCAAAAAATGATAAATTTTTCTGAAGTAATAACAAGACATATATGTAAATTTTTTTATAGTTGACCTTTTTGTATGTAATCCAAAAAGAAAATAATATTAAACCTCGAGGTCCAATTTTTGTTTTAAAATTTTTAAATATCGGCAATAAAGAATTTAAAAACAAAAATTGGACCTCGAGCTTTAATATTATTTTCTTTTTGGATTAGTAATAAAAAGTCTTTTAGATAATATTACTAACGTTTTTTAAGTGAAAATATTCTTTGAGTGTAAACAAATTTGCAAATTTTACATCAAAAAAATTTTAATTTTTCAGTAGTGATAGCAAAATTTCCAGTTGATTTTGCTTTTGTTAGTGTAAAAATTTTTTTGAGTGTAGACATTAGAAAAACCCATTACTAGAAAAAATGGTTATAATTATTATTAGGGAAAAAATAAAAAGCCCATATTTCGCGGTAAAAAACTCTATTCATTAAAAAAGTACTAAAATATTTTAATCGTTTCAAAAGTTACAGAATTTTGGCCAATGAGGAACGATTTTCAGCCACTGTGGGCCGCTGACCGTCTAAGCCAGCCAAGTACGCAATAAAGCTATGGTGGCTGTGCGATTCGAAATAATTTTGTCCCCTGATCAAGAGCATGAGTTATATTAACCCTCCGACGAGAGGTAACTTTTTAGTCGGCCGTTGAGCGGTAAGTATTGAATTTAGTTTAAATTGTTATATGTTTATTAATTTTAATTTAGATATATTATATTTAATTAAAATATGATAAAAAAAAAAATGAAAGCAAAACCTTCACACTTCAAAAATACAAGCTGCGCTAATTATTTTGGTAAATATTGAAAGAGGTTACATAGTGGATGCTGCTGATGGAGCCGCACGACGTTGCGTAAAATTATCAACATTGTGTTGTTTAATACTACCGATTTTCGTGGGGTTCATATGCCAATTATTGCCACTTTTGGGATTTATGTAAGTGAACACCTTCGTCGCATGTTAAGGCATATTGCTGATAATCATCATCTGAACAATATCCTTCAGCTGCTTCAATTATGATGTCGGACTCAGCATCAGACACTTCATTTGTGCACATACTCATCATCCGTATTTTCATCATAAAATGGCACTTCCTCTTCTTCAAGTTCAAGGAACATCGATAAATTGTTATTAGCGTTTTCTTGATCACATATACTTAGCTTTTGGAATGCTGATCGACGATTTAGGGTATTTTTGACGCGCTCCCATTGATTATTTTGTTTGTAAAACACGTCTTAGGGAAAATCACGCCTGCTTTGTTTTTTTTTTTTTATCTATACTAATATAATAAAGAGGTAATGTGTGTTTGTTTGTTTGTTTGTTTGTTTGTTTGTTTGTTTGTTTGTTTGTAGGAGGTAATCTCCGTAACTACCTATCTGATCTTCCTGAAATTTTCATAGAGTCTTACTGCTGATATGGGAAGTGCTATAGGCTATAATTTTTTAAATATTTTTGATGGGCGTGGCACCTCCCACACAAAGAAACTTTTTAATATCATATACATATATTGAGTGTTATGATAGGGAGCGCTTTGAAAATTTGTGTGAGGTCACCTATTGTTAATATTAGTAGCTACGCCGGAAATGGGCGGGATCGGATAAGTGGGCGTGGTACCTCCCATACAAGTAATAGTTCAATATTATATATCTCGAGTACTGTGATAGAGAGAGCTTTTCAAATTTTTCTGATGTCACCTATTATTAATGTGAATAGTCGGACAAAAAATGGGCAGTATCGGACCAATAGGCGTGGCACCTGCCATACAAATTAAATATAAAATGCCATATATCTGGAGTACTGTAATAGTGAGAGTCTTGGGACTTTGTGTGAGCCCATAAGTTATTCATTTGATTAGTTAAACAAAAAAGGGCGTGATAGGAGCAGTGGGCGTGGCACCGCCCATACAAAGTAAATATATGATATCATATAATTGGTATGCTAAAAAAGGAAGCTTTGACACTTTGCACGAGCCTATCAGATCTTAGTATGTGTAGTCGAACAAAAATTGGCGGGTTCACAACAATGGGCGTGGCACTTCCCATGCAAAGTAACTATTTAATGTCATATATCTGGAGTACTGTAAAAGAGAGAGCTTTGTTGCTTTGCGTGAGCCCATAGGTTCTTTGTCTGATTAGTCGAACAAAAAGATAGGCGTGATCCGAGCAGTGGGCGTAGCACCACCCATGCAAAGTAGATATCTAATATCATATAACTGGTGTACTATAAAAGGGAAAGACTCGACATTTTGGATGACTCCATCAGATATTAATGTGAGTAGTCCAATAAAAATTGGGCGGGATGGGATTAGTGGGCGTGGCACCTCCTATGTAAAAAATATGAAGCACTACGAAAGCGACAGTCCTTTGACAAGTTCGTTAGTTATTAATGTGATTTGTTGGGGAAGATATATCGCCAAAATCAAAAATCACCAAACCCAAAAATCGCGAAAAATAAAAATTGGCCCAAAAAAAAATATTCAAAATAAAAAATGGGCAAAATCAAAAATCGCTCAAAAGAAAAATTGGCAAAAGATATTCTAAGTTCAAGGCCAACAGTTAAGTGTTGCCAGATCTAATATCAATAATCCATCTTCTTCTCATGGGCAGCTACATGTACCTTACTCCGGGGTAGGAACGCCGAAAAATCTGATAATTGTTGTACCGAATGAAAAAACCAAAAAACATTGTATATCAGCATCAGCAAGTATTGAAATAAAAAATCTATACTAATAATCTATACTAACATAATACAGAGGTAATATTTGTTTCTTTGTTTGTTTGTAGGAGGTAATCTCCGTAACTACTCATCTGATCTTCCTGAAATTTTCACATAGTCTTACTGCGGATATGGGAGTGCTACAGGCTTTAATTTTTTAAATATTTTTAGTGGGCGTGGCACCTCCCATACAAAGTAAATTTTTAATATCATATATATTAAGTACTATGATAGAGAAAGCTTTGCAAATTTGTCTCTATTATTAACGTGAATAGTCAGAAAAAAAATGGGCGGGACCTCCCCCGCATGGTACCCCCACACAAACTTTATATTAAATGTGATATATCTGAATTACTGTATTAGTGAGAGCCTTGGGACTTTGCGTGAGCCCTTTCATAACGATTCGGAAGGGGGGGGGGAGGGGGAGGGTGTAGCGAAGCACACCGGGTTACATCTAGTAATTATATAAATTTCAAATATTTGAAAATCAAATTTTAGTACAACTTTCAATTTTATGTATGAAATTCATACAAAGTCCACAGGGACCTTACCACTCAACGGCGTACTAGAAGTCTTCTAAGTAAATAATAAAATACTTTTAAAACCACAAATCAATCGGAATAGGTATTAAAGCATTCTTAACTCTCCAATAATAGAAGTCATGAAATTTAAGGTCAGGCCAACCAGTACTTTTAAAATGGTGCATGCTTTAAAATGTAAAAAGTCCACACGGACCTTACCACACGTCGGAGGGTTAAGGGTAGAATATTGTGTATTAATAGGTGGAAACATATGGGAATACAAGCTGCACAATTTATGCTGACAAGTTGCTCACCAGGTTGGGTGTGGCAACATTGACGAGGACACGTGGAGTACAACCATACATACACAATCATGAAGTATATTCTACAAACACAACGCCCACAACAGCAACAATTATTACAGCTATCCCACACAAAAAACAAAATTTAGGTTAACACAATAATAAAATCATATTTTTACAAGAGTTTTTGCATTTTCAATGAAATAACTGAACGTATTGAACTGATCTTAATGATTTTAAATAACAGCCTATTTATGATGTTACTAAGTTATTTCCACTAAAAAGGAGCATTCCAGCTTATTCATTGCAGGCTTTACCGTCATTTCCACAGATGCACATGCGGCCGTTGCAACAGTAACTCCGCTTATTATATATATTTTATGTAGTGTAGTTTTTTTCCAATTACTACAAATGGAACGAAAAACTTATATATACTGTCTGCAGAGTATAAAAATAAGTTGAACTCAATATGCATTTTTACTATACGAAAAATAGCGCCCAAAATTTGTTTACGAAGTACTCCTTTGCCACAAGTGCAAATTGCTTTTCAAATTAAAAAATTCTTTGGAAATTTAATATAATTTTAGTTCAAAGTTTCTCCTTAACACTAACTCTTCCATTCATTTAAAATTCCTAGCCTGGAAGCTGAGAAAATTTAGCATGGACATATGTTTCCTCATCCATGTTGCAATATTCATATTTTGTTACAAAATTGAGAATTATTTTTTTTTTAATCTTCCTGTACTTTCAGTATGGTACTGATTTGCGTATATTTCCGCATACGAAAGAATTTGCAAGTAAAAACACGAAAACTGAATTGACTGATCTCAGTCCTTAGAATTTAAGAACCACAGAACTACGACTTACCATTATTATTATATTTTCTATCTGACGCTTTTATTCAGACCTGCATACTCGTACGTATCAAAACCAAATACCCTTCTTTTTTTATGTCTTTGCATTTGTGGGTCATATGCTTGTCTATATGAAATAAAATTGACGATATGTGCTAACTATTGTTAAAAAGAAATTGTACATCAAAGAATATGTCTGTGTTAAGCTAAAATAAGGCTCGCAGCCAAAATATCGTTTTGTTTATTAATGTCATACTAACAGAGCCCAGCACTCGAAATTTGAGTGCAAATTTTAGGAAATTTTACTTTTTCATTAAATTTTTTTCTTTCAATGTTTATTTAATCTATATATAAAAAAAAATTGTGTATTTCTTGTCAAAATCGGTTGATAACTAAAAGCGCAGAAGGCGTCGTTATAAATCACCTTGCCTAGTAATATTACAGATGTTCTATAAGAATATATTCTTAAAAATGCTCTGCGAATTACACTGTGGAACAAATTCAGGTTAGCAAAATTTAAGTCGATTCTGAGAGTGAGGGGTGAAAATAGAGGCTAAATTAGAAGACCCGTATCGCGGCGTTTGTTTATGTTAGTTCGAATTTTTTTTTAATCGACCTTCGAACTTTGCAGTCAAATGCCGATTTTCAGCATATTGTTTATATGGTTTTTTGGCTATAACTCGTCGACTAATTGACATTTTTTCAATCTGTAAAAGCCAAATTTTTGCTAGAGACCTGTGCAATAACCAATAAGTGATTTAGCACTTATGAAACAAACTGTTGGCAAAATTATTTTTTTTTTTCATTCTTTTTGAAAATATTTTTCACAAAACTAAGTCTTTTTTGATTTCTGTTTGATCTATATTATGCTTCTCAGTTTCTTTCAATAAATTTCATTTCAAAAGAAGATGGTCTTAGTCGATAATTTGCATTAAAAATCCCAAAACCATTAAATAAATAGCGATATAGGTAGAAGTAATTAAAAAGGGAAGTTCCAAGAATTAGGAATCAGTAAATCAACTTTTTAGTTTTCAACCACCGCACAGGTAGCGATTTTTTTTATTTCGTACAAGCGAACTAATTTCAAAAATGAAGATTCAGCTAAGACTCGAAACTTAGCCGAAGCTGATGTCTTGTAATTTTCGCTCGGTCGTGATAAAATTCGCTATTAATTGTTTTGGAACTTATTTCATTTTGTGAGTGATTTAAGTTAAGTGCATCGGTTTCATAAAAATAACAAAAAAAAAATCGTATAATATATATTGTATTAAAAATTTTGGAACCAAAATGTAAAGTGGACCATTTTTGTAATGTTTGTGGACGTTTCATAGCAAGCGATGAAAAATGTGGCAATCCGAGTGATTTTTTTTGGAAGCCTATAAACAACATTTCTCGCAAGAGTTTATCACTGACGTAAACTATTCCCCTAAAAAAGTTTGCTTTAATTGCTATTCAACTCTTATGCAATGGAAAAGTGAAAAGAAGAAGGCCATGCCTTTTGGTGTAGCAATGATGTGGTTAGACAGCAGCCCGCATCAAGAAGGAAATTGCTATGGATGTATCAATAACCATAAAACTTTGAAAAAAAGGAAAGCAAAGAATAAAACTTATATAGCAGTGCCAAGTGTCAAATTACCATTACCGCACTCGTAATTCGTTCCAGTACCAACATGCCAAAGTATTGATCTTCAAACAAATATCAGTACTACAACAGCGGCTGCTACTTCCATGGATTTCTTCTCAGAATACGACCCTGGTGAAGGTACATCCTATGAAACATCAAAGGACCCAATCCTAGTCACACAAAACCAATTGGGTGGAATTGTTGCAAATTTGTGTTTGACTCAGAAAAAATTAGGACAACTGGCTTCAAATAATTTGCTGGCGAAAGGTACCAATGTAACAGCATATCGAAAACGCCAAAAAAGAGTTAGAAATGTTCTTTAATGTGAATGATGCAAAAAATTTCGCTTATTGCAACGATGTTGAAAAGTTAATGGAGACGATAGGGTTAACCTATAAAAAAAATGATTGGCGTTTCTTCATCGATAGTTCACTAATCAGCTTAAAAGTTGTGCCTTTGCACAAGACAAATAGAATGCCTTCTGTTCCGATTTCGTTTAGCACTGACACTAGTGAAAATTTCTATAATTTCTATAATAGTTTCATTGACTGCAGGTTTAACAGCATCTGGCCGTACAAAAGATCCGTGTTTTTTGTGCGATTGGGATTCACGATACGGAGAAGGTATTAAAGAAAGACACCAGTACAAACAGCATAACTGGAATAGTCGCATTGGATGGAAATGGCATACATGAAAGTCTTGTTCCTGAAATGAAAATTTTGTTGCCGTTGCTCCACATTAAACTTGGCATTGCTAAAAATTTTTTGAAATGTATCGCAAAAATACCAGCAGTTTTCAACCGCTTAAAAGACATTTTCACAAGACTAAGTAACGCCAAAATGCTGGAAGGGGTTGTTAATGGCCCCAACATACGGAAACTAATGAGTCGTCAAGATTTTGACCAAGTTCTGACAGATCGAAAATTAAATGCATGGCTCGCATTGAAATCAGTCATTAAAGAACTTTTGGGTAAAAAACGCAATGACAACTACAGGCAATCTGTTGCAAACATGTTGGCAGCTTTCGATGAAATTGGGGTTAATATGTCGTACAAAATTCATCTCTTGCATCAGCATCTTAATCAACTCGCTCAACAGTTGCCAACTGAATCTGATGAGCAGGGCGAACGTTTTCACCAAACTGCGCTTCCATTTGAAATAAGGTAACTATAGAGTGTGCATATTTTGAATTCCTAGATTTTTCAAATATCTTTGTCAGAGTGCACAATTTAAACATGTTAACGATTGAAAACTATTTGCGTTTCAGGTACAGAGGAAAGAAGTCTCCAGATGCAATACTCGCTGAAATATGTTGGTGGTATAAAAACACCTTTGAAGAAGAGGAGGGCGAGGAAAAAGAGGAAGAGGGGGAAGACAAAGATGAAATTCCAGAATATCTGTTGGACGAACTTATCGGCCTTGCTGATGATGATGACGATGACCAAGATATTAGAGAGAGCAGTGATGTTGATCCACAGCCGCCTGCTAAATGGCAACTGGCCAAATCATTAATTTAATTTATTTAATTTTTATACTTAAAACTTTTTATAACTAACATTTCAAAAATATATTTTTTTTCCATATTTTTATAATGTCCATATTTTTATAATTTCTTTTTCAATGTTTCTTCACAGCCAACACTGAACAAAATTGGTACATAAAAAATGAGAAGTAAATTAATATTAAGCTGGAAAATTATGTTTTGTATTATGATTGTTTTCTTTTCAAATGAAATTTATTGAGGAAATTGAGGAGCATATTATAGATCAAACAGAAAGCAAAAAAGACTTAGTTTTGTGGAAAATATTTTCGAAAAGCATGAAAAAAAATAATTTTTCCAACATTATGCTTCATAAGCACCACAAAAATTTTCTAAATCAATTTTCTAGCCTCTATTTTCACCCCTCACTCTTAGAATAGACCTAACTTTTGCTAACCTGAATTTGTTCCACAGTGTTATGTTTACTAACTAGTTAAACGACATATTAAAAATAACCATACGCCTTGATAAAATAAAAAGTAATGTTCGACATTAAAATCCCACTTCCAAACGAGAGCTTTCACACCACTGTCTGCGTTTAAAGAAATTGTTGTTTGTACTGCTGCTGCCAGCTTTATACTGTCGAGCCAAAGAAAAATGGTAATTTTGTTGTTGCTATATTTTATGTGTTCTGTTCTTGTGTTGTTTTGATAGTAGCTGTCGTTGTTGGCGGTATTAGTAGTTAAGGACCTGCAAATTACCGTTTAACAAATGCATTTTATTATACCTTAAAACTGCATACAAATGAATTATTGGCATTTTCGATGTACAGCCAACATTTAACATTATTTACCAACATTATAGCGGGTTGATCATTAAAATCTTTCAACAGAATGAGTGAGTCTGTCTTGGTATGCTACATTTAAGACATTACGCGCGCCACTCTGCTGAGTAAATTGCGGTTACTTGCCACTCCATAGTAATTAGAATTTATGAATTATTTTATACTTTTATTATGATTCAGTTTAACATCTTGTTTCAATTGCAGGCTGCTGTTTCGATGCTGCTGCTTTTTCGGTTGTTAAAAGAAATTAAGGATTATTTATGATGGTTTGTTTGGAAGGTGGTAGGCAAACTTGGTTTTTGCTGGAAGACGGAAACAAGGCTAAATTGATGCGGTTAATATTCGTATTAAAGTATAATGGCACACAAACTGTTTTATATTTTTGAATGTTTAAGATTAAACAACCAGACGAAAAACTATATTCCAATATTTTTCAGCGAAACGTTTGTTTGAAAATTTAATTTAATCCATATTGCTACCGTACACAGTGTTAAGATAATATCACAAAATATCGATTACTTTTTAATGGATTGAATTATATTATTTGTTTGAATTTTAGCAAAATTAATTTAATATTCTCTAAACTGAATTTACAATATTCGTAATAAGTGCCAAAAACAAAAAAATAACATTTCAAGTTTTTACACCCTATACCACTATATGTTCAGCGTACAATGACTTTGTCCTGATGTTTGTAACCTGCCAATAATATTTGACATAGACAATTTTTTTATTATACTAATCGACTCGGAATCACTCTATGGATCGATTTAGTGATACCCATCTGTCCATCCGTACGTCTGTGTGTCCATGTAAACCTTGTAATCAAACTGCAGGTCGCAAATGTGGATATGTTTTAATGAAATTTAGTATATAAGTTTCTATCGGCCATAGGATGAACGCTATTGAAAATGCTCGAAATCGGTTAATTTTCAGAACTAGTCCTCACCCAATGACACCCACGATATGGACTTAAATTGCTATAATATACAAATTATCATATAGATCTCAACTAAATCTATCAAAAAAAAAATTTTTTTAACTGATTTTTCTCAAATTAGGTTTGTATATCTTTTTGCAAATAATATCTGATTTTACTAAATATGGTCGGGATCGGCTTCGGATTTTTCAACCTAGTCCCCTCATAAATATAGCATCCGATATGAACTTATTCATATCCGAAGGCAAACAAAAACAATAACAATGCCCATCAAATTTGGTTTATGCATATTTTCTATAAGTAATTGGTTGCACCTAAGAGACAGGATCTCTAAAGGTCTGACAATAGAGTTTCCAATTGTCCATAATTTTCTTATTTGTTTTTTCTGTGAAATGTCAGTTCCTTCGAACAAATCTGATATACATATCTGTTAACTTTCTGCCTTTTATCTTATACCCTGCAGCACAATGTGGTCAATATGTTATTAATTTGGAACTCCCTAAAATGCTTGACTACCCCAATATGTAGTTCCGCTAAAAAACATAATAAAAAACATGCAAAAAACATAATTTTACTTGACGTTCGGAGAGTTGATTGTCTTTAACACTAGCAAAATCGCAAAAACGTAGATACGTAAAAATTCAAAAAGATAAAAATGCAAAAATGCAAAGACCCAAAAACGCATAATTGGAAAAGAGTGAAAAGGAAAAAAATGCAAAAATGTAAAAAAGCGAATTCGCAAAAACGCAAAAAAGTAAAAATCGCAAAAACGCAGAAACGCGAAATCACAAAAAGGCAATAACGCAAAATCACAAAGAAGCAAAACTGCAAAACAATTTTGTAAAATGTACGGAAATTCGATTAAGCACTCAGACAGTTACGTATAAGGGTCCTGTTATGAAAAAACAGTTTTTGCAAATCTGTTTTTCTAAAAATTGTTTACGCCTGTTTAAAAAAAAAAAATATCAGAAAGTATACATATTGTTTAGCAAATTGTAATATCGGAATTTCTATGCACTACTTCACTATGTGGCGAGGGTTAGTGAGCTTGTGCTGATGTTCGTAACTATTATACCGAACTATTTAGAATTACCTTCTGGGTTGATTTAGCGATGACCGTTCGTCCTTCTGTCTCTCCATCTTTAATACAAAAATTTAATAATTTAATATTATAATTGAAAACTACATGTCCTTAAAAGCCTAATTAGAGAACTCCAAAACACAGAAAATTAAATTCAGAAGAAGGTCGATATATACATATATACATTAGGGTGGCCCTTAATAAAAAAAAGTGTTCAAACTGTCGGTCTCACGCCCTAGAAATATGCGAATAGAAAAAAAAACTGAGAAACACAAAGTTTTGGGCCAATCAAAGTCGTGGCATCGTACATCTATAATCGTACACAACTTGTAAAACAAATTGTTTTTGGTCTTCATCTTTTGGGAAAAGTGAATTATATTCCTCCATCAGCTTAACACCCCATTCTGCTGTGTCATTGACTACCTTCAAGAGACCAATAATTTCTTTTGCTTTGGTAAAATCAGTAATTTGATGCCAATTTGTAGAGTTGGATTTTAAAAATTCTTGGTCTTTTGAGAATCTCTTAAAAAAAAAGTTTTGTTTCCACGGAAACGAACTGTCCAATGCCATTACCTATAATGGTTGACATTTTTTGATTTCTTATAATCGGTCGCTTTATATTATGTTCAATGTCAGTTACATCTTTTAAAGCTTCTTCCATTTTTGCTTTAGCGGTATGTAAGTAAGTATTCAGGCTGCATAAAAGAAAAATTATTTAAATAATATTTAAAATCTGCAAATAAAAATACCATTTACCAAAATTTAATAAATGTAATTCAAACAAATAAACATTTTATAATAATTTTGAAATTTTCGTATTTGTGGGTTTTATTAGATAGTTTTAACAAAATTGGTTAAAAGTTGCGAGCAATAAGCAGACAATTGCACCAGAGATATATCACAATGGATAATTTTGATCTCAGTAGCACTGCAGGGTTAAATAAAAAAAATGAACCGAATATTTTTCTTAAATTCTAAATAGTGGATTCATCGAGCTTAATAGAAAACTCGTTTTCGGTAATTTTTATTTAAAAATATCTTAAAATCCAAAGCTGGCCTTGGCAAATAATTGGTTAACGTCCTCGGATTTATCCAAAATTTTTGGAACGAAACATCTACGCATTTTGTTATTATATTTTAAGCAACGCATCTAAAAATTGGACAGCCCTTACAAAATATTTGAATTTTTTGAATGAATTGTCTTTTATTAGCTTGGGGTCATATGTGACCCCAATTCCAAAAGGGTTAATGGAGTCATACTATTTTTTTCAGAAACCTTAGGCTATTAAGATAAAATATAACGTTTAAAAGTAGAAAAGTGATGATGAATTTTTGATACAAAGTATTTAGAAAGAATACATTTACAGAATATTTCACAAAAATCCAATTTTTCTCGAAATCCGCAAAAATAAAATCCTTGTCAAAAAAGTTCTGGCAGAGGAATTTACTTAAAAATTCTCACAATTAATCTGCAACATGCACTTAATAAAACCTTAAAGTGATAGATTAATTTTTTTAAATTTTGTTTAAGAAAATTTTTTCAAACTTGAAAAAGGAGTTTTAAAAATTTTATCAAAAAAATTTCGAATTTTCGGTCTTAATGCGCAATAGGTTAACAACGTGGTAATGAAACAATACTTCATATATGAGTACTTATAAGTATAGAGTTAAAAAAAGAATGATGGCTTTAATCAATTTCTCAAAGTTGAAAAAAATGCCATCAAATTTCATGACCTAGTTTTTTTTTTTGGCACAAAAGTGGTCTGGGGCATTTGCTATTTCTTGGCGAGGTTTTATTCGATTTTGAAGGGATAGTTTAATACTGATCTCGAATAATATAACAGCTTGTCGGAAAAATTAAACTATAGAACGAAATTTTCGTAAAATCTGAAAAAAAGTCATATTTTCCCCATATAAACAAACTTGAAATTTTCAATCGCTTTGCGCCACGACTAAACGTTTTTTGATTGGCCCAAAACTTTGAATTTCTCAGTTTTTTTGCTATTTGCATATTTCTAGGGGGTGAGACCGACAATTTGAACACTTTTTTCTTCTCTCCATTTAACGATGGGCCCCCTAATATACATATATCTATTAGGGTGATAGCGATTTTTTTTTTTTGGGAATTTCAAGACGTGCGGGTCGGATTATTGTGACACTTAATCTAAAACTTTAGTGCGCAAAATTTGAGACAAATCAGACAATGCTTTCTGGACGCGCATTGAGTTAAAAGTTCTAATATGCATTTATATGTAAAAATGATCAAAAAAAAAAATCAAAAATCAAAAGAAAATCGAGCTCACATTTTTAAAGACATTGAAATAATTTACAACACCATTATCTTTACATTATCCTGATCCCAAAATGATCTTGTGTAAAGTATCTTGCATCTCATTTCTGATTAGAAATGACAAATATTGTAGGTAGCCTGTTGTTAATTTGGCGGGAGCAGCGTTCTCAATGCTGGAAATTAACATTAAATTGAAACACTATAAATTGTCCCCCTTTAAGGTCAAAGGTCAAATTTAATGATATTTACATTTTTTGAAAACAAAATATCGAAATAATATATATTTGTGCAACGATTTCGATAAAACTTGTTGATAATATTTTAGTAATTCTAAAAAATAATATTCTGTCTTATCTCTAAAATAAATCCGATGACAAATTAACTGTATATGGAAATCTATAAATATTTTCTTCATCAGGATTTTTTTTAATAAAACAAATTTAATATATTCATAAAATTCCTCAAATTTATTCATTATTTTATAAAAATATGTAGATTAATTAGTTTTTATATTTAATACAGTATACACAAATTTGTATATCAGGGGCTTATATTCAAAAAGTGTTATCTATCTGCATCAATAACTGTTTAAAGAGAGCGTGTAAAACAATTTAATTAATTAGATCTGAAAGTATTTGTGAATCAACTTGCTACAATATCTATTAAGAAATAGTCGTACTAATCATGTATGATATCAAAATTAGTATTATATTTGACAGTTATATCAGTGAAAAGTTGAAATCAATTTATTTATTTATTTATTTATTTATTTATTTATTTATTTATTTAACAACTATGCAATAATAAATTATTAAAAAATTATATTTATTAAGCACTAGCTGCTAAGGTCATTGGCTCATGGTTGAAATCAAAAATTAATATTGCAGCCAAATGTAGATAGCACTTTTCGAATATACCTCTATATGAATATAATAATTCCAAAAAAAAAAAAAAAAACATTTTGAGTACTCCACGGGTTATTTTCAGAATCTAAGTCCAGAATATTATTTGCTAATATTATTAAAATATTATCAACAAGTTTTATCGAAGTCCTGCCACAAATTTATATTATTTCGATATTTTGTTTTAAAAAAATGTAAATATATTTAAAGGGGGACAATTTATAGTATTTCAATTTAACCTTCATTTCCAGCATTGCGAACTTATATCAAGTGGTATAATAGTTTGACAAAATATATTTGATATATGAAAATACCAAAAAGATGTAGCCTAACAGTTGAAAAAGTATGAAATATCACATTTTTCTTCAAATCCACTGAAATAAAAACGCTGCCCTCGCCAAATTAAAACCAGAATACCTACAATATTTGGTACTTTTAATCACATATATTTTGCTCATAAAACCATAAGGTGCATTAGTTGATTCCGAAAAATTTTTAGAACAAAATTTTTGAAAAAGTAAAATTGGAGATTTTGAAAGAGCGACATCAATTTAGAACGGCATAACAATAGAAGAAATGCAAAATACTTTGCACAAGATCAAGTTGGGATCACGAGAATGCAAAACTGTTATTGCTGTAAATTATTTCAATGTCTTTAAGAATGTGAGTTCGATTTTCTTAATCAAGTGGTCTGTGGCGCATTTATTGCCTGGGGAACTTGATATAACTTGGCTGTTTTTCAACCGATAACAGATTTTGTTGTTTTATTAGAAACATAATTTACGCTAGATTATGGTTTATTAATCATTTTAATTGAAACGCAATTATTAATATCAAATTTTTGTCAAAAATCCCTTTTTTTTTGATAATTTTTACATATAAATTCATATTTGAACTTTAAACTCAATGCGCGTCCAGATAGCTTTGTCCGATTTGGCTCAAAATTTGTGCACTAAAGTTTTGGAAACACTATCATAATAACCGCACACCCGCACACTTCAAAATTCGACCAAAAATATATATTCTTACAAACCGATGTCACCCTAAAATATTTTTAACTACGAACATTTATACCTCATACTACTATGTGGTCAGGGTATAATGACTTTGTGCTGGTGCTTTAACTACCTAGGCTCATCTCTTATTATACCGATCGAGTCAGAATCACTTTCTGTGTCGACTTAGCGATGTCCGCCTGTCCGTGCGTCTATCCGTCTGTGTGTCCATATAAAAATTGTAGCCAAACTACAGATTGCAAATATGAATATATTTTGATGAAATCTTGTACATAAGGCATAGGATGAATGCTACCGAAATTGGTGAAAATCGAAAGACTCTAACAACATCGACTTAAGTTAAAAGAATATCCTTATTATCAATATAGATCTCGGTCAAATTGGGTTTGTGTATATTTATTACATCCAGTAATCAGTAATCCTAAAATACACCCTATAGAACAATTCTTATTCATAGCACCCATATAAATTTATCAAAAAATAAAATGTTGCACAGATTTTTTCAACTTTGGTTTGTATATTTTTTTTTTTTTTGCAAAAACTAATGGACCTTAGCAAATATGGTCACGGTCGGTCCATTTTTTGACCTAGCGTACGATATGAACTTTTTCAAATCTACAGGCCAAAAAATTAATAAAAATTACACTCAGAGTTGGTTTATGCTTATTTTCTATACCCAATTAGTTGTACCTAAGACCAGTACAACAAACGCATGGTATAGGATAGCGCAAAGTCGGTCTAGACCGACTATAATTCTCTTAAATTATGGTGTACGTAAACTTATTGTAGCAAATGGGAATTTTTATAAAGTTTGGTGTGTAAGCGTTTGTCCGCCATAGAAATCTATATAGAAATTGTTGAAAATTAGTTCATATTTGGACTTAGGCCGCATACAAATAACTTCTATGAGGTCGAATTAAATTACCCAAAGATTTACATTATCATACATATATTGTAGAATGTGGTTTATTTGTGTTTATTATATACGTAATCAACTAGTATTAATATTAACCCTGTAGGACCATTTTTGGTCATAGTTCAACAAATAAAAATTTTACAAAGATCTTTCTAAAATTTGGATGGTACATAGTTCGGTTTTATAATAAGTGACTTAACTAAATATGCTAGTAATCGGGCCATGTTTTGATATTGTTTCTATAGAAAAATAGAATCCGATATGAACTGTTTCAGATCTGCAGGGTTACAAATTAATAACAATGACACTTGGTTTATTTTTATTTTCTATATTCAATTATGATCTCAGCAAAATTAAATCTAAAACCATTTCCCGAAACTCATGTCAAATGTTATCGTATAGACCGTCCCTACGACCATAATCTTCTTACTTGTTATAATCGAATTTAGCTAATTTAGGTAGAAAAATATTTTGGATTTAAAAAAAGAAAACATTTTTATACCCTATACCACTATGTGGTTCGGGTATAATGACTTTGTGCTGCTGTTTGTAACTACCAAAAATATTTGACCTGAACCCATATTTTAATATACCAATCGAATCAGAATCACTATCTGATTCGATTTAACGATGTCCGTCCGTGTGTCCGTCCGACCGTCCGTCCGTCCGTCTGTGTGTCCATGTAAAGCTTGTAATCAAAGTGCAGGTCGCAAATACGAATATATTTCGATGAAATTTAGTATGTAAGCTTTTATCGACCATAGGATGAACGTTATTGAAATTGGTGAGAATCGGTCCATGGTCAGAACTAGCCCCCATACAAATGACTCCTATGAAATCGACATAAATTGCCATAAGATCCAAATTATCATATAGATCTTACTCAAATTGGGTTTGTATGCATTTATTACATACATTAATGAGATGTCCAAAAAATATACCTATGGGACAACCGTAACTCATAGGCCCCATGTAGAGCTGCTTCCCGATCTGCACTTAAATCTATCAAAAAACAAAAATATTACACTGATTCTTCTCAAATTTTGTTTGTATATATTTTTGCAAAATATAAGAGACTTTACAAACATGGTCAGGATTGGTCCATTTTTGGGCCTAGTCCCCATATAGATATATCATCCGATATGAACTTTTTCATATCTGCAGCCAAAAAAATTAATAAAAATCCACCTCAAATTTGATTTATGCTTAGTTTGTCTAGACCGACTTGTTTTACTTATTTTTTCTTTTTTAATTATTTACATATTCCAAAATTTAGTTTATAATGAATTTAATTTTACAATATTTCACGCCATTATGTTTTACGCTGCTCCTTTGTGGTCTACTGCAGCACAGTGTCACATAAAACAAGTAAGAAAATTATAGTCGGTCTAGACCGACTATACGATATCCTATACCATGCGTTTAGAAACCCTATCTCTTAGGCCCAACTAACTGGACATAGAAAATAAGCAAAAACCAAATTTGAGTGGGATTTTTATTAATTTTTTTGGGTGCAGATATGAAAAACTTCATATCGGATGCTATATCTATATGGGGACTAGGTCCAAAAATGGACCAATCCTGATCATGTTTGGCAAAGTCTCTTGTATTTTGCAAAAATATACACAAACAAAATTTGAGAAGAATCAGTGCAATATTTTTGTTTTTAATAGATTTAAGTGAAGATCGGGAAGCAGTCTATATGGGGCCAAAGGGATCATTTTTGGACTACTCATTAATGGATGTAATGAACGTATACAAACCCAATTTGAGTAAGATCAATATGACAATTTGGATCTTATGGCAATTTATGTCGATTTCATAGGGGTTATTTGTATGGGGGCTAGGTCTGAACATGGACCGGTTCTCACCAATTTCAATAGCGTTCATCCCACAGCCGACAAAAGCTTATATACCAAATTTCATTAAAATATATTCATATTTGCGACCTGCAGTTTGATTACAAGGTTTACATGGACACACAGACGGACGGACGGACGGACGGACGGACGGACGGACGGACGGACATTGTTAAATCAACTCAAAAAGTGATTCTGATTCGATCGGTATAATTAAAGATGGGTCTAGGTCAAATATTTTTGGTTGTTACAAACAGCAGCACAAAGTCATTATACCCAAACCACATAGTGGTATAGGGTATAAAAATTACATGTAACCCAAAATAAACTGTTAAAAATTATACATAATTTCACTCAACGGTTACACAGTACCGCTAATATCGAACTAGTCAACTCCCGTATGCAAAAGCTTACTTCAAATTTTTACAACAGATGTCGCAAATCTGAGCACAATCATATAAGTCAGCTGATTTCACATTAATTTTATCATCTTCCCTTAAGTCTTCTTTTATGAAAACTGAAAACTAAAAAACAACAAATAAAAAACACAAGAATTTTTTGAAAATTTTTGCCTCCATCTATAAAAATGTTAATAAAATTGCAAATTAATTATAAAAAAATTT
This sequence comes from Cordilura impudica, assembly GCA_963682025.1. Taxonomy (NCBI): domain Eukaryota; kingdom Metazoa; phylum Arthropoda; class Insecta; order Diptera; family Scathophagidae; genus Cordilura; species Cordilura impudica. Next base: position 75,406,288 of record OY821518.1, read on the forward strand.
ATTTAATATTTAAGTAGTAAAGAAAAATGTATTTTAAACTCTAAAAATTTATTGTTAAATTTTTCTATACATTAATTCTAAATAAGGAACCCCAATTGATTTGAACTGAATTTTATAACAATAAAGCTTTAGGAATTAAATTTTTATTGGATTTTATGTTACTTTAGATGATATTGGAGGTCACGATTTTAAAGATTATTATTGATATGCCTTTGTCGTGGCATTGGAAAATAATATAAACAATACAATCCCAAAGACAACAAAATTTGATATGACACTAAAAGCTGGTAGGCCTAGCATAATAATTTAATGGTGATGCTATAAACGAAACATAACGATATATTGAATTTTTATTCATATAAAATTTCAGCGTTTTAAAGTTTTAATCATTTCTTTGCGTTCCGCTTTACAGAAGAAGCCCCTACATATATATCTTTTTAAAAAAATAAAATTCTTCAAAACTTTTAAGCACTATTAACTGAAACAAGATGACGAAATGAAAACCGTAAAACAAATTTTATCCATTTTCATCCGGTACATATGTAATACGAGTATGCACTGTCGTACGATGTAATCCAAACATATGTATGTACCTCTCTTTCGAATACTGCACACACTTTATTTGTATTAAAGTTCTAATGTTCAGAAACATTTTTTAGCATTATCCTAAAAATTTCTCTGTGTTGTTCATAAACAAAATTCCAACAAATTAACTTAATTGAGTGGTGTTGAAATTTTATTGTTATTTTGTTATTTCTTTCCTTTTTGTTTTTATTTTTTCGGGACTGTGAGAAATTTATGGAAATTTGTATGCATAAAATGATCAAATTTAATTACATTTACAAGATAATAAACGAAAATATGAAATTATTTTATAAAGCATTAACACATGGCCATACGAAACCTTTTTCACACACACACACCCAAATAAACGCATAAACACCCATACACAGAGTGCCAAGCAGACATTTTTAAGCAAACACAAGGATGCCCTCTACTATAGTAATGTTAATAAAACGGAAGAGATCGCATGGTAAAATTTGTTTCTTATTTCAATTTGGTCAGAACTTTGAAAAAACGTGGTCTTTTACCAAAATATTCAATTAAACGATTCTTGTAATTCAAGAATAATATCCGTAAAAATTCAAATAAAATCAGATCAGTTTTTCAACAACTATATTGCAATTTTAAGGAAAGGGATCTCCAAATTTCAAAGTGTTTCTATAGAATTTGAGAAATAATTATGCTATTATAATTAATATCCATTATTTCATTATTCATTCAGTCATAAATTAAATACAACGGCCGAAATGTTGTGTATGGAATAAAATGCAATGATGGTTTACTTCTAATATGATATCAATCAAGAAATAATGTCCGCAAGAGATTAACTTTTTTGGACTAAAGGTAAATTTGTAATTTAGGGTTAATTTCCAAAATCATGGTTGGCAGTGTCGTCAGTTTCTTTTTGGTGTTTCAAGTTATTGAATATGTAAAATATTAAGAAATGCCACGAGGCAAGCAGCTTTCTCAATTTTATCAATGTGAAATTATCACTTTAGACTACATCAGTTCGGAAATATGTTGTTCATGCCTAAAATTGAATCAAACCACTTTAGGTTACCAGAAGGTTTTTAAAACTATTACCATGATGTCAATTGCACTTCACAAAACGTAATTTGGTGGTGCAAGCATAACAGTATGGGCAGTATATTCAGCTGAGCGTTATTTGGTTGTTCAAATAACACATCGTCAGTGTTTCTTAAGCTCTAATTTTCCATAGTTCATTTCTTTTCCACAGGCTTCACATTTACATATAAATTTATCATCCTTTTTTATTCCAACCAACCCTTCAACTCCTTTTTCTCTAACCAGATTTGACAGAACTTTTGCTTTCTATATTTTTTTGCTGGACATTGTTTTTCTCAGAAGAAGTAGTTGACTCAGACGTTATTCTACATTTATAGAGAGATGACAATAAGTTCTGATTGTGCAATTATAAAAATATATTCCAGCTGTTGCTCAATTTATCAAAGAATTTGTTTTTGGTATAAAAATGGTTTTTTAATTTTCCAAGAATTTTTTTTTTTTTTGTAAATTTAAAAGGAAAACTTCGATAGCTGCTATAATACTACAATATGTATTGTACCAGAACAATTATTGAAAACATTTAAGTGTTGTCAATTAAAATATAGAGAGATCTTTGCTAAAACGATATATATAAAAAATAGCAACCATGGCTACAAGTACCTACATTTTTATGGAAAAACAAAATATGTCCATTTTTGCCTACGCTACCATTTTTTATGATGAAGAACCAATTTGTAGGGATTGGCAACACCGCTAAAAAGTATTCTTACATTACATTCCGTCGCTCTGAAGATAAGCTCAAAAATTGAGTGGCCTTATGATTGTGAAACGTAACTTACAACTCACACAATTCATAAGATATTGATAATTTTATAACGTCAATTTATTGAAGTTTTTATGATTTTATCCCAATTTTAAAGGCCATATTTTAAGAACCGTAATGAGAAGTGATCTAGAAAAGGTAGGAAACTAAGCTACAGGAGGCACAAGGCCTCATCGAGTTGCATTGATTGATATTTTTTTATACTTTCAGTCTTTGATGTTATTTTGAAATTTTTAGAATTTGCTAGTTAATAAATTGAGATATAACCAAATTTATTTTTGAATGTTTTAATATATAAAACGTTAGTTCAAATTAAATATTAAATTCTCTCAAAGCTCTGATTATTGCTATTGTACTTTTTTCCAGTTTCGATGTTGTTTAAATGTACAACATAAAAGTAATAATTATTATTACGGTCGTTGTATGGTATTGTATTGTTTAAGGAATGTGTTATTATGATTATATGGTGTGAAATACAACAATTGTCGAAAAAATAAAAAATAAAATACAACAAAAAAAAAACACATCTTATGAATGCTTAGTGTGGGAGAGGTGCAATAACCTGAACAAATAGCTAAAGATGTGGATACTTGCAGAATTTATAAACCAACGTGGTTATAGCATATTTATGCTTTTTTTTAACGTATAAACCGAAATATAACAGACATAAAACTAAAGGGCGAATTTAAAAAGGAAAGAAGAACAAGTAAGAAAATTATAGTCGGTCTAGACCGACTATATGATACCCTATACCATGGTTTAGAGACCCTATCTTTCGGTCCAACTACTTCGATATAGAAAATAAGCATAAACCAAATTTAAGTGCGATTTTTATTAATTTTTTTGGCTGCAGATATGAAAAAGTTCATATCGGATGCTATATCTGTAAACGGACTAGGTAAAAAAATGGACCGATCCTGATCATGTTTGGTAAAGTCTCTTGTATTTTGCAAAAATATGTACAAACAAAATTTGAGGAGAATCAGTGCAATATTTTTGTTTTTTAATAGATTTAACTGAAGATCTATATGGGGTCAAAGGGATCATTTTTGGACTACTCATTAGTGGATGTAATGAACGCATACAAACCCAATTTGAGTAAGATCTATATGACAATTTGGATCTTATGGCAATTTATGTCGATTTCATAGAGGAAATTTGTATGGGGGCTAGGTCTGAACATGGACCGATTCTCACCAATTTCAATAGCGTTCATCCCATGGCCGATAAAAGCTTACATACCAAATTTCATCAAAATACATTCATATTTGCGACCTGCAGTTTGATTACAAGCTTTACATGGACACACAGACGGACGGACGGACGGACGGACGGACGGACGGACGGACGGACGGACATTGTTAAATCAACAATTACAATTAAAGATGGGTCTAGGTCAAATATTTTTGGTTGTTACAAACAGCAGCACAAAGTCATTATACCCAAACCACATAGTGGTATAGGGTATAAAAATAGCAATTTAGTCAACTTGAGTTGAAATTATAACAAAGTTTAAACAGAAAATTTAAAAACTAAAGCATTCTCTCAACTCATTCGATCCCACTATACTCAGTTGGGTACAAGAGTGCAGACAAATTTAAATTGCTACAGCATTCCAATCTATAGTTGCTTTGCAATTATTACATTGATTATATTACGTTGCAGTGTTAAAGAAATATGTTGGTCATAGTGGCTAAAGAAAAAAATAGAACTGTACCTTTATCGTCTCTCTTTCGAAATTAATTTAAGCAATTTCTAACTTTCTGTATTATTGATTATAATTTGTGGTCGACATCTTTTATTCTTAAACTAATTTAAAGTTGTATAAAATTTTTATTATAACGTCTGTCCTCCCGTCCGTCCGCCTATTCCATGTAAGCCTTGTAATCAAACCACAGTTCAGAATTATAAATACACTTTAAAAAAATTGGTGAAAATCGGTTCATGTTCAGTAGGGTAGGTCGATTTATAGGAGATCGAAAAGAACTAAAGAATCATATATGCGGAAAATTAACTAGGATCATACTGAGCAACTTTGTTGAAGAAACGATCCAGAGATTTTTAAGGGAAAGTTTGTATGGGAGGTATGCCTAATTTTTACTGGTATTGAAGAAAATTGGTATGGACATGGTACGAAAAAATGTGAACGATAAACGAGCCCTATCGGACATATATTTCGGGTATATTTGCCCGAGAAACTATGGGTTTTTGTTTTTGTTTTTTTTTTGTTTTCTGAAAATACTTTTATTTTAATTACACTGTACAACAAAATCAAATTTTTTCCAAAATTACTAGGTCCGGCCTATAAATTTTGATAGAGGAGATAAAAAAAGACACGTGTATCGGCGTTTTGAAAGTCTACATCTGAATTTCATTTGAGGGGGGGTTAAGGTTTCCCAGCTCTGGAAATATAAAAAACACCATTAAACAGGGATTTAAGGGGTTAAAATGTTCCGTAAATATATTCGCCGTGAAATTTTACTATAAGTCCCTGAATACACCAAAACGGAAAATTCAACCAGAAAGTCAGAAATAAGACACAACTAAAGAGAGCTTATGGTTAATTTCGGATTTATAAGAATTTTATTTTAAAGTACCACAAAATCAGTAAAAAAAAATATAGGCGGGATCAGATCAGCCGGAGTGGCACCCTCATACAAAGTCAATATTACTGTCATAGTGAAAGCGTTGGGAATTTGTCTGAATCTAGGGATTATTAATGTGAGTAGTCGGCCACAAAATGGGCGTGGCACCACTCATACAAAGTAAATATTCAACGTCATATATCTGAAATACTGTAGTATCAGAAGCCTTGGAATTTTTGTGAGTTCATAAGATGTTAATGTGAATTGTCGGACAAAAAATGGGCGGCATTGATCCAATAGGCGTGGCACCTCCTATATAAAAATATACGAAGTATTTTGAAAATAGCAGTTTTGAAACTTTTGACAAGTGCATTAATTACCGATGTGAGTATTCGTGGAAAATATGAGCGGAATCGCCAAAATCAAAAATCGCCAAGTCCGAAAATCGCGAATGACAAATATCGCCAAAATCAAAAATCAAGATAAACAAAAATTAAAAATCTCCAAAATTAAAAATTGCAAACCCCTAAAATCACTGAATCCAAAAACCGCCAACATCAAAAATCGCTAAAATTAGAAATGACCAAAATCAAAATTACCAAAATCTAAAATCGCAAAAAACATAAATCGCCTAAATCAAAAATCACAAAAAATCAAAAATCGTCAGTCAATAATCGACAAAACCAAAAACAAAAATTGCCAGAACCGAAAATTGCGAATAGCAAAAAAGGACAAAAATTAAAAATCACCGAAAAACGATAATAATAAAAATTGCAACAAAAAAAAAAACCTAAAGATAACAATTAAAAAAAAATTTATGTCCGTCCAGACCGACACTCCGATACCCTCTACCATGGTTTAGAGACCCAATCTCATCGATCCAACAAATTGGATATAGAAAATAAGCTAAAACCAAATATGAGTGGCATTGTTATTATTATTATTTTTTTTTTTTTTTGATGCAGATATGAAAAAGTTCATATTGGGTGCTTTATTTATATGGGGACTAGCTTGAAATATGGACCGATCCTGACCATATTTGGTAGAGTCATTCGCATTTTGAAAAAATATATACAAACAAAATTTGAGAAAAATCTTTTCAATATTTTTGTTTTTTGATAGATTTAAGTGAAGATAGGGAAGCAGCTCTATATGGGGCCTATGACTAAGAATTATCCTATAGGGATTATTTTTGGACTACTGATTAGTGGATGTAATAAACACATATGAACCCAATTTGACTGGGATCTATATGATAATTTGGATCTTATGGCAATTTATGTCGATTTCATAGGGGTCATTTGTATGGGGACTAGGTCTGACCATGGACCGAATTTCACCGATTTCAACAGCGTTCATCCTAGATAGAAGCTTACATACCAAATTTCATCAAAATATATTTATATTTGCGACCTGTAGTTTGATTAAAAGGTTTACATGGACACACAGACGGACGGACGGACGGACATCGATAAATCGACTCAGAAAGTGATTCGGAGTCGATCCGTATAACAAAAGATGTGTCCAGATCAAATATTTTTGGTAGTTAGAAACAGCAGCGCAAAGTCATTATACCCAAACCACATAGTGGTATATGGTAAAAAAAATCAACAAAATCGCCAAAAATCAAAAATCGCCAAAATCAAAAAATCAAAAATCGCATAAAATAAACCGCCAAATTTATAGCGAAGCGCACCGGGTTACAGCTAAATAATTATAAGATTCCATCCAATTTTCTATTAAAATTAATTCTCTGCAATCATAAAAAAAAACTAAACTATATGTTAAAACATGCTATGCCCTGAAGATGAGGAATAAAATTACACGTTTGTATTTGTTATTATAGTTACACTCTTTACACGTTTAAGTAAATAGTAAAGGATATCAAGTTTTCTAATAATATATAAGTTTGTTTTAAATAAATATATACATATAACCTTTTTTATAAACATATAACATAGCAATTTTTAGCGATTATAGTTTCATTATAATTTAGCGCTTTTTATCACTTTTTGGGGGTAATATTTCACGCTTTTTGCTTTAAAAAATTGGCCGTTAACAATATTGTAACAATATGCTTTAATTTTTATCTTATTTAAGCTACATAATGAAAATAAAAAACTAAAACGCAAAATATATGACGCTATTATTTTAAGGCTACAAACATTATTACATTTGTGAAACACATATTCGTTCTTAGTTTGCCTATCCATTTTGAATATAAATAACATTTCTGAACAAGTGTTTCTTTTTCTTGTTAAAAAAAAGCAATTTTTCGTTAATATTGCTTCAACGAAAAGAAACAAAATATTTAACTTCATTTGCCACCAAGCCGACCGCAATAAAGAAAAAAAGTAATTTGGTATTGCTTAATCCTCGACAACAACCCACCTCTCAACAATCCACAGGAATTTATGTAGCGTAAAGGCAAATTTTATGCTCCGAAGAAAAAAGAACCAAAGAAATTATAGTTGCAATTTAAGTACATTTTGTTTCCCTTTCTTCAAGCAAAAAAAAAAATAAATCTTTCTACATCCCCATTCACTACTACTTAGTAGTATGATGTACTTAAACTTGAGCAGCTGTTAACCCGGCTTTCTACCTCACATTATTACTAAACAATAGAAAGTCGTTAGTAAAAGTTTATAGTAGTTTTTGCTTACTCCAGACCATCTTTGTCATACTAGCATTTATTTATAGCTCATATATATAAACAGCAGCAGCTCTTTTAACACTACAACAGTGTAAAAGCATAAGAAAATTTATTTTATGGTATGTGGTTCACATGTATATGTTTTTATATGTTGTTATGTTGTTATGTCTATGGACCCAGGTGTTATGCGTATATGACCCTCAGTACGTGTTCCAAGTAGCAATTTCACTTTCTTACAACGACCATCATCGTCATCATCATCATCATAATAGAGAGAAAGGAGGAAACATTTTCTTTAGATGGTACAAGTTTTTGGTATATTTTTTGTGTGTATGTTTTTTGTTTTCTTTTTGTAAGTTTGCTCTTGCAAACAACAACAGCAAAAAAGGAAAACTGTCGCGACATCATTTATTATCGTTTTCTTGTAAAATGATATTAACGACTTTCCTACACAATTGGTGTTAGAAAAGGTTTTTTTTTTTTTTTGTTGTTGCTTATAATAACTTATAAAGGGTATAAAGGTTTAACTGTATCATAGTGTAAATTGTCTTTAAAGTTTTTAGGGTTTAATACAGGGTTAACTACTACAGTTGTGTTGTTCGAAAATACATAGTATTGATAATTATAAGTTGGGAAATTAAACCAAAAAGAGGAACGGTTTTGGGAAGGAGAGAGTATTTTAATTCCATAACTATTTAAATGTTTATCTAGATATTTTCTTTGGCTGCGATAATTAAAGGGTGTCACAAAATTCACGCAGAATTTGAATATGCCGAAGTAAAGTGTTGACAATGCTAAGAACAATACATCACTCTGACAGCTGACCGCTTAGGGTTAAAAAAATGGAGCACTACACGATAGAACAATGCATTTTTATTGTAGAACAATATTTAACAAATAATGAATTTTTGGCCGTTACAGTTCGAATATTTCATACAAAATATGGTCCAAATATTGATCAAACTTCATCAACTGTAAACAAAAAAGTTGAAACAGGTAGACTGGATCTACTAATAACACTGTGGAACAAATTCAGGTTAGCAAAAGTTAGGTCGATTCTGAGAGTGAGGGGTGAAAATAGAGCCTAAATTAGAAGACCCGCATCGCGGCGTTTGTTTATGTTAGCTCGAATTTTTTTTTAATCGACCTTCGAACTTTGCAGTCAAATTCCGATTTTCAGCATATTGTTTATATGGTTTTTTGGCTATAACTCGTCGACTAATTGATATTTTTTCAATCTGTAAAAGCCAAATTATTGCTGTTTGATCTATATTATGCTTCTCAGTTTCTTCAATAAATTTCATTTCAAAAGAAAATGGTCTTAGTTGATAATTTGCGTTAAAAATCCCAAAACCATTAAATAAATAGCGATTTAGGTAGAAGTAATTAAAAAGGGAAGTTCCAAGAATTAGGAATTAGTAAAACAATCGTATAATATATATTGTATTAAAAATGTCGGAACCAAAATGTAAAATGGACCATTTTTGTAATGTTTGTGGACGTTTCATAGCAAGCGATGAAAAATGTGGCAATGCGAGTGATTTTTTTTTTTTTTTTTGAAAGCCTATAAACAATATTTCTCGCAAGAGTTTATCACTGACGTAAACTATGCCCCTAAAAAAGTTGTCTAAAAAGAAGCCTTTGAAATGACAACATCGAAGCAGTGAGTAAGAGTGGTGCTGAAAATCCAGGAACATCAATTTGGTGTCGTGGACAAACGATAGCAAATTTCAAGAATATCACTGCTTTTCAAAAAGTTCGATTGACACAAAAATTGAAGCCCATGGCCATGCACTCAAACGAGATTTCGATGAATAGATTATTGAAGATCAGGAAATGGATACTGATTTTTCGAATTATTCTAACTAATGAAACACATTTTCTCTTTTGGAATTCACTGCATTTGGAATTTAGAGAAGCTGTATGGGTTCGTCGAAAAACTAATACTTCCACAACGTGTCACTTTTAAATGCAAATTTTAAACTGAAGGCATCCTTGCAGCATACATCTTCGGTAATGAGACTGATACTCGATATCACGACATGAACACAGAGTTATTTTTGCTTAAATTGGACAACATTAATATGGGCGACATCTGCCGCATGCCATATAGCCTATGAAAGGAAAAAATTACTGCATGAGATATTCCCTGGTTATATACACTCTCGTTTCGGTGAGAAAACTTGGTATGAAGTTGCTGCTTTCTGTGACGAACCAACTCAGCAACATAGACTATGCAAAAATAGAAGTAAGGGAGACGTGATCGACTTCATTAAACAATTCCCTACAGCATTAATAAATAACTATCAGATTCCAGCGCTCGAAATCCGAGTGCAATTTCTAGGCATCTTTTGTTTTCAACTTAGCCAATTAACGAACCAACACTTTTATGGTTAATTATTATTGTGAATGTAGATAACAAACTCATTAACAAATAAATTAACAAATTTAATAAACGCACACATAGCACATGTATAATTTTATGTATGTGTTAGTAGCAACATTAAATGCAATTTACTCAAAATAGAGGAGAAAATTTAAAAATCTGTAAATGTGCAAAAAGGCTAAAAAGCAATACCTTTCAAATAATATACGTCTGGTCAAAATCGGGATAAAACGTTAGAAAAAAACATCGGTCACAAGAAATCACCTAGCCTATTAATATTATAGATATATTAACTGCATCTATTTGGCTTTCTTCCGAATTGAGATATTGGGATGTGAATTCTACATTAATACAAAATTATATCCGTATCGTAAATAATTTTATTTATAATTTAAGTTTTAACGAATTGTATTTATACTTAAAATCTATTGAACCTCAAAATTTGATTTTTAATTCCCCCATTAACAAATTACTATTTTACTGTTATTTTATTAATTGAAATATTAAAAGATAATAGCACTCGAAACTCGAGTGCAAATTCTATGAAATATTATTTTTTCATTTAATTTTTGTCTTCCAATGCTTTTTTAATCTATATCTATAAAAAAATTTATGAATATTTGAATGAGCCTAGTGGTATGTTAATCAATTTTAGCAATTTCCAATTCAACACAGAGCGTCTGATATATAATTTAAATCATTCGCATTAACAGGGTGTGACGAATTATTTTTTTTTTTTTTTTATTTAATTTAATATACTTTTAAGACAGATTAAACATAAATTTTATAATTCTCAGCTTCTCTTCCATATGAACTATAACTATGCCAATGTTCACACTCCTCCGTGCCCGCATAATGCTTAAAAAGGGAACGAAAAATTTTCCTTCACGTATTAATATACATATAGATACCCAATACCACTCTGTGATCAGGGTATAATAAGTTTGTTCAAATTTGGTTTATATATGTTTTTTAAGAAGTTATTTTACCAAATATGGTCGTGATATATGCTTATTTTATGTTTAGAGAAAATATTTTGTCGCCTAAAATAACTGAAAATATTACTAGAACAATTGAATGTAAGCATATTACGTATTACGTTTTCAATTAAATCCAACGTATTTTTTCATTTATTACGTTTTCAATTAAATCCAACGTATTTTTTCATTTATTTGGAGACTGCAAAAAGCAATTGACAAAGCCGTAAACATATTTATCAAGTCGTTTTTATTTACTGACAAAACTACAAATTAGTAAAGAAAAACGATAATTTAATATATCTGATACTAAACTTTAATCAGAAAAAATTTAACTAATATTTTTTAAATTTAATTAAGTCTTTAATGAAGCCTTTCATTTTAAAAATACTGATATGAGCAGAATTTTTATGATTTTGAAAAAGAATTCATCAACCGAATTATACTCAAATTATATGAAAGTATTTTCGAAAAGAGCAAAAAAAAATACAAATCAGTTTAGAATTTTTGATTATGATACAACTAGAAGTTGTAAGACGCCTAAGGGCCATTATAATTGAAAATTTACTACCAAAACGATTCTGGAATGAGGACTAAATCTTCCTTCTTTACTGCCTTTATTTCCCAATGTGATTATGATGTCTTTGTTGTAGCTTAAACTTGGCTGAATTCAAACTTTTATAATGAAGAATTTTTTAATCCTTACTTATATGTCGTCTATAGAAAGGATAGAGATCCTTTAAAGACTGGTTGTGAAAGAGGTGGAGGAATCCTTATAGCAGTAAAAACATCTTTGGCTAGCAAAAAAATTCCTTTAGTTAATTTGGATTCATATTGGGTCCAAATTTACATTTCAGTCAAGACTGTTACTTATGAACTTTTCATTTGTGCTTCATATATTCCGCCTAAAAGTTCGGATGATTTGTATGCAGCTCATGCATTTAATATAGCTCATCTTGCTGACTGTTTAAGATATGGAGACAGATTATGTGTATTGGGTGACTTTATTTTATCTGGTATATTTCTTCCAAATAACGTTAATCACTCATTTGAGATTAACCTGATTGATACAGTTTTTAGTCTTGACTTGCATCAAATTAATACTGTGTATTATAATCTTCATAGAATTTTAGATTTAGTTTTTCTAAGCTCAGATTTAAAATTTTCTCTCTGTCAAGCTGATTTTCCAATTTCTCCTTCCACTTGTCATCATCCTGTCTTGGAATTTGAAATTGAATTTTATGAATATATATTTAACATTGGCAGTGATGATTTACGTTATAATTATTATGCTTGTGATTTTGATTCTTTAAATTCTCATATTAATAATTGTAATTGGTATAATTTACTGAATAGTAATATTGTTTAAATTTGCTATGATTCATTTCTAAAAAATATTGCAAAAATTATAAAAGATAATATTCCTTTCGCTAGTCCAAAAAGTTCATAGACTCCCGTGGTATACTAAAGGGTTAAAAAAATTAAAAAATCTTAGAAATAAGTTTCATAAAAAATATAAAGCCACAAATAATGACCGTGATAAGCAAAATTTTCTACACTATGAAAGAGAGTTTAATTTCCTCAATAAGTTTTTATACAACCAATACATAATGAGTTTTAATAACTCTATAAAGTACAATCCAAAGCGTTTTTGGAGTTTTATGAATTCCAAAAGAAATAATTCCTCAATACCAGTTCCAGTGACTTATAATGCTTTCACATCCAATACATTGCATGATTCGCTTAATCTTTTTGCCAAATATTTCCAGTCTAACTTAAGTGATGATGTTTTTCCTATTTCTAATTTTGCTATTAGAACTGTTGATAGTTTTTTTGATTTTGGGTCGTTGCAAGTTTCAGATGAAGATGTTGCATTTGGTATAGATAAGCTTTCTAAATAATTTAAATCGGATAATGATGGTCTTTCTGCTTTTTTGTTGAAAAAAAGTTTGTTTTCATTGATTTTACCTCTGAAGATAATTTTTATACCCTATACCACTATGTGGTTTGGGTATAATGACTTTGTGCTGCTGTTTGTAACAACCAAAAATATTTGACCTAGACCCATCTTTAATTATACCGATCGAATCAGAATCACTATCTGATTCGATTTAACGATGTCCGTCCGTCCGTCCGCCCGTCCGTCTGTGTGTCCATGTAAAGCTTGTAATCACACTGCAGGTCGCATATATGAATATATTTGGATGAAATTTGGCATTTGATCTTTTATCGGCCATGGGATGAACGCTGTTGAAATTGGTGAGAAGCGGTCCATGTTCAGACCTAGCCCCCATACAAATGACCCCTATGAAATCAACATATATTGCTATAAGATCCAAATTATAATACAAATCCTAGTCAAATTGGGTTTGTATGTGTATATTATATCCATTAATAAGTAGTCTAAAAATGATCCCTATTGGATAACTCTTAGTCATATGCCCCATATAGAGCTGCTTCCCGATCTTCACTTAAATCTATCAAAAAACAAAAATATTGCACTGATTCTTCTCAAATTTTGTTTGTATATATTTTTGCAAAATACAAGAGACATTACCAAACATGGTCAGGATCGGTCCATTTTTGGGCCTAGTCCCCATATAGATATAGCATCCGATATGAACTTTTTCATATCTGCAGCCGAAAAAATTAATAAAAATCCCACTCAAATTTGGTTTATGCTTATTTTCTATATCCAGTAAGTTCGGACTGAGAGATAGGGTCTCTAAAGGCATGGTATAGGGTATCGTATAGTCGGTCTAGACCGACTATAACTTTCTTACTTACTTCATTTGACTGCGTTAGTCCCTTCGATGTACTTAAGAGCTGTCAATCTATAAAGTCTCATGCAATAGGAATTGATGGAATTCACCCTACTTTTCTAAAAATGCTACTTCCCTTCATGTTGCCGTATATCACGCACATTTTTAACAAAATAATTACAGTGAGTGTTTTTCCTCAACTACGGAAAAAAGCTAAGATATTACCTGTACCAAAATCGGCAACTGAATATCGACCCATAGCTATATTACCATATCTGTTAAAGGCATTTGAGCGGCTCCTTCATTGTCAAATAACGTCCTACATAAATGTAATTAACCTGCTTACTGACCGTCAGTCTGGGTTTCGTGCCAAACACAGCCGTATTACAGCTCTAGCTGATGCAACAGAAGATATAAGGAGAGAAATTGATGATGACCGTTTGGTAATATTAGTGCTGTTAGACCATTCAAAAGCTTTCGATACGGTGGATCACACAGTTTTGCTACAAAAGCTTAAGGACATGATGCTTTTTTCACCAACTTCTGTTGCACTTATGACGTCTTAGCTAGTAAATCGTTTGCAATGCGTAGAAACTAATAAAATTGCGTCACCGTTCCATCCTGTGGTAAGAGGTGTTCCACAGGGTTCTATCCTTGGTCCCCTCCTTTTCTCAATTTATGCTTCTGATCTACGTAAACAGTTAATTCACTGCAATATAGGAATGTATGCTGATGACGTACAGTTACATATTAGCAGCAAGGATCGAAGATTGCAGTAGAAAATTGAATGATGACTTAGCACGTGTTTCTCGTTGGGCAGATTAACAAGAATTTTAGACAATCTAAACATATAGATAAATGATCAACAAATCGAAATCGTTGAACGAGCAAAAAATCTGGGTGTTAACTTTAATAAAACATTGATTTGGTCAGACCATGTCGCAGCTGCCTGTAATAAAACGTATCCGCTGTTACGAACACTTTGTACATCAATTAATATACGCTTGCTACTTGTAAAGACATACTTAATACCAACACTACTATATGCATGTGATATATTTGCAACTTGCAATACTAAAAGTAAGTCCAGGCTAAATATAACGTTTAACAATATCACAAGCTACGTTTACGGGCTTGTGATTGCGTTTCAGTAAGCTTCGGAGAAATAACAATTTAATTCTATTTGTTTGTTTTTTATTTGTTTTAAATTCTATATGCCACTTATAAATATCTATTATTTGTATTGCCAATATTGTTTTTTATTATTAATATTTAATATTGTCACAGTAATTTTAAGTTCTATTGTATCAAACTCCAACTAACATATTTATACCTGTTCTATTTTGAAGATTTCATGTCATGTTGAACAGCATACCAATTTAAATAAATAAATAAATAAATAAATTAACTCGATTAGAGATGATAAGAAATCTAATTATACCCTATACAACTATGTGGTTTGAGTATAATGACTTTATTCTGCTGTTTGTAACTACCAATAATATTTGACCTAGACCCATCTTTAATTATACCGATCGACTCAGAATCACTTTCTGAGGTGATTTAGCGATGTCCGTCCATCCGTCCGTATGTGTGCCCATGAAAACCTAGTAATAAAACCAAATATGGTCAGAATCGGGTTATTTTTCGACCTAGTCCCCATATAAATATAGCACCCATTATGAACTTTTTCATATCTGCAGCCAAAAAAAAATTAAAAACAATTCCGCTCAAATTTGGTGTATACTTATTTTCTATATGCAATTAGTTGGACCGAAGCGATAGGGTCTCTAAACCATGGTATAGGGTATCGTATAGTCGGTCTAGGCTGACTATAATTTTCATACTTGTGTTTTTATTGTAATTTTTTTCATAGAATGAAAATGCTCTTTTATTAGCCTGATGTTGAATTTTTGGCAAAAAAAGAAGTTGCATCGGCAATCACAAATCTATATTTTAAGAATTTAAATGAAAATTTAAGTAATAAACACTTAAAGCGTTTTACCTTAATGCCTGTTTTGTAGTTTTTTTTTGCAGGTATAATATTATTTTTTTTTGTTTCATAAGCGTTTTCACTATTTCTTAATCTTTTGTTTTTAATATATTTGCAATTTTCGACATTAATATTCCTTTTTGTACCTCTGTTATACTTAGTTATAGCTTTCGACAATTCACTTCGAATCATTTTCTAGTCGCCGATAACGTTCTTCCACCAACTATGACTTTATAAATACATTTTGATAACGATAGGAGGCATAAATTCAAATGATTTGATATTTGGACAATTGGGAAATTTGTAAAAAAAAATTCGGTTATACAAAAAACGGCGTTTACAACGTTTTTCGCGTATATGCTTCAACTCTTAAGTGAAAAGAATTGTAAGCTTAATCGCACCAAAACTCGGCTCTAATTTTGATCTCAATTAGAATGGCTATAAATTCGGTAGCCATAAGTAATATGTTTGGTATACTTCTAAATAAATTGAATATATAAAAAACTTTTTTAGCTCAAAAGTTAATAGCAGAATTTAATAACAATATACTATTGCCACTTAATCTCCAGCCCTAAATAACAGTTAAGATAGATTCAATTTAAAATAAACTGTATAAACTTTCAAGTCCTCCATTAGGTATATACATTTTAAATAAAGATTAATTTAACATTAATTTGCATATCCGATTGATGGTGAAAAAAAAATTGTTTAGCGGAAATATACAAAAACCAATCAACATTATAAATATTTTTCGAATGAACAAACACTGAACATTGTAAATCCCCAAAGTGAGAGATATGAAATGTTTCAACTACACACACAAACACACCGATACGCACAGACACTCATACACACAAAAGCTAAATAAACGAATTGCTGTTAAAAACGGAAATTATTTTAAAATCAAAAATGATGATTACATTACCTACAGCTAAAATTCATGACATTCCCAAAAGACTCGAAAAAAACGGGAGTAGCTGGGTTGAAATGTTATCACAAATCAATGTTGAATATAAAAAAAAAGCAACAACAACAACAGCGATTGACGACATGGCAAATGCCTGAAACGTAAAAAAAAATTGGAAAATGTTTAAAAAATACGCCCGGTAAGTAGCTCATTTAAATGAGCAACACGTACGCCATATGTTTGGACCATTAGAGATAAGCTTAAAACCTTCACATACAATAATTTAAAGGAGAACGTTGCCTTTACGTTTATGAAATAAATTGTTCTAACAAAATTATTCTGCAATACCCCGGCCGTACGGTAAATGACAGAGCAACAAGATTCGTAAGTCTATACCTGAAATTGTGCTGATTTGCAAAAGAAAAAGTCTCTGGCGAATATATTGATTCTAAATAAACACAGGAATACTGTAACAAGACTTGTCTCTTGTTGTAGTTAAAAAAAACGTATCATCAATAAATTACTTTACATGTATGTAAATGCATATGTGCGCACTTATGTTCATCTCCGGTTGATAGACAGTTACAAGGTAATATGAAAATGAAGACTTGAGGCTGGTATGAACTTATTTCGTTTTCTTTTTCATTTGATATCTATGAGTGTTGTTGTTTGGTGTCTATAGAAATCAACACTTTTGTATACCACACTCGAACTTTGGTGTCTATGACACCAACCAAGTTCATTTTTTGTAACATTTCAAGTTATCAATAACCGGAAATATTGTCTGGATATTTTGTAATATGAACAGAATAGAATCAACAAAAAAGTTAAAAAAAAAAAATTTCATACTCATTGTAAGCGAAGTATCAATCTCGTTTAGTTTTGTGCCCTATAACGCAGTGGAAGTTAAAAGAAGATGTTTAATTAAATGCATCGACTTCGCGCTAAAGTTAGCGCTTTCTAAATACCCAAAAAGAGCATATTTTTCTATTTGGCACCTCTTAAAAAAAAAAAAAAGTTGGCGCTTTTCGTTTTTTTTTTTTTAGTGCTTAGCGCTTTTTAAATACAACAATTCATATTTAACAAAATAGTACATATTTAAGTAACTTTCTTTCAAATTTAAACTTTCTCTTACTCGTCAGTAAAACAAAAATAATAAGATGAATCTGTGGTTTTCTGGAATAACCGCGCATGTTCATTTTTGTCAGTTTTGAGTTAACGATGCCAAATATATTAATTTTTAACGCTCTTTACATGTGTTCAATTTTTTTTTTTTTAATATTGACCATTTCCGAGTTTTTTCTTAAAGAACGACGTAACTTAAATGTTTATTAAATTAATTTGCAGGACTAACGACGTATGTCAACCTACGTTTGATCGCTGACAAATTATTTTATCAGAAAACGACACATAGCGACATACGTTGTTATTAATGAAAAAAAAAAAATGAAAAATAATTGTGGATAGTTTTCAGTTTATAACCACTTTTTAAAAACTTGTGCGTTTATTTCTGTTATTTTTTGTCACTATTATTCGTGATACGTTGTTATATTATCATCCTAAGTCCCGTTAACTTATTGTTGACGAACAACAAATTCCATTTTTCTTTTTCAAAGCAAACGACGTTTGTCGACATAAGTTGTTTTATCTGCACACACTTTAAGTGTAATTTACATATTGTTTTTTCGTCCTTCTCTTGGATCAATTCCTCTGAAGATTTTTGACTCAAAATTTTATGTAAAGAATTTATTGCCCATATCTAGAGGACTGTTTAATAAAAAGCTCTAAAATCTTTATATCGAGCGCATAATTTCAAATATAAACTTTTTGATTTAATGACATACGCGGTTATTCTAGAAAACTACAGATATAAGCTAATTAACAAATATTCCGATATGCCCAGAAAAATTTCGATGGCGGCACCAACTAGATACCTTATAGAATGAACCAAAGCAATTCCGGATATGTGGCTTGAGTTGGTAATGATAAATGATTTCAAACGCTGCTGGCTCAATTTTATCAGAAGCACAAAAATAGTGAATCAGGAATTCGAAGTCCAAAACGCGGACCACGCAAATCTGTTTGATGACTTATATCGGTTATTAAAAAGTTTAACAAATAGTAAAAATTAAACAATAGTAACAATTTGCACTCACGCATTAACTTGATTATCTTGCGGATGAGGTCGATCCTGTACTTAATGAAATTTGATTTTTGAGTCATAATTTTGAAAAGGCTTGTTTTGAAGAATCGGTAAACGAATTAATAAACAAAAGATAATTGAGTTCAGAAAACCCTTATTTGCGAGCTAATAGCTCAATTAATTTTATAACACAAAAAAAATTTATATCAGCGTGGACAAAATTTTTGCAAAAAATTCTGAAGGTTTTATAAACTTTATAAAAGAAGTTTAACATCTTTGAACAAGGACTTCAAAAACTCAGTCAATGAATTCCAGTTCTGAAAATACCAATATTCGGTGTAAATATTTTACCAATGCAAATTGGACTGTTTGTAAAAACTATATCAAACACGTCACCATCAACCTAAAAACAGAATATTAGCGTTACACAACGATCAGCCATACTAAGCATATACATACATCTATACATCAACAAAACCACCTCAGCTTTAACAAACATTTATAGGCAGATTTATTTTTTAACATAGCCAATTCAGAAACCAACACTTTCATGGTCTATTATTCTTGTGAATGAAGAAAACAAACGCAATAACAAATACTTTAACAAATTTAATAAACACACACATAGCATATGTATAATTTTATGTAAATGCAATTTTCTCAAAATAAAGGTCAAAATTTTAAAATCTGAAAATCTGCAACACGGCTAAAAAGCAATACCTTTAAAATAATATATGTTTGGTCAAGATCTGGATAAAATGGAACAGAATACTGGTCACAAGAAATCGCCTAGCCTGTTAATATTATAGATGTTCAGACAATATCATTTACGTACCATTTATATTTATATGTAGACAATATTATTTGCAATTCTCAGTTAGTTAATATTCCAACTAGGATAAGTGAACGAATTTGGCATGAGTTAGGGAGTTAAGTCGAGTTACTGACAAGACACCGTTTACTGCAAAGTAAATGTAAATACACTTTTAACGAGGATCGGTACCGGTTGCTATCATAAATTTACTCCAGCGGCTTCACGGCTCACTACTCCCGATTGCTCCAGTGGCTTCACAGCTGACTGCTGTGATTACTCCTGCTCTGATTACTCGCCGAACTACCGATATTGTCGACGCCTCCCGATTATCGCAGCCGAGCCATCAATACAGCCAACGACTACCGAGAAACGCAGCCGAACCATCAATACAGCCAACGCGTACCGATCAACATAGTCAAACCACGGACATTGCATCTTCTAGCAATCAGCATAGCCGAGCCACTGATATTACCGACAACGCAGCCAAGTCACCGACCTTGCCGCCGCACAGTGGCGCCCGTAGAGCAAACGAGGTTGCAAAAATCAAAATTTTCATTTGCGCCGACGAAGTTTTGAATAAACCCATTTTATAGGAAACTTTTCACCGATTTCAAATATGCTACTCTTAATAATATCACATTTTTAGTTTAGAAGATATAACCGCTCAAAGTTGACCGACTTTCGGTTTTCAAAAAAAACACACAATTTTTAGTCAATTTGTTGCGATTTCAGGTGTAATATCACGAAAAGTAGGTAACGAATCGCCTTATTTTTTATTTGTATTGATTGATGCATTTATTAAACGTATAATGATAAAAAAAAATTAACTGTTTGCTTTGTGTTTCTCCTGGTAAATCACTATTTAAAAACTATCCGTTTTTTCACTATTTTTCAACTTTGACGGAAAATAAAAAAAATCTATATTTTTCTATATTTGCCGTATTTGCAAAACATGTTCCTTGATTATTTCTTTACATAACTCAAAAGGTTTTATCTGCCCGTACGTGCCCGTTTGTCTTCCAGAGGTAAAAAAGATTAAAAAGACATGGTTGCAGAAATTGTATGGCGTACATGCCTTACATGTTTTGACTGACAGTAGTTTGATCTAATAGTTTGAAAATTGCATTTTAAGTCGGTTGTCTACCTGTGAGCCTCTGCCAAAGTCTACTCCCAATATTATGTTACAGACACAGGATACACAAAAAACTACTCGTTGCAATTAGCAGGTACGCACCTCACTTAAAAATGACTTTGGAGTACAAATGGTCAAGAACAATATTGACTTATACTCCCTCCAGGTAGGCACAAATCTTATTTAGACACGAGCTTAATATCAAAATTGCATAATTCAGCCTAAATCCATATGTATGCAGGGAACAGGTAAATTTTTAGGCATGGTAGCATAAGCCTATATATTGTAAATTAGCATAATGCCTGGATTAGCCTACGACTGAAAGTTGGCGCAACAAGTACTGAAACCATGGCGTTAAACAATTTAAAATTATTTGAACTGTTTAGAAGGTCAACCACACCAAAGTTTTTAACGGAAGCTGCTTTAGAAGAACTTGATAGCTTATACGGAAATATTGAGAGAAGCGAAATTATAAAAAATAATTTTTATCTGATATATGCAAATATTAAGGAAAAATGGGTGAAATCTAATCGAACCATTCAGAACTTCAACTCCAAATACGAGGACTGGCTTAATGAAGACACCATCCTGGATATATTGGCAGTAGATAAACCCACCACATCGACCAGGGGAGCAAAAGGAAGGCCAAAAAAAAGTATTGAGGAGTGTTCAATTTTCACAAGAAAGAGGAAACTTGCCGATGCCATCAATGACTTGACCACGAAGCATTTTTCGGACGCGCTGTCTATTAAATATACAAAGGATAGCGAAAGAATTTCACTGCATTGGGAGTTTACGGAAGTCTCTGTGAAAGCCAATCTGCAGGATCTCATGGGCCATACAGCAAAACGGTTGTTGGAGAGTCTTCCTGAAAATGAGGTGAAAATTCTTCCTGAGAAACTGACATTGATCAGCAAATGGGGCTGTGATGGATTAACCGGACAAAGCGTTTATAAGCAAAGGATATCTTCCGATGACGCTACAATATCGGACGGAAATATGTTTATGGCATCTGTTGTTCCTTTGCGGCTAAAATCTGATGTTTCCCTACACTGGAAAAATCCACGTCATCAGTACATTATTGCCGACCAATAATGTTTCAGTTTGCAAGGGGATCGGCAGAACTCATAAGGACCACGGTGAAGGACATTGAAGAACAAATAAGCAATACTAAGCTTACAAAGCTGCAAATTGGAGAAGGAAAATATATTTAATGCAATTACGAGTTCCACCTGACCATGGTTGACGGAAAAGTCGTAAACGAACTGACAGGAACAACCTCAACATTGTCATGCCCGATTTGCAAAAAGAGTCAGAAGAACTTTGGTAATTTAAACGATTCTACAAACGAGGAGAATTACGAATATGGAATGTCATCATTGCACGCAAGGATAAGGTGTATGGAGTTCTTGCTAAAACTGGCGTATACCCTACCACAAGAAGAGGAAAACTTCGATGAAAATACATCAATAAAGGATAAGGAAAAGATCAGAAAGAAGCAAATACAGGATGCTTTTTTTAAACAAGTTGGACTAAAAGTAGACTGTCCCAAGCACGGATACGGTAACTCAAACGATGGAAACACTTCTAAGAGATTTTTTGAAAATGATGAGGCAGTAACTAGAATCACTGGAATTGACAATCAAATCGTGAAAAGATTGGGAACGATCTTGAATGTTTTAAACTGCAAAGAAAATGTCAATTCTACAAAATATGGAGAATATGCATATAAAACTCTTTTAGCAGAAATCTATCCACAGAAGAAGTTGACCCCGACCATCCATAAAATATTGGCGCATGGCAAAGATATAATTGGGTACCAGTCTTTGCCAATTGGAGAGCTTTCTGAAGAAGCACAGGAGTCTCTTAACAAATTTTATAAAAAATATAGATTGCAGAACACATTCAAAGCATCAAGGGTAAGGCAAAATTAGGACCTCTTCAACATGTTGGCAGCATCTTCCGATCCACTTATTTCTTCCCTGCGGCATGTGAAGTCACGAATAGAATTAGAGAATAATTATAGTTTAGAAATGATTAGTCTTTTAGATATACCTTCTCTTACGAATTGTGATGAATATTTTACAGAAAATTGAAAAAATAACTTTAAAAAAGAAGTAATTTTTTTTTAATTTGTTGGGTAATAATTTAAAACATAAAAACCTAAAGAAAAAAAATAAAAACAATCTAAAAATGTAAAAATAATTTTTTTTAGTTACCATAAAATTGATTTTTCTAAAAATTTTAACTTTGATAACCCATAAGTAGGCCCCTAAAAAGCGTAGCACCCTTTCCAAAAGCTCATTTCATAGGCTTAACAGCTATCTATCACATGCTGTGTAAACTGTTCAATTCTGTTATTCGGTTCAAAAGATATGATTTTTGCAATGAAAAAACTCAAATGGCGCCACTGTGCGCCGTCTATCGATCACTATAGCCGATCCGCCGATATTGCCGTTACGATATATTGACTATTCTCTGCTGAAACGCTGAAGCCAAAGCAGTGTTCAGTGCAAAGTGTTTTTTCTTTAATAAAATAAGAAACAGAAAGTCTTTAAACACTGCAAATTCTTTAATATATATGGAGAAGAAACTGGACACGATTTTATTTGATTTATTTTTTAATTATTTCTATTTACTTTAAACGTTTCATTAAATACTATATGATCTCAAATGAACAAATCGCATACAAATTTTTGTGAAAACTATGAAGATTTCCAAAATTTTTTTGGCTTAACTGTAACCGCCAACCTATAAACCTATTTTTTTACTATTTTTTCTGGTAAAATTATATTTTGACATATAGATATGCTAAAGTTTCCAGATTACGCATTATTTAAGTATCTTCCAATCAATATACAATACCACATATATTACATAGGATGGGAAGTCTATGTAAAATTCATGATTTTATATCACCAAATCCCTGACTTTTCTATCTGAATGTTCAAATTAACTATATTTAAAAACGCCCAAAATTGTTATTTCTTTTATATTTAAACAATATATAATTTACCGTACACAAAAACAGTTGTATACTTCAACCAGTTTTAAGTATCCAAAATCAGTATTCGAGTTCAAACCACAAAAATACCTGACATTTTGAATGAAGATCGTTTCGAAATAAAGCTTTTATTAACTTTAAATGTCAGAAATTGCTTTAGCCTGAAAATTGAAAAAAAAAATTAATTATGAAACAGGAATCTTCTTGCAAAACTGGCTTGGTATATCAATGTAAAAGTCTCCCAGCACTGGTGCTGAAACACTGCTCTTTGACGCTGGCGTCAACCTTTTTTCGTACCCTCTTGCTGTGAGGTTGCCAACAATTTCCAACCAATCCCTCAAAATTATCGTCTAACTACAATCTGCTCTTCGCTCTCAGCGCTGACGGAATAGCTAGAGGCTTCCGAAAAAGCTTTCCTTTCTGAGCTATTGAGTCGATCCATTCAGAATTTTGGTGAAAGATATATAAATGTTTTCAAGGCGTTCGACAGCGTGTGACACGGTGCATTAATATCTCTCGATTTATATCGAGTTTTCTCAGAGACCACACAATACGTGTTGTTATTGATGTGGTCTCATCTAATGAGTCTTAGGTTAATTCAGGGGAACCCCAAGGTTCGGTACTTTCTCCCTCTCTGCTCCTTATCTTTTTTAATGACCTTCTCAGTCAAAACTTCAATCACTTTCGCAGATCACAGCAACGATTGTCATTCATCTTCCTCGAATTTACTAATCAGGAAAAAACTGCCGTTTCTTTAAAAATTACCCTTTTTTTAAAAAGAGCTCTTATTTTAAAGTACAATTTCTTAAAAATTACCCTTTTTAAAAACATCCATTCTTAACAAAGTGCACTTTATAAAAAATTACACTTTTTAAAAAAAAAGTATGTTGTTTCTAAAAAGAACCCTTTTTGTTGCAGTACCCTTTTTTAATATTACTTTGTTTGAAACAGTACCCATTATTTAAGAAGTAACATTTTTTAACAAAAAAAAAACTCTTATTTTAACGCACCTTTTTAAAAAAACTCAACTTTTTTAAAGAAGTATTTTTTTAGATACATTTACCAAAAAAATAAATTTCTCTTCAAAAAAAGTACCATTTTTAAAAAAGAAAATTATTTATTAAAAATACCCTTTTTTAAACTTATTTTTTAATTGCCCTTTTTAAAAGTACCCTTTTTTTAAAAGTACCCTCTTTTAAGAAATACCCTTTTTTAAGAAATACCCTTTTTTTAAAAATACCCCTTTTTAAAAATGTACCCTATATTAAACTAAGTACCATTTTTTTAAAAACTACCCTTTTTCTTTAAAAAGAACCGTTTTTCTTTAAAAGTACTCTTTTTATTCAAAATGTACCCTTTTTTAATAAAAGCGCACAAAAAAGTACCCTTTTTTTAACAGTACCCTTTTTTAAAAAAGTTTCTTTTTTTACAATAGGACCTTTTTTCAAAAAAGTACGCTTCAATTTAAAAATTACTTTTTTTAACAGTTCAATTTTTTTAAAAAGTTCCTTTTTTTAAAAAACAAAAATATTTTTAAAAGCGCAATTCATTTTAACAAATACAATTTTTATACCCTATACCACTATGTGACTTTGTGCTGCTGTTTGTAACAACCAAAAATATTTGACCTACACCCATCTTTAATTATACCGATCGAATCAGAATCACTATCTGATTCGATTTAACGATGTCCGTCCGTCTGTGTGTCCATGTAAAGCTTGCAATCAAACTGCAGGTCGCAAATATGAATATATTTTGATGAAATTCGGCATTTGATCTTTTACCGGCCATGGGATGAACGCTGTTGAAATTGGTCAGAATCAGTCCATGTTCAGACCTAGCCACCATACAAATGACCCCTATGAAATCAACATATATTGCCATAAGATCCAAATTATCATACAAATCTTAGTCAAATTGGGTTTGTATGTATATATTACATCCATTAATCAATAGTCCAAAAATGACCCCTATTGGACAACTCTTAGTCATAGGCCCCTGCTACCCGATTTTCACTTAAATCTATCAAACAACAAAAATATTGCACTGATTCTTCTCAAATTTTGTTTGTATATATTTTTGCAAAATATAAGAGACTTTACCAAATATGGTCAGGATCGGTCCATTTTTGGGTCTAGTGCCAATATAGATATAGCATTCGATATGAACTTTTTCATATTTGCAGCCGAAAAAATTAATAAAAATCCCACTCAAATTTGGATGATGCTTATTTTCTATATCCAGTTAGTTGGCCCTGAGAGATAGGGTCTCTAAACGCATGGTATAGGGTATCGTATAGTCGGTCTAGACCGACTATTATTTTCTTACTTGTTTAAAAATACTTTTCTAAAATATATCCTCATTTAAAAAGTATAAAAAAATATGCCCGTTTAAAAAAAAAAAATAATTTTTTTAAAAGAGTAACCTTTTAAAAAATATGCTTTTTTTAAAAAGTATCATTTTTCTACAGTACCTTTTTTCTAAATAGAACTGTTCTTCTTTTTTAGGAAATACCCTTTTTTAAGTACCCTTTTTAAAAAGTGCCCTTTTTTTAAAAACTATCGTGGATATTTTTAGCGTATAATCATTTGAAATTTTTTTGAATTGCCGTATGACTTTTAGGCTACATTAAATAATGAATTTCACTGATATCGATGAAGTACTTGAAGAACTTATTGGTTCTCTACTCCACAAAAAAAAAACAAATAATTACACTTATCATTCTTTCTATAGAAGACACGATCATTGTTTTTTATGGCAAGAAAGCATTTCTTAAAATTTAATTGTTATAAGAATTTAACTTTACAATATCGGCAACAGTTTTAAGGTGTTAGCCGTACCCAAAATTATTTTAAAATTGTGTTAAGCCACAGGTGGAGGGCAGCAAAGATTCGGCTCAGCCGAATTTAACACCCTTACCTTTTTATTCTATTTTTTACAAGGAGATATTAATAAAAGTTATTTATTTAAGTCTTTACTCCAATTCGATTTTTCAACTTTATAAGTTTGCACTTTTCACCATTTTAAATATTAGAAAAACAGCTTCCGCGATCTATATATCAAGTCGGATATTTCTCGGACCACCGTCGTAAGCTGTCATAAACGCTAACATACTCCAAATTGTGCTTTATATAAATGTTAGCCTTTACTGTCGGCTATTAAAATGTCATGAAAGTTTTCTTTATAACATTTTCTATCAACCAGAGAAATTCTACATAATATTTTCATATTCATCATTTATTATTAAAATAATATCGAAAAGAGTATAATCTTTTAACATAACAACCACGTACGGTTTAATGATTACCAACATGTCATTGTAACAATACGTCTACCTCATTTACATATTGCATCCCAGACCTTTGCAGAAAAATTTCAATATTATACCCACATATTTACGTTTCCATTTTATGCATTTCTTTATAGATTTATCATTCATACCCATCATGATTTCATACCAGATAAAGGTAAATTTACTTTGTCTTCTTGCCAAAACTTCCTTGTTTGCAAGAAATTTAGCAAATTACATACGTTGTCTATTCAAAATCCCCTACGATTTGTTTGTATATCCTTAAAAATCAAATGAGGATTTGCACTGTCTTTTCTATTTCTGTTATCACTATAGTGGTGGCGTATGGCTGTCGTGTTGGTATTGGAAGTTTAGTAGATATCATGCTTTGTATTGGCATTATTGTGTCTCGTATAGTTTTCAATGGCTG
This sequence comes from Cordilura impudica, assembly GCA_963682025.1. Classification (NCBI taxonomy): domain Eukaryota; kingdom Metazoa; phylum Arthropoda; class Insecta; order Diptera; family Scathophagidae; genus Cordilura; species Cordilura impudica. Next base: position 75,433,776 of record OY821518.1, read on the forward strand.
TGTCGTTTCTGTTGTCGCTTATGTTATAGATTTTTCATTTTCTTTTGTTTAACTTTTTATTGTTTTTTTTTTTTTTTTTGATTTAAATGCAGCTATAAATCTTAACTTGTTGGATTTTGAAAAGACGTTAGAGCAAAAGTTCGCAGCTTTTGTTTAAATTTGAGATGAAATTGTCATTAGATAATAAATGGTAAAAATATTCAAAACAATTGTGTGGGATTATGGTGCGCAAGTTTTGGTTTTATTTTAATATGGAGAGGGCGGGGGGGGGGGGGTCGAGAACGTGGTCATGAATAATTGTTTTTTTCAGTAAAACATTTTGATTTTATTGAAATGATTTTGAAATGTAAAGTAATAATAAATCACATAGAAAACCTTTCAATGTATATTCTTTAGCTTAACAAAAAGTTGGAGTTGCAAATAAATTTAAATAACCAATGAACAGTTTTTATGATTTCTTAACTACTTAAGTATGCAACTGAAAAAATAAGTAAAGTCATTCTCAGAAATCACTACTTTACGGCTTCCAAAGAAAAAACCTCATTAGAACGTTCATAATACCAAATTTTTATTGAAAAACGAAAATGAATTAAAAGCAAGTAAGAAAACTACAGTCAGCCTAGACCAACTATGCGATATCATGCGTTTAGAGAACTGGTCTTAGGTCCAACTAATTTGGTAAGGAAAATAGGCATAAACCAAATTTGAGTGGCATTGTTATTAATGAATATGAAAATGTTCATATCGGATTATATATATATTGGGGACTGGGTTAAAAAATGAACTGATCCTGACCATATTTTACAAGGTAATTTATTTTTTGAAAAATATATAAAAACTAAATTTGAGGAAAATCTGTGCAATATTTTTTATACTACTTATTTATGAATGTAATAAACACCCACAACCCTAATTTCACCGAGATATATCTGATAATTTCAATCTTATGGAAATTTTAGTGGATTTCATATGACTCATATGTATGGGGTCTAGCTCTGAACATGCACTGATTTTCATCAATTTCAACAGCGTTCGTCCCATAGCCGATGAAATCTTGTATACCAAATTTCATTAAAATATATTTATTCATATTTGCGACCTGTAGTGTGATTACAAGGTTTACATGGACACACATGCGGAATAGCTGACGGAAGGACGGACGTCGGTAAATCGACTCAGAAAGTGATCCTGAGTTGATCGATATAATCAAAGATGGGTCTCTGTTAGATATTTTTGGCAGTTTCAAACATTAGTGCAAAATCATTATACCCCAAAAAGTAGATTTTCTTCAAAAACTTCTTAGCAGTTTTTAAAAATTAAATAACTATTTATAGATTTTAATAAAAATTAAAGTTAATCAGATTTTCGTAATATATTTCGAACTCTAACTTTTAACTTATAGAAAAATATCCATATTATAATTTTTTCCCATTTTAAAAAATTTCCAATTTTTTCGTATACAATTTATCATGTTTTCATGAATTCATGATATCTTTATAGTAAAACAATCACATTAGAAACTTTAAGATTTTTAAATATACTCCTTATTAAATAACTAGATATTTTATTTTTTAGTATTTGTCTGAAATTGATAAAAAAAAATCAAGTCCGATCACAGCGGAGATGTATAAACATCTAGTAATTAAAGATTTTTTATGGCACTTTTTTAAAATCAAACAGAAAGCGTCATCAGTTACAGCAACCGACTGAAGGGGCTCTGCTAATATAAAAATATCTAATAAAATTTATTATTATATATTATTCCAACTGGTTGATTTTTAATTTTTCGTTCTCTATTTTTTAGTTTTCATTATCCATTTTTCATGTTTCGTCTTTTATTTTTCATTTTTCATTCAAGTTTTTAATTTTTTATTTTTCATTTTTTATTCTTCATTTTCGTTTTTTATTTTTAATTTTTAGTATTTCATTTTTCATGTTTTATTTTTTATTTTATATTTTTAAACTCTTTCTTTTAACTCATACTCTCTGTCTGTCTGTCTGTCTGTCTGTCTGCCATGGGTGGACTCCATTACCCATATCCAATTGATCTGAAACTTGGCCCATTGTCTTGCTGCGACTACAGATTAATTTTGGGGTAGTCACGCACAGTCGCGAAGTGATCTATATGTCATTTCCCCTTATTCGATCGATCTCAAACTTGGTCCATACACTTGCTGTGAATAAAAGATTAACTTCGACTTAGTCATGCACAGTCACGCATGGTCACGCACAGTAACGGAGTGATCAAAATATCATTTCCCCTCATCCGATCGATCTCAACCTTGGTCCATACACTTGCTGTGTAAAAAACATTAACTTCGACTTAGTCACCCACAGTCACGCATGGTCACGCACAGTAACGGAGTAATCTAAATGTCATTTCCCCTTATCCGATCGATCTGAAACTAGGTCCATACACTTGCTATGAAAAAAAGATTAACTTTGACTAAGTGACGCACAGTCACGCGCAGTCACTGAAACTTGGTCGATATACTTGCTGTAAAGAAAGATCAACTTCGACAAAGTCACGCGCAGTCACACAAAGTCACGCACAGTCGCGGAGTTATTTAAAACCCATTTTCCCTTACACGACCGATCTAGAACTTGGTCGATTCGTGGGAGGCATGTTTGGCAAAAAAAGCTTTCTCAACTAAGTGTGTATTTGATCGCCAAAGAAACAGATACAGAAGAAAACTACGAAGATGTTTTATTCCGTCCGAAAGAAATTTAATAAATAGTATTCTTAAACAGCTGACTATATTAACAAATTGTCACATTGTCAACGACAGAAATAAAAGCTGGCATCAATTTTTAAAAAAGCTGGCAACAGGTAATAAAAATTTCTGGATGTTGACAAAAGCAATGAAAGGTAAACAAACAACATTCTGTAGCTTATCAATAGATGGCGTTGATATCCACAATAGTAAAGATAAAAGCAACATTATTGGAGAAGTTTTTGTAAATTATCACAAAACAACGTACAATGTAAAATCAACAATCGATCGGAAGGTGACAAAACATATCGAATGGTTGAATAACCAAACAATATCTAACAGTATAGAGCGAGCGTTTACAACAAAAGAAGAGGTTAAGTTACATTGAAGAATTCAAAAGCTCCCGGCGTAGATGGCATCTGCCCCATTATTTTACAGAAAATGTCAGATATTTTTTTCAGTACTATTGCAAAAACGTTTAATTGGTGTTTGAAAAATGGATATTTTCCAAAAGTTTTCAAAACTGCGAAGGTAATACCAATTCTGAAGCCTGGTAAGAATGCTAAATCACCAACAAGCTATCGGCCGATTAGCATGTTAAAGGTTCTGGATAAAGTATTTGAAAAAATCATATTATCGAGACTTAATGAATTTACAGAAAATAATGGTATATTGCAAAACGAGCAGTTTGGATTTCGAAAGGATCATTCAACTGTCCATCAACTTTAAAGAATTGTTAATTATATAACAAATAATAAAAATGATCGAAAGAGTACTGGAATAGTATTTTTAGACACAGAAAAAGCCTTTGACTCCATATGGCATAATGGTCTGATCTATAAACTCAATATGTTTCGCTACCCAATTTATCTTCAGAAATTAATAAATAGTTTTTTACACGAAAGAATATTTGCAGTAAACATTGACATCGATTACTCTACTGAACGCAGACTGCTGGCTGGTGTACCACAAGGATCAGTTTTATCCCCAACGTTATATTCTATATATACATCTGACTTCAAAATTTTAAAAGACCAATCTGCAGCTTTGTACGCAGATGATACTGCCATAATAACCAGAGGAAAAGTCTCTAATGCTATTATCAAAAGAATGAAAGGAGCACTTATTCACGCTCATAACTTCTCCAGCAAATGCAAAATCAAAATTAATGAAGCAAAAACACAAGCAATCATTTTCCCTTATAATAAATCGCCAAAGAGTATGCCCAATATCGCACTTTCCCTTCAAGGATCAGAAATACCTCTCCTTGACTCAGTCAAATATTTGGGAATCGCACTAGATAAGAAGTTGACTTTTAAACATCACATTCACATTCAAACGCGTGATAAGGCGATAAGATGTGGAAGAGCTATATATCCTCTACTGAATCGTAAATCAACTCTTAACTGTAAAAATAAGATTTTGCTTTACAAAATGTGTATAAGACCAATAATGACTTCTGGGTGCCAAGTTTGGTCTACAAGATGTGCCAAAACTCATACCAAATCTCTACAGATAATTCAAAAAAAAAAATTGAAAATTATATATAACTTACCGAGGCGATACTCAACAAATTCGCTACAGAGAAACTTCAAAGAAGATATGATTGAAACAGTAACTGGAAAATTAACACAAAGATTCGAAGACCGAAACAGATCTTCAAGTTATGATTTAATAAGAAATTTGTAGAGTTAATGTTTCTGTAAACTTCAGTATGAAGCTATTAGAATAATTAATTTAAAAATTTCTTATGCATTTTCAATTGGTTTTTTCTATCTTTTTCCCTTAAACTGTAAATTTCTAATCACCCTTTTCCTTATATTATAATTAGTTTATATTTGCTGCAATACTATTTAGTTACATCTCAAACAATGTATATATAAACTTATTTATATATTTTTAACTGTTAACGATGATCGTTTAAATAAATAAAAAAAAAAACTTGGTCGATAGACTTGCTGTGAAAAAAGATTAACTCTGACATAGCAACGCACAGTAACACACAGTCACGGAGAGATTAAAACCCCACATCCCCTCATCCGATGGATCTGAAACTTTGTCCATCGAGTTGTTGTGACCAAAGATTAATTTTAAGATAGTCGCACACAGTCACGCACAGTCACGGAGATATTCAAAACTCATATGCAAAAAAAAAGAAATAGTTTTAATAAAAACTTGATTTTATGAGTTAGATTATTTATTTTTCATTTTTCATTTTCTGTTTTTCATTTTTCTTTTTTTACTTTTTCAATTTTCATTTCTCGTTTTTCGTTTTTCGTTTTCAATTGTTTTTTTAATTATTTTTCAATTTTTATTTTTCATTTTTAATTTTTCATTTTTTATTTCTAATTTTTCATATTTCAGCTTTCACTTTTAATTTTTCCTTTTTCATTTTTATTTTGTTATTTTTCATTTTTAATTCTTCATTTTCATTTTTTATTTTCCATTTCTAATATTTCATATTTCATCTTTAATTTTTCATTTTTTATTTTTTATTTATTTTTTTATTTTTTATTTTTTATTTTTGTAATTTTTCATTTTTCATTTTCTATTTTTTATTTTTTTTTTTTCATTTTTCATTTTTCAGTTTTATTTTTTTTTTTTATTTTTAATTTTTCAGTTTTCATTTTTCGTTTTTCGTTTTTCATTTTTCATTTTTCATTTTTCATTTTTCATTTTTCACTTTACATATTTCATTTTCTATTTTAAATTTTGTAATTTTTTTTCCCCTTTTATTTTTATTATTATTATTATTATTATTTTTATTATTATATTTATTATTATTTAAAAGTGTAACAATGTGGAAATATTCTCACACTATGACCTGAAAGAAGTCAACGGCTCCAATTTTTTGCGATTTACGAGCGCTCGACTTTGAGACCTTTCGATTAATGTATAAAATAAGGTTGCTTTTAATTTAGAATATATAAAAAATACACTTTTCGAAAAATGTGCAAATAAAGTGCAACATTTTTTGTCAGAAAAGAAATCGGCATTAATTTTTAATTTCTAGTTTTTAATTTTTCATTTTTCGCTTTTCGTTTTTAATTTTTCGTTTTTAATTTTTAATTTTTTTTTTTATTTTTTCAGTTTTCATTATGCATTTTTTATTTTTAATTTTTCATTTTTCAAAACGGTTTTATAGCGCTATTCGCTCCCTCATTTGATCTCCAAGCACTTCCTAATGAAATCGTGCCTTCGTTTTGTTTCCAAACACTTACCAATAAATTGCACCTTCATTGTATCTCCAAACACTTCGTTTTTACTGTCATTCGTTTTTTTATTTTTTTTTTATTTATGTTTGATTAGCATTAATATTAAATGCAGTGATAATTGTGTTTTTTATATGGAATAAATTATACCATTAAATGATGGAGGAAATTAATTATAAATGTTTATAAAAAGTAAAGAAATATAATGCAGAAAATAGCGACAAACAGGTTATTATATATCATAATTTTTTCACCAATACAATCGAAAGTCACATCGATTTTTCTTTTTTCTTACATCGTACGCTATTTTTGTGATTGTATTGTCTATTAATTGCGTTGTATTGTCTACTAATTACCCCATCAAGCATTCGTAATAAGTGGACAAATTGTAGGAAATTTTAAAGTCTTCTTAAATATTTTATTAAATCCTTGTTATCACCGTCTAAATTATCGCAATTTTGACACTCACAGTTAATTTTGCTTTAAAAACCCCTCTACAACCGAACATTTTAAATACGAGAGCACTACCAATGATAGGTTTTGTTTATATTTGATTTTTTGTATTGAAAAAAAAAGGTCAATAAATTGGGTAAAAAAATATAAATAAGTGAAATAAAATCAAATTGAAATCATACATGTTGTGGTGCTTAAAAATTGTACTTGGATTAGTGCCAGTGCTGAATGTATGTGTACGTCAAACTATCACGTGCGTTCAATAAATTCACATACGGTCATTTGGGCACAGGATTAAAGGTCTCGATGGATTTTAGGCGATTTACTCAATCTGAAAGAAATTAAAACAAAACATAAACCCTGTATTCTTTCATACACATACTAGGCTGACTCACTTCTTTCCACTGTTTTCGATAAAAACATATATCTAGATGAAAAAATATATGTATTCAAGCCGAAAAGTGATTAATACCAATGTCGGTATTTAAAAAAAAATCAAATAGAAGTGAAACGAAAACGAACAACATAAAAAGTTGAGTGTTTAAATACACACGTATAAAAATAAAATAACAGAAATTTTATTGAATTGCAATATGGTAGAGAAATATTGGAATTCACAAAGTGTTTAACGAGTTGTAACCCTTCTGCACTATGTTAGTAGATGAGAGCTTAACACTTTAACAGGCTCACAACCTAGATGATCTTTAGCTGACTTAAGGTTTTCTGTTATTTTTATAGTCATCTTTTTTAGGTTAAGATCTGTTGTAAGTTGAAGCCGTATATAAAACAGAGAATGTTATAAATCGAAACCAGATTACTTTTGCTAGTTTTCAAAATAGAAGAAACAATCATGCGCAAATAACCTAACTAAATCAAATATCTACCAGGATAAAAACAAATATCTGTATTTCTCAATTTTCAATATTATCATCAGTGATTCATCACTCACATATGTAAGTATTACTATAACAACTAGCATCCCATAAATTTTACACGCAAACATATCTTTTCATTTAAAAAACAATTTTTTCAAGTACCTTTTCCTAAAAAGTACCCTTTCTTAACAGTGTATCTATTCTTAAAAGAGGACCTTCTTTTAAAAATGTCTTAAAAAAGGTCCTCTTCATAAAAAATACCTTTCTTTAAAAACGTAGATTTTAGTAAAAAGGAAGTTATTTTGAATAAGTACATTTTCTTAAAAAGAACCATTTCTATCAAAAGTCACACTGATTTTTGGGCAAAAAAATCATGCCGACAATTCGGAAATTTTCACTCAAAATCTGCACAAAACTTTTCAACAATATGAAGTGTTACGAGACTAACTAAAGATATACAACCATTCTCAATAAATTAAACTGTTGACGAAATAAATAAGCTTAGGAGCAAAAAAGTCTAGATTTTGACGTAGTAACTGCTAAAATTTTGAAAAGTCTCCCTTATTAAGGTCTCTTATAATTTAGTAACGTCATAAACCCATGTTCAAACCTAAAATACATTCCCCTTTCTTGGAAGGTCTCAGAAATAACAATGATCCAAAGGCCTGTAAATAATGTTAGTGAAGTCAAGTCTAACAGACCCATATCTCTCCTTCCTGTAATGGGAAAAATATTTTAAAAAATTTTTCAAGAAGATTAAAAGACAAAATAAAGTTGTTAAACAATTGGTACCCTTCCATCAACTCATAACTCAATAAAAATCTCCAGCTTTATAGTTCCACGTGAAAACTGTGCAAAGTATCTCGGTGTGACATTGGATGCTAGACTTAACTGAAAGGAGCATATTAAAAAGAAACAAGTAAGAGTGTTAAATTCGGCTGTGCCGAATCTTTGATACCCTCCACCTCGATTTGAGTATTGATGATAAATGTAAACAAAATGTTGGAAAAATATGCATGCATTTCCTATATGCATGCGTTTCCGGTTATATGACATATCTTCTCGTTTAATTTAGTTTTTGCTAATTAAATAGCTCGCCCTAACCTCCATTGAAAAGGTAATTGTTGTGTAGGGTAGCTATATGCATTAAATCGTGCTTTTTTGGCTTTTAACTGGCCAAATATTTCTTCATTGCGGCCATATAGGTCGGATGGAGTAACAAAATAATAACCGAAAAAAGCTCTCTCAACTTTTTTTTCAAAAAAATATTGCCATATTTGGAAAACATAGAGAATAAATTTAAAATAATAAATAATTAAATTAGGGATGGCAAACGCTAAAAACCAAATATCGCAAAAATTTTAAATAAAATAATTTGTTATCTTTATTTTCTGAAGAATTTCAAATATTCATCCAAAAAAAAATTTTAAAAATTTATATTATAAATAACATTCTCATCAAATTGCGTTTATTTATGTAACAATCTTTATATTCGCAATTCTTAAATATCATTTGAGCTTTTATAAAATTCATTGAATTTAAATTAATGTTTTCTGTAGTCCGATTCTGTAAATTTCAACGATCCGACAATGGCAAAATATATCGACAGCTATTGTTGTTTGCACTAAAGGTGCTATTACACGCTGTGTTTTTTTACATATGTACTGTCACTTTTTTTATCCATATGAAATTCCTCATGTCTGTCAAAATTGTCTTTTACATACGATACATAATTTTTGCTATCACACGTGCATGTGTATTTCCGTATGACATAACCTCTAAATGTAAACAACAGCTGATTTAATTAGTGAATTTACAAAAATTTATTGTTAAAAAAAATTATATATTTATTAATTGTTAATTAATATAATTTATTTTTCTTTCAATATAAATCTTTATAATTTACTCTGTTTTTCTTTCGCCATAAGCAGTGTTGTATTTTCATATGTTTGTCATGTATTGTACATAAACAATGTTTCATATGTATCACACGATGTGTACAACTTGTGTTGTGGGAAAATTTGACAACACATATGTAAAAAACACATCATGTAATAGCTCCTTAAGGATTAAGTGATTAACTAAGTACATACATCTTAATGACAGTCGACAAATCTATTTTTCTATTTATTTAAATTGTAAACGAGTGGCATCTCTGTCAAAATAAGCGAAAAACACAAAGAAGAATAGAAAAAACAAATTACTTCGTGTTTGACAGGATGATTTTATGTTTATGTTTAATATCTCTATTTTTTTAACTAATATTTCTGTTTATTTATTTGAAAATGAAATAATGAATTGAATATGCTATTTAATTTTTTTATTTATATAAAAAAGTTTTTTAATAGAAGAAAATATTTTCACTATTTTATGATTTTTATTTATGTATGACGACATTTCAACCTAAAAATTTAAGTTTTTATCGATTGAATAAACAACACAAAAATGGTTGTCGTTTAGATAACAACAACAGCTGACTTTAACAATAGCGAATATCGTTTAAAAATTTTACTGATAATTTTGCTTTTCTTTTTTTAACGATTCAACTATCGTTAAAAGAAGCTACTGAAAAGCTATTAATTTCTCCTGAATGCCAATATTTTTTTTAATGTAAACCTTTTGTAAATGTAAACATAATTGGTGTTTTTTTTTTTTTGGAATTTGATGCAATTGATGTCTTCTAAATATAAAATTATTATTTCCGACGTTTTGATATGATTTTCTAAAGTTCAATTAATATTTTATAATTTAGAATTGGAGATTTTAATTCCAGTTTTTAGAATTGATATTTTCTAAAATTTGAATGGAAAATTTAAAAATTGCAATTTTGTATTTATGTGAATAATACTGCTTTAGTAATTATAAACAATTTTTAAAAATTAGATATAATCGCAATCAGATATTTTGTAAAGCAGAATAATAATTCTATATAACTGTGTAGAACTTTTTTGAAAGCAAAAAACTCTTTGGCAACTCAGTAACTCTATTTTGTAAAGACAACAAAAAGTTAATATGCCAAACTTATGTTCATATTTGTAAAAGAATAATGAAAAAACGTATGAAATAAAAGACCAGCCCGTTTATACTCTTAACATTGTTATGTATAATATCTATTTGAAAATATTGACATTCATGTTAAAATAGAAATAACTATGTATTGCAAACCTAATTAGAACAAAAATTGTGGCGCCATCTACTGTGGCATAGTCACGCTCAGCAAAATGAAGTGACACTCTGTTAATGCAAAAGAAATGTATTTTCCCCACAACAAAATATTGCAGAAATTTATGTAAATAAAATAATATACCGATTTATTTCTAACATGCAGTTATTATGGATATACATATATATAATTTATGTATATTATTTGTATTATTTAATATGTGTATGTAAGTATATGTAAATATTACACACAAAAAATACAACATCAAACGTTATTTTTGTGTTTTTCTCTTTAAATAAATTAATATATAAAAATTTTTTTTCCTAAATTTACATTGTTTTTTTTTTATTAACAACTAGGTACATATTTTAGCATTATTTGCTTTAAATGCTGGTGAATTTTTACTCCCTTTATATTAACTCATAGTGTCTGCTTGTCGAAAAAATTTTGGATCGATTTTAACCCCTTTCCCGTGACCCAATCGATCTGAAACTTTGCAGGCAGGCTCGTGGCGTGACAGAAATGATTTTGTAATTTTTTTAGTGATGCCAAAACAATGGAAACTTTTAAATTTTTCTACCAGAGTTGATAAAAAATGTACAAAGGGATAGTTTTTATTATATTATTACCACAACGACCAGAAAAACAACAAGTCCAGCTATGACAACAATACAACATTTAGAATGACAACAAGAGCAATATAGAAACATCATATTTTGCATTTTTTTTTTTTTTCAGAGATTTCCCTGGACGCGTTCCATCGATTTTAATGATTTTTGAAAGAGAAATCTTCCCACGAATTTGCTGAATCATTCTCACTAAAAATGATCGCCTTAGCTATCCTATTGAGGGCGTGATCGTGACAAGAACAACATAGAAAATTATATGTTTTCAAGACTTTTTTTAGTTCTTTATTCAAATCTCGGGCCCTAATTGAACGATTTGGACGATTTCAAACAGCAAACTTCTCAGGATGTCAGTAAATCATTTTTTATGTCAGCGAGTACCCTAGCTACCCGATTGATATCGTTATCGTGATTTCCACAGACGGACAGACGGACATCGCCATATCAACTCCAGTTGTTATAAGGATCACAAATATATATATTTTATGAAATAAATCTAAAATATAAAAAATAAAATGGCTTTTTGGAAGACATGAAAAAGTTTCAATGGAAACTAAGCTGTTGATCTACAACCAAGTAATAAAATCAGTATGGACCTATGGATCGCAACTATGGGGATGTGCAGCTACATACAAAAAATATTCCACGACTTCAAAACAAAACCCATACAGACGTTTTAAATACGCTTTAGTGTGTCAAAAATGATGATATTCATCGAGATCTGTAGTAAGCAAAGTCACTGAAGCAATAAAAACAAGTAAGAAAATTATAGTCGGTCTAGACCGACTATACGATACCCTATACCATGCGTTTAGAAACCCTATCTCTTAGTCCCAACTAACTGGACATAGAAAATAAGCAAAAACCAAATTTGAGTGGGATTTTTATTAATTTTTATGGCTGCAGATTTAAAAAAGTTCATATCGGATGCTATATCTATAAAGGGGCTAGGTCCAAAAATGGACCGATCCTGATCATGTTTGGTAAAGTGTCTTGTATTTTGCAAAAATATGTGCAGACAAAATTTGAGAAGAATCAGTGCAATATTTTTGTTTTTTAATAGATTTAACTGAAGATCGGGAAGCAGATCTATATGGGGTCAAAGGGATCATTTTTGGACTACTCATTAGTGGATGTAATGAACGCATACAAACCCAATTTGCGTAAGATCTATATGACAATTTGGATCTTATGGCAATTTATGTCGATTTCATATGGGTAATTTGTATGGGGGCTAGGTCTGAACATGGACCGATTCTCACCAATTTCAATAGCGTTCATCCCATGGCCGACAAAAGCTTATATACCAAATTTCATCAAAATATATTCATATTTGCGACCTGCAGTTTGATTACAAGCTTTACATGGACACACAGACGGACGGACGGACGGACGGACGGACGGACGGACGGACGGACGGACGGACGGACGGACATTGTTAAATCAACTCAGAAAGTGATTCTAATTCGATCGGTATAATTAAAGATGGGTCTAGGTCAAATATTTTTGGGTGTTACAAACAGCAGCACAAAGTCATTATACCCAAACCACATAGTGGTATAGGGTATAAATATTTCAACAAATCATTCGAATAGTTTTCAACGCCATAACAACCCAGAAGCTTCCATCTTATGTTGTGTGATTGAAGCGAACCAAGCCACATGATCTAGTGACTACTTAATATTGTATGAATTTAAATTAGTTATGGTAATTACTTGTTCGTTAGCTTAACCTAGGTGTAATTTAAAGAAATATACACTTTTTTCTTAGTAAACAAAACATTTGAAAAAAAATAAAATTTTTAAAAAAAGCAAACTTTCTTTTAAAAAAAAAACATTTTCTTAATAAGTACATTTTTTAAAAAATTAATTTTCGTCTAAAGCTCCTTTGTTTAAAAAATTACTTTTCTTAAAAATGTTAATTTTCTTTAAAAAGTACTTCTTCTTAAAAAACAAACAACAAATAAACGTACCCTTTCTTAAAGAATTAAGTTTCCCTAAAAGAATACATTTATCGCAAAAAATTACCTTTCTTAACAAAGTTCCTTTTCTTACAAAAAAAAAGTTAATTTTCTTAAAAATGATATCACTTAATTTTACTCGAAAAAGTTTTTATCTTATAGTGCATTTACATCTAAGGAAAATCTAGTATATACGAGATTTCCAGCACAATCTAGCTCATTTTTACTAGACATCCCATACAAAAGAAAATCTAGATCGTTACTAGATTTTAGCAAAATCCCACAAAATCTTGTCAAACTTGGGCACTACGAAATGATACTAATGCGTATTTTTAATATTGTAGTAGAAAATTACAACTGAAAAATTGACATTTAAAAACAAAAGCAAACAAGTTGAATAAAAAGTAAATAATATATTAATTATTAAAAAAAATTACGAATCTATAATAAAAAAAATCTGCTATATAAACCTCTTTCTACGCTAGATTTCTCATCACGTGCTGCAAGCTTAATTATACGAGCTATTGGTGGATTATTAGATCTCAATGCTAGAGCCTTTAGAAGTTCTTTGTAACCTGGACGCTACAGAGAACACTCTGCACATAATCGGGATTTGTCCAGTATATTATAAATTTCGATTAAAATATTTTAAGCGAACTACACTAGATTTAAATGAGGTCCTAAATATACTAAATGGATTTGAATCTCATTTATTTACATTACATAAATATTTCGAAATCTGTCTTAAATATAGGAATCTAGTATTAAATGAGTTCGATGAGATTTTTTTCCTTTTTTTTAACATAAGAAAAAAAAATGAAAAAATTATTTGACAGCTAATGTTAATTACTAAAATCAAATGAATTATATACAATAATTATCAGCTTTACAAATCCAATCTGGCCCACAACTTTCAAATTTAGCCAAATATAGATAACGTTAGTAAATGTTAATTAATCTCTAATATTGTAAATATATATTATGAATATCAATTAAATAAGTAAATAAATAAACAAAACTAAATCTGCTGTATAACAATTGTGGAAAATGCATTTGATTTTGCTGTCTAAGCAATAGATTTAACAAATGCTGATGTTTTTTCACAAACTTTCTATTTCAGCTTGCGATTTTTAATTTTCGATGCATAATAGAATAATAAAATCTGTTCCTTTTTAGAATTTTCCTTATTTCCATTTTCCTATTGTTATGAATATTTTTTGTATTTTTAATTTGTATGTATATTTCAATCAGATATTTATTGTTGTGGCAACAAAATCCCAAAAAATGTCAAAAAAAAAGTTATATTTAAATGGTATAGATTTTGAAATAGATTTCAATTAAAATCTTCTAGATTTTCCTTAGATGTGAACGCACTGTTATATAAGTTTATTTTCTTTAAAAAATTCAACTTGTTAAAAAAAATACATTTTCTTAAGAAAATAAATTTTCTTAATAAGCATTTTTGCTTAAAGCGTACGTTAAGAGTATCTTTACTTTTAAAGTACCTTTTAAAAAAATAAATTTTCTAAAAATATTACGTTTTTAAAAAATTGAACGGTCTTAAAAAGCAGCTATGCTTAAAATAGTTCATTTTCTTTAAAAAGTACATTTTTTCAAAGAAAAATATTTTCTTCGAAAAGCAATTTTATATAAAGAATTAATACTTTTTAAAATGACCTTATCTTAGGGGGGTTATGGTTTCAAAACTTTTTTGCATTTTCATTTTTTTCTGAATGTACCACATGTCGAGAGTAGTGTCAAAATTTAAAGTAAATCAGAGCAAACTAACGAGAATACAGCGTTTCCAATAATTGTCCTCATGCTCGAGTCTGTACTGCCTGGTAGCTACGCTACGCGCCTACCTAGAAACTGCTTCAAGTCCCTTTGTAATCTCCAAATTAGTTTCTACTTTTATAGATTTCTACTTTTGTATAGAGACACTAAAATTTTATCGTAGTTTTCCGTTAATTTTTGTTTGTGTTCATTCGTTTGCAGCTGTATTTTCGCTCGGTTTGTATTGTGTCGTGATAAATTTATTTATTTATTTACAAAATGCCAGAATATAGTGACAGGCAGAACAGTTGTGATATTATGGGTCGACCGAAAAAAAAACTTTCCAAAACGCAGAAATGAAGATATGGAAGCGTCGAGCGCATCGCATAAAAAATAACACTGAATACTATAGAATGTGAAGAGCAAGATTTACAGAAACATTACAGAATTATAGAGTTCCTTTTTGTACGAGTATTATGAACTATAGCTTTATAAGTGTAGTGCCTTAATTGTGATGGGGAAACGTTCTTTCGCACATGCCAAACGGAATGTGTAGCTTTCAAAATCAAAGTGTCATGTGAAAAATGCAAGAAGATTCGGTATGTTCCATCTAATTAAAGAGTAAAACAAGGGTCAAGGCAACCGCATTATCAAATGAATGTTCTTTTTGCTTTCATGCATGTGTTAGGCCTATGTTTAGCTGCATGTGACAAGTTTTGCGATTTGATGGATGCGGTGTCTTTCTTATCAAAACCAAGCTATAACATGCATATACAGAAGATATATATGCGGCTGTAGGATAATGTTGCAAAAAGAGTTTTTATTACTGTTGTGAAAGAAGAGCATGAGGAAACATGCAAAGCGGAAAACGTACAAAATACAAACAAATTAACAGTATCAGGCGACGGAACGTGGAAGAAACGTGGATTCACTTCGCTATTCTATGTCGCTTCTTTGATCGGTTACTATACGGCCCACAAGTTACTGCGAAACTACCTCCTAGACCGGTCACTAGTAGTAAAGTACAAAGATCACATCTCAGACTCACGAAAAATTACAGCTGGAGTTCCCCAAGGCAGTATACTAGGTCCTCTCATGTATATACTTTACCCTTCGGATATGCCCACAAATAACCTGATTCACACGTCAACTTTTGCAGACGATACAGCGTTTATAAGCGTACATAAAAATCCAGCAATTGCTTCAAGTTATTTACAGGCTCATATTAAAGAACTCGAAAAATGGCTCATCAAATGGAAAATAAAAGTAAATCCATCTAAGTGCGCACATGTTACCTTCACCTTGAGAATGGGTAACTGTCCCAAACTGAAGATAAATAACATAGATATACCCGAACAAAATAATATAAAATATCTTGGTATACACCTCGATCGTCGCCTTACCTGGTCAAAACACATAGAATCCAAATGCACACAACTTAAACTTAAAACATCACAGTTACAGTGGCTCCTTTGCCCTCACTCCGATCTCAATCTAAGCTACAAGGTTCTACTCTACAAAGCTATTATTAAGCCAATATGGACGTATGGAAGCCAACTATGGGGAACATCTTCGGCATCCAATATACAGAAATTACAAAGAAGACAAAATAAAATATTGCGACTTATTACTGGTGACCCGTGGTATATTCGTAACGCAAATATTCATAAGGACCTTAATATTCCATTTATTCGCGATGAAATAAATACATCCTGCTCCAACTACATACGAAAACTACAATCACATCCAAATCCTCTTCCACAGGACCTGCTATCTTATAGTGGACACATTCGCCTCAAGAGGGTCGACACATTGGCCCTTGTGGAATTACATGATAGATAAACCTTTACGAAAAGAAAAATGGATCTTCTATTGCAATGGCAATAGATCCAGAAATTATTAGTTAATTTAAGATTTTAATAATTATTGTTATTTTCTGAAAAAAGAAAGATCCAATAAATAAATAGAAGTTTAAAAAAAAAAAATAAAAAATTATACGGCAAAGGTTTTTGATGTGTTTGTCAAGAGTTCTTGCTGCCATTTGGGAAAATAAGCTTGGTACCGCCGAATTTGCAGAATGGCACGAAGAGCACGTCAACATCTGAAACTGTAAAGCAAATCGTTTTGGTCCATCAGGCAGCATGGAAGTAGATGCCATATATTATATAGGAGATGGCAACGCGAAAATCTACAGTGATGTGGTAAATGCTAAACCAAATAGTGAATATTTCACGATAAATAAGATAGAGTGCATATGACATGTTCAGAAAAGATTGAGCACTCGTTTAGGCAACTAGTACAAACAACTGCTATAGATAGTGAAACTAAAACAGGGAAGAAAATAAAAAGGAGAAGTTTATCTGGAAAAGGCAAACTTACTGAAAAAATTATCGACAGATTGACCGTATCTAATGGACTGGCCATCCGATGCAATCATGTTTGTATACAAAAAATTAAAAAATCCGATTTGGGTGACATACAATCACTACTGCTCGACATACGAGAAACTACAGCACGACAAATGTCCGAGCGGGGAGGACTCTTGGTGTTAAAGGCAAAAAGCGGCAGCTACAAACGGATTCCTTCAAACACAGTCATAGAGCACTTTTTACCGATGTTACCGAAGCCATAAAGCCAATCTACGAAGATTTAAGCGAGGACGCACTTTTGCAGCGGTGTGCTGGAGGTTTCACGCAGAATAACAACGATAGTCTCAATCAACTTATTTAAAAAATCTCTCCAGAATCGGTAGCAATAACGCAATCATTGTTGAAGTTGCAGGAACTGTAGTAGCAAGCACTTTCAGTGAATGATATTTAACTTTGTTGTCCTTTTTGAATGAAATGGGCATCTCTACAGGACCAAGAGCTCATTAATGGGCGCGCGCATCTAACGAATTACGAATATCCAGAGCGGGCGAACAAGCTACATGAACAAGTAATGAGGATCGAATCCAACGTAGATAAGAGCAAAAAAGATGCACTGGACAGCCTTGAATTTCACTGTATTTCACTGTACGGAGCTGGCACTGATGATTCTGTGTAACTATAAGTAATTATATCCTTTTATTGATGCTAAATTTTGGAGTTTCGAGTATAAAAACTTTAAATCGGGTTTCCCGCTAACAATAATTTTGAAATTCGTGCACATCATAACCTAAAATCTACTTGACCGATCCTTTCTAAATTCTATACACTATTAATTCTATACATAAATTAACGGTAGTTAGAGGGAGTTTTTTCTTAAATTTTTTCCATTTTTTAAAAACAATTTCACTGACATTTTTTTTTGCGAAAATCGCGTTTTTCACTTCAAACTATGACTATCTAGGGAAACATATCACCTTTTAAATTCATTTCGATTTTTTGTTTCATGTGATCCAATAACGAGTTGAGAACTTTATGAACAATTTTTTTTGAGGCGCCTCCAGAGATTCGTTGTCACAGACTTATTTATTGATATTTTTATACCCTATACCACATGAATGTTTTAAATATTCAAAATGAAAATGTGACCGTTGCAAGAAACAATAACGGTACCACTCTGCCCATTGGAACAGATCCTCCTTCAAGGGATGAAGTGATTTTCGTCAATAGAACTCTAAAAAATGGCAAAGCAGCAGGAATAGATAACATAACAGCTGAAGTTCTGAAAACTGACACCGAACTATTTGCAAACATATTACAACCATTCTTCGTACAAATATGGAATTCTGAAACGTTTCCGTCTGACTTGATGAGTGGCATAATTGTAAAACTGCGAAAGAAAAGTGATGCAATGGATTGCAACAATTGGCGTGGTATTACGGTGATGAAAATATTCATGAAAATAATACTGGAACGAATGATTCATCAAGTAGACGTACTGTTGCGAAAAGAGCAAGCAGGTTTCAGAAGTGGCAGATCATGCTTTGATCAGATAAATTCGCTTCGAATCATTATAGAGCAATCTGTTGAAATGCGGTCATCCCTGTAACTTCTTGTGGTGGACTACGAAAAAGCACTTGACTCCATCCACAGAGAGTACATTTGGGCTGAATTGGAGAACATAGCTGTGCCTACAAAATCATTTCTATAATCAAAAACAGTTATGAGAATTTTAAATGCACGGTTCTACATGATGGAAAGATGTCCGAGCCTTTTCACAATTTCTGGGGTTAGACAAGGTTGTTTGTTATCGCCACTACTGTTTCTGATCTTTATAGATGCAGTAACTAATCGTGCGAATGAGAACAAAGCGCGTGGCATTGTGTAGAATCCTTTAGAACCTGGTTCTCGACTGGAGGGCCTAGATTATGCTGACGACAAATGTGAGCTCTCCCACAGGTTTATTGATATGCAAAGCAAACTTAAAGACCTGGAACTTGAATCCTCCAAAGTTGGGCTTAAGACAAATGTAGGAAAAACCAAAGAAATGCGGATAAACACAACGTCAACAACTAAAATTCTTGGAGTATCAAGTTGAACGAGTTGAGCAGTTTACTAACCTTGGAAGTATAATATCTGAAAATGGTGGTACCCTAAAAGATGTGGAAAATAGAATAAAGAAGGCGCTGGGCTCATACACACAACTTCGCAAGGTATGGAGCTCAAAAGACTACAGCCGCAGCACGAAAATCCGTTTGTATAAAGCTTGTGTCCCTTCTGTCCTGCTCTACGGACGTGCAGCATGGTTTGTAACGGAGTTAATACAAAACAAACTGCGCGCTTTTGTCAATAGATGTCTTCGCAGAATCGTTAGGGTGTTCTGGCCCAATAGAATAACAAACGAAGAACTCTGGGCGAGGACGGATATGTACGACATAAATGTGGAAGTTCGGCGGAGGAAGTTTGGATGGATCGGACATACACTTCGTAAGCCATCGGACGAAGTATGTCACCAAGCTTTGGTATATAACCCGCAGGGAAGTAGAAGAGTAGGAAGACCAAGAACCACCTGGCGAAGATCAACATTGGGTGAAATAAACGGGCTTGAACAAAACGGTCTTGAAGCCGACGGTCCTGAACGAAGATACAACAACATTGGGGAACTCCAAGAAGTTGCTGAACGAAGAGATAGATGGAGTAATCTTCTAGACAACCTATGCCCAGTTTAGGGGCGGCTCGTAATCGAAAGAGGACGGGCGAGGTTATATATAATGACGAGGTTATATATAATGACTTTGTGCTGCTGTTTATAACTACCAAAAATATTTGACCTAGACCATCTTTTATTATAGCGATCGAATCGGAATCACTATCTGATTCGATTTAACGATGTCCGTCCGTCCGTCCGTCTGTGTGTCCATGTAAAGCTTTTAATCAAACTGCAGGTCGCAAATATCAATATATTTTGACGACATTTGGTATATAAGCTTTAATCGGCCATGGGATAAACGCTATTGAAACTGGTGAGAATCGGTCCATGTGCAGACCTAGGCCCCATACAAATGACCCCTATGAAATCAACATAAATTGCCATAAGATCCAAATTATCATATAAATCTTATTTAAATTGGGTTTGTATGTGTTTATTACATCCATTAATCAGTAGTCCAAAAATTTTCCCTACTGGACAACTCTCACTCATAGGCCCCATATAGAGCTGCTTCCCGATCTTCACTTAAATCTATCAAAAAACAAAAATATTGCATTGATTCTTCTCAAATTTTGTTTGTATATATTTTAGCAAAATACAAGAGACTTTACCAAACATGATCAGGATCGGTCCATTTTGGGGCCTAGGCCCCATATAGATATAGCATCCGATATGAACTTTTTCATATCTGCAGCCAAAAAAATTAATAAAAATCCCACTCAAATTTGGTTTATGCTTATTTTCTATGTCCAGTTAGTTGGACCTTAGAGATAGGGTCTCTAAACGCATGGTATTGGGTATCGTATAGTCGGTCTAGACCGACTATAATTTTCTTACTTGTTAATTGTAAGCTTTTTCAAAAATACTTCAAATTTTATACTGTAACACGCATGTGAAATAAGTTATCCAATATTGTTCGTATGTTAAACAAACAAACATGAAAGTACAATTTTTTTTTCACCTTTAAAACCGTAGCCCCCTTAAAAAGTACCATTTTTCAAATAGTACTCTCTCTTAAAAACCACCTTTTCTTAATAAGAACCTTTTCTTAAAAAAGTACGTGTTCTTAAAAAGTTCCTTTGCTTAAGAAATCCCACCTAGTATGTCAAATTTCATGAATTCACTTCACTTTTGATATGAAACCGCTTTCAAGTCTCAAAAGCATCGGAAAATAATATTGAAATGCAATTATATAAAACAATAAACATCCAATTAGTGTGTGATTTTTTTAATCCAATTTTCGGTGTTTTTATTAATGTATTAAATGATTAAATAATTATGATAATTGCTAACTCAATTAAAACAAACCAATAAAAAAATTCAACAATGAAATGAGAATGCGCACACTATGAAAATGCCCCACTGAGGGGAAACTTTAATTGCTTTTTACTCAAAAACTTGTTTTGACACACTAGGTAGTTTTCACATGCAGGGTCACATATATTGTTAAAATTTCCCTTCTTAAATAGTAGAATTTATTAAAAAAGGTTTTGCTTGGTTCTATATTTAACTAAGTCGGAATTTGACCACCAGTCTGGATCGTAGATGCAGTATAGATAAAATTGACGTGCGTTTGTCATACAGTAAAGTTAGTATCGCTTGTGATTTGACTAAAAATGATCTGATCATATTTATAGAGATCACTAGTATGTTCCAAAAAAATATGCAACCCGATTTTGAGTAGAATTTGTCACACTCGTAAGACTTTATATTGGCTGTTTTCAATGACCGAAATTTGTTGAACTTTCATTGCTTATGAATGATATATCGATACACATATATATATAATATAGATCTTAGGGCAAATAAAGATTATCCCATAAGGGTAACTAGTATGCAATCATCCTGTGACCGAGAAAAGGTAATATACAAAATTTCTTCCTTCGGATATGTTTTCAGTTACTCAAGCCCAGCTCATTATACTCCATTTTTTCAATTGAACTCTAAATGAAATGAAATTTTTTTGGATAAATAGTCTATACTGGAAAAGTTTTTATACCAAAATTATTTGAACAATATGGGGTTAAAAAAGTGTTGCTATCTATCCATGAGAACATATTTCGCATAAACCGTAGTGATATACGAAAACAAGGAAATAACTGGGAATATCAACAACAACAACAACAGAACACCAACACCATCGTAATGCATGCACTCCATTTACCTGCACAAATGAATAATTTCTAATCCTTTGACTGGCCAAAGTGTACACACACACCAAAATATGTAGTCTGTGGAACAGCTTCAGTATTAAATATACAGTTAATGGAGTGCCTGGAGACCTGATAAGACCTTTAGTGTATTTTTGTTTTCTTACACAAGTAGTTTGGGGTAAGTGTTTATTTTTTTTAATGTCCATTACATCCGCTTTTTGGAAGGGTTTAATTTATATTTTTTTAATTCTTCGTCTGCATGAAAGAAAAGCCAAAGTAAGAAGAAAATGTTTCACTAAAGTATTTACAAAAATATTGACTTTTGGTCTAATGCGTTTTTGGTTTATTGCATGGGCAAAAAAAAAAGGTCGGTATATATTTCTTTCGTATAACTTTTTCTTTGATTTTTTTAATATATGACCGATACAAAGTACTCGTATGTACGTTGTCTATATTTTGTTTTGAGAGGTTTTACCATTAATAAAATTAAAAACACTTGTCAATGCATGGTTTAATGCCTGATAATATTGGTTTACAATAAACAAAGTAAAACAATTTATGTAATGGTTTTTCTCTTTTTTTTTTTGCAAGGGCCAATATAAGTATGTTTGTGTGTTTGTGCTTTTTGAAGAGGCCCTTAATACCAACTCAAATAACCCTTAAAATATATCAGCCATAACATATGCTAAATGTTTTCTGACGTAGGTTAAACGAATGCTATTGATGGGCGAATATGTTGAATTGGACAGTTTAAGTGGTTTCGAAGAAATTATATAGAGCATAACATTAAAAATATATTATTAGATTCTATTGCGTAAAACGTTTTAAAAATATTGGATAATATAAATGTGTTAATTTCAAAATTAAAAGAAAAAATACTATAAAAATTTTATAAATTTTTAGTCTTTAGAAATTTTTAAAAGTAAAGTAAGAAAAAAATATTTATCATAAAAAATGGTATCATAATTTACAGATCCCTTAAGAATATTAATAATTAAAAAAAAAATTAAAAACTATGTCTATGTCTAATAAAATTAGAGGAATGGCTAAACAACTTCTTTATAAAGCTTTAATTCAAAGTCATTTGAACTACATGGTATTAATATATGGCTATAAAAATAGTAGTACTGAACTAAAGTCGTTGCAAAGAACACAAAATAAGGCGCTGAAAACAGAATACAATTTACCGATTTTATACACGACATTATCATTATACAAAGATATATGCAAAAAAAAATTGCCAATTAATGGTTTATACGAAATGCAAGTATTAAGTCATTGCAAAACATTGGACATACTACAATATCTTTTATGAGAACCCAAACTAAATTCAGTACCGGAAAAGGTTCCAACTTAATAGTATCTAGATGGAGGTTAGAAATCACGAAACAGAGAATCGAATATATTTGTGTTTCTGAATAATAACAACTTAACTGAAACTTTAAAAAATATGCAAAGAATTTCAATTTTTAAGACAAATTTAAAAAAATACTTACTACAAAATCTTGAAATGCTTCTCATGTAAATCTATACTAATATAATAAAGAGGTAATGTGTGTTTGTTTGTTTGTTTGTAGGAGGTAATCTCCGTAACTACCCATCTGATCTTCCTGAAATTTTCATAGAGTGTTACTGCGGATATGGGAAGTGCTATAGGCTATAATTTTTTAAATATTTTTGGTGGGCGTGGCACCTCCCACACAAAGAAACTTTTTAATATCATATAGTTCAATATTATATATCTCGAGTACTGTGATAGAGAGAGTTTTCCAAATTTGTCTGATTTCACCTATTATTAATGTAAGTAGTCGGACAAAAAATGGGCAGTACCGGACCAATAGGCGTGGCACCTGCCATACAAATTAAATATAAAATGCCATATATCTGGAGTACTGTAATAGTGAGAGTCTTGGGACTTTGCGTGAGCCCATAAGTTATTCATTTGATTAGTTAGACAAAAATGGGCGTGATCGGAGCAGTGGGCGTGGCACCGCCCATACAAATTAAATATATGATATCATATAATTGGTGTGCTAAAAAAGGAAGCTTTGACACTTTGCACGAGCCTATCAGATTTTAGTATGTGTAGTCGAACAAAAAATTGGCGGGTTCACAACAATGGGCGTGGCACTCCCCATGCAAAGTAACTATTTAATGTCATATATCTGGAGTACTGTAAAAGAGAGAGCTTTGTGGCTTTGCGTGAGCCCATAGGTTCTTTGTCTGATTAGTCGAACAAAAAATGGGCGTGATCCGAGCAGTGGGCGTAGCACCACCCATGCAAAGTAGATATCTAATATCATATAACTGGTGTACTATAAAAGGGAAAGACTCGACATTTTGGATGACTCCATCAGATATTAATGTGAGTAGTCCAATAAAAATTGGGCGGGATGGGATTAGTGGGCGTAGCACCTCCTATTTATAAATATGAAGCACTACGAATGCGACAGTCTTTTGACAAGTTCGTTAGTTATCAATGTGATTTGTTGTGGAAGATATATCGCCAAAATCAAAAATATCCAAACCCAAAAATCGCGAAAAATAAAAATTGCACAAAAAAAAAAGATATTCAAAATAAAAAATGGGCAAAATCAAAAATCGCTCAAAAGAAAAATTGGCAAAAGATATTCTAAGTTCAAGGCCAACAGTTAAGTGTTGCCAGATCTAATATGAACAATCCATCTTCTTCTCATGGGCAGCTACATGTACTTTGCTCCAGGGTAGGAACGCCCAAAAATCTGATAATTGTTGTACCGAATGAAAAAACAAAAAACATTGTATATCAGCATCGGCAAGCATTGAAATAGAAAAATATATACTAATAATCTATACTAATATAATAAAGAGGTAATATTTGTTTCTTTGTTTGTTTGTAGGATGTAATCTCCGTAACTACTCATCTGATCTTCCTGAAATTTTCACATAGTCTTACTGCGGATATGGGAGTGCTACAGGCTTTAATTTTTTTAAATATTTTTAGTGGGCGTGGCACCTCCCATACAAAGTAAATTTTTAATATCATATATATTAAGTACTATGATAGAGAAAGCTTTGCAAATTTGTCTCTATTATTAACGTGAGTAGTCAGACAAAAAAGTGGGCGGGATTAGATAAATGCGCATGGTACCCCCACACAAACTTTATATTAAATGTGATATATCTGAATTACTGTATCAGTGAGAGCCTTGGGACTTTGCGTGAGCCCTTTCATAACGATTCGGAAGGGGGGGAGGGGGAGGGTGTAGCGAAGCACACCGGGTTACATCTAGTATTAAATAATATAAAATAATATATATTAAAAAAAATATTAATAATAATAATTTTTTGACTGATTTTATATTATAAACTTAGTTAATTAATTTATTATGTAAACTTTATGCCAACTCGCCTCAAAAATGTCATATGACGCTGAGGCAACATAAATTGTAAAACAAAATTATGAAAAACAGGAGCGCTAAATTCGGCTGTGCCGAATCTTTGATAAACTCCACCTCGGTTTGAGTATTGAAAATAAATGTAAACAAAATATTTTGAAAAGTAAACAATTAGTTAAACTTAATACCAAATTTCAATAGTGCGTGGTAAAGAAGAAGAAGAAAGCATATATTTCAAAAATTCATAACTGCACTGTATTCTTAATCTGACCGGTTTCTGACATTTCAGCCTTCATCAGCGATTTATTGAACATTGTGATAATTGTTATGTTTTAATTGTATATATTGTTTCTATATGAAATTTTTCTATTTAGGACAGCCGTGAGGTTTTAACCATGAACCTTTACATATACTCGTACTTGCACTTTTTGGTCAGCGCTTTAACACACTTACCTAAAGTCAGGCCTACGAGCAGTGTGGTTAGAATCAGTTTTCGTACCATACAGCTTTACTTTGTATTAATTTCAGAAGATTCAACTCTGTCCAAACAAACAATCATTATTTTTGAATTTTGAATATTTTTTACATTAATACTTCTAATTTCCACTATTGTCAGTTTTCGTAAGAGTTGTCATATATGATGTACGTTTTTGATGCTATGAAGCAAAAAATTTTTTGTTTGTTAGATTTATAATCATTTTTCAGACATATTGCAATTAATACTGTAATTAATATGCAAATTTTAATTTTGTTTCAATGGTGCGTGGTAAAGAAGAAAAAGAATTATTTCAGCAAATTCTTTGGTGTGATCTGTATTTTTGTTTATTCCAAGAGTTGGTGTGTAGAGCTCTCTCACATTAGTAATTCACGCTCCAGCGTGGAAAAATCAATTTCGTCTTTTCAATTATTTTGGATAAAAGAAAACACGTTTCGGTGTTTGCTTTTTGGTCATCGTGGTTGCTGATCGGTAATATACCTATATGCATGCGTTTCCGGTTATATGACATAATTATTTAATTAATTTAGTTTAAGTTTTTGCAAATTAAATAGCTCGCCCTAACCTCTATAGCGAAGATAATGTTTGTGTAGGGTGGCTATACGCATTAAATCATGCTAATTGGAGATGGCTGTATAGTTTCTTTTAACTGGCCAAATAATTCTTCATTGCGGCCGTATAGGTCGGATCGAGTAACAAAATAATAACCATAAAAAAAGCTCTCTAAACTTTTTTTTTTTTTTTGGTAATATATTGCCATATTTGGAAAATAATTTTTTTTTTTACATACTTAAAGGAAGTTGTCACTATTTACACAATACAATACAAAATCTAACCCAGTGATGCCAACTTTTGATTTTGAATTAAATAATATTAATAAAATATATGTTCATTTATTGACTCCAAATACTACTACCTGGGAATTATTATCGAACTTCAGTGTTTTGGGTATTACCTTGCCTACCATGAAGTCAAATTTTGAAGTCATCATGAACACTGGTTCAAATTAGGGATGCCAAACGCAAAAAACCAAATGTGCCAAAAATTTTAGATAAAATTCTGAAAAACTTAAAGTTTTCATCCAAAAAAATTGTGAAAAATAACATATAAATAACATTCTCATCAAATTGCGCTTTATTTATGTAACAATTTTTATGTTCGCAATTCTTAAATATCATTTGAGGTTTTCTAAACTTCATTGTATTTAAGTTTATGTTTTCTTATCCTGAAATGCTATTAATGTCTCCTGAATGGCAATATTTTTATACCCTATACCACTATGTGGTTTGGGTATAATGACTTTGTGCTGCTGTTTGTAACAACCAAAAATATTTGACCTAGACCCCTCTTTAATTATACCGATCGAATCAGAATCACTATCTGATTCGATTTAACGATGTTCGTCCGTCCGTCCGTCTGTGTGTCCATGTAAAGCTTGTAATCAAACTGCAGGTCGCAAATATAAATATATTTTGATAAAATTTGGTATATGAGCTTTTATCGGCCATAGGATGAACGCTATTGAAATTGGTGAGAATCGGTCCATGTTCAGACCTAGCCCCCATACAAATGACCCCTTTGAAATCAACTTAAATTGTCATAAGATCCAAATTATCATATAAATCTTAGTCAAATTGGGTTTGTATGTGTTTATTACATCCATTAATCAGTAGTCCAAAAATGATCCCTGTGGGACAACTCTTAGTCATAGGCCTCATATAGAGCTGCTTCCCGATCTACGCTTAAATCTATTAAAAAACAAAAATATTGCACTGATTTTTCTCAAATTTTGTTTGTATATATTTTTGCAAAATACAAGAGACCTTACCAAATATGTTCAGGATCGGTCCATTTTTGGGCCTAGTCCCCATATAGATATAGCATCCGATATGATCTTTTTCATATCTGCAGACAAAAAAATTTATAAAAATCCCACTCAAATTTGGTTTATGGTTATTTTCTATGTCCAGTTAGCTGCGCCTATGGGGTAGGGTCTCTAAACGCATGGTATAGGGTATCCTATAGTCGGTCTAGACCGACTATAATTTTCTTACTTTTTTGAATTTCAATTTGTGTTTAAAGAATAAAATTTATATTTTTAAAATTCAATTGATATTTTCTAAATTTGAAGTTATTATTTCCGACGTTTTAATATTATTTTCTGAAATTCAATTGATATTTTCTAATTTATAATTGGAAATCTGAATTCCAATTTTTAGAATTTATATTTTCTTAAATATGAATGGAAAATTTAAGAGGTGCAATTTTGTATTTATGTCAATAGTAATGCTTTAGTAATTATAAACAATTTTTAAAAATTAGATGTAATCGCAATCGCAATTTGTAGGTAAAGCAGAACAATAATTTTATATATCTATGTAGAACTGTTTTGAAATAAAAAAAACCTCACTGATGAACTCAGTAACCCTATTTTGTAAACACAACAAAAAGTTAATATGCCAAACTTATTGTAATATTTGTAAAAGAATAATGGAAAAACGTATGAAATAAAAGACCAACCCTGTGTATACTCTTAACATTGTTATGTTTGATGTCTAACTGAAAATGTTGACATTCATGGTAAAATAGAAATAACGATTGGAAAGCTAATTAGAACAAAAATTGAGGCGCCATCTACTGTGTCATAGCAACATTGAGCGAAATGAAGTTTATCTAATTGAAAATGTTGTTATTCATGTTAAAATAGAAATAACGATTGAAAAACTAATTAGAACAAAAATTGCGGCGCCATCTACTGTGGCATAGCAACACCGAGCAAACTGAAGTGACACTCTGTTTGTGAATACAATAGAAATGTATTTTCCCTAAAACAAAATACATATTGGAGAATTTTATATTAATAAAATAAGATACCGATTTATTTCTAACATGCGGTTATCATGAATATTAGGGCGGGTCGATTTATTTTTCGACAATTTCCATATGATTTCCGTATTCTATGGGTTATTCCATGAAAATTTGCCAAAGAAACCATACCTCTATCGTTAAAATCGAGTCCCCTACTTTTTGTTGGTAGATTTTTTCCCAAATTGACGTTCGAATGAAATATTATCTACACGTTCACATCCATAACTCAAAAACTATCGGGTAGGCGCGTTGGAAAGGTGAGCTCATTTTGATCAATTTACAAAAAAATCTCCAACATTGGCCCAACGGTTCAAAAGTTACGGGCATTTTTGTCCAAATTTTGGAGCATTTTTCCATTTTTTTCATGATTTTGTCCAAGAATATTACTTTCATGGCCATTTCTTGGCTCAATCCATTATTTAATTGAATTTACAATTCAAAACGAAGAGTTTAAGCCAAAATTTATCGAATTCGGTTGATTAATTCATGCGATATTGCTAAAACAAAATAACACATACAACCAAATTTTTGATTTTTTTTCCCTTTAAATTTTTTTTTTTTTTGTACAAAAATTCAAATTAAGAGATACGGTAGTATACGGTAGTACATTACTTTTTAAATTTATTACTTGGACACGATTTTTACCACCGAATTTACTTGGAGTTGTAAATACAGTAATTCAAGATAATCCATATTTTGCACACTCAGAAAATATCTTACTATCTATGTTGTTTGATGATAGAATGGAAAAACGAAACATTGCTATAAAGAAGATTTTACATTACCGAAGAGATATTGTCGACCCAACAGAACTTAGAGTTTATAAAAAATCTCTTATAAACTTTAATTGTACGGAATATACAAATATGATTGATTTAAATGACGATACCATTTTATTCGAACCACCGTTTACGCAAAGTTATTCGTATGAACATTTGGAGGGATATTTAAATTACGAAGTGCCACCGTTCGATGATCCACAAATTCCTTTACACATTCAAGGAACGGAAAGACATGTCCAATTGCTGGCTGCCACTGCTAAACGAGTTGCTGGAAAGAATGTAGAAGGCGCTATGGCGACGACATTAGAGAGCCGTACGAAAACATCCAGACTTGAAAGCAAACAAGACTTTCAGAAAAAATAATATTTTTTTTCACATTTTGTCTTTTACTACACTCAAATTGAATATTTTTTTTTGATAATAGGTTGATAGATACTTTATTACCTCTTAATTTGAATTTTTGTACAAAAAAAATAAAAAGGGAAAAAAAATCAAAAATTTGGTTGTATGTGTTATTTTGTTTTAGCAATATCGCATGAATTAATCAACCGAATTCGATAAATTTGGGCTTAAACTCTTCGCTTTGAATTGTAAATTGAACTAAAAGATGGATTGAGCCAAAAAATGGCCATGAAAGTAATATTCTTGGACAAAATCATGAAAAAAATGGAAAAATGCTCCAAAATTTGGACAAAAATGGCCGTAACTTTTGAACCGTTGGACCAATGTTGGAGATTTTTTTTGTAAATTGATCAAAATGAGCTCACCTTTCCCGATCGATAGTTTTTGAGTTATGGGTGTGAACGTGTAGGTAATATTTCATACGAACGTTAATTTGGGAAAAAATCTACCAACAAAAAGTAGGGGACTCGATTTTAACGATAGAGGTATGGTTCCTTCGGCAAATTTTCATGGAATAACCCATAAAATAGGGAAATCATAGGGAAATTGGGAAATTTTTTCACTCCCTACAAATCGACCCGCCCTAATGAATATATATGTATATTCTATACATTCTATATGTATACTTTTTTGTTATTTAATATATGTATGTATGTACATATATGTAAAGAAAAGAGAATGAACTACCGAACCGATATAGAAAATTTGTCAGAGTTATATGAACATAATAAATAAAACCAATTAGATCATTTAGTGCAATGTTAGAAGTTATACCATAAAGTCATAAAATAATTTTTGGATTACTGTTACTCGTTGTTTTGTAAGTTTTTTGTTTTTGTCGTGTTATACTAGTATTGTGTTACAGTGATGAAATAAATTTATCTGTATTGTTATTACTGTTTTTGTATAGATTTCCTGATGATGCTTGCCGATGGTAAGCGAAATAATGGAAATAAAATGAAATAAAAATAAAATATTATAAACACAGACCTCGAGCCTGATCACTTATTTAAATTATGTAGTTTATAATGTTAGATTTATTACCAGATTTCATAAGTGGTACAATGTAGGATTCCTTCCATAATTTTGGAAAATAACCGTGTTTGATTGATAAATTAAAAATAATATTTAATAACGGAGGTGATAAAGATTTAACACAATTAATCAGAATGCAATCGGGAATACCATCAGGTCCATGATGAAATAAAGGTTTTAATTTTTTTTTATGATAACAGGAAATGAAATTAACTGATGTTCAAACACATTAAATAGATAATCTCTTAAATTATCATAGACAGCATCCGAATATGTGGTGGAGAAAAGTCAACAAACATGTTACTAATACTAACGTCGATACTGGAATCATTATTTAGATATTTCATTACAGGTGGAAAGCTAACAGATGTTCTTTTAGAAATTACGAAGTTATAAAAGGTTTTAGGATCACGTTTGAAATTTATTTTCAAGTTATTAATGTAATTGTTATATAACTTCAAGTTCAGTACGTTGTATTCTGCACGAGCAACTGAATATTTACTATAGTCAATAAGCGCGCCATATTCTTTATATCGCTTGCAACGTGTGTTTTTTAAATTTTTAATTCTGGATAATTCAATTTATTATAATTATATCTTTATTAATAATTTTGTTTTTTTTATAATTATAAGCTATTCATTCTATCTTATTTAGAAGTTGCTAAGGTTTTGTACTATGATTGCACTGTGGAACAAATTCAGGTTAGCAAAAGTTAGGTCGGTTCTGAGTGTGAGGGGTGAAAATAGAGGCTAAATTAGAAGACCCGTATCGTGGCGTTTGTTTATGTTGGTTCGATTTTTTTTTTAATCGACCTTCGAACTTTGCAGTCAAATGCCGATTTTCAGCATATTGTTTATATGGTTTTTTTTTGGCTATAACTCGTCGACTAATTAATATTTTTTCAATCTGTAAAAGCCAAACTATTGCCAGAGACATGTGCAACAATTAAAATTTTTTAAACAATTGATTTAGAAAATTTTTGTGGTGCTTATGAAGCAAAATGTTGGAAAAATTATTTTTTTTCATGCTTTTTGAAAACTTTTTCCACAAAACTAAGTCTTTTTTGCTTTCTGTTTGATCTATGATATGCTTCTCAGTTTCTTCAATAAATTTCATTTCAAAAGAAAATGGTCTTAGTCGACAATTTGCGTTAAAAAATTAAAAACCATTAAATAAATACATATTAAGTAGAAGTAAGTAAAGAGGGAAGTTCCAAGAATTAGGAATTAGTAAAACAACTTTTTTGTTTTCAACCACCGCACAGGTAGCGAATTTTTTAGTTAAGACTCGAAACTCAGCCGAAGCTGAGTGATAAAATTCGCTATTATTTTTTTTGGAACTTATTTCATTTTGTGAGTGATTTAAGTTAAGTGCATCGGTTTCAGAAAAATAACAAAAAAACATTGTATAATATATATTGTATTAAAAATGTCAGAACCAAAATGTAAAATGGACCATTTTTGTAATGCTTGTGGACGTTTCATAGCAAGCGATGAAAAATGTGGCAATGCGAGTGATTTTTTTTTTTTTTGGAAGCCTATAAACAACATTTCTCGCATGAGTTTATCACTGACGTAAACTATGCCCCTAAAAAAGTTTGCTTTAATTGCTATTCAACTCTTATGCAATCGAAAAGTGAAAAGAAGAAGGCTATGCCTTTTGGTATACCAATGATGTGGTTAGACAACAGCCCGCATCAAGAAAAAAATTGCTAAGGAAAGCAAAGAACAAAACTTATGTAGCAGTGCCAAGTGTCCAATTACCATTACCCCACTCAGAATTCGTTCCAGTACCAACATACAGAAGTATTGATCTTCAAACAGATATCAGTACTACAACCGCCGCTGCTACATCCATGGATTTCTTCTCAGAATACGACCCTGGTGAAGGTACATCCTATGAAACATCAAAGGACCCAATCCTAGTCACACAAAACCAATTGGATGGAATTGTTCCAAATTTGTGTTTGACTCACAAAAAAATCAGAACTACTGGCTTCATTTTTGAAAGGAAATAATTTGCTGGCGAAAGGTACCAAAGTAACAGCATATCGAAAACGCCAAAAAGAGTTAAAAAAGTTCTTCAATGTGAATGATGCAAAAAAATTCGCTTATTGCAATAATATTGAAAAGTTAATGGAGACGATAGGGTTTACCTATAAAAAAGATGATTGGCGTTTATTCATCGATAGTTCACTAATCAGCTTAAAAGTTGTGCTTTTACAAAAGACAAGTAGAATGCCTTCTGTTCCGCTTGCGTATAGCATTGACAATACCTCAAAATAGTTTCATTGATTACAGGCTTAACAGCATCTGGCCGTCCAAAATATCCGTGTTTTTTGTTAAAGGAAGAAACGAGTACAAACAGCATAACTGGAATAGTCGCATTGGACGGAAATAGCCTAAAGACAATAGGCTACATGAAAGCCTTGTTCCTGAAATGAAAATTTTGTTGCCGTTGCTACACATTAAACTTGGCACTGCTAAAAATTTTTTGAAATCTATCGCAAAAAGACCAACAGTATTCAACCGCTTAAAAGACATTTTCCCAAGACTAAGTAACGCCAAATTTCAGGAAGGGGTTGTTAATGGTCCCGACAAACGGAAACTAATGAGTCGTCAAGATTTTGACCAAGTTCTGACAGACCGAGAATTAAATGCATGGCTCGCATTGAAAGCAGTCATTAAAGCACTTTTAAGTAAAGAACGCAAAGGCAACTACAGGCAATCTGTCATGATGACGATGACCAAGATATTAGAGAGAGCAGTGATTTTGATCCACAGCCGCCTGCTAAACGGCAACTGGCCAAATCATTAATTAAATTTATTTAATTTTTTTTACTTAAAACTTTTCATAACTAACATTTCAAAAATATATTTTTTCCATATTTTTATAATTTCTTTTTCAATGTTTCTCCAAAACCAACACTGAACAAAATTGGTACATAAAATATGAGAAGTAAATTAATATTAAGCTGGAAAACGCAAGTTTTGTATTATGATTGTTTTCTTTTCAAATGAAATTTATTGAAGAAACCGAGAAGCATATTATAGATCACACAGAAAGCAAAAAAAGGCTTAGTTTTGTGGAAAATATTTTCAAAAAGCATGAAAAAAAATAATTTTTCCAACATTTTGCTTCATAAGCACCACAAAAATTTTCTAAATCAATTTTTTGAAAAATTTTAATTGTTGCACAGGTCTCTAGCAATAATTTGGCTTTTATAGATTGAAAAAAATATCAATTAGTCGACGAGTTATAACCAAAAAACCATATAAACAAACAATATGCTGAAAATCGGCATTTGACTTCAAAGTTCGAAGGTCGATTAAAAAAAAATTCGAACTAACATAAACAAACGCCGTCATACGGGTCTTCTAAGTTAGCCTCTATTTTCACCCCTCCCTAACTAACTTTTGCTAACCTGAATTTGTTCCACAGTGTTATTTATATTGAAATTACATGTTTTTCTTACCCTACATTAATATTCTTCAAAAATATATGTCCGAATATTTATGTGTCATCGATTCATATGGCTTCAGCATATGAATGTGTTACTACTTCATGGCCATTTACCTTGTTTAAAAAATGTGTAAAGTACAATCTTTTTTGTTTGATTAATATAAAGTTTGCGGTACAAATACAGATCAACATATTATTAAATAATATACATCCGGCTTTCTATGATACAAATATATTGAAAAATGGAACCCGTTTAATTTTTGTTCCATTTTTCAACAAATTTGTTTTTGATTTTTAAATCTAGAGAAATTTTATATATTTTATAATAAGTATATCTGGATACACTATACACATCATATATCATCCATAACCTAACTAAATTTTACGAACTTGAAACAAATTAAAAAAAAAATTTTTGCTTCGAAGACCAATTGAACAAAATTTTCCACAAAAACTTACGAAGTTCCTACGGAACAGACACTGGTCATCACAAAAGTCAATAGTGTTCATTATTTTGTAGATTTGCGCTTATGCAGTACATCTGCATCATCGATTTGGTTTTTTTTTTCCGATTCGTAAGTTATCAACATCGTCGCATATTTGTTGTACTTTGACTTTACACTACAGTAGCGTTAAGCTCTTTTGAATTTAACAGGAGTTTTATTTAGTTTTTCAACATAATTTCTACTTGTTTCCTTTGTATTACCGCATGTATTACTATTAACCCACTAGCTATATTTTATATCTTCGTAGTATCTAAATTGAACATATTCTTTTGCGAGATATCTTAGACAAACTCGATTTTTGCATACCGAAAATTATTTAAAATTTTGCTATATACTTCGAAAAAAAACTTTCTTTATATCTAAGTATTTCAGTGCTAAGCCAGATATGCAATACACTTCTTGTTCATATTTATATCAATTCGAAAAAATAATTCTTTGTCATTGGTACAGATTAAACATATTTTTACATATTCATTATTTTCTTAAAGCCATTTTTTAAAGACAACACATTTTTATATCGTTCAATGTTAAATTTTCTAAATACCATTCAACTTGTACTTGCAAATATCAATTACTTTTTTTTGGAATATGTATCCAAAGGAATACAATATAATTAAATCGCTCAATAACTATGCTAAAACTGTTAACGAGCTTAATTGAGTTTCAGCATTCAATGATGGAGTCCAACGTACCGACCTACACATTTGCGACAAGGAATTGTAAATATAAGAGGAATATATATATACATTGTATGCATTCCGGGAAACCAAATATAATATGTCTAGGCAACGCTAACGAAAACAACAATATTAGAATCCTTACCAAGCATAAAAAATTATAACTTACAGTGGGACAATTTATGGAAAAAATTATCTAAAGTAAACAAACATAAACTTATGGATATATTAATACTTTAATGCAAAATTTTAGAAAATTAACAAAACAATTTAAAGTATTAACCTCGACTGCGGTGAAACCATCCATTTAGTTTTGCATAATAATTTGGAAGGTATGCAAAATTTCATGAAACACATTGTTTTGGAAAGCAACCGAATATAAAGGGTTAAAAAAAGTTTTTTTAACAAAATAATAATAAAAAAAATCTATTACAAGCAAAAAAAATTATAAAAAAAAATTAAGCTGATCCAGCTTTATCATTCTTTTTATAAGAAAGGCGAAAAATCGGTTTATATTCTATGGACATAATATTTCAGCTAATATTACACTATACACCCTAGATTTCCACTGTGCAGGCACCACAACTATAATATTTTTCCTTTGCTATAATACGACTACTAACATGACGAACTATGTTTGTAGAGAAAAACCCATTTTAATTAGTAACAACAACAGTAGCAACAATATCAACAGCAAATAAAAAACAAACTAAACGCAATAGAAACAACACCAACAGCAGCATCATTCATTGAAAAAGGCGAAATAACCGTGAAAAATCCTCCACAGATGCACACACACACACACACACAAACACAGAATCCACCCACAACGTCAAATTTATAATTTTTTGTTCAACATTGTTTCGTTGTTTGTTGGTTGGTTAGTTGAAACGATAACAACAACAACAACAACAACGGCAACAGCAACAGCCCAAAACAATACAAACAACTAGCAACAAGAAAAATTATACAATGTTGCATATAAAACCAACATGATGGTGGTTAAAAAATATTTTACAACCATGGTATTAACCATATTTTGTTGCTTTTTTTTTAACTTTTTTGCATAAAAAATACAACAACAAATAATGCCGCAGTACTTAAAGTTTCCGTAAATATACTTGTATCGTATCGCATCACCAACAAGCATTGGCAGCTGTTGTTTAGTATTTTTTACACTCCAATAGAGGTTTTTGTTTTTGTTCCCAACGTAGCCATCATAATGATGGAGTTACAAAAGTAGATTTAATTTAACAACCTATTCAGAGAAACAGAACGACAATGCTTAGATATAATGATGGCAGCAATAGGGGAAATTAAAAGAAACAACATGATTTTAATATCATCATAAATTTAGTTTTTGTAAATGTGAGGAAGTTTAATAAGATTCAGATAGTTTCTTAAAAAAATTAAAGCTAAAAATTTACTTCCTGTTCAACTGATTCTAATTTAACTTAAGCTTGTGAGAAAATAGTGCCTTATATATATGGGCCATTTCACGAGAGATCGGCTAAAATCTAACAGGTGGTTCTTTTAAATTTCATAATACTTTTCACACATAGATTAAGAGATTTCATTAATCAGATCCAAAAAACTTAAGAAACACGCCATTTTATTTAGTTTCTTGATATTTTGAAAAAAATTGGTAAATTTTACAATCCATATCTTTGTCGAAGGTTAAACGATCTCAATGATTTGAAGCCAACTTTAATGACATTGCTTTCATCTTTCAGATAAAAAACAAAATAAACAACTAGGAAAATTACAGCCCATCTAGCCTGATTACACGACACCCTTTACTAACTATTTGTTGGTCAACTAAATAGTTTTCACCACAAGTAAATATTTAGTTGTGTTCCTAGGAAATATTTATTTTAACTTTTGTAGTGGTTATACGGAGTTAATTAGTGCACTTAACTAATTTTTCAGTATCGTTTGTTTCTTTCAGTTATTTCAAACTGAACTAAAGGGTGATTTTTTTGCTGTTTGGTTTTTCGTGTTAGTTAGAATGTTTAGTTAGCATTACCATTTCATCATGGAATCTCTTTTTTTTTTTTTATTTATTAACCAGCACTCAGGGGATGCTCCCTACAGATGCAGTTACATTGTGTTAATCTCAGGCAAATAGGTTATGGGAAGGAGAAAAGAGGGAGTAGTGTTTGTGGATATTTGACTTAAATTCTATTAGATTATAACTGTCAGGAAAGATATCTGCGGGGAGTTTATTCCACATACGGCTAGTTCGATTGATAAACGAATTCCCTCTGTAATGGGTTGTGCGGTCAACTGGACAATAGACTACAAATGGATGTGATCTACTAGAGAAGCGGGTAGAGCGGACCGAAACTCGGGCACTTGGAATAAGTTCGCTAATCTCAGAAGAACATTTCCCATGGTAATATCTATAGAACAGTGCTACACAACCCACATTCCGACGGTGTTCCAATGAATCAATAGAGTTGGATACCCTACTGTCATTGATGAGCGACAACGCCCTACTTTGCACATGGTCCAATAGCTCCAAAATAGACTTTAAAGCTCCTGCCCATATATGAGAGTTGTATTCCATTTTCGGTCGGATGTAAGTGGCATATATCTTAAGGAGATCAGAAGGAGTGAACTAATTTTTACACCGTTTTAGAAAACGAAAACACTTGAATGCTTCTTTCGATATTTGAAAAATAAGACATTGTTGATTCCATGGCCCTATGGATCAACATACAACATTAAGTCTTCAGCGCATTAAAATCAACCCTATTCGCCTTACCCCACTCGGAGATTGTTAACAGCTCTTGATTGAGTGTGTCATTCATTGTCCGCCTTTTGGCCCCAACCTCCAAGAGGCTTGGCCTACAATTAAATGAAAATGAATATCAAATGCTGCTGTCATCTGCGAAAGAGTATATAGAAAAGAGAATGAGAAAGAACAGAACCTTGGGGTACCCCTGAATTAAGCTGAAAATCATTAGATGAGACCTCATCAATAACAACATGTATTGTTCGGTCTCCGAGAAAACTCGATATAAATCGGGAGAAGTCATTACCGACCCCAAATGCAATAAGCTTTAAAATCAATTCAACGTGCCACACACGATCGAATGCCTTGGAAATATCTAGAGCATTCACTTTACTTTCACCAAAATTGCGAATGGATCAACTGCAGCGCTCAGAAAGTAGAGCTAACAGGTCTCCCGTGGAACGATTTCGATCACTAAGAAGTGAATTGGCCTATAAGTAGTTCACAAGATGGAAATTGATCATGCTCTCCATCACCTTTGAGAGCGCAGAGCAGATTGCAATTGGACGGTAATTTTCAGGGTTATTAGTCGCATCCTTTTTAGGGATTGGTTGGACATTAGCAAATATGCAGCAAGAAGGAAAGCTTCCCGCACGGTATGAAAGGCTGAAGAGGTTGGCCAATGGACTAGCTAGTGTCGAAAAGCACTGTTTCAGCACCAGTTCTGGTATACCATCTGCTCCCGAAGACTTATTAACGTTGAGATCCGAAAGAACCTTTTTAACCTCACGTGCTCGAAAGAATATTTTAGGCATATTACAAGATACACTTTCAACTTCGAGCCTTATCAACGCGAGCAATAAGCAGATAATTGCACCAAAGATATATCACTATGGATTATATTGATTCCAAGAGAACTGAAGGGTTAAATAAACAAAAATTAACCGAATTATTTTTCTTAAATTCTAAATAGTGGTTTCATCGAGTTTAACAGAAAAACTCGGTTTCGGTCATTTTTATTTAAAAATATTTTCAAATAATGGGTTAACATTCTCGGATTTATCCCAACTTTTAGAAGAGGAAGTTCTACACATTTGGTTATTATATTTTAAGCATCGCATCTAAAAATTCAACTGCACTTACAAAATATTAGACTTTTTTTAATAAATTGTCTTTTATTAGCTTGGTGTCATATGTGACCCCAATTACAAAATGGTTATTGGGGCCATATTATTTTTTCCGAAACCGTAGGTTACTAAGATAAAATATAAGATTTAAAAGTAGAAAAGTGATGAATTTCTGATACAAAGTATTTAGAAAGAGCACATTTACAGAATATCTTACTAAAATCCCATTTTTCTCGAAATCCGCAAAAATAAAATCCTTGTCAAAACAATTCTGGCATAGAGATTTACTTAAAAATTCACACGTTTAATTTGTAACATGTATTTAACAAAACCCTTAGGTTTTAGATTCAGTTTATTAAATTTTGTTTAAGAAAACTTTTTAAAAATTGAAAAAGGAGTTTTCAAAATTTTATCAAAAAAATTTCCCAGTTTCGGTCTCAATACGCAAAACAATACTTCATATCTGAGCTTTTATAAGTATAGAGAAAAAAAGATATTATAGCTTTAATCAATTTCTCAAAGTTGAAAAAAATGCCATCAAATTTCATGAGCTAGTTTTTTTTACCACAAAAGTGGTCTGGGGCATTTGCTATTTCTTGGCGAGGTTTTATTCGATTTTGAAGGTTTATAGCTTTTTGAAAGGAAAATTTAGTACTGATCCCGAATTATATAACAACTTGTCGGAAAAATTAAACTATACAACGAAATTTTCGTAAAATCTGAAAAAAAAGTCATATTTTCCCCATATAAACACACTTGAAATTTTCAATCGCGTTGAGGCACGACTAAATGTTTTTTGATTGGCCCAAAACTTTGTATTTCTCAGGTTTTTTTTTTTTTTTTTTGCTATTCGCATATTCCTAGGGGGTGTGACCGAGAGTTTGAACACTTTTTTTATTAACGGCCACCCTAGTGATAACAAATTACCAAGATGAATAATATTTAGGTGCATAAAATTTATTATACACCATTGAGAAAGTCTTTCAATATCTAATTTCAGTTAAGGTTGACCACTACTCTTACAAATTTTGACATCATATGCATATATTTAAACTTTAGAATGAAATATAATGAATGGAATAATGCGTTAGATTAAAGGGATATGGAGCATTTTCGTATATATTTTTTGGATAAGTTGTAGCAAAGAGATCCGCGAATATATTGAAATCAAAGCATCATCATCAGCAATACAAAATCCATATTTCAGATATTTTGGATAATCAGCACTCGATGTTTAGAATTGATAAATTTATAAAAGCCTTATGCGTAAGATTTCATTTTTGCTATTATACGAGTTATAACTTATCATTTGCGGAATTATAAGTGATGTTGTTGTTGATTTGAAGCGCGCGATAGATTACTGTGTAAAATCAGCTGAGAAACCAGACCTTTTATATTTCTTGTAAAATTAGTTTTTTCTATTAAATACTATTGATTACAAATTTATTATTCAATGGTGGGTCATTATTATCGCGAATAATAATTTTTGAGACAGTTTCCGAGATGAAGTAGTGGAATATTTAGTAAAAGTAAAAGAATAAATATTATCAAAACTACTACCAGAAACTACTGTCCAAAACTACTACCAGTTTTGTGTAACTTGTGCGAGGAAAACAGCAGTGTACCAGTCCTCTACAATCGCCTACACCGATGAACCAGTGAAAATCGAGGCCTTGGAAAATATAATAACACGTGTTAATAGCGTGATAACAGCCAATGTTTTGGAAAAAATTGGTACAAAATTAATCACCATTTGCATGAAATAATGTTTAAGAAGTAAATGACAAGCTCTGATTTATCGCCTCATATAAAAATTCAACACATTACTGCAATTTTTCAGTTTTTTTTTTATTAAAACCAAACGCTTAAAATATTACCCTTTATATAACACGTCTTTTTTTAACTTTATTTCCTGTTTTATGGTGGTTGTTTTCAATTTCAAAAAATATTCTTACTCACTCTATTATTTTTGATTTTTGTATGTTTATTCAATACAATTTTATTTTACATCAAACAACTTCAAACAACTTCTTAGCCGATAGCCTAAGCTGCTAGTGCTCTAGTTTTTAAGATTTATTGTAATTTTAATTATAATAAATATCAGAATAATAATAATAATAATAATCAAACAACTTATACGATTCTGACATTTTCAACATGTTGTTACGACAGATGTTTATAAACATTATATTAATTTTGCTTTTGTTATATACGGGTAATAATAATAACAAAAAAACAAATGGCAATCGTGCTTTATACAGATATGTAAAGAGTCCGCCAAATATCTTTTTTTTTTTTGAAAATGCTATAAAAAAAACTACTGAATATTATCTCAAATTTCTTTTTTTATTTGAAGGTACAATCCTTCCGGTTAATAATGGAAAATAATTTCATTCAAATGGCTGTCTCGGCTGGCCATGCAGTAGCCTACACGATCGGTCCAATTTTTAAGCACATTATCGATTGTGTGCAGCTGTATTTCACCAATGGCTTCACGAATATTGTTCTTTAAAGCGTCAATTGTCTCTGGCTTGTTGGCGTAACACTTATCTTTGAGGGCACCCCACAAATAATAGTCCAACGGTGTCAAATCGCAGCTCCGAGGTGGCCAAACGACATCAGCTCTGCGGCTGATAATGCGATCTTCAAAAACAGGGCGCAAAACATCGAGCGTAGCTTCGGTTGTGTGGCACGTAGCGCCGTCCTGTTGAAACCAAATGTTGTCAATATCCTCCTCTTCAATTTTTGTGAACAAAAATTCGTTCAACATGGCCCGATAACGATCGCCATTGACTGTAACGGCCACTCCTCGCTCATTTTCGAAGAAAAAGGGCCCAATTATGCTTCTGGACCAAAATCCGCACCAAACAGTGGCTCGGTTTGGGTGTATCGGCTTTTCAATGTATGCGTGCGGGTTTTCTGTGCCCCAAATGCGACAATTTTGCTTGTTTACATACCCGCCAAGATCAAAATGAGCTTCATCTGAAAAGTAAGTCGATCGCAGGCCCACTTAGCGAAGCGAAAACGCATTGGATGGTCAGTTGGCTTCAACTTCTGAACCAATTGGACTTTGTGTGGCGTCATACCAAGGTCTTTATGCAAAGTTCGTCTCAAAGATGCCTCCGAAATGTTCAATTCTTGAGAACGACGGTGAATTGATGTTGATGGCGCTTCACGCCCACTTTCTGCCACAGCAGCAATATTCTCGGGTGTATGCACTGTTTTTGGCCTTTCACGCTTTGATCTATCGATGAGGATGCCAGTATTTTTCACTTTTTTTACAAGAAAACGAACATACGGAGCTGACGGTACTTCTCTTCTTCCAAAATCCGTACGCAATTTTTGCACACATTCTGCAACATTACCATGATTTTCAAAGTAATGTCGCAATATTTCCCAGCGTTGTTCAAGCGTATACACAACCATATTCGTTCAGCGGAAGGATAAAACTAATTATCTGTCAAATCAGACATGAGCTAAGTGTTACCATTCACGAAATAAGCACTAGTTGAAAAAAACACGTTAGATGGCGGACCCTTCAGTAAAGTTAGGTTAGTATATAAAAACGATATGTTAAATATTTCTACCGTTTTATGTATATGTTTTTCTTAACAATAATTTATATTCAACTGAAAGTATAATATATCGGTTTTTAAATGTATATTCATTTGCAGATATGAATAAGTTAATCTCGGATGCAATGTTATAAGGGACCTCGGCCAAAGAATAAATCGATCACGCTTATATATGTTGAAGTCTGTTGTTTATCTCAAAAACATTTAGAAATTAAATTTAAAAAAAAAAGTTAGTGTAATTTTATTGTATATTTTGGAGATCGGGGAGCAGCTTTATATGGGGACTGTGAATTGAAATAGCCCTGCAGAGTTTTTTCTACCAGTCATTAATGGTTGTTTTAAACACACTTAAACCCTATTTTACCGACATCTATATGATAATCAGAATCTTGCGGTAATTTAACTCATTCTCATAGCGGTTATTTATATAGTGATATCTGAACTTGCAAGGATTTTCAACAATTTCATTAGAAATCGTCCTATGGCAGATACAAACTTTTATAAAAAATTTCATCAAAATATGTTTATATTTGCAACCTGTAGTTTGATTAAAAGGTTTACATGGACACACAAAGAGACAGACAGACGGACGTACGAATATTGTTATATTGTTTCAGAAAGTGAATCTGAGTAGACTGCTATTTATAACAATAAAAGGAGGATCTAGGTAACATATTTTTGGTCGAAAAAACATTACCACAAGTTCATTATACCCTGACCACAGAGCGGTATAGTGCACAAAAAATAATTTTGATAAAAAAACTTTAATTTCTTTAAACGCACTTTTCATTCACGGTTCTCAGTAGATACGACATTTTTGATTCAATAAGCAGATCTACTTTTTGAGCTATTTCACTTTAAAATATTTAATATATCTTTTAAAAAATTTCACCACTTCTCCATATAAAATTCAAAAGACTTGAAACATTTAGATTTCTAGTTCTTTTTATATGCTCTCTTTACATGCTTCTAATTAAGTCTCGTTTTTTGTTTATTTGTTTGCAACTGTAACTAAATTTTTAGCAACTTCCCGACTAATTCGAAAACTAAAGCTTTCAGCATTCATGTAAACTACTATAAATGAATACGTATTATTTAAACATACTCTAATCAATACTTATCGCGATTCACCTCAAAGGGTTAGATGGCATGTTTTCAAAAACTATTTTCGTTTAAATTTGATCCATTCAATAAAATCTAAATCAAATGTTTTTATATGTTTTTTTTTTTTAAAGAAGCCAAAAAATCATGAAAAGTTTTTTTACCGAAAATAAAACATTGATCCAAAAAATTAAGACTTGCAATTTTATACAGTTTTTTGATGTTTATAAAATCAAAAAAAAATCTAAAGTGCGATCAATATCTCTTTCAAAAAATAACTTTAAAAGACGTTTAAATGGTTTTGTTGTCTCTTTATAAAGTAAATTATTTAAAAAAATATTTTGGATAAATATTTAAAAATATTCTTGGCTTTATGAATTGCTTACATACATATGTAGTAAGAACGAAAATTTTAGGATTGCAATCCTTAAGTCATCGTCGAACATAATCTTCTATAAAGTTTGTTTATAATGTTTTATCTGGAGACATAAATTGTTCGGAAATTTGTGATCTATTAAATTTATACCGGCCACCAAGGGACTTGAGAAATAATCGAATGTTTGAAGATTCTCTTCATAGATCAAACTATGCCTTAAATGATCCAATTACAAGGTGCAAAAAATTATATAATAGTCTTTCTTCTGAGATAGATTTCCAAGTAATGAATAAACTAAGCTAAATTTAAGCTAAATTTATTAAAGTTTTATAACTAAATATACTATTATAGC
This sequence comes from Cordilura impudica, assembly GCA_963682025.1. Lineage (NCBI taxonomy): Eukaryota > Metazoa > Arthropoda > Insecta > Diptera > Scathophagidae > Cordilura > Cordilura impudica. Next base: position 75,478,654 of record OY821518.1, read on the forward strand.
TGAGTAGCCTGTAAGAATAAATATTCAGTAGATGAATAAATAAATAAGTAATTGCACTTTTCTATTATTGCAGTTTTTAAATGAATTTTATCTTCAATATTCCCTCTCCAATTATCGATTTGTTAATAATTTTAGAAAATATGGAATCTTGTTATCAAATAAGAATTTATAAATTTTGCGACACGCCATTTTCATTTTCATTAATTTTAATACCGACCCTCATATGACTAACAAAAGCTTATATATCGAATTTAACAAAAACATATTCATATCCGTGACCTGCACAAAGTTTAGATTGAAACACAGACGGTTGGAAGGATGGACATTCGCAATAAGAGTTAAGTCTTGGTCAAATATTTTTGTAGTTACATACAATTAGACAAACCCTTTATACCCTACCGCAGAGTAACGTATACAAATTTTAAAAATTTTATTAAGAATAACACTGTGGAACAATTTCGGGTTAATTGTCTGGAGGTTGAGAAACTCCAAGCCAGGGGGAAAGTACTATGCCTTTACAGCAAAACCTTCAAAGTGTTTCACGTTCCCAGGCGTTTTATATTCTTTTCCTTATCTCGATATTAGTTTTTCAGCTATAACTCTAGAGATATTGATAATTTCTCACTTCGTTAGGCCGAGGCAATGAGCGGCAAGCGGCAGAGCGGTGAGCGGCAGAGCAGCAAGTTTGAGCGGCAAGTGGCTTATTACTGAGCGTCATTTCTGAGCGGTTAGTTGTCATTGTTAATGCCATTGTCAATGTTATTATTTATTATTTATATAAAAGTTTTTATAATAAAAGCAAAATATTTTCACTATTTTATGATTTTTATTTATGTGTGACTACATTTCAACCTTTTTAACTTTTTATCGATTGATTGTCGTTAAGAAAATAACAACAGTTGACCTAGCAATAGCGAATATCGTTTAAAAATTTTACTGATACCAAAATCGATAATTTTGTTGCTTTATTTTTTTAACAATTCGATTATCGTTAAAAAGAAGTTACTGAATCGCGCTACAGATTGACAAAACAAAGAAAAGCCATTTTTCTTGCCATTTTTATTCTTTGCCGCTCAGAAAACAACTAAAAATTAGAACAAGTTCTATTTCTGAGCGGCGCCGCTTAGATGCTCAGAAATGACGCTCACATGCCGCTCATTGTGTGGCCACTTCAGTAGTATTCCATATGTTTTAATTTTTTTCCGCTCATCGCTCTGCCGCTCACCGCTTTGCCGTTCAATGCGTGGCCTCGGCCTTATTCAGCAAAATTTAAGTTAAGGCTAAAATAAATAATTTTTATAGATTTTAGATTTTGTTCGACCTTTGTAAGTTGTGATATTTTTTTGAAGATTTTTGCTGAATTATGTGCTTAATTGTAGACATGGTGAGGATAACCCTCGAAGGGGATCGAAATATACAATTAACATAAAAATATAAAAATATAAAAAGAAATAAAAACTGACCTTAGGCTCGTAAAAATCAAAATAACTAATAAATAATTTTTATTAAAATATCCATGTAAAAATAGAATAAACAAGTAAGATAACACTGTGGAACAAATTCAGGTTAGCAAAAGTTAGGTCGATTCTGAGAGTGAGGGGTGAAAATAGAGCCATAATTAGAAGACCCGTATCGCGGCGTTTGTTTCTCTTAGTTCGAATTTTTTTTCTAATCGACCTTCGAACTTTGCAGTCAAATGCCGATTTTCAGCATATTGTTTATATGGTTTTTTGGCTATAACTCTTCGGCTGATTGATATTTTTTCAATCTGTAAAAGCCAAGTTATTGCTAGAGACCTGTGCAACAATCAAAACTTTTCAAAAAATTGATTTTGAAAATTTTTGTGGTACTTATGAAGCAAAATGTTGGAAAAATTATTTTTTTCATGCTTTTTGAAAATATTTTCCACAAAAATAAGTTTTTTTTTGCTTTCTGTTTGATCTATAATATGCTTCTCAGTTTCATCAATAAATTTCATATCAAAAGAAAATGACCACATAGCGGTATAAGGGTATAAAAATACTGAAGTATGTTTGATTTAATATTAAAAATATCACTCATACGTATACATCTCTTCCACTCTAATAATAAATAATAAACAATATATGTTATTCAAAAAATTTATTAAAATAGGGGAAGCAATAACAATTTTTTGAAAACTTCATTCGATAAAATTAGTCCAACATAATTTGCTGAAGCTTTTGGCTGAAAAATGAAATGATAAATCATCAATGGTTCTGGAGTTATAGCTGAAGAACTAAACAAACAAAAATAAATATATGCAAGAAACACAAAAGTTCATAAGAAAATTCTGGCCTGAGAACACCAAATTATTTGTGGGTTTCACTGGCCTAGAACTTGCACAGTTTCGCCGCCCATAATAGCTGTTACACTGTATAATTGATTATTAAATATTATGAACTTATAATGAGTTATGAAATGTCTATATTAGGTTAAAAAACTCTAACTTTCACAAAAAAAAAAAAACGTTAATTAATAAAAGTTCCATTACATACTTAAACAAGTAAGAAAATTATAGTCGGTCTAGACTATATGATACCCTATACCATGCATTTAGAGACCCTATCTCATGGGTCCAACTAACTGGACATAGAAAATAAGCAAAAACCAAATTTGAGTGGGATTTTTCTTAATTTTTTTGGCTGCAGATATGAAAAAGTTCATATCGGATGCTATATCTATATGGGGATTAGGCCCATAAATGGACCGATCCTGACATTGCTTGGTAAGGTCTCTTGTATTTTGCAAAAATATATACAAACAATATTTGAGAAGAATCAGTGCAATATTTTTGTTTTTTGATAGATTTAAGTGAAGATCGGGAAGCAGCTCTATGGGGCCTACGAGTAAAAGTTGTCCCATAAGGATCATTTTTGGACCATTGATTAGTGGATGTAATAAACACATACAAACCCAATTTGAATAAGATTTATATGATAATTTGGATCTTATGTCAATTAAAGTCGATTTCATAGGGGTCATTTGTATGGGGGCTAGGTCTGAACATGGACCGATTCTCACCAATTTCAATAGCGTTCAGCCTATGGCGGATAAAAGCTTATATACCAAGTTTCATCAAAAGATATTCATATTTGCGACCTGCAGTTTGATTACAAGCTTTACATGGACACACAGGCGGACGGACGGACGGATGGACGGACATCGTTAAATCTAATCAGATAGTGATTCTGATAGTGATTCTGATTCGATCGGTATAATAAAAGATAGGTCTAGGTCAAATATTTTTGGTAGTTACAAACAGCAGCACAAAGTCATTATACCCAAACCACATAGAGGTATAGGGTATAAAAACACGTATACGTATTTAAAAGAAAATTTTCATTACGACATCCTAAGCATTTGTTAAAATATACCTCACAGGATTGAAATTAGACAACTTCTATTCTATGACAAACCCACATTAAATTGATTTCTGATGAAGCCAGACATAATATTTTTACTTCTTTGAACACTATTTTATGCTGAGTCCTAATAAAAATTTAAAATTGATTAAAGGTTTATTTATTTCTAAACTTAAATCTTGCAATTAATTTAATTTTTATTTTTACTACTTCAACAACATAATATCATCAAAAACTAGTTACTTTAACATTTATTATGCATTTATTTATATATACTAACGTAAGTTTCGTAGCGTTTGGCACAGCATGTTGCTGTTTAAATTACCGCTTAAGTTTAGCATGTTTAATGGTAATGCATATTGCACTAAAAATCGACCACCCGCTGTGATGATCACCAACCCATACAGCCAGACATAGCGACCAAAAATAAAAAATAAAAAATTAAACAAAAACCGCAGTAAGAAAGTTATAGTCGATTGAGGCCACCTATACGATACTCTACACAATGAGTTTAGGAAAAGGGTTACATTTTCAAAATGGGACAAACCTAATCTTATCTGGAAGAAGTTTTTTAATAACCGGGGCTGTGACTATAAAGCATGTTCATGTTTGCAGCCAGCAGCTTTAAATATTTATTTTGACTAATATCTTTTTCGAATCGAAGAAATTGCGAAAATGTAGCATAAATTTTTTGTAGCATAGTTTTACATATTTGTGCACATTTTTTATAGAAGTGTAAAGTTTTGCATTTTGTAATTTTGTAACTTTTACTGAATATTTTTCTATATTACTATTATTATTATTATTATTATTATTATTATTATTATTATTATTATTATTATTATTATTATTATTATTATTATTATTATTATTATTATTATTATTATTATTATTATTATTATTATTATTATTATTATTATTATTATTATTATTATTATTATTATTATTATTATTATTATTATTATTATTATTATTATTATTATTATTATTATTATTATTATTATTATTATTATTATTATTATTATTATTATTATTATTATTATTATTATTATTATTATTATTATTATTATTATTATTATTATTATTATTATTATTATTATTATTATTATTATTATTATTATTATTATTATTATTATTATTATTATTATTATTATTATTATTATTATTATTATTATTATTATTATTATTATTATTATTATTATTATTATTATTATTATTATTATTATTATTATTATTTTTATTATATTAAAAATTTTTTTTTTAATATTTTTATTTAAGAATTTAAATTTTAATGAAATAATATATAAACAAATTATACAAATAAAAAATTAATTTAATTTTCAAGAGTAGACAAATGTGAATATCGGATATATTCTCTATAAGTATGCAAAAATTATATCTCATATACGCAAAATTTAAATCGGTCACGCTTATATATGTTGAAGTCTGTTGTTTATCTCAAAAACATTTAGAAATCAAATTTGAAAAAAAAAGTTCGTGTAATTTTACTAATTTTGTACTAGTCATTAATGGCTGTCTTAAACACACTTAAACCCTTTTGACCGACATCAATATGATAATCAAGATCTTGCGGCAACCTAACTCGTTCTCATTGTGATATCCTAACTTGTAAGAATTTTCAACAATTCCATTAGCAATCGTCCTATGGCAGATACAAACTTTTATAACAAATTTCATCAAAATATGTTTATATTTCCAACCTGTAGTTTGATTAAAAGGTTTACATGGACACACAAAGAGATAGACAGACGGACGGACGAATATTATTATATTGTTTCAGAAAGTGAATCTGAGTAGACTGCTATTTATAACAATAAAATGAGGGTTTAGGTAACCTATTTTTGGTCGAAAAAACATTACCACAAGTTCATTATACCCTGACCACAGAGCGAAATAGTGCATAAAAAATAATTGTTATAAAAAACTTTAATTTCTTTAAACTTTTCATTCACCGTTCTTAGTAGATATGACATTTGTGATTCAATGAGCATTTCTACTTTTTGAGCCATTTCACTTTAAAATATTTAATATTTATTTTAAAAACATTTCACTACTTCTCCATATAAAATTCAAAATATTTGAAACATTTACATATCTAGTTCTTTTTACATGCTCTATTTACATGCTTCTAATTAAGTCTCGTTTCTTGTTTATTTGTTTGCAACAGTAACTAAATTTTTAGCAATTTTCCCCACTAACTCGAAAACTAAAGCTTTCAACATTCATATAAATGACTACGTATTACTCAAACATACTGGGATCATTACTTATCACGATTTACCTCAAGGGATATGCTGGCATGTTTTCAAAAATTATTTTCGTTAAGGCACATTTGAAGATTTTTCAGGTGCTTCTAAAATTGATCTATTTCAATTAAATCTAAACCATATTACCACAACAAGCCCGCAAAATATTTTTATATGTTTTTTTTAAAGAAGCCAAAAAATCATGAAAAGTTTTTTAGGGAACATAAAGCATTGATCCAAAAAATTAAAAGACTTGCAATTTGTATACATTTTTTTGATGTTTATAAAATCAAAAGTGCGATCAATATCTCTTTAAAAAAATAACTTTAGAGGATATTTAAATGGTTTCCTTGTCTCTTTATAAATCAAATTATTTAAAAAACAAGTAAGAAAATTAAAGTCGGTCTAGGATACCCTACACCATGCGTTTAGAGACCCTACCCCATAGGCCCAACTAACTGGACATAGAAAATAAGCATAAACCAAATTTGAGTCGGATTTTTATAATTTTTTTTGTCTGCAGATATGAAAAAGATTATATTGGAATGTATATCTATATGGGGACTAGGCCCAAAAATGGACCGATCCTGACCATGTTTGGTAAGGTCTCTTTTATTTTGCAAAAATATATACAAACAAAATTTGAGAAGAATCAGTGCAATATATTTGTTTTTTGATAGATTTAAGTGAAGATCGGGAAACAGCTCTATATGGGGCCTATGACTAAGAGTTGTCCCATAGGGATCATTTTTGGACTACTGATTAATGGATGTAATAAACACATACAAACCCAATTTGACTAAGATTTATATGATAATTTGGATCTTATGGCAATTTAAGTCGATTTCATAGGGGTCATTTGTATGGAGGCTAGGTCTGAACATAGACCGATTCTCACCAATTTCGATATTCATCCTATGGCCGATAAAAGCTTATGTACCAAATTTCATCAAAATATATTAATATTTGCAACCTGCAGTTTGATTACAAGCTTTATATAAACACACAGACGGACGGACGGACGGACGGCCATCGTTAAATCGAATCAGATAGTGATTCCGATGGGTCTAGGTCAAATATTTTTGGTAGTTACAAACAGCACAAAGTCAGCACAAAGTCATTATACCCAAACCACATAGTGGCATAGGGTATAAATATTTTGGATATACATATATTTAAAAATATTCTTGTTGCTTGATTTAAGAATTTAAATTTTAATGAATTTTTTAACTGTAAATATAAAAATAAACAATTTATACAAATAAAAAATCTATTTAATTTTCAATAGTAGACAAATGTAAATATCGGATGTATTCTCTATAAGTATGCAAAAGTTATATCTCATATACGCAAAATTTGATAAGTATATATATAATAAACATGATATTTGATAGCTATAAACCACAACCACAACCGATAACAGCCAGACCACTGAGTCATGTAGGGTGTAGATAACCAAAACACAAAATGTGAAACTAAAGTTGGCTAAAGCCAATGAAAAAAAATATTCATTCAAACCGACCAAGTGGAACTTTTTAATGCAATAACTTAACTAATGTAAACAACAAAAATCCTCCAATAAAAGACAAGACTGTGCCCGGTATAGAAATACAACCATTCAAACTGACATAGCATCATTTTCACATACGAGCGTCCATAACCCCATCTAAGTACTAAGCTTACTAGGTACAAAAAACAATACGATATAGATACTTTAATTTTATTCAAGTGTGTAAGCGAATACGGGAGTTGTGGAATTTTATGGTGCAAAATTCCTATTAGATTAGATTTGTTTTATTTGGGATTTGCTCCTTTTTACGTTTTCAAAGTTATAATGAATTGTTATTTATTTTGTTCAAAATATTTTTTATATATATTTTTTTTTAAATTATAAATTATTACAATTTTATTTCATGAGAATGAGTGCTGTCCAATATATAAAAATGTTTGATCATACACTAATCCCAGTAAAGGCGAAGCTTTAATAAAAACAAGTTATGAAAGTTTCGGTCGATCAAGAACGACTATCCGGTACCCTATACCATGAAAGGGAAACGATATTAGGCATAACTAATTGAATATATAAAATAAGCATAAACTAAATTTGAGTAGGGCTGTTATGAACTTGTTGCAGCAGAAACAAAAAAGTTCAGATTGGATGATATTTATATGAGGGTGGTCTCAGAGCAGAAATATGGCAATATGGCAACCTCATAAAATACACTTGTGCTCACATAATTAAGTCACTAGTATGCTACTCGGCATTATTGTCAAAAATACGTGAACCCTTTTTTTTTAATTCGAATATATTTTTTTTTATTATTCTTATATGTTAGCAATCAATTTACAGTGAAATGAAAAATTACAAAATTTTCGTTCATTCCAAAAAAATTAAAAAACTTAGAAATTAGCCAAAAAGGACTGCTCACATAATTAAGTCATCTGAAAAAAAATGGGTGAAATTGTAGAAATAAGTAATAAATTTTGTCGAGAGTCCCATTTTTTCATTAGCTTACCTCAATATTGAGTAGGATAATCTTTTTGCTTCAATACTGTGGAGCATCGCTTTGGCATGCTAGCTACAAGAGAATCGCACTGGCCTGGAGTGCTTTTGTGCCACTCCTCTTGGATAACTTTCCATAACATGTCCTTATTTGGCGGTTTTCGTGCTGCAATGACTCATTTTATTAAGACCCACAAGTTCTCGATAGGGTTTCAGTCGGGACTCTGCGGCGGCCATTCCAGAAGTTGGATGGACTGTGTTGCCAACCTCGACTTAACCACCTTCGAACAATGCTTCGGGTCATTGTCGTGTTGGAAAATACACGCAAGCGACAAATTGTCAGCATATTCGGTGGCCAAATTTTCCTTTAGTATATTCTTATACATTTCCTCATTCATTATACCGTCAGTCTTGACTATAGGACCCACACCGAATGCGGTAAAGCAACCCCACACCATGACTAGTGAGCCACCGTATTTCACAGTTTTTTTGGTGTATTTTGGATCCAATTCCTTAAGTGGAGGACATCGCACATATGGTCTACCATCATTTCCAAAAACATTAAACTTGGATTCGTCGCTCCAAACAATTAAGTTCCAAAAATTTAGGCCTTTAGCAAGATGGTCAGTCGCAAATCGGAGCCGCTTCTTAGTGTTCTTCAAGGAAACCAACGGTTTCTTCCTGGCCATTCGTCCATGCAAATTATTTTCTTGCAAACGTCGTCCTCTGTTCTGCAACGAAACATTTACGCCATAATCCGTTTCCATTTGAGCTCTGATTTGCGACGAAGTTAAAAAAGGATCAGGTTTGCAATGCGCCTGTCATCATTTAAAGTCGTTTTTCTCGGTTTTTGGCGCGGAATATTTTCAAATGTTTCATATTTTTTGTAATGTGTAATGGCATTTGTAATTTTACCCCGAGAAAGGTTCAAAATCTCCACTACATTTGCAATATTATTGTATCTTTGGAAACAATCCCATATTATTTTCTCTTCAGCCGAATTTGAAATTTTTTTGTTTACCCATAGCATTTCAGCTCATGTTATTTGTTTTTAATTTAGTTGCTTTTAATTTATTTATTATTTAAACCGCAAAAAAAAACTTCAAAACACAAATTTGCTCACGATACGCGTGGTGACTTAATTATGTGAGCAAAGCGCATATGACCTTTTTGCGGTTTTCCATATTTTTCGGGGAATACCCAAATTTTTAATTTTGCTTCAATCAATGTAAACAACTGCTACCATAGCAGGGTTGCACAAAATAGTAAGGTTAGGATCGGAAGAAATAGGTTTAAGATAAAAACTACAAAAGCATTTCATTGCATACCCATGACTTAATTACGTGAGCATAAGTGTATATATTTTAAGTTGTCTAATATTTTTTTTCTTTTTGAGCCATCAGAGGTATACGATCTCTGTGAATTTGTAAACACAGAAAAAATTTGTGACCTTTACAGAACCCAATACATTCATTTGAAAGGTTCCAGTTCAGCTAATATTAAAGCCGAAATAGATTCTACTATGGGGTGGTCTGCTCCTTCGTTTATGATTGCAAGAATGTAAAAGCAGCGAGAATCAGTTAACGTATGCATTTCAAAAAGTATTATATATTTTATATTAACCGAATATTTATAACCTATACAACTATCTGGTCAGGGTACAAAAACTTTGTGCTGATGTTTGTAACTACCAAAAATCTTTGACCTAAACCCATCTTGTATTATACCGATCGACTCAGAATCACTTTCTGTGCCGATTTAGCGATGTTTAACTTGTTCTCAAGCTACAGGTCGCAAATATAATTATATTTTAATGAAATTTAGTATATAAGCTCCACCGGCCGTAGGATGAATGCTGTTAGAATTGGTGAAATTCCGTACAGGTTCAGGCCTAGTCCCCATACAAATGACCCCTATGAGATCGACCTAAATTACCAATAATATCTCGGTCGAATTGGGTTTATGTATGTTTTTTCAACCCATTTATCAGAATTCAAAAAATGAACCGTAAAGGACAGTTGTTACTCATAGCCCCCCTATGAAGCTAATTCCCGATCTACACTTAAATATATCAAAAAAAAAAAAATATTGCACAGATCTTTCTGTTCTAACAATAAGTGACCTTGCTAATACGGTCAGAATCGGTCCATTTTTCGAGCTAGTCCCCATAGAAATATAGCATCCGATAATGAGCTTTTTCATTTCCGAAGGTAAAAAATTAATTGCAATGCCAATCGAATTTGGTTTATACTTATTTTCTGTTGTAACGGGGTTTTATTCAACGGCTGGGGTAAATCAGGCGTGTCCAGGGCCAGCTTAAGGACCCTCAAACCTTATATTTAAAAATATATATATATTTAACACAAATGACAGCAACCGTTGATGATATAGGTGATCGCAGGCAAAATCGCTAGTAGAGTAGATGGCGGCAATAGCTTCGGCAATGTTGCCTGCTCGGTGATCGGTAACGATAGCTTCGGCAATTTTGATGGCTCGGTAGGTGGCGGTGATGATTTCGGCAATACCGGTGATTTGGTAGATGGTGGTGCTAACTTCGGCAATATGGGTCACTCGGCAGATGACGGTGGTGACGGAAATAGCTTAGAAACTGATGATGGCTAAGTTGTCGGCACCAATAACTTCGGCCGAATCGATCGTTCGGCAAGTGACGACAATAAACTCGTCAATGATGGTGGCTAATTTGTCGGCAGCAATACTTTCGGCCGGATCGATCGTTCGACAAGCGGCGGTAATAACTTCGTCGGTGCTGGTGGCTCAGTTGTCGGCAGTAATAGCTTCGGCAAGATCGATCGATCGGCGAGCGACGGCAATAAACTCGTCAATGATGGTGGCTAAGTTGTCGGCAGTTATAGCTTCGGCAAGATCGATTGTTCGAAAAGCGACGGCAATAAACTTGTCAGTGATGGTGGCTCAGTTGTCGGTAGTAATAGCTTCGGCAAGATCAATCGTTCGGCGAGCGATGACAATAAACTCGTCAGTGATGGTGGCTAAGTTGTCGGCAGTAATAGCTTCGGCAGGATTGATAGTTCGGCGAGCGACGACAATAAACTCGTCAATGATGGTAGCTAAGTTGTCGGCAACAGTAGCTTCGACCGGACCGATCGATCGACAAGCGTCGGCCATAACTGCGTCAGAGCTGGTGGCCCAGTTGGGTGCGAGACCAACTGCGGCAACGATAGACGTTCGGCAGGCGACGGTAATAGCATTGTCGGTGATGGTGGCTAGGTTGCTGACAGTCATAGCATTGGCAGGATCGACAGTAACCGGGAGCAGACAGCCGTTAAGCCGATGGAGTAATCGGGAGCAGACAGCCGTTAAGCCACTGGAGTAACCGGGAGCAGACAGCCGTTAAGCCGCTGGAGTAATCGGGAGCAGACAGCCGTTAAGCCGCTGGAGTAATCGGGAGCAGACAGCAGTTAAGCCGCTGGAGTGATCGGGAGCAGACAACCGTTAAGCCGCTGGAGTAATCGGGAGCAGACAGCCGTTAATCCGCTGGAGTAATATTTATGACAACCGGTACCGATCGTCTTTAAAAGTGGATAGTTTACTTTTAAGTAATGTGTCCCCACTTCGTTTCGTATCGGAACTTCACTTTTTTTCTTACTGAACTCAAGACTGCCTTCTTATCCAAGTTAATTTATTAACCAAGTCAGAATTAAAAAATCATTATTGTATAAATATACGTTTTAACTCACTGGTTGGTTGGTTGGTTCTATTAATGTGTGGTTGCGTGTGTATATTTAGTTGTAGCTTGTATTGATGTGATGTTGATTGTGTACTTGTTTCCTGTAGGCTGCTGTTATTGATATTTGTTATGATGATATGTGGTTGTACGTATATACTTATACGTTTGGCTATGGAATTTATATGGTGGGGTCGGTTGTGTTGATCTGATGTTGATATTACGTTTGTTGAGGATAAGGTGCTTTTTATGAACAATGCAAAAGGCGGATGATATTTGTATGTAATTAGTTAGAACTAAGAGATAGTTTCTCTAAACGCATAGTAAAGGTAATTTTCACACACAATAGAACAAAAACAACGTCGCGAAAATGTTTCACGTTCGTGCGATAATTGATATTCATTATCTTCAAAAAGCAGAAACAACCAACGGCGAGTATTTTTCTAATCCATTTTTTTAACCCATATTTTTCTAACCAATTTGTTAACTCTAATATAAAAACTAAGGGCTGTCCTGCTGTTATGAAATTCCTACATAATGAATCATGTGATTATACTATTATATGCAATTTATTTGATGACTTCTTCTCTTCTACTTACGCCGATGATACTCAAATGATATTCATTCCTTCTCTTGCTATGATTGTGGGTTCTAATAAATTGAAAAAACTTAAATTTTCCGGTAACAGTGGTCCAGATAAAATTCCGTCCTGTATCTTAATAAAATGTGCTGATGTTTTAGCTGTACCATTAACACTCATGTTTAATACCTCAATTAAATATGGTTATTTTCACAATATGTTTAAGAATTCATCCATTATGCCACTATTTAAATCTGGTAACAAGGCTAATTATCGTGGAATTGCTAAATTAAGCATTATGCCTAAAAATTTTTAAAAAATTAGAACGCATTATCTATGCCATCAAGTAAATAGGTTAATTTCTCCCTTCTAACATGGTTTCCAAAAAAGATGTTCAATCTCTACAAATCTATTACAATTTACTACAATTGTCAATCGTGGTTTTCTTGAACGCAAATAAACATATGCAATTTATACTGACTTCAGCAAGGCTTTTGATAAAGTCAATCACAAACTTCTTCTTAAAAAATTACTTATGATGGGATTTACAAATATTAGCACAAAGTAGATATATTCTTATTTAACTAATAGAATACAAAAAGTATGTTTTAAAAATGTTACTTCAAAGCCGACAGGGTAATGTCGGGAGTACCTCAAGGCAGCCATTTTGGGCCGCTTCTTTTTTCTTTATTTATAAACGATCTTCCGAATGTTATTCGTTTTTCAAAAATATTGATGAATGCGGATGATGCCAAAATTTTCTTCTGTTATAATCAACACTCTAATCATGTTTTTCTCCAAAATGATTTGAATTCATTTTATTCTTGATGCAATTTAAATTTAATGGAACTGAATTTTAAAAAATGTAAATATATGCATTTCGTCAGAAAGAGGCTGTCTACTATGTGCTGGGTGATTATTATCTCGATAAAGTGGATAACTTTATAGATCTTGGTGTTTTATTGGTTCATAAACTGAGCTTTATTCCTCACATAACAATTACTGTCAACAAAGCCAGAGGTGTACTTGGTTTCATAAAACGTTGGGCTAAAGAGTTTAATGATCCCTATGTCACCAAAACCTTATATACGTCACTTGTGAGACCTATCCTGGACTAGGCTTCCATAATTTGGGGCCCAGTCTACAAAATTCATACTGACAGTCTGGAATCTGTGCAGAAACAATTCTTTATGTTTTGTCTTCGGAGTTTAAATTTCATTTCAAGTAATCTTTCATCCTATACCAGCAGACTTGTCCTTATTAAGCTAACAACTTTAAAAAGGCGGAGAACTATGCTAAATGTTTCATTTCTTCTTAATATAATTAACCCTTTCACGACCAATGGGACATATATGTCCCATTTTTATTTTTTCTTATATTTTCCACATTTTCCAACCGATTTTTTTAAAGCTGACTTGAGTCGACAGAGGATATTTTAGCTTTCAGACCATACCAAATGACACATGTATTCTCAGGACCTAAGACGGTGACCCCGGAGTCTGAAAATTATGTTTTTTTTTAATGATATGTATTTGGATGTCATTAATTCGGACGTTATTGAACCGAAAACATTAAAATTTTAATATAACATGGAGCAGTAGGTATTTATGGTTTTCAGAAACACCAAAATATTTGGAATCGGTTTATTATTCAGCACAATTCAGAACGGATAAAAAAGAAGTTTTATAGTTTTATATTTCTACTAGATGCAACCCGGTGTGCTTCGCTACACCCTGCCCCACCCCCCCCCCCCTTCCGAATCGTTATGAAAGGGCTCACGCAAAGTCCCAAGGCTCTCACTAATACAGTAATTCAGATATATCACATTTAATATTAAGTTTGTGTGGGGGTACCACGCGCATTTGTCTAGTCCGCCCATTTTTTTGTCTGACTACTCACGTTAATAATAGATGACCGGGATAAATTTGCAAAGCTTTCTCTATCATAGTACTTAATATATATGATATTAAAAATTTACTTTGTATGGGAGGTGCCACGCCCACTAAAAAAATTTTAAAAAATTAAAGCCTGTAGCACTCCTATATCCGCAGTAAGACTATGTGAAAATTTCAGGAAGATCAGATGAGTAGTTACGGAGATTACCTCCAACAAACAAATATTACCTTTTTATTATGTTAGTATAGATTATTTGCATAGATTTTTTTATTTCAATGCTTGCTGATGCTGATATACAATGTTTTTTGTTTTTTTATTCGGTACAACAATTATCAGATTTTTCGGTGTTCCTACCCTAGAGCAAGGTACATGTAGCTGCCCATGAGAAGAAGATGGATTATCCATATTAGACCTGGCACCACTTAACTTTTCGCCTTGAACTTAGAATATCATTTAGCAATTTCTCTTTTTAGCGATTTTTGATTTTGCCCATTTTTGATTTTGAAGATTTTTGTTTATTGGGCGATTTTAATTTTTCGCGATTTTTGGGTGTGGCGGTTTTTGATTTTGGCGCTATATTTTCCACGACAAATCACATTGATAACTAATGAACTTGTCAAAAGACTGTCGCTTTCGTAGTGCTTCATATTTTTTACATAGGAGGTGCCACGCCCACTAATCCCATCCCGAACAATTTTTATTGGACTACTCACATTAATATATAATGGCCTCATTCAATATGTCGAGTCTTTCCCTTTTATAGTACACCAGTTATATGATATTAGATATCTACTTTGCATGGGCGGTACCACGCCCACTGCTCCGATAACGCTCATTTTTTGTTTAACTAATCAAATGAATTACTTATGGGCTCACACAAATTCTCTCACTATTACAGTACTCCAGATATATGGCATTTTATATTTACTTTGTATGGCAGGTGCCACGCCTATTGGTCCGATACTGCCCATTTTGCATCCGACTACTCACATTAATAATAGGTTACATCTGAAAAATTTGAAAAACTCTCTCTATCACATTACTCGAGATATATAATATTGAACTATTACTTGTATGTGAGGTACCACGCCCACTTATCCGATCCCGCCCATTTCCGGCATAGCTACTAATATTAACAATAGATGACCTCACACAAATTTGCAAAGCTCTCCCTATCATAGTACTCAATATATATATATGATATTAAAAATTTACTTTGTGTGGGTGGTGCCACGCCCACCCAAAATATTTAAAAAATTATAGTCAGGAAGATCAGATGGGTAGTTACGGAGATTACCTCCTACAAACAAACAAACACACATTACCTCTTTATTATATTAAGTATAGATTATATATAAAAAAAATTCATAATATTAAATCAACAATTAATTATTGACTTGGAAAAAGATTAATTCTAAATATCTCAAAAAATATAAAATCAATTATGGCAATCTTCGAAGTAATTACAGTTTTTTGTGAAACAAAAAGTTTTTTACAAAAGGAACGATTTTCCTTTTCATTTTTAATACAAACTTAAAAAGTTGTAATCGATTCTCTGTGATCTATATTTAAAAACTTACAACAATACAAAACCAAAGCTGCAGTTATTTATGTAAAAAATAAAAACACAAATCACTGACTTGCATTAAGCGGAGTAAATTAGTTGCTAATTTTGACCGTTGACGACCAATGGGATATATATGGCCCATGGATTTTTTCCTTGAAGGAATTTTTAAAAAAATATTTTTGACGAGACTTTTGTTTAGAAATGTTGGGTCGTTAACTACGAATCAAAAAAAAAACAAGTAAGCAAATTATAGTCGGTCTAGCCCGACTATACGATACCCTATACCATGGTTAAGAGACCCTATCTCTTCGGTTCAACTAATTAGATATATCAAATAAGCATAAACCAAATTTGAGTGGCATTTTTATTAATTTTTTTCGCTGCAGATATGAAAAAGTTCATATCGGATACTATATTTATATGGGAACTAGGTCGAAAAATGGACCGATCCTAACCATATTTGGTAAAGTCACTTATACTTTGAAAAAATATAAACAAACCAAATTTGAGAAAAATCTGTGCAATATTTTTGTTTTTTGATAGATTTAAGTGAAGATCGGGAAGCAGCTCTATATGGGGCCTATGACTAAGAATTTTCCTATAGGCAGTATTTTTGAACTACTGATTAATGGATGTAATAAACACATACAAACCCAATTTGACTGAGATCTATACGATAATTTGGAACTTATGGCAATTAATGTCGATTTCATAGGGGTCATTTGTATGGGGGCTAGGTCTGAACATGGACCGATTCTCACCAATTTCAGTAGCGTTCATCCCATGGCAGATGGGGGCTTACATACCAAATGTCATTAAAATATATTCATATTTGCGACCTGTAGTTTGATTACAAGCTTTACATGGACACACAGACGGACGGACGGACGGACGGACGGACGGACATTGCTATTTCGACTCAAAAAGTGATTCTGAGTCGATCGGTATAATTAAAGATGGGTCTAGGATGAATATTTTTGGCTGTTACAAACAGCAGCACAAAGTCATTATACCCAAACCACATAGTGGTATAGGCTATAAAAAGTTTCCAGAAGTTTAGGTTTGGTCGTGAAAGGGTTAATGGTGATCTTTGTTCTGGTTTCCTGATTAACAATATATCATTCCACATTCCTGAACGACCAACACGTTACTTCTCACCTTTATCTGTACAGTTCTATAGAGCTAATTATGCAAATGCAGACCCGCTCAAGAGAATGTGTATTCAATTTAAACAACTTTGTAGATTTATTGATTTCTCATTAAACACTTATCTAATTAAAAGTAAAATAATATGTTTTCTAAATTCATGAATAACTTGCTATATACTAAAATTAATTTTAAATTTTTTTCTTTGTAAATGGTCTGGAAGGATTAATTGCATACAAATAAATAATTAATGAATAAATAATCAGTATTCAAGTGATGAAATTAAGTAAAAATGCCGCATTAGGCAAAAAAGAAAGTATTGTTTCATCAAAACAATACACACATCTGCTATTAAGATGGGCAAAATCCATGAACTAAGGTCAAAATTGCTTCATCACACACTTTAGTCGCCAGATCTAGTTCACTCTTATTATTTTATATATCCAAACTTGAAAACGGAGAGATTGAGTCTGTAGTTGATAGCTATTTTAAGGATCTCGACAGTTCTCATTATAAGCAGTGTATCGAAGCTATTGTATTTCGCTGGGAAAAGTGCATTGAAATAACAGAAGATTATGTAGAGTAATAAAGAAACATTTTCCCAAAATTGTGCTATATTCTTTATCTGGTCAGGCTATTCTGGATACATTCTCACATATAGCGACTAAATCGAAAAATGTACCGATCATGGCAATGTTTAGTAAAGTCAATTTTTTTAACAAAAACATTTAAAAAACAAATTTGAAATATTTCTATTTATAATACTCCTGCTTTTTTTTTAATTTGGAAGATGGAGTACCAAATGTTCCAAACTTACAAATTTTTCGTTCGACTACCCACACTTTTAGCAACTTACTAGTATTTTTTTAAACTGATATGTTTCCAAATAATTTCCATTATTACAGACTTTGGCCATATGCTTGTATCTGCTTTTGCAGATAGATATAACTGCACAAAATGTTGTGTTTATTTCTCAATTGTATTGACAATCGTATATTTTATATATTCCTTTTTTCCTCAATCATCCTTTACTATCCTTAACATATGTTTTTTGATGCTATTTTTCTCAGATGTTAAAATAAAATAATAAAAATATTTTCCAGTTTATGAACTTTTGGAGAAATCTATTTAATATTTATGAACATATGTATATTGTAGCCAATGAATGCTATCGTCTTATTTATAAAAATGAACTAAAATCTTTTACTTTATAATATTGTAGACCTTTACTTCATGTCCTTTCAAACAGATGCACATTTATATTAAGGCTGAAACTTAGGGGCTGAACGGAAGCAATATTTGTTTACAGCACCATCAGTGGACCATTATTACTGATAAGTTTAATAATTTAATTTATGAAATCTTTTTTCTTTTTTAAATTATTGAAAGGACAATTATGAGAATAAAAATAATATTGTTTAATATGTAACTGATAGTATTGGGATGGACAATGTTTTTTAACCAGTTTATTTCCTTAGTTAATATGTAGAAATACGAAATTTTTGTTCAATACTTATATTCATATATATTTGGCTGATGTTACTAACTCTGTCTTCGGGATGTCTCTATGTTTTCGTTACGAAGAAAATTTGAGGTGAATTATATCATTTTGCCTAATATAAATTGTTATTAGTTTTTCTTTTGACTAAGTTCAACTTTTAGGACATATCAATAGATTACTTAAATTTTTTTCATATTTTAGCCATTTAGGTTATGTTTACTTTATCAACTTTGCGAAAGCGTTACATTATACAGGGCCACATTTAATGCGAATCAAAATACATATCTCCCTTATTCTTCCTTCAAAATATTTATTAAAATTTTTATACACTATATCACTATGTGGTCAGGGTGTAATGAGTTTGTACTGATGTTTGTAACTAGCAAGATATATAAACTAGATAAAGGATTTATTCTACCGATAAACTCTGAATCACTTTCTGAGTCGATTTAGTAATATCAGTCTGTCCCTCCGGCTGTCTGTCCGTGAGGAGTTTGTAGTAAAGCTGGACGTCGCAGATATTATGTATTTTGATCAAATTTGATATATGACCTTCTATCGGATATTGAATGAACACTGATGGAATTCTTTTCACAATATCTTTGATTTAGTCTCTGAGGCAAAATTGTAGCTCATATCATAAAATCAAAAAAACTTCATCTTCAAGATTAAAATCCCAAAAAACTTTAAAAAATTCGATTTTTTTAACCTTTTTTCCCCTGTTCAGTTCCATAGGTAGCAAACCGATAAAGATTCAAGGAAACAATTAACTACAAAAATGTACCTAAGATTTCAATAAGCAACTCACGCGATCACGCACTGACGCACAGTGGTCAAAATTCTCCACCTTGCCGGATGAAAGTAATTTTTTTATTATTTCGAAACTAAATATTTTGTTCGATAATAAGTTGACAAATGCTCACAGTGCATAACGGTATATTTTTTATTTATTTAACTTCTGTTTCAGTTTTGCTTTCTTCTTTTAAACAAAGTAATTGCTGTTTTGTTTTTCTATTAATAGCTCAGTTGATATTTAGTACCGCAATTAAAGTTGTCGTGAAAAAATAAGAACAATGTTTTTAAAATATTTTTTTGCTGAAATTAATTAAATGAATTAAGAAATTTTACTATTTTTATATTTCAAATAGAATGTTTTATTTAGAGAAGAAAATGCAGTTTTGTACATGTGTGTCTTATATATAAACATTTTGTTCAATGCCCAAATTCAATTAGAGTTTTAAATGGGAATTTATAAAACTTTAATTCTCTTATTTGTGTTTTTGTAATCTGTATGATTGTAGCCTGTCAATGTTTTCAAAATTAGCTGCCAGTTTTTGCCTAAATGCTTTTTATTTGGTTTAAAGTTTAAAATGTCCATTACTAAGAGGGAACTATTTGATGCTTGGTATAGTGAAATACAATAAAATAAGAAACTTAGTGCTGTTGTATCATATGTTTTTGCTAAGATCGGGCTTCAGAATAATGAAACGGATAGCTATTACAAGTGAAGTAATCTGCTCGAATGTTTGTATGGTTTCTGGCTAAGAAGCGGGCTCAAGCCAATCGAACAAAGCTAGTTTTCGAGGCTACAATTAATTACTGGCTAGATGGAAATTTTGTAATTCCAATTAAGCCTTCTTCAGCATTTCAGGATGACGGATTACTGGATTGGCCGTCGACATCGAATTCTAAAGAATTCTCGGATAAAAGTGAGAAATCGAAGCGAAATAAAGTTGCATCTTTATTGGAGACTTGGGCCCCAGAAAAACTGACATTTGCTGCTGGAACAAGTCTCTATAAGTCTGGAAAAAGAAATACTGCGGGCATTGTCAAAACCATAGACTCTTCTACGTCAAGAG
This sequence comes from Cordilura impudica, assembly GCA_963682025.1. Classification (NCBI taxonomy): domain Eukaryota; kingdom Metazoa; phylum Arthropoda; class Insecta; order Diptera; family Scathophagidae; genus Cordilura; species Cordilura impudica. Next base: position 75,499,059 of record OY821518.1, read on the forward strand.
CAGCAAAAATTAAAAAAAAAATTGAGCTTTTTTCCAAAAGTACCAATACCACACACAAATGAGTAGGCGTTTGTTTTGTATATCGATGGTAGATACACATGACACACTTATAGTCTTTTGCGTGCAGGTGCTAAAAACCATAATGCTAATATCTGCCCATCATACCATAATATTTTGGCTGTGAAAAGTCAATGCTATCCAAATGATGGTATCAACATTTCTGAAATATCGGCGGAAGTATCTTTGCAAAGCTTAGTAGATCACACTGCAAAAAGACTTTTAAAGCAACAAAACGAAGTTTTGCAACTTATTTATTTTGTCCTATAAATGGTAATGCGATGGCAGCAGTGAGCATTCGACGCCGATTGAACGGATGAATATTTGTTTGCAATTTGTTTGGTACCTCTGCAGCTAAAAGCAGGTAACTAACTAATTTGGCAGAATCCACGCCCATCTTCCAGAAGATTTTGCAGGCCAATCAAAATTATATTTGAAAAAGAAAGCAATTCTCTAGCTACAAAAGAAATTGATGCGATAAAAACTCAAATAGCTGCGATAGTCCCAACGCAAATCTGTGAAGATGGCAAAGAAATTAATATCATCCATAATTTTTATTTGACAATGATAGAAGGAAAAATCTTCTCAATGCTCGCGGTTTCCTCTCCTAAACGTTGTGGTATTTGTAGACCTTCGCCTACTATAATGCATGACTTAAAGGCAGTTAAAAAATTACAACCTAATGAATGCATTTTTGAGTATGCCCTATCGACGTTGCACGCATGGATACGGTTCTTTGAATGCATCCTTCAAATAGCTTACAAACTTGATATTCAAAAATGGCAAGCTCGAGGGGATTTTGATAAAGCTGTGCAGAATGAAACCAAGAAAAAATTACTGATGGCCTAAGAAAAGAGATGGGTTTGTTAGTTGATATTCCCAAACCAGGATGTGGAACAACATATGACGGGAATACAGCTAGAAGATTCTTCCAGCATCCAACTCTTGCTTCATCAATAACTAATGTTGATGAGGATTTAATAAAGAGAATTGGTGTAATTTTAAACACAATGGCATGTAGCTTTGCTATCAACCTGAATGCATTTCGTACGTATGGCATGGATACAGCAAAACTATATATACAATTGCATTCATGGTATTACATGCCATCGGGTGTTCACAAAGTCCTCATTCATGGTGCAGATATTATCCAATATGCAGCACTTCCTATAGGAATGTTGTCGGAACAAGCATTGGAATCTCGAAACAAAGTCTTCCGAAATATACGAGAAAGGCACACCCGAAAAATACCCTGCGAAAAAACAATGCATAATCTTTTTCACTATCTCCTCTTGTCTTCAGATCCTCTTATTTCTTCTTTTTTAACAAAGGCACACCAGAGTCGTTCCTCGATTCAGAAAGAGAATCAGATTAAAGATTATATAGCTCCTATTAATGTAGATTAAAATTTGTGATAAAAATTCGAAATTTTAGATAAATAAATAATGTTTTACATAAATACAGGTATATTATTTGCTTTTATTTATTTAACAAAAAATCTGCCACGCCCATTTGACAGATTCGCCCATTTTTTTGGTGAGTGTTTATATTGATAAAATCTATGAACGTGCAAAGTTTCATGTCAATGCGGCTTTTCAAAAGCGAGTTATGACTTTCTTCCTGCTAGGTTGAGCATTTGGACCACTGTGTGACCGCAGCAGCAAAGGTAAAGCAGTAAGCTCAGCGCATGCATCAAGGGACGCAGCACCCAATATAAAAGCGACACGACGCTCACATCGAGGCATTACACAGCGCGAAGTCAACGAGAGCTCAGTGGTGAAAGTTAAAGAGAAAGTGCTACAGCTTAATTCGTACACAACATTGGCAAAAAAAGTTCTACAAGATTTCAAAAGGAAAAGAATATTTTAACTAGTGAATTCAATAGATAGTTGTTTTTCGACCAAGTAGATTTGACCGGTGAAAATTACACACCTAATACAGTGTGTCGCCGATGTTAAAACAATCCCAAGGTATGGTTGAGTGGAGGCAAAGATAGTATGAAGTATTGTAAGTCGCTAAACTGGATTAATTGCCGCGGTGCGCATGATGCAACCAGTTGTTTTGCGTGCGTAAATTACACATGTCGCCTAAATCGACATGCTGAGAAGAACAAAATTTATAAAGCAACTGTAACAGCCACACTACCGGTGCTTGCTTCTGAAAATTTTGAATCACCAAGGCCGCCAACTTCAGATCGTAGGACAGAATTTACAGGAATGAATAGTGCAAGTGGTGTTACTTATGAAGATCCATTTGATACCGATTGTGAGCCCCAACAGGGAGGAGAAATGGAAATGGATTGCATTGTGGCCATATTGGGACTAACGCAGCGACTTGCCATATTTTTGACAGGTTTTTAAAGCAAAGAAAACTCACACACACTAATGTTAACTCTACGGAGTACCGCAAACGGCAAGCTGACTTTAAGAGCCTCTACAATCTAAATGATGACAATTTGTTCGCTTACTGCAACGATATAAAAGCTTTAGTGGTAAAAATGGGAATGAACTACATCGCTATTGAGCGGAGATTATTTATTGATGGTTCTGTTTCAAGCTTCACAGCAGTGTTGTTGCATGTGTCGAACCGAAAACCTTCCATTCCGCTAGCAATGGGTATTAACATGCAAGAAAGCTATGAAGCATTGAAAGATATAATGACAAAAATCAAATACTATGAATACTATCAATACTTTTGCAAGTGATTATCAATAAGGGCGGCTTCCCAAAATTCTTTTGTTTTCTTTGTCATTGGGATTCACGCTCACCTCTGAATCAATTCCAATCAATTCCGTTGTAAATTGTCCAAACGCATTCGATTATTTGAAAAGCGTTTTTCCAAAGCGTAGCAGTGACAAAATTAAAAAAGGTATTGTAGTAAATTTAAAACGAATTTTTGTTCGCCTCTGTACTATTCACACTATGTTAATGTTTTCTTTTCTGTCTTTATTTTTTGTCTTCATCTAACAGGCGTACTTAATGGCTCTGACATTAGAAAGCTATTCAAGAGCAATTTTGATTCATCGCTTGATGAAAATCATTCAATGGCATGAATTTACCTTCATGGCATGAATTTACCTTTATCAAACAACTCCCTACCTAATCCGATGAGCAAGGAGAACGGTTTCAGCAAACCACAATGCCCATGGAAAAACGGTACAAAGGCAAAAACTCGATGAATTGCTTACAGAGGTAATACCAATTTTATTGATGCATTGTTTCGCATTCCTTTTTTGATTTCGTTTCTAATTCATTTCAGCTATGTTGGTGGAGTCACAAGATGTTAATGAAGTATTTGAAGAAGAAAAAGCTGACGATGGAGGGTAGTCTGGAAGCAACGTGCCTATGGACACAATAAGTTCTGAATCAGAGTCAGATTCGGACGATTCGGACGACGATTTGGATCCACAACTTAAGAGAGTGCGATTTGCAAGTCCAGGGCCATCAACATTATAAACATAATAGGAATACTTTTTATTATTTTTGTAATAGAAAACATAGCTGAATGTTCAGTGTTCAATGTTAAAGTAAAGAAAAAAAAAATGAAATTAAAACAAGTAAGAAAATTATAGTCGGTCTAGACCGACTATACGATACCCTATACCATGCGTTTAGAGACCATATCTCTTAGACCCAACTAACTGGATATAGAAAACAAGCATAAAACAAATTTGAGTGGGATTTTTATTAATTTTTTTGGCTGCAGATATGAAAAAGTTCATATCGGATGCTATATCTATATGGGGACTAGGCCCAAAAATGGACCGATCCTGGCCATGTTCGGTAAAGTCTATTGTATATTGTAAAAATTTATACAAACAAAATTTGAGAAAAATCAGTGCAATATTTTTGTTTTTTGATAGATTTAAGATAGGGCCTGTGACTAAAAGTTGTTCCATAGGGATCATTTTTGAACTACTAATTAATGGATGTAATAAACGCATATAAACCCAATTTGACTAAGATCTACATGACAATTTGGATCTTATGGCAATTTATGTCGATTTCATAGGGGTCATTTGTATGGGGGCTAGGTCTGAACATCGACCGATTCTCACCAATTCCAACAGCGTTCATCCTATAGCCGATGGAAGCTCATTAAAATATATTCCTATTTGCGACCTGCAGTTTGATTACTAGGTTTACACGGACACACAGACGGACGGACGGACATCGTTAAATCGAATCAGATTGTGATTCTGATTCGATCGGCATAATAAAAGATGGGTCTATGTCAAATATTTTTGGTAGTTACAAATAGCAGCACAAAGTCATTATACCCAAACCACATAGTGGTATAGGGTATAAAAACAATAACATAAGAACGACAAGTAAGAAAATTATAGTCGGGCTAGACCGACCATATGATATCCCATACTATGGTTTATAGACCCCATCTTTCGGTCCAACTAACTGGATATTGAAAATAAGCATAAACCAAATTTGAGTAGGATTTTTATTAATTTTTTGGCTGCAGATATGAAAAAGTTCATATCGGGTGCTATATTTATATGGGGACTAGGTCGAAAAATAGACCGATCTTGAACATATTTGGCAAAGTAACTTATATTTTGAAAAATATATACAAACCAAATTTGAGAAAAATCTGTGTGTTTCTTGATAGATTTAAGCGAAGATCGGGAAGCGGCGTTATATGGGGGCTATGACTAAGAGTCGTCCAATAGGGATCATTTTTGGACTACTGATTAATGGATGTAATTAATACGTACACACCCAATTTGACTAAGATTTATATGATAATTTGGATCTTATGGCAATTTATGTCGATTTTATAGGGGTCATTTGTATCGGGGCTAGATCTGAACAATGGCCGATTCTCACCAATTTCAAAAGCGTTCATCCCAAAGCCGATAGAAGCTTATATACCAAATTTCATCGAAATATATTAATATTTGCGACCTGCAGTTTGATTACAAACTTTACATGGACACACAAACGGACGGACGGACGGACGGTCATCGTTAAATCGAATCAGCTAGTGATTCTGATTCGATCGGTATAATAAAAGATGGGTCTAGGTAAAATATTTTTGGTAGTTACAAACAGCAGCACAAAGTCATTATACCCAAACCACATAGTGGTATAGGTATAAAAATTTCAGGAAATTTTTCACTCTTGCGGCTACATAAGCGCTACCTAAACGGTGTTAAGAATCATTCCTAGGAAGTTTATGTGGAGCACAAATTTGTTCGCTGGGATCTTAGGTACATTTGCGTAGTTGACTATTGCCTAGAATTTTGAACGGTTTGCTACCTATGGACCTGAACAGGGGAAAAAAGGTAAAAAAAAATCGATTTTTTAAAGTTTTTGCGATTTTGATCTTGAAGATTAAGTTTTTTTATATGTTTACAATTTTTGTTTCTTATGACAAGAGTTCAACTTTGCCTCAGAGGGTAAATCAAAATTCCGAACGGCTTGCAAGATATGAGCCTGAGAAAATTATCACTTTTATTCCAAAAATTACATAGAGGCCCAAAATCTTTGGGGCCCATAAAAAAGTGCATGACACGGGTCTTTTTTTTTTGGTTTTTTATCACGAAGTGGTGTCCGTATATGGTTATATTTCCATGACTTAAAAAATTACACACAGTGTTATCAACCATTTGCCTCTACAACTCTTGGTTTGCAAGATATAAGCGACTATACGTTAACAGCAAAAATTTTACGCTCTTCAAACTGACAATCCTAAAAAACAAACCACAATTCGGATGGGGTTTTATAAAAAGAAGAAGAATTTCGACCGTTTTGTTATACGAGGCACCATGGTTTGAAAGGCAAGTTTAGTTCAGGGGAGCCTTAAATTTAAGATGCTGTATTTTGTTGGGATAAACATATATGTCCCCCCTTAAATAAAGTACTTTTGAAAAATTTTAGCAACAATTTTCATTTTTATTATTTTTTTAAGAAAGAGAAAAAAGTCTTTCACTATTGACAATGTTATTACAGAAATACTTATAACTTATACTTTATAACGTCAAAATTTGCTTGATTTCAGTACATATTGAACAAAAATAAAACTTGTTTGGAAATATTTTAGAGCTCCTTTTATTTGATATTGTTTTTATATAAGAGAAGACTAAGTATTTTTAACATTTGTTTGATATATTAGTTTTTAATATTTGCAGGCATTTATGTTATAATATTCTTTTTTTATTGGAACTAGCGAACATTGTTGAATAAAAAAAACAAGTAAGAAAATTTTAGTCAGTCTAGGCCGACTATGCGATACCCTATACAATGCGTTTAAAGAATTGGTATTAGGTCCAACTAATTGCGTATAAAAAATAAGCATAACCCAAATCTGAGTAGAATTTTTATTATTTTTTTTTGCCTGCAGATTTGAAAAGTTCGTACCGTATGCTATATTTGTACTGGGACTAGGATGAAGAATGCTCCGATCCTGACCATATTTGGTAAAGTCACTTCATTCTTCGAAAACATATAGAAACAAAATTTGAATAAAATCTGTAATTGATACGTTTAAGTGAAAATCGGGAGGCAGCTTTATATTGGGGCTATGGCTAGGAATTGTCATAAAGGTTTTAATTTTAAACTACTCATTATTGGGTCTGTATAATAATTTGGATCTTATTGCAATTTAAGTTGATTTCACAGGGGCCATTTGTATGGGGACTATATCCGAGCTTGAACCGATTTTCACCAATTTCAATAACGTTAATCCCATGGGTGATTCAGAAAGTGATTCTGAATTGATCGGTATAATAAAATAATTTTTTCTTTTACTGGTAATGAAGGGATCTGAACTAGGAAGAAACCTATACTTCTGAATTTACGAGAACAGTGTTCTCTGTAATTTTTAAAATTTTTATTCTAAGCTTATTAAGCTTCCTAAGATAGTTGACCTATTGGCCTTATTTTGGCAAGTGCATAAACAATTTATTTCGTGTGGGAGGAAAATAACACCATGGTTAGAGTTTAACAAAATGTTTGGCTGTTTTTCTTAGTTTTTTCATTTGCAATTGGATATTTACAATAAAAACTTGAATATTTAATTCGTTCCAAATATTGGCGAATGCTTTTTTTAATACAGAAGTTGAACTCACATACTTTACCACTACGAAAACTATTTATTTTGCATAATCTCGTTCCGTAATGTTTTGAAACCAAAATCCCTAATACAAAAATATCGTATTCTTAGGCTAATTTTCAAAAAAATATTAAAAATTATTCTGAAACATTTATTTAAATAAAAATTTATGAACAATATAGTGCAATACCTGAAGTTGAAGAATTCATTGGAAAAAAATTATAGTTTTATAAAAAACTAAAAAAAATACATTGAAATACTTAGTTTTTCACTTTTTATCTCTGCTAGCAAAAACTAAAAAAATATATGGTATTACTACAAAATACTCACTTCAATGATATATTATAATATAAATATTATAATCAATAAAAGATGATGGTAAGATTAACTTCTTGGTGCTACTCGATCACTCCAAGGCTTTTGACACAGTTAACCATCAAATATTATGTACTAAGCTAAGGTCACATTTTAAATTTTCATCAACATCATCACAACTTATATCATCTTACCTCACTGACCGCATTCAGTCGGTATGTTTAAACGGCATTGAGTCCAATCCCCTTACACTAACAAGAGGCGTACCTCAGGGATCTGTTCTGGGGCCACTACTTTTTTCTATTTATGCTAATGATTTGCCACAACATTTATCTCACTGCAAGATTCACATGTATGCAGACGATGTACAATTGTATTTAAGTAGTCCAGTTCAATCTATCAGAGAAAACGTTAATAAACTCAATCATGATTTAAACAACATATCTTGTTGGGCATCAGCAAACGGCCTGTGTTTAAATCCAAGAAAATCCAAATGTATCGTAATTCACAAAAAAACGTTAAACCCAATCATTCAAGATGACATCATTATAAACAACGAGAAAATTGATATTGTACGAACGGCAAAAAAATTTGGGAATAGTGTTTAACAATAACTTAACTTGGTCAAATCATATCAATACTCTGGTTGTGCAAATATATGTCAAATTAAGAACGTTGTGGTCTGTGCAGTACTTTACGCCGTTAAAAGTAAGAATGCTACTCGCGAAAGCTTATTTGATTCCTAATCTTACTTACGGTTGTGAATTGTTTTCTTATTGTGACTCCATAAGTAAGAAAAAACTTCAAGTTTTATATAATAATATTATACGATATGTTTACGGACTTAAAAAGCGAGATCAAGTATCGTCCTATTCGAAGACTCTCTATGGAGTTTCGTTTGAAAACTTGTTAAAGATTAGAACTTTAATATTTTTTCGAAAAATTATATACTCTCAAAAACCGAAGTACCTTTTTCAAAATATACGCTTTGCTAGATCGTCAAGAGGCAAAAATGTCATAATTCCCAAATTCCGATGTCTCGTTTCTGAATGGCAGTTCTTTGTAAATGCTACTCGTCTTTGGAATGCTCTTCAACATAGCCAACAAATAAACAGCAACGCAATGAGTTTTAAAAAAAGTCTTTTTAATTATTTTAGTTAAATACTCTGGTAGTTTTTCTTTTATAGTTATTTATATCATAATTATTTTTTTATGTCCTAATTTTAAATAACTTTAATTTATATAATTTTTTATATCATTATTTATTCCTACTCCTGGTAAAATTTCATTTACATATATGTACATATTTCTTTTTTTTTGTAATTTTTAATTATTTTTAATTTAAAACTTTTTTTTTTAAATATTCTATGTTATATTTTATTAATGTCACAATTTTATAAATTCTTAGGTTATTCATATTAATTTTTATATATTAGTTACAATTTTATTCAATTTAATTTGGCTAAACATGTTTGTACACTACTAAAATCCTGTACTGTAATTATAAGACTTAGTCTTGTTGTGCAGGAAATCATTAAAATAAATAAATAAATAAATAAATAAATAAATAAATAAATAAAAGAAATCGGCTTACAAAAAAAAATATTTTTAATTTAATTTACGATCGACTTTGACTCAATAATCCGCTGTTTCTGTATTGCTGTACGTATACGCATGATTAGTTAGCCCATATGCCTGGTAGTAATTTTGATAGGATATATAAAATCGAAAACTAAGCGTCGCACATTGGGTTGCATAGCGTAAAAACTAAGGATTAATTCAAAATATAATTAGCAAGGTGTCATTTTTTCCGTTTTTTCAAAATCGTCCGATAAATTTAAAATAACATTTATTTCAAAGAGAAATCTTTAGTCTTCAAGCTGAAAAACATTTTTTTTTTTTGTTTTTTCATATGTGTAAGAAGATATGGGACTATATACGTAGCTTTCTCAGAAAAATTTATTTCATTTATGTTTCGTTTTCATACAAAGTAATTAATTAACGTGGATTATGTTGATGTTTTCCATGTGATTGATAAGCCTTTAAAAAATATATATAAATATGAAATATATCGATAAGGTTTTTGGTATGTATAGCTTAAAAACCGTAGAAATTCGGAAACCCTCATATTGGAAATCGTTTGCCACACCCTAAAACAACCCCGATTCTACAGTGAGTACCCGTTTTGGAAAGACCTTAAAATTACCTAACAAAATTCACTAGCAAAAAGAACCAATATCATGGAAAATACGAAGGAAAGAAGAAATTCCCCATACAAAAAAAATTCTCTTTTTTGGCGTTTTCAGAGCAAGATGACACCCCATAAAAACACTTTGTTTTAGATTTCACTTATACTGTTAATTTTGCCATAATATTAACTTTCAAAAACCATATAGCCCACAAAAATTGCTAAGCAAATTTGACTGTACTGAAGTAAGATATGTTACAACAATTTTAAATGAAGTTCATACAATCTTGCAATGTAATAACAAAGATATATTGACTATAATTTTAGGGTAAAAGTTTGTCATATGAAAAATTATTTTGCAAAAGTATAAATAATTGGAAAATCTTTTTCAAATGTCTTTTTCAAAACAAATGGGGAACATTCCGCTGGAAAGATAATTTAAAGAAGTCCGATGTTTTAGAACGTCTTTCTATTTTCAAAACTGGAAATGGAGAAACGTCAAGATATGATCGACATGCTATCATTTCGTTTTTAAGATATATTGAGGGTTCGAATAATCGAAGGTTAGATGCGAAAAATTAAATTAAAACAGATATATTCTGATGATGTTTTTCAAGAAGTCTAGGGAAACTGAAAAAATGGAACAGAATTAAGGTATATTGCCTTAAAAAACCAAAAAATTAGCAGATTAGAGCAAAAAATAAAAGCTTTAAAGGCGAATAAGCCCAAAACCCCCCGAGATGGGTCTATTGACTAAAAAGATGTTCATCTACACATTGCTAGAAATTCCGATAGCTTACAATAAAATTGTTAACATATTTGATATGATCAAAATAAACATTTCGAAGAGTTCCATTTACAGGTATAAAAAAAATTTTTTATATTTTGTGGAGCTATCTACGGCATATCAAATCCAGTTCTTACTTGATCATGGAACAGATTTTACGCTGCATCATGATGAAACCACGATGGGCATCCATAAAATACAAGCTTTTATTTTAACAGCTTTATGTTACGGCGAATTGAATGAAATTGTAGTGGCAATCGAAAAAGTGCCAACAAAAAGCGTTGAATATCATTTAAAAGTATTACAGGATAGTTTAAATGGAATGGATCATCTGGTTGAAACATCTGAGCCACTTCAATCCAAGTTCTTCTTAAAGTTAAATGCTTGCATGGCAGACAATGCGGCAACATCAAAAACTTTTAATACATACTTGAAAAATTATCGGCAGGAAATTTTCAATTCTGGTGCAGAAAATGTCGAAACTTTAAGTCTAAAACAATGTTTTGTTCATGCAGCCAATAATATTTCAAAAGAATTGGTAGCTAAGCTTGATGTAGTATTCAATGGTTGCAGTACTAAGATTAAGAATCTAGCTGGCTTCATTAACTTAAAAACGCCGCTTATCATCCAATAGCTGTTGATTTCTTAAATTTTTAATCGAATAAAGGCATTCTACATCCCAAAACTCTGAACGACCTGCAGGGTCATAGGTTCATGTTTTTGATTGATATTTCTCATCAGAACATTCAGCTAAACGATTTGTTAATTGAATTCGCTATCCAATATAAAAGTGTATATAAAGACGTCGAGGTAATATTGAAAGTTCTTGACAGTGAATTCATTCATCAATTGAAGTTATGCGTTGCTTTGAACTCTGTTTGCATAGAACCGATAAAACTCGTTAGTAGTAGTGGAGTAACTGAAAAAGAAAAACATGTGGAGTTCAATTCTATTTTAAGAAAAATAATTGAAGCTTTGGAAGAAGAAGGTGTTACATGCAACATGCTCTATGAAAACATTCCCTATAATTTTAAATTCGCATTTTGTGAGCAGAAGATGTCGTTTATAGAGGTTGCCAGAACTAACGAATTCTATAGCGATATCCTGTTGACTGTAAGAAATTCAGTCAAAAATCGATATCTTAACATATCATTGGAAGAAGTCAAATCTTCCAAAAGCAATATAAATTTGGAAAGAGTTTTTGCGATGATTAAAAGAAATGGAGAGATGGCTTCAAATAAAGATATATATAAAAGATGTCAGCAGGTAAAAGCTAGATGCAATCGCTCTATTTCATATCTAATTAATAAATCCATTTTGCAAAAGGCTCGTATAAAAGAAGTAAATGATCAATTGAAATTTCTGAAGAACTGTTTTTATGACAACTCCAAATGGAATGCTGAAGAAAGGCTGAAATGCTTAGAAAACTTAAGAATTGAGTTTGCTAGAAAAAAACGGAAGAACGACTCAAAATTGCTATCTAGTAAGCTACTGAGTCAAGAATCTGTGTTAGATTATTTGGATGTAGAGCAGAAATTGTGTGAGTTAGATATTAAAGGTGACCTCATCAAAATAATGAAGACACAAATAGAAATTTAAAAAAAAATCCGGTCTTGCTTTTATATATCCAATGAAAGCAGATAGCTGAAGAAAGTGAGCTTAGGTTAACACTACAAAACCTACATGGAAATCTTTGTATATAATGTGAAAATATTTAATCACCTGAGCATTTTTTTCTGAAACAATTAATATTTTTATGGTGTTAATGATTATTATGTAGGGGGTTTGTATGCAAAACTCATTTCGGGTTGTATGGGGGGTGGGTTGTGGGCATGGTCGATTTCGATGAAAACTTCAGGATGTCTTCATTTCGTTAATTTTAAGCTCTGTGCGAAATTTCAAGACATTCTGAAAAAGGAAAAATTTTTATATGAAAAATTAATTTCGGATTATATGGGGGTGGATGGTGGGTGTGGCCGATTTTGATGAAACTTCATATGTTCCTTAATTTCATTGAGATAAGGCTCGGTGCCAAGTTTCAGCTAGAGTGATGTTATAGTTTTTAGACTCAAATGTACCTATTATGCGATCCCACTGTGCCATGGGAGGAAATTGGAAACGCCCATTTCTGGAGTTTTATCGCTTTAAAAAAAAAGCTCCAAAACAAAAGTTTATACTAAATATGTGATCTAACGAAATCATAAAAAAATTAAATTTTTTCCAAAACAGGTTTTTTGACACCTTGCTAAATATAATCATCAAAATGCAAAAAGGTACGAATCAGAACATAAATCCGTTAAAATTTTAATCATCCTCACATTAAAAAAAAAACTGTGTGCCGTATAAGTTATATAAACTAAAAAAAAATTTTAATAAAATTTAATATTAATCATACGCATTTTTATCGATATATCGAGGGCTTATATTCAAAAAGTGCTATCTGCATCAATAATTATTTTAAAGAGAGCGTGTAAAACTAATTTATTAATAAAACCTGAAAGCAATTGTAGATTGATTTGCTACAATATCTATTAAGAAATAGTCGTACTAATCATGTATGATATCAAAATTAATATTATATTTGACAGTTATATCAGAGAACAGTTTGAAATCAAAAATTAATATTGCTGTCAAATGTAGATAGCACTTTTTGAATATAAGCCCTCGATGTATTTTCTCACATATCTTGCCTTTTTATGTGTTCAACTTGTGAAACGAATTTAAAGTTAGATCCTTAATGCACATACACATCTATAAATATTTATATGTAGAGTTTATTTTTCCAAAACCAACCATTAAGTCTTCACTTGACTTCATCTTTTGTTAAACAATATTTGTATCATATAGTAAATATACGATTTTTTCAATTGTAAAATTTTATAGTTTTCCTGTGTTATTGTTGTTTATTTTTCATGCCTGATTTCATTTTGTGTATCAATGTGTCGTTTTAAAAAATAAAATATTATATTTCCGTTAAACGGGAGGCATCTGGTACTTGCCAGTGAAATTGTTGTTTTTTACAAGTGTAGTTTGTTATTTTTGTTACATGCGAAAATTTTTCCAACAAGCAATTTGTTAAATTTTAAATAAATATTCAATAAAAAAAATATTTTTTATAAATTAAGATTAACTTTGAAGATATATGCATAGTGGCGATATCTTCTTTATTATATGCCTCACTACATCATATACCACTATGTGGTGAGGGTATAATGCTGACGTCTGTAACTATTTCATTTGAGCTAGACCCATCATTTATTTTACCGATCGACTCAGAATTGCTTTCTGAGTCCGTCGGTCCGTCCGTCGGTTCGTCCGTCCATCTGTCTCTCTGTCCGTCTGTGAGTCTGTGTAAAATTGTAATCAAAATACAGGTCGCAAATACGAATATATATTTATTCATTTATATTAATTACAATGCAAAGTAAATTTGTATTCTAATTTGGGTCCAGGGATAAGCCGGGTGACAAAGACCATTTGGCTCAAATACGAAAATATTTTGATGAAAATTAGTATATAAGCTTCTGACAATTTTTAGTCATAGCTCCCATATGATGCTTATTCCCGATCTGCACTTACATCTATCAAAAAACAAAAATCTTTCACAGATTTTTATACTTTTTTGCCAAAAATAAGTTACCTTACCAAATGTGGTCAAGATCGATCCATTTTTCGACATAGTCCCCATGTAAATATAGTATCCAATATAAACTTCAACATATCCGAAGGCAAAAAATTGATAACAATACCACTCAAATTGAGTTCGTGCTTATTTTCTACATTTAATTAGTTGGACCTAAGAGATATGGTCTCTAAACGCATGGTATAGAGCAATGGTGCCCAAGACCTCTGCACTCAAAGCACTTTTATTTTTGTAAAAGCACTTAGGGAGAGGCAGTGTATTCTAAGACACAACACACATGCAGCAGTCAGCAACTTTGTCTTTTTCGTTTTTTGTTTTTTTTTTTTTTTTTTTTTTTTGGTTACGCCACAGCGCAAAGCAACAACACTTTGATATGCTCTGTTGGTATGCATTAGCGACCGAGATATTCAATGTAGATTTTATTGTTGTATAACGTGTCATTCCGTTTAAAAAGTAGTTTTCAGCTGTGAATTAAAAAGCACTTGGAAAAATCACTGTAAGACATAAGTTTAAAATGAAAATTATTACTTTAAAAATTAACAATATGTATTCAGACGAGAAATAGGAAAGTGATTTTTCACTTACAGCTTTAAGGCTGAAGCAGAATGTTTGATATGCTTTCGACTAACAAAAAATATCATATTGAAAAGAATTTTAAAACATTTTATTTCAGATAAATTTTTTTCTTTTTCTTTCAGTGTGCATGTATGGATTAAAGATATGAAAAACAAGTAAGAAAATTATAGTCGGTCTAGACCGACTATACGATACCATATACCATGCATTTAGAGACCCTATCTCTCAGGCCCAACTAACTGCATATAGGAAATAAGCATAAACCAAATTTGAGTGGGAGCTTTATTAATTTTTTCGGCTGCAGATATGAAAAAGTTCATATCGGATGCTATATCTATATGGGGACTGGGCCCAAAAATGGACCGATCCTGACCATGTTTGGTAAAGTTTCTTGTATTTTGCAAAAATATATACAAACAAAATTTGAGAAGAATCAGTGCAATATTTTTGTTTTTTGATAGATTTAAGTGAAGATCGGGAAGCAGCTCTATATGGGGCCTATGAATAAGAGTTGTCCAATGAGGATCATTTTTGGACTACTTATTAATGGATGTAATATATACACACAAACTTAATTTGAGTAAGACTTGTATGATAATTTGGATCTTATGGCAATATATGTTGATTTCATAGGGGTCATTTGTGTGGGGGCTAGGTTTGAACATGGACCGATTCTCACCAATTTCAACAGCATTTATCCCATGGCAGATAAAAGATCAAATACCAAATTTCATCAAAATATATTCATATTTGAGACGGACGGACGGACGGACATCGTTAAATCGAATCAGATAGTGATTCTGATTCGATCGGTATAATTAAAGATGGGTGTAGGTCAAATATTTTTGGTTGTTACAAACAGCAGCACAAAGTCATTATACCCAAACCACATAGTGGTATAGGGTAAAAAGCATAAAGTCATTATACCCACACCACATAGTGGTATAGGGTATAAAAATTGTTTGCTTTATCTGTATTATTGGTGTTTACACTTCCATAAGAAACCTCGGAACATGCGTGGTATAGGGTATAGCATAGTCGGTCTAGACCGAATACAATTTTCTTACTTGTTTTAAAATTTAAATTCTAGGAAATCTCAGGTTATGCTTTTCTAATTACTGACTGTCTGCATGTAAGAAGCACCATATATGTTAAAAATATATCTCATTTATTGTCCAACTCTATTTAAAAAACTTATAATCAAAATAACGTTAACGTGAATTATGTTAGAAGAGAAGATCTTGGGAATATATGGAAATGTGTTATATATACCCTAAAAACTATATCAGATAATACCCTGCCAATCACAACAATCACTTACAGGAATTTCGATTACTGAATTAAAGGTGAAGTCAGCAATAATGGTCCTCTAATACACAGAAAATCATGTGGTCCTGATGAGATTCTTTTTTTTTTTTTTATTATTAATCAACACTCAGGGGATGCCCCCTACAGATGCAGTGCATTGTGTTGATCTCAGGAAAGACATAGATATAGGAAGGAGGAAAGAGGGAGTAATGTGTTCATTTTTTTTTTGCAGCGACAGACCAAAGCCTCTGGTGGGAATCGTACCCACGACCCCCGCATGGTAGGCGAGCACGCTACCTACTCACCTACCGGGGCGCTTGAAATTCAAGAATTAGTAGAAATACAAGATAGTATCCAACTGCTAACAGAGTTGTTTAACGTAATTAATGACATGGGAAACTACCCACAAAGCAGTCATTAGACTTATCAGCCCAATGAGTCAGGCCCACAAAATATTCCTCAGAATAATTCACTCCAATATATTTAAGTAATGTGAAAAGATAATGGGTGTGTCTCAGTTTGGTTAAAGAAGGCACCATTAGCCATTAAGGGAAGCTTCCTTATATTTCATTGATTGTGAAAAAGATTATGGCATGATGTACCATGATAAACTGATGGAAATTCTTATGAACGCTGGAAAAATCAAGAAAATCCGAGCCTGTACGAGCCTGTAGTGGCATTAAACACTTCAAGTTAATGTCAACGAAGGCCTGATAGGAAGTATAGTATGATAGTGCCAACGAAGCTGACTATATACAGTGAAATATATGGCCTGAAGATTAATATACGGAAAACGAAATACATGATTGTGGATGGAAAAAAAATGGCCACAACATAAGTACATCAAATAAACAAATCTCCTTTGCCGACACAGTACAGAATTTTTAAAATCTTCGGGTTGCAATCAGCGACAAGTGGGATGTTTAAAGAAAAATAATAGGGCGCATTGAACTAGCTAGAGAAGCATTTTAAAATATAAATAAATTTTTACCAGCCATGGCATTAATATTGAAATTAATATACTATTTGGCAAAACCAGTAGAGGTATGAACCATAAAAATAGTGGATCCTCGTTTAAAGAAGCTGTAAGCCTTTGATATGCAGATTTAGCAGCGGTTGCTCAAAATGGATCATGGATCCACTTTATATCGCACATTGATGTGCTGGGAAAAATGCACCATAATGGAGAGTTCCTAGCCACCATAAAGAGCCGAAAGACAGCATATTGGACCACATTATGGAGAAGCGAAAATGTAAGCTGTTATAAATAATTACGCGAGCAGAAAGGCCTACTAGACAAAATAACATGGCTCAATAATATGCAGGTGTGGGTAAGTATCCGAGATGCAATGAATCTTCTGGACGAGGCGAAAAATAAAGACGATTTTTATCATAACTAGAAGACTGGTTACAGCCATCTAAAAATTGCTAAATTTTAAACATTGCTTGTAATAATTCTTTATTTGCATAATTTCTCGAAATTTCTCTAGTTATGATAATCACACTTTCTAATAGCGTTTTGGAAAGCTCAAAGACTCAGCTTTAAGAATATATAATGGTTTCTTATAAAAAATTTCGTTAGTTATAAGCAAATCCAATTTTGGTTAAAAAGGAATTTTTCCCATGTTAATTAAATGGGAAACTAAAATTAAAATAGCGATCTCTGAGCTGGAATGCCCACCTTTGGTGAGGATTTTTTTTATCTAATATATGAAAATGGAGTTGTGTATGTTTGTTTGTTTGTTTGGCTGTTTGTTTGTGGTTTATAGGAGACTACACTACTGAACCGATCGTCTTTTAACAGTAGGTAACTGCCTATCCGAAAGGAAAAATAGTTCATGAGTAATAAATGGGAGCTATTAATGTGAGTAGTCCCTTAAAAAATGGGTGGGATGGGGGGACCAGTGGGCGTGGCACC
Source organism: Cordilura impudica (assembly GCA_963682025.1). Taxonomy (NCBI): domain Eukaryota; kingdom Metazoa; phylum Arthropoda; class Insecta; order Diptera; family Scathophagidae; genus Cordilura; species Cordilura impudica. Next base: position 75,516,919 of record OY821518.1, read on the forward strand.
TCCCATACAAAGTAAATATTTAATATAATATAACTGGAGTACTATAATAAAGAAAGTCTTGCGACTTTGTTTGGGTTCAAAAGTTCTTAATGTAAGTAGTTGCCCAAAAAATGGGCGGGATCAGACTAATGGGCATGGCACCTCCTATACAAAAAAAATAGTTTTCTACAGAACGTATTCCCTGCTTCTTATTTCATTACGAGGGGTGTAGCGAAGCGCATCGAGTTACTGCTAGTATTAAATAAAAACATTTGAGGGGGTAAGAGCAAAAACAGAATATACAAATTTTTTTTTAAGCACCCTAATATATATATTTATACACACTGTGTTCTTTACGGAAAGAAAAACAACGTTTTTGGCACAACTTCAAGCGTGAGAGATATGAGGCTAACTTGATTTTATATAAAAAACATAATGCTCTGTTCAGGAGAGCTGTTAAAGAAAGTAAGGCCGCTTGTATTCAAAAGTTCACTGCAAAAATTAACCCTAGTTCTTCCCTCCAACGCATATGGAATGATATAAGCTGAATTTCACGTGCAAGAGACTCTAACACAATAAATAACATACAGTCAGTCTCAACAACTCTCACTGAATCTTTATATATTGCGAACGGTTCTGCACTACATTGGTCAGAACAGTCAAATGACAGTAACTTCTCGCTAGAATTCCAACAAAACAAATCTAGTGCTATAAACCAATTACACAACATCCCAAATATAAACAAGTTTGCAAAAAAAATTGAATCACCAATTAACATTTTGGAAATAGAAGATGCTTTGCATTAAGCAAAAGGAAAAACCCCAGGTGACGTATCGTATGTTAAAAAACTTGAGTTTGTCAACAAAAAATCATTTGCTCCTTCTTAATAATAATATATTTGCATACAAAGTTTATCCACAAGCATCCGATCCCTAAACCCAACAAAGATCACCACACAATATTTGGTTTTAGACCAATTTCCTTGCTTTCTTGTATCAGTAAAGTCCTAGAAAAAATTATAGCAAGACGGCTTATGTAGGCTATTAAAACCAACAACTATTTAACACCTAATCAAGTAGCTTTTATGAAGAAACAAGGAACCGACGACGTTCTTCTCTACCTTCAAAATTACATATCAAAATCTCTATCAACCAGAAATCATATAAGTATTCTTTCTACTGATCGCATTGGAATCCACGTAATCTTACAACAACTGGCTGATTGGAAAATAGGCACAAATGTGTATACTTTAATAAAAAATTTGACAGCTTTCTAGAACTCTACCATTAAACAATGGAATTCCACAAGGATCGCCATTGTCAGTCGTTTTATTTATCATAGCTTTTAACGAATTAAGCAAAATCATTACTGCTCAAAAACATATCGAACACGATATTTGTGCTGACGATGCCGTTATCTTTACAAAACTTAATGATAACATCAAAGTTAAGGAGATTTTTTCAAATATTTTGGAGAAAATAGATAAATGGGGCTTAAAATTTGGAGCAAAACTCTTTATCGAGAAGTGTTCCTTACTTCACATATGCAAAAAACATAATTGCTCTTCTTTTGATATTGTATTCAACGACGTTAAAATCAAAAGAGTTAATTACGTACGCATCTTAGGTGTTATTTTCGATAAAGGCTTCACCTTCAAAGAACACTGTCAACAATTGAGAAAAAATTGGAATTCGAGGTTGAATATTGTTAAATATTTAACATCAAAAAACATTATGATACATATTTCCACCATGATAAATATAACTGGATCAATCATGCTCTCAAAAATCGACTTCGCTCTACCTATTATGGATGGTGCGCACTTTCCCATATAAAATTGATCCAGGGTCGGTATCACGCAACGGTCCGTCGCAGCATTGGTGCTTTCCCCACTAGCCCCACTATTAACATTTTGGCAGAATCTGGCACGCCTTCTATAAAAGATCGGGCCATGCAGTTAACCTACAAACTCATACCAAAACTTTTCATAAATCGTAACCGAATCTTATATCAAGAGGTCAAAAAAGTTCAAAAATGTATACGGATTCCTAGACGGGAATCTACCATTGCCAGATCCATAAAATTCTCTAGAAATCTTAACCTCCAAATTCAACCTATACTTATTAAGCAGCAATCCGAACCTCCATGGCTGACAGGTGAAAAATCGTTCATTCTATCGTTAGTAGACTTGCCTAAAACCTCAACCTCGGCAACAATTTACAAACAAATGTTTAACTACATCGCAGATAGATATTTAAGCACCGGTTGGACGTTTCTTTACACCGATGGGTCCAAATCAACTGATTTTACAACATTCGCAACAGTAACTCAAGACGGCAGTCTTATATCCACTGGCTTCATTGATAACTCTGTTCCAATTTTACAGCTGAAGCTTTAGCTATAATTTTTGCAATCAAACTCGCTTCACAAAATGATTCAAAATTTATAATTTGCTCCGACAGTTTATCATCAATACTTGCCATCAAAAACTCTCAATATGATTCACCCATAATTAACGAAATCAGAAAGATATCTATTCAAAATTTGGAGAAAAAAATTAAAATAATGTGGGTACCGTCACACGTCGGTATTACTGGCAACGAATATGCTGACTCAGCTGCTTTACATTACATTACGTTACATTACACAATTATCCGACTTGGGAAGGTCACGATATTTTAAACACCATTTCCAATTTTTTGATGTCTGATAAAACCAGAAATTGGTCCAATTATCTACACAGGTACAAAAATATAAATCCAATGGGGAAAAAACCATCATACCCAAGAAACTGCACAAGGAGAGAAACCACTACATTTGTTCGGCTTAGAATTGGTCACTGTAAGTTTTCACATGAACATCTGTACAATGGAGCTACTGCACCTATTTGCTCTAACTGCAACAAACAACTTAATTTCACCCACATCCTTGACGAGTGCATAACCTACAACACATCCAGAACACACCTATTCGGAACAAATATACAAACAGATCTTCTCAAAAACACATGTGATAAAAATATCAAATTAATGTACAAATTCATATCAGAAAATTATCTACAAAATCTTATTTAAAACGTATATATAACCTAGTCGGAGACGAAAGCCTTAGTTGCTAGTACTCCTTAAAACCTTATATTAATAATTATAATTTATTTATAATATTAATATTCAAAAAATAAATAGATATTTATACATTTATTGCTACTTATTTTAAGTCCTAATAAAAAAATATCTACAACAGCCCCAAATTTCCTTTTTTATAACACAATTAACTGGAAGTTGAGTAACCTATTGGAAATATTTTTTTTTATGTTTTGTGTTTATAAATAATTCAATTCACATCGTCCCTACACATGCAATTATGTAATTATATAATAAATTTGTGGCCTTTTCTGTATTTGTATTTAAGATTTGAATATAAAATATCAAAACTAGTAAATTACTAAACATTGTGAACAGTGCTAGTGCTGTTAGTCACATAATAAAAATGTTAAAAATGTATTAATTAACAATATTTTAATTAATAATAGGCTTAAGCAAATGTTTCTAATCTAATAAACTTTGTCAAAAATTTTATTTTATATTGTCAAAAATTAACTTATATTTGTTTGTTTAACGACTTTTAAAAATAACTGAATTGGAATAAGTGATTCCCAACGAAACAATTAATATCTCTTATCTATGGTAAGAGACGCGATAAATAGACATATCATTGTCGTTTGACAAATGTAGGAAAGCTTTGAGGATGTTCTTAAAATTGGCTGCCTTTGATACGCCTTTGATAGATCAACTCACAAAGTGTAAAGGTGCTACTACATGATGTGTTTTTCCCACAACAAAAGTTGTACACATCGTGTGATACATATGAAACATTGTTTATGTACAATACATGAGGAAAGTCACATGTACATTTTTCAATTAGAACAGGTTCTATTTCTGCATGACAAACATGTGAAAATACAACACTGCTTGTGGCGAAAGAAAAACAGAGTAAATTTTAAAGATTAATATTGAAAGAAAAATAAATTGTTTAGTATTAATTAACAATTAAAAAATATATAACCTTTTTTTTAACAATAAATTTTTGTAAATTCACAAATTAAATCAGCTGTTGTTTACATTTATGTGTGATAGCAAAAATTATGAATCGTATGTAAACGACAATTTTGGCAGACATGCGGAATTTCATATGGATAAAAAAAGTGACAGTACATATGTAAAAAACACATCGTGTAGTAGCACCTTAAGTAAGGAAAAGTGGCAATACCAACGAATAATGAAACCAATCCAATGTTGGAATTGAAATTAAAATATTTCAACACATGTCTATAAGCGTACAAAGAGAATACCTAAAGAAACTATGGAACCGATTCTCCCGAGTTCAAATCATATTTCATAATCCAGCCAACCATTTATAGAGAGCATATTTCAGTTTTACGATTTATTTTATATCTAGTTCGTAATGTGGTTATTATCTACAATTAATAAATATACACATGTCATTCCAAATCTGAGCGGAAGGAATGCGTTGCTTCTTCAATACAAAAGAAACAGTTGCTGACAGTCACCAATCGTTGTCGAAATTTACACTTAACATAGCCCATCTGGCTGTATTTCCACAAAAGCGAAAAACCAACTATATGGCTACCAACAAATAAAACACAACTGTACAGTTTTTAAGGAACTTTCTATTAAAAACTTTCCTTTTAAAAATACCAGTGAATTTACAATACATGAAAAATTGAACATAAGCTTTGAAAAAAGCCATTCATATGTTAAAAGAGTTAAGCAGCGCCAATTATAATTCAGAATCAGAAAATTAGATAAGATTAGACAAAACAATTTTAAAAAGACTGTCTAATAAAAGAAAGACTTAAAAAACTAAAACAGCTTCTTTACTTGAAACTCCATCCCAATTGCATATCTAGTCTTAAAAAGTGGGATTTCTTCCGTGCTCACGTATGCGATATAAATAAATAAACAAGATATTATACCTGAATATCAGTTTGTATTTCGGTATAAACATGGAACAACGTATAATACCATTGAGCTGTAAATGTAGTTAGAAATGCATTAGGAAAGAAACATTTTTGATCGGATGTACTTTTGGATGTCAAGCAATCTTTCGATAAGTTTTGGTATCCAAGTTTTTTCCTTAAAAAAAACAATAGGTCCCTGAGCCTTTTTACTACTCACATCTTATTTACAAAATCATTATGGTACAACACACGAAACTCAAGATTAAATATAACGAACAAGAAAATCATAATTAAAGCAATCTTTCACGCGGTTATGTCTTACGCAGCTCCTGTTTGGGCAAATAGTACAAAATGTCACATTAAAAAACTCCAAATAGCCCAAAACAAATTATTTAAAATGATTTATAACCTTCCTTGATATTTTTCTACCCACAGACTCCATGCACTCGCAAATATAGAACTAGTGGAAAGTAAATTACATAGACTCTCGGCAAACTTTTATCTTCGTTGCAATAACTCTGAACATGCACATATTAATGGTTTATTTTCAGCGTAGTATGCAGTAAGTTAGTGGATTAAGTTATATCTAAACTATTTAAAATTTTTAAATAGGTTTTTGTAAATTTTTTCCTCCAAAACAATGTGTACATGTAAATGAATTTTAAAAATTCTGATAAATTATTAAATAGAGAAATATTAAATCTTGAAATATTTATACATCTATACTAATATAATAAAGAGGTAATGTGTGTTTGTTTGTTTGTTTGTTTGTTTGTTTGTTTGTTTGTTTGTTTGTAGGAGGTAATCTCCGTAACTACCTATCTGATCTTCCTGAAATTTTCATAGAGTCTTACTGCTGATATGGGAAGTGCTATAGGCTATAATTTTTTAAATATTTTTGATGGGCGTGGCACCTCCCACACAAAGAAACTTTTTAATATCATATACATATATTGAGTGTTATGATAGGGAGCGCTTTGAAAATTTGTGTGAGGTCACCTATTGTTAATATTAGTAGCTACGCCGGAAATGGGCGGGATCGGATAAGTGGGCGTGGTACCTCCCATACAAGTAATAGTTCAATATTATATATCTCGAGTACTGTGATAGAGAGAGCTTTTCAAATTTTTCTGATGTCACCTATTATTAATGTGAATAGTCGGACAAAAAATGGGCAGTATCGGACCAATAGGCGTGGCACCTGCCATACAAATTAAATATAAAATGCCATATATCTGGAGTACTGTAATAGTGAGAGTCTTGGGACTTTGTGTGAGCCCATAAGTTATTCATTTGATTAGTTAAACAAAAAAGGGCGTGATAGGAGCAGTGGGCGTGGCACCGCCCATACAAAGTAAATATATGATATCATATAATTGGTATGCTAAAAAAGGAAGCTTTGACACTTTGCACGAGCCTATCAGATCTTAGTATGTGTAGTCGAACAAAAATTGGCGGGTTCACAACAATGGGCGTGGCACTTCCCATGCAAAGTAACTATTTAATGTCATATATCTGGAGTACTGTAAAAGAGAGAGCTTTGTTGCTTTGCGTGAGCCCATAGGTTCTTTGTCTGATTAGTCGAACAAAAAGATAGGCGTGATCCGAGCAGTGGGCGTAGCACCACCCATGCAAAGTAGATATCTAATATCATATAACTGGTGTACTATAAAAGGGAAAGACTCGACATTTTGGATGACTCCATCAGATATTAATGTGAGTAGTCCAATAAAAATTGGGCGGGATGGGATTAGTGGGCGTGGCACCTCCTATGTAAAAAATATGAAGCACTACGAAAGCGACAGTCCTTTGACAAGTTCGTTAGTTATTAATGTGATTTGTTGGGGAAGATATATCGCCAAAATCAAAAATCACCAAACCCAAAAATCGCGAAAAATAAAAATTGGCCCAAAAAAAAATATTCAAAATAAAAAATGGGCAAAATCAAAAATCGCTCAAAAGAAAAATTGGCAAAAGATATTCTAAGTTCAAGGCCAACAGTTAAGTGTTGCCAGATCTAATATCAATAATCCATCTTCTTCTCATGGGCAGCTACATGTACCTTACTCCGGGGTAGGAACGCCGAAAAATCTGATAATTGTTGTACCGAATGAAAAAACCAAAAAACATTGTATATCAGCATCAGCAAGTATTGAAATAAAAAATCTATACTAATAATCTATACTAACATAATACAGAGGTAATATTTGTTTCTTTGTTTGTTTGTAGGAGGTAATCTCCGTAACTACTCATCTGATCTTCCTGAAATTTTCACATAGTCTTACTGCGGATATGGGAGTGCTACAGGCTTTAATTTTTTAAATATTTTTAGTGGGCGTGGCACCTCCCATACAAAGTAAATTTTTAATATCATATATATTAAGTACTATGATAGAGAAAGCTTTGCAAATTTGTCTCTATTATTAACGTGAATAGTCAGAAAAAAAATGGGCGGGACCTCCCCCGCATGGTACCCCCACACAAACTTTATATTAAATGTGATATATCTGAATTACTGTATTAGTGAGAGCCTTGGGACTTTGCGTGAGCCCTTTCATAACGATTCGGAAGGGGGGGGGGAGGGGGAGGGTGTAGCGAAGCACACCGGGTTACATCTAGTATATTATATAATGAAAAATATAAATAATATTTAAAAAATGAATAAATTGGTGACACAGCTGTAACGGCAAGTAATGACTGTAAATTGTTGGCTTCAAGTCTGGTCTTCTTAATAATATTTCGAATCAGATAAAAAGATGGAACATTTTTATAAATGCTAACAAATCCAAGCATATTATTATTGACCTTAGAAAAAGTGACTGCCCCCAAATCTATCCAAATGATTAAATAATTCCAAAATCATACAAGAAACATATGACAGATAAAATAAATCACTAAAATTTAAAAACAAGGAGCATATGTTGACTATTATATAAAAACTCAGATCTAAGCCTCGAAAATAAAATTTGGCTCTACAAAAGCATTTTGGGGTACTGCAAGCAGCTCCAATATTGAAATACTGCAACACTACCAATCTTTGATTTGTAGTCAATAATGACATTCATAAATAATTACTCGTACCAAAAACAAAACATGAAATTAAAAGTTTTAGATACCTTCCAGATACTTATTTGAAAACACTTAAAGCCATTCGCCCTTAGACTACTAAATAAAAGTGACGAGGTAAACCGGCTTAAAAGCCAGTTTTAGATAGTAACAATTGTAAAAATTTAAATACATAATAGTAAATTTAAAAAAATATATCAAGTTCTATACAACAATTCAATTCAACAATTCTTTCATTTCAAAAGAAAATGGTCTTCGTCGATAATTTAAACATGTTAACGATTGAAAACTATTTTCGTTTTAGGTACAGAGGAAAGAAATCTCCAGATGCAATACTCGGAGAAATTTGTTGGTGGTATAAAAACACCCTTGAAGAAGAGGAAGACGAGGAAAACCAGGAAGAAGGGAAAGACAAAGATGAAATTCCAGAATATCTGTTGGACGAAATTATCGACCTTTCTGATGATGATGACGATGACCAAGATATTATATTATAGAGAGCACTGATGTTGATCCACAGCCGCCTGCTAAACGGCAACTGGCCAAATCATTAATTTAATTTATTTAATTTTTTTACTTAAAACTTTTCATAACTAACATTTCAAAAATATATCTTTTTCCATATTTTTATAATTTCTTTTTCAATGTTTCTTTAAAACCAACACTGAACAAAATTGGTACATAAGAAATGAAAACGCAAGTTTTGAATTATGATTGTTTTCTTTTCAAATGAAATTTATTCAAGAAACTGAGAAGCATATTATAGTTCAAATAGAAAGCAAAAAGACTTAGTTTTGTGGAAAATATTTTCAAAAAGCATGAAAAAAAATAATTTTTGCAACATTTTGCTTCATAAGCACCACAAAAATTTTCTAAATCAATTTCTTAAAAAATTTTAGTTGTTGCACAGGTTTCTAGCAATAATTTGGCTTTTACAGATTGAAAAAATATCAATTAGTCGACGAGTTATTGCCAAAAAACCATATAAACAATATGCTGAAAATCGGCATTTGACTGCAAAGTTCGAAGGTCGATTAAAAAAAATTCAAAATAACATAAACAAACGCCGCGATATGGGTCTTCTAATTTAGCCTCTATTTTCACCCCTCACTCTCAGAATCGACCTAACTTTTGCTAACTTAAATTTGTTCCACAGTGTAATAGTAACCGACAGCCAACAAATTTATAGCAATTCACCTTTCTCTAAACTTATTGTACAGGTTATTGTATAGTCGGTCTAAAACCACCATAATTTTCTTACTTGATCAAACTTATTTTTAAAGGACATAAAAAAGTCTTTTTACCCCCAAAAGTAGGTAAAAACCTCGAATACGATCGTCTGGAGCAATAATTATCCCTCAATTAAAATAGTGTTTAGCAATATAATTTTTCCTACAAAAAGGAATGTTTATCTTATTTTTTTTTATTTTCAGTTAAAATAGTTTTTATATTTTGCCTTCAAAACGAATTGTTACTCTCAGAGTTCTGCTTTTACCTCAAAATTTTATTATACATATACCGCAAGTAGTCAGGCTATAATAACTTTGTGCTGATGTTTGTAACTAACAAAAATATTTGCCCTAGATTTATATATTATTATACCGATCAATTCAGAATCACTTTCTGAGTCGATTTAGTGATACCCATTTGTGGGTCCGTTCGCCCGTCCGTCCATCTATGCGTCCATGTAAACTTTGTAATCACTCGAGTGCAACCTTGTAAAATTTTACTCGTTAGCAAAATAGCATACGAAAAGACATTTTTCTCCAATAAAGAGAAATGTTAGTGCAAAATATATATAATGCATTTGAAAAATATTAATATTAGTAATTTTAGGGCAAAAATAAATAAATAGGAAATAAAATCATAAAATTTATATAAAATTGCAATCAGAGTAAATGAAAACCGAACATTATGTAAATTTTTTATGGAAAAAAACCAAATTTTGTTGTACGATTATGTATGTGTCCTAAGTATCCCTCAGGGCCAAAGAAAATTTTCTGGATATTTTTCGAAGTCATGTGTATAATTTCACTACCTTCGGCCATCATATTTCAATTATAAACCACCACCGCACCTCATAAAACAAAGCATCATAAGAATCGACCATTAGATCTCTGGTGGGACTTAAGAAAGAGCCTCATAATAACATATTTATACTTGTCGTTTCGTTTTTATACCCTATACCACTATGTGGTTTGGGTATAATGACTTTGTGCTGCTGTTTGTAACAACCAAAAATATTTGACCTAGACCCATCTTTAATTATACCGATCGAATCAGAATCACTTTCTGAGTTGATTTAACAATGTCCGTCCGTCCGTCCGTCCGTCCGTCTGTGTGTCCATGTAAAGCTTGTAATCAAACTGCAGGTCGCAAATATGAATGTATTTTGATGAAATTTGGTACATAAGCTTCTGTCGGCCATGGGATGAACGCTATTGAAATTGGTGAGAATCGGTCCATGTTCAGACCTAGCCCACATACAAATTACCCATATGAAATCGACATAAATTGCCATAAGATCCAAATTGTCATATAGCTCTTACTCAAACTGGGTTTGTATGCGTTCATTACATCCATTAATGAGTAGTCCAAAAATAATCCCTTTGACCCCATATAGAGCTGCTTCCCGATCTTCACTTAAATCTATTAAAAAACAAAAATATTGCACTGATTCTTCTCAAATTTTGTTTGAATATATTTTTGCAAAATACAAGAGACTTTACCAAACATGATCAGGATCGGTCCATTTTTGGACCAAGTCCCTATATAGATATAGCATCCGATATGAACTTTTTCATATCTGCAGCCAAAAAAATTAATAAAAATCCCACTCAAATTTGGTTTTTGCTTATTTTCTATGTCCAGTTAGTTGGGCCTAAGAGATAGGGTCTCTAAACGCATGGTATAGGGTATCGTATAGTCGGTCTAGACCGACTATAATTTTCTTACTTGTTTTGCTTCAAGATGTCGTCGAATCTATCTGGAGCTGTACACAAGTTGTCATTACCATCCGAGATAAAAATCTCTCCTTTACGACCGAATAGTATGTCCCTGGGTTTTATAAAAAACTACTTTGGTGAAAAGGCGAAACTTTGTAAAACATATAGTTTAAGCTTCAAAATGCCTCGTGAATTTGTAAGCAAGGAAAAATTGGTCGCTCTTATATAATTCGTACGCGTACCAAAAAATGGTATTGAATGATCGCTGGCTGAAGATCGGCTGAAGTGTTTGGCAATGTTTCAACGCAATAAAGTCGAGTTTTTCCGTCGATTCATAAACATGGATGAGACATGTCTCCACTAATTCACACCTAAAACAAAGAAACATCAAAACAGGGGACTGGAATGGGAGAATTATGTTCAAAGAAGACGAAGACAGTTCCATCTACAGACAAGGTTACAAATACAGTTCCCATCTATGGGACGAATGGCGAAAGCAAAAAAGCTTTTTTCACATTACGAGATTTGTAATTGATTAAAGCGATGTTAATGTAGAGAAAGCTAAAATTTGGTTCTCATGCTCTTTTCTTTCTAATGTTGAGTTAAATGGTTGATTAAGCACGAGTTGAAGTAATAGGCAGAAGGATGCTGAAGATGTTTTGTTCGAAAGTAGCTACTATATCTAGCGCTGTCTTCAATTTTTTCCAAATTTCTCTTACATTGCATAAAGTATTATGTTTTCTAGTATTAGAAAATGTATACATGATTTCGAACCGAATAATAAATAACTAATTATTAATAAATCGTTACGTTTCGTAACGAGTAAGAATATTATAAATATATTTCGAGATGGAATTATTTCGATCACGACTGTGCAAATAGGCTCCAGGTTGCAAGTATATTGTAATGAAATTTGATACAAAACCTTTCATCTCCCATAGGATTAACTTTATTGAAATTGGTGAAAATCGGTTCATGGTCAAACTTGGTCCCCTTACACATGACCCCTATGAGATCAACTTAAATCGCCACAAGATCGAATTTAGGTGAGTAGGTAGCGTGCTCGCCTACCATACGGGGGTTGTAGGTTCGATTCTCACCAGAGGCTTTGGTCTGTCGCTGCAAAAAGTTGCCAAATACGGCTTATGTCTGGACCCCAAAATTAGAAATTGCAGACAAGCCACTCGGCTTCGCGGTACTAGGCTTAAAAAAAATAAAAATAAATAAATACACATCTCGGCAAATTGGGTTTGTGTGTGTTATTAATCAAAAAAAAAAAAAGGATAGGACAATTCATAGTCATAGCCCCCCATACAAAGCAGATCCTCAATCTTCATTAAAACTTATAAATATTTGGTTTGTATATATTTTTGCAAAAAATAAGTGACTTTACCAAATATGGTCAGGATCAGTCCATTTTTTGAGCTAGTCCCCATTTAAGTACAGCATCTGATATGAACTTTTTGAGATCTGCAGGCAAAAAGATTAATAAAAATTCCACTCAGATTTGGTTAATCTTATTTTCTATACCCAATTAGTTTCACCTACGACAAATTCTCTTAACGCATGGTATAGGGTGTAGCATAGTCGGTCTAGACCGCCTATAATTTTCTTAATTGTATTAAACTAATTTAATTTTAGTTTTTTTTTCTACTCAAGAAGAATTTGATATTTAAAACAGCCAGGTTTAACATTCTTGTTTATTTAAAAGCATACTGCACGACTTTAATTTCTTTTAACCTTTGCTTATAAAAGTACCTTTTTCTGTTTATTATTTGTATCGTATATGTTAAGAAAAATTGTTACCACTTTACTAAAGGAAAAAGAAAATGACTTCCTAATAATTATAATTTAACTTATTAAATTTAATTGAAATTTCAATTAAACTTTAGTCTAATTTTAACATTAACATATCCTCCTTACTTTAATGTGCTAAGCTTCAAGTCAAACAGAACAACTTTTCAATTCAATATTAAAAAAAAAAAAAAAACATTTTGTGAATACAAAATAATTACTTATCTAATTACAAATTTCTATAAATATTAAATTTCATTTAAAAACTTTAATTACTCTGAAAGATTTGATACGAGTAAATATCCTCACATACATAGCCCCCCCCCCCGTTCCTTCACGAATTGCTTTCTCTATAGCAACCAACATTAATTCATTAATTAAAAGGCTTAAAACATATGTAAACCTAGCCGCAGAAAAATAAAAACACCCAACTTAAGAACAACGGAATACATTAACAAACCATAATAAACATACATATAATCGTACATACATAAGTATAAAGAAATGGAATTAAAATCCCAGAATCCACAAAAAAAAATACCAAATAAACATGTCAACGCATGTATAAAACATCTTTCTAAATTGTTTCACGCTACTTTTCTAAGCAGTCAAACACACACATATGCCAAATTCCAAACATGGCGTCAATAAACGTAGTTAAACGGAAAGTGACAGGAGCACGATGTATTTATGTAGTGGAGTGAATTCTGTATAGCTTCACACCAGTCAAATATACAAATGTATGTAGTCGTATACTTCATACATATTTTTGGTCATTAAACACGCATACCACGCATGAAATTATAGAGCTTAAATATATAAGAATGCAAGCAGCTACGATATACAAAAGGATGTCGGTATAAATAAATGTTTATAATCAGACTTGTAATATGTGCTATAGATGAGAACTCTCATCTATATTCTCTGTAACGTATGTTTGTGCATATCAATATAGTAAAGCATTGTATTTGTCTGTAGGTATGCGTAGTCTTATGTAGACATGACAAAATTAAAGTTATTAAAGTCTTAAAATTCGTATAGAAAATCGTAATGATGTTACAACTTATGAACTTCGAAAATAGAAATGGTGGTGACTACGAATTGCTACTGCCGTATACTGTTATTAATACTACTGGTATATTCCGTTCTAGTCGCAAATTCTAAAGTGCGACTATTTATTTCATGTATAATAAATAATTTTTTTATAGAAAAGTTTTTTATATAAATTTTTTTAAATAATTTATTGAAAAGCAGTTGCACTTTTTACACTATATCTCGTGTTAGTAAGAACTACTCTGGTAACTCAGTGGGGTCCCCAAAAAAAGGTGTCATTAGTTTTTGTTCAACAGCTAATTCAGACTTGGTGATATCGCTTAACTATATTTGGCAATAATAGCTAAAAATCCGTTGGACAAATTTTATTAAGAACTTATGCAAAAAATCATCTTTTTTTTTTAAATATAAAGGGTCCGCCAAATAATCTTTTTTTTTTGGAAAATTCTATAAAAAAAAACTACTGAATATTATCTCAAATTTCTTTTTTTATTTGAAAGTACAATCCTTCCGGTTAATAATGGAAAATAATTTCATTCAAATGGCTGCATCGGCTGGCCATGCAGTAGCCTACACGATCGGTCCAATTTTTAAGCACATTATCGATTGTGTGCAGCTGTATTTCACCAATGATAATGCGATCTTCAAAAACAGGGCGCAAAACATCGAGTGTAGCTTCTGCTGTGTGGCACGTAGCGCTGTCCTGTTGAAACCGAATGTTGCCAATATACTCCTCTTCAATTTTTGTGAACAAAAATTCGTTCAACATGGCCCGATAACGATCGCCATTGACTGTAACGGCCACTCCTTGCTCATTTTCGAAGAAAAATGGCCCAATTATGGCTCTGGACCAAAATCCGCACCAAACAGTGACTCTTTTTGGGTGTATCGGCTTTTAAATGTATACGTGCGGGTTTTCTGTGCCCCAAATGCGACAATTTTGATTGTTTACATACCCGCCAAGATCAAAACGAGCTTCATCTGAAAAGGTGATTTTTTTTGGCAAAATCGGCATCTTCTGTAATTCGATCGCAGGCCCACTTAGCGAAGCGAAAACGCATTGGATGGTCAGTTGGCTTCAACTCCTGAACCAAATGGACTTTGTATGGCATCATACCAAGGTCTTTATGCAAAATTCGTCTCAATGATGCCTCCGAAATGTTCAATTCTTGAGAACGACGGTGAATTGATGTTGATGGCGCTTCACGCACACTTTCTGCCACAGCAGCAATATTCTCGGGTGCACGCACTGTTTTTGACTTTTCACGCTTTGGTTTATCGATGAGGATGCCAGTTTCTTTCACTTTTTTCACAAGATAACGAACATACGGAGCTGACGGTGTTTCTCTTCTTCCAAAATCCGTACGCAATTTTCGCATACATTCTGCAACATTACCATGATTTTCAAAGTAATGTCGCAATATTTCCCAGCGTTGTTCAAGCGTATACACAACCATATTCGTTCAGCGGAAGGATAAAACTAATTATCTGTCAAATCAGACATGAGCAAAGTGTTACCATTCACGAAATAAGGACTAGTTGAAAAAAAACGTTAGATGGCGGACCCTTTAGTTAAAAATATAAAAGTTTTTTTTTTCTTACTTTTTTCAGCACAACTCACAGGAACTGCTAATTTTTCACTTACAATATTTAAGGTAAAGCTGAACAACTTTTGTGATAATATCAGTACAATATGAACGTGTTTACCCACTAACTTTACCAAAAGCTTTACCAAACTCCGTTCATATAACATCGGTTTGTTTAGTTGTGCAGAATCCAGAGTTTATATAGGACATATCGCACCTATACCTCTAAAGTGAGTCAACTCAAAATTTTTCAATTTTCACTTTTTGCATGAAAACGATACACAGTGGTCATATTTATCCACTGTAAAAATTTTACATCATTTTTTCTAGTTTTTCGCAAAAAAAAAATACAGTTGTAACCCTCTTTGTGTTATAAGAGTAGCTGCTTTAGAATTCACTAAAAAGACATACTTCGAGTTGCACCCAAAAAACTTGTTATTTTTGATGATCAACTACTGCTGTATGCTTATTATTCGCAATTCTTTACAATGAAAAAATCGTTTTAAAATTTTATAGTAAATATTAAAAAAAAAAACCGTTTTTTGCCTCTACTGAAAATTTGTAAATTTTGAGTTGACTTTTTTTAGAGGTACAGGTGCGATATCAAATCCATTATTTTTTTTTATTTATTTATTTATTTATTTATTTATTTATTAGATCAATGGAATAAATCCTTACAGACCTTATAAATGATATAATTACATATGTACATATATTGAAACAATTAAATGATTTAAAAATAAAAACAAATAGTTAGGAATTTAAGAAAATAATGATATTATGCTTAATAACATCAGTGTTCAACGAAAAATCAATTAATTGATAAAGATTATTATAATCACAACAAATTCTTCTAAAAGGATCAGGTAGAGCATAGTTGGTTTGAAAAGATTTAACAAAGAGTGGTTGGAATTGGCGTGATACTCGTTGAGGAACACTAAAAGTTATATTGTTGACAAGAAAGTCAGAACAGTCCTACGGCTTTCCAAAGTAGGTAATTGTATTAATTTAAGTCGATCAACGTATGAGGGTAGATTAATTGCAGAATTCCAAGGTAAGCCACGTAAGCAAAAGAGTAGAACTTGTTTCTGTACAGACTCGATTCGTTGAATATGAATATTATAGAAGGGATCCCATATTATTGACGCATATTCTAAAATAGGTCTTATAAGAGATGTAAAAAGTTGTTTGGTTATGTAAGGATCAATAAATTATTTTGCCCATCTTTTAATAAAGGCGAGTGTACCTCTTGCTTTATTAACTGTCATGGTGACGTGAGATACAAAGTTTAATTTAGGATCAAGTAGAATCCCTAAATCCAGAAAAGTATCAACAAGTTCAAGCTGATATCCGCCCAAAAAATAGTTAGCAGGAAAAACATTATTTCTAGAAAAACGCTTACATTTACATTTTTTCAAATTTAGTTACATTAGGTTACGGTTACACTACGAAAAGAAATTGTTGAGATCTGATTGAAGATGAATATGATCATTATGTTGGCAGTAACTTAAAAAAATTTTAACATCATCAGCGTACATTAAAACGTTGCAAAAATTTATCACTTTTGGAAGATTATTGATGAAAAGAGTGAAAAGAATTGGTCCAAGATGGCTGCCTTGAGGAACACCAGAAGTCACAGTAATATCTTTAGATGACATATTATTATACATTACACGTTGTGTTCTCTCAGAAATATATGATTTTATCCATTTAAGCTTAATGGTGTTAAACCTAATAAATCCAATTTGATCAGTAGAAGGTTATGGTTTACTTTATCGAAAGCCTTACTAAAATCGGTGTATACTGCATCTGTTTGTTTTTTCTTGACAAAACCATCGTTAATTATTGTCGTCAAATGAAGCACACTTGTAACGGTAGAGCATCCTTTCCGGAATCCGTGTTGAAATGGTGACAAAATTGACGATGAGTGATAGCAAAAAAATCTGTAATAAATTTCTCGAAAAGCTTAGGGATTGCACTAAGTTTAGCAATACCACGGTAATTAGTAATAGTAGAGTATCCTTTCAGCTGGTGATAGAATTGACAACATTTTGAGACATAGTGTATCAGTTATTATTTTCTCAAAGGGTTTCGGCATTTTGTTTTGCAATTGCTCTAAAATTAGTGGCAGTTTATAGCGCGGCATAATAAAAGAGTATTTTCAACACTATGGAAAGAATCAACATTTAAGTGTTCTTTATATAAGTGAGTTAATGGAGTAGCCAATAATTCGGCATTATTTTTTAAGATGCAGCTGGGAATACCATCGGATCTGGGATTAAATGAACTTTTTATACTTTTAAGGCTCTTAAGAGCAGTCAGCACATCTAGGGGAAGGAATATAAATTCTGTTAACATTTGAATATCTTAGGGGTATCGCGTGCTGTTTAAATTCATTGTGGACACAAGGAATTCAACATATGGGCAATTCCATAAAAATGTCAACTTTTATGAAAAAAAATTTTTTTTTCATTTATATGAAGTAAGTTTAAAAATATATTAAATTATGTTCCAAGTTACGTAATGTTTTTTCTTACAAGTATTCTAGACAATAAAATAATTATAAAATTTACTTGTTTACTCAATTTTCCTTTAACACATGTTTAAGAAACTTTAGTCATTCCGTCACAGTCATTCCGTCACGTCAAATGACAGTTAATAACTTCAACAATATTACAGGTAAATTGCTCTAAATTATAATTTTATATTGCTTATATATTATATGTAAAATATGCATTAGTTTAAAAACTGATTAGCTTCTTAATTCACAAAATACCAGGACAGAGTCATGGTAGCAAAAATGTCATTCCGTCACACAGTGACAAATTAATCTAAAATAAAAGAATAAAATAGTGAAAAAATTGTTTCTGAGTTTTTTTAAATCTCTTAATCATTAGCAATCATTTTCAAACTGAAGAATGAATTTTCAATTGAAAATTGCGGAATAGCCTTAATTTCAATTCTACAACTCAAAATTTCATTCCGTCATTAGCATTTACAAATTTGTAAAACATTTTTTGTAATTTTTCTAATATTTCATTTCATTTTGCTAAAATAAGTAGTGTAATTTTTTTCTATTTTTTAAGTTATAATTCCTTCTGGATAAGAATATAGAGTTTGATCAATTGAATTATTGCTTTTCATAGAGGATCATTTGTTTTAACTATTGTTAATAACGAACAGTTTTTATTTGTTATTTTATTTATATCTTCAAATAATCATATAAAATGTTTGGATTGCTTAATCAAAATTACTTTCATCATTTTTTAATCAAAGAATTTCAACACAGTTATGGCAGATTCATACCAACTACCAAAACTCTCCAAAACGTAGATCTCTTCTGCTTGCGCTAAGTGAGTTAATTTTAAGCGGCCCAAAATTTCCAGTATTCAAATTCTGTTAATGAATTCAATATAATAAGAAATTTATACTCAAAAAAAAAAAAAAATTTTGCTTGCGCTACCAAGAAAGAACGCAACACCAAAAGAAAAGCTATCTGTTCGAGAAAAAAACTATACACAATGAACTTCATAAGAAGCTTGGACTGAAAGTAAAAATACCAATGAGCATTTTTTGAAAATGACGAGGTAACAGCCCGAATCACTGGGGTCGACAATAATATTATAAAATGGTTGGCAGATATTCTAAATGTTATGAGCTCTAAAGAAATTGTGAATGGCCCAAAGTTTGATGATTATGCATCAAAAACTGCCCAACTTTTGGCTCAAATATACCCTGAGCAGAAACTTACTCCTACGGTACATAAGATTTTTGAGCATGGTAAAAATTTAATTGAATATCAATGCTAACCAATTGAGCAGTTGTCAGAAAAAGACCAGGACTGCAAAACTACAAGAACTACAAAAAATTTAGGTACACGAATACTTCGATTAGACAGAATGAGGACCTCTTCAATATATTGGCGGTCTCTTCAGACCCCCGAACTTCATCACGAACACATGTAAGATCTCGAAAGGATTTGAAAGAATATAATTATAGCTCCGATGTGTTAAGTCTATTAGATATCGCTCCCAATGTTAACGACTATTTTAAAGAGAACTAGCTAATAAAAAATATTATACAAGTCTAAAAAATTATACCAAATAACCAAATATCTATAGCATTAATATGTTAATATTAAAAATATTTCAAAAATGTGTATCTGTAATATTAATAAAAAATTTAAAATTTGGTTAATTAATAAAAATTTCATTGCGAAATTTTGAATTTTGAGAATTTTGAGTGTTTTTCTTTATTTAAAAAAATCGGGAAAATAGGTTCAAAAGTGGTCCGATTTCATTAAAATTTTACAGTGTTTCTTTTGCATTATTTTCATTTGTGGCATTTTAACTAAATTTTGAAGAAAATTGTACGGAGACTAATCCAAACGAGGCCCGATTTCCAATATTTTATATAGATCTCGTCACTGGCCTAATAAATCCTTATGATTCAAGTTTCATCGCAATAGAATAATATTTTTTACAATCAGTGGCATTAAAACCTTTGTATGGGTACTAGGTCCAAACGTGGGCTGATTCCAACAAATTTAAGTACTGTTCGTCTTTGGGTAAAAAAAACTTTAAGTTCCAAATTTCAGCACATTATTTTTATATTTGCAACGTGTGATATTAGCAACAAAATAATATTGAACTTTGATAGGATATATTGAAGACCCCTGTGGGCCTAGCACACTCCGCCAAAGGTAAGGAAATCATCTTTCAAAATCATTTTTAAAATATTTAAATTAGTTTAAAAGTTATGTTTTCCGCAGTTTTCAAGAAATCAATGATTACATATTTATATATTTTTTTTATAATAGTGACTTTTTTCTGGAAGGACCCCCCCCACAATTTTTTTTTATTTTTCATACTAATAATTTTTATACCCCATACCACTATGTGGTTTGGGTATAATGACTTTGTGCTGCTGTTTGTAACAACCAAAAATATTCATCCTAGACCCATCTTTAATTATACCGATCGACTCAGAATCACTTTTTGAGTCGAAATAGCAATGTCCGTCCTTCCGTCCGTCCGTCTGTGTGTCCATGTAAAACTTGTAATCAAACTACAGGTCGCAACTATGAATATATTTTGATGAAATTTGGTATATAAGCTTTCATCGGTCATGGGATGAACGCTATTGAAATTGGTGAGAACCGGTCCATGTTCAGACCTAGTCCCCATAAAAATGTCCCTATGAAATCGACATAAATTCCCATAAGTCCCAAATTATCATATAGATCTCAGTCAAATTGTGTTTGTATATGTTTATTACATCCATTAATCAGTAGTTCAAAAATAATCCCTATAGGAAAATTCTTAGTCATAGGCCCCATATAAAGTTGCTTCCCGAACTTCACTTACATCTATCAAAAAACAAAAATATTGCACAGATTTTTCTCAAATTTGGTTTGTATATAGTTTTTCAAAGTATAAGTGACTCTACCAAATATGGTCAGGATCGGTCCATTTGTCAACCTAGTCCTCATATAAATATAGTATCCGATATGAACTTTTTCATATCTGCAGCGAAAAAAATTAATAAATATGCCACTCAAATTTGGTTTATGCTTATTTTCTATATCCAATTAGTTAGACCGAAGAGATAGGGTCTCTAAACCATGGTATAGGGTATCGTATAGTCGGGCTAGACCGACTACAATTTTCTTACTTCTTATTTATTTATTTAATTTCCTAACATATACATCTTAAAGTATTAGAAGTAAAAATATTGTTAAATAACTATCCGTCTCTTCTCGATTGTGGTTCGTTTACCTGATTCTATTTTCAAACTTTTCCCTCTAAAATACTTTTATTAAATTATAAAATATCACGCGATTCACAAGGCATTGTAATCAGCATAGAAATTGATGTACTTTTAGTCAACAATTTTAACATTAATTTGTTATCTAATTTTCTAATTTTGAGCCATTTATATATAAATGGCTGTATAAAGGGATTTCGTTAGACTTGAAGTCATTTTTCAGACATATTGCAATTAATACAGAAATTAATATGCAAATTTTTAATTTTGTTTCAATGGTGTGTGGTAGAGAAGAAGAAAGCATATATTTCAAAAATTCATAACTACACTGTATTCTTAATCGGACCGGTTCCTGGCATTTCAGCATTCCATCAGCGATTTATTGAACATTGTGATAATTGTTCTATTATAATTGAATAGATTGTTTGAATCTGCGTCTATCTCACATTCACTCGTACTTGCACTTTTTAGTCAGCGCTTTAACACACTCACCTAAATTCAGGCCTGCGAGCTGTGTGTTTAAGAATCAGTTTTCATACCATACAGCTACAGCTTTTACTTCGTACTTCGGGATTTCATCTAAAATTTGTGCCTTACTCTTTACTTCCGGATATATATAATAATTAGATATATATAACAATCAGGATCTGAATATGCACTCTGTGACTGATTAAGGCTTATATATTACATTTTTTCTGAATAACTGAAAATATTATTGATTGTGCTATAAAATTTAAAAAAAAAAAATTTTGGTACTTATCTATACTAATATTATAAAGAGGTAATGTGTGTTTGTTTGTTTGTTTGTTTGTTTGTAGAAGGTAATCTCCGTAACTAGCCATCTGATCTTCCTGAAATTTTCACAGAGTCTTACTGCGGATATGGGAAGTGCTATAGGCTATAATTTTTTCAATATTTTTAGTGGGCGTGGCACCTCCCACATAAAGTAAATTTTTAATATCATATACATATATTGAGAATTATGATAGGAGAGCTTTGCAAATATGTGTGAGGTCACCTATTGTTAATATTAGTAGCCACGCCGGAAATGGGCGGGATCGGAGAAGTGGGCGTGGTAATAATTCAATGTTATATATCTCGAGTACTGAGACAGAGAGAGCTTTTCAAATTTGTCTGATGGCACCTATTATTAATGTGAGCAGTCGGACAAAAAATGGGCAGTATCGGACCAATAGGCGTAGCACCTGCCATACAAATTAAATATAAAATGCCATATATCTGGAGTACTGTTATAGTGAGAGTCTTCGGACTTTGTGTGAACCCATAAATTATTCATATGATTAGTTAGACAAAAAATGGGCGTCATCGGAGCAGTGGGCGTGGCACCGCCCGTACAAAGTAAATATATGATATCATATAACTGGTGTACTAAAAAAGGGAATCTTTGCAATTTGCACGAGCCCATCAGATCTTAGTATGAGTAGTCAGACAAAAAATTTGTGGGTTCACACCAATGGGTGTGGAACTCCCCATGCAAAGTAACTTTTTAAAGTCATATATCTGGAGTACTGTAAAAGAGAGAGCTTTATGGCTTTGCTTGAGCCCATAGGTTCTTTGTATGATTAGTAGAACAAAAAATTGGGCGTGATCGAAGCAATGGGCGTAGCACTGCACATGCAAAGTAGATATCTAATATCATATAACTGGGAAAGACTCGAAATTTTGCACGAGTCCATCAGATATTAATGTGAGCAGTCCGATAAAAATTGGGCGGGATGGGATAAGTGGGCGTGGCACCTCCTATATAAAAAATATGATGTACTACGAAAGCAACAGTCTTTTGACAAGTACATTAGTTATCAATGTGATTTGTCGTGGAAAATATATCGTCAAAATCAAAATCGCCAAACCCAAAAATCACTAAAAATAAAAATTGCCAAGTGATATTTTAAGTTCAAAGCCAATAGTTGAGTGTTGCCAGATCTAATTTGGAAAATCCATGTTCTTCTCATGGGCAGCTACATGTACCTCCAGGGCAGGAACGCCGAAAAATCTGATAATTGTTGTATCGAATTAAAAAAGCAAAAATCATTTTATATCAGCAAGTATCAAAATAAAAGAATCTATATTAATAATCTATACTTTGTATAATAAAGAGATAATGTGTTTGTTTGTTTGTTTGTAGGAGGTAATCTCCGTAACGACTTATCTGATCTTCCTGAAATTTTAGTGGGCATGGCACCTCCCATACAAAGTAAATTTTTAATATCATATATACTAAGTACTATGATAGAGAGAGCTTTGAAAATTTATCTCAGGTCATCTATTATTAACGCGAGTAGTCAGACAAAAAAATGGCCGGGATTGGACAAATGCGCATGGCACCCCTATACAAACTTAATATTAAATGTGATATATCTGAATTACTGTATTAGTGAGAGCCTTGGGACTTTGCGTGAGCACTTTCATAAGGATTCGGAAGGGGGGGAGGGTGTAGCGAAGCACACCGGGTTACATCTAGTAATTTAATATAGTTACTAATACCTTGAGAATGTAACTATAGATTTTCGCTCTTAAAATACAGATATTTTTTTTTTTCATTTTTTGTTGTCTAAAATAAAATTTTAAAATAATTTTTTTTAGTAATTGTTTAAAAATTTTCCCTTATCGTAATCTCAGTAAACTTAACTAGATTTGACACACGTTGGAAATACAATACTAAAGGTGCCCATACACATACTTTGAAAAGTATTAAATTTCAATACAAATTTAAAGAGAACTGCAAAATGTGATATTTTCTGATTGGAAATACATTGCTCAAGGACAACTGTAAATTAGAAATTGGAATTAAGAATTAAATTGTATTTTAAGTAGAGTAAGCTAAAATGTACTGGACATCCAAAAAAAATCATTTTGTTGGTTCTATTCGTCATCAGATTATTGCTAACCTCTATAACCTAAGTAACTTATTTAATAGATTGATTTTATTAAATTTTTCAAATTCTTTCAATATGCATATAAACACTATTGAATGTGCCCGATATCCAGCTGGGAATACTGAATATGAACTCAAATCAGTAAAAATTGCACAACCTCTATATAGTTTCGCTTTAATAACACTGTGGAACAAATTCAGGTTAGCAAAAGTCTCGTCGATTCTGAGAGTGAGGGGTGAAAATAGAGGCTAAATTAGAAGACCAGTGTCGCGGCGTTTGTTTATGTTAGTTCGAATTTTTTTTTTAATCGACCTTCAAATTTTTCAGTCAAATGCCGATTTTCAGCATATTGTTTATATGGTTTTTGGCTATAACTCGTCGACTAATTGATATTTTTTCAATCTGTAAAAGCCAAATTATTGCTAGAGACTTGTGCAACAATCAAAATTTTTTAAAAAAATTGATTTAGAAAATTTTTGTGGTGCTTATGAAGCAAAATTTGGAAAAATTATTTTTTTTTTCATGCTTTTTGAAAATATTTTCCACAAAACTAAGTCTTTTTTGCTTTCTGTTTGATCTATAATGCGCTTCTCAGTTTCTACAATAAATTTCATTTCAAAAGAAAATGGTCTTAGTCGATAATTTGCGTTAAAAGTCCCAAAACCAGTAAATAATTACCGATTTAGGTAGAAGTAATTAAAAAGGGAAGTTTCAAGAATTAGGAATTAGTAAAACAACTTTTTTGTTTTCAACCACCGCACAGGTAGCGATTTTTTTTTATTTCGTACAAGCGAACTAATTTCAAAAACCATCACACTCATTGATGTTAAATGTTTCTTTTTCAATCTGATTTACAAAAAATTATTTTTTTCTATTTCTGTGTCTGTGGGCTTATACATATCCGGAAAGAACAAGCGGCTATATTGGTTTGACATTTCTAGTAGCTGTGGCACCTAACATATAAATTGAATTTCTTTCATCATAAGCCAGTAATGTGATAAGTCATTACAAAAATGGGCGTTGTCGGACCAGTGGACATGGCACCTACCATACATTTACAAACATAAATCTGATATACTATAATAGTGAGAGTATTGAAGCTTTGTGTGAGTTCATAGATATTAATTTGAGAAATTGAATTAAAAAAGGGGCAGGATTGCACCACGGTGCTTCAAACCTCTCACACAAGAGTGCTATGATAGCCAGAGTCTTGAAACTTTGTGCGAGTTTATGGATTGGTGGGCACCTAAACAAATTTCTTGAGGGCTATTTAAGCGAAAGTCTTAATGTATGCCCAAGAACTGTGCATGTGAGTAGATACCTCAAAATTGGCTGTGATCGAGCAAGTTGGTCAGAGCGTTGGCACCTTGTGTGGGCTAATTAGTCTTTAATATAAGTAAATAATACAAAAATGGTTAGAATCCGATTAATGGGCATTGCACCTCTCATACAAAGTAGATATTTTACATTATATAACTGGACTACTATGGTAGTGAGAGCTTTGAAACTTTAAGAAAATTAATAAAAATTGCTTGAAATATAGAATATAATCTTGGAATTATATATAATAGATAAATAAGAATAATATAAATATTTCTAAGAAATTTTGGTTAAAAAGCATAAAGCGAGAGGTCTTCCCTATGATAAATCTATACTAATATAATAAAGAGGTAATGTGTGTTTGTTTGTTTGTTTGTTTGTTTGTTTGTTTGTTTGTAGGGGGTAATCTCCGTAACTTATCATCTGATCTTCATGAAATTTTCACAGAGTCTTACTGCGGATATGGGAAGTGCTATAGGCTATATTTTTTTAAATGTTTTTAGTGGGCGTGGCACCTCCCACACAAAGTAAATTTTTAATATTATATACATATATTGAGTACTATGATAGGGAGAGCTTTGCAAATTTGTGTGATGTCACCTATTGTCAATATTAGTAGCTACGCCGGAAATGGGAGGGATCGGACAAGTGGGCGTGGTACCTCCCATATAAGTAATAATTCAATATTATGTATATCGAGTACTGTGATAGAGAGAGCTTTTCAAGTTTGTCTGATGTCACCTATTTTTAATGTGAGTAGTAGGACAAAAAATGGGCAGTATCGGACCAATAGGCGTGGCACCTGCCATACAAATAAAATATAAAATGCCATATATCTGGAGTACTGTTATAGGGAGAGTCTTGGGACTTTGTGTGAACCCTTAAGTTATTGATATGACTAGTTAGACAAAAAATGGGCTGATCGGAGAAGTGGGCGTAGCACCTCCGGTACAAAGTAAATATATGATATCATATAACTGGTGTACTAAAAGAGGGAAGCTTTGGCACTTTGCACGACACCATCAGATCTTAGTATGTGTAGTCAGACAAAAAATTGGCGGGTTCACACTAATGGGCGTGGAACTCCCCATGCAAAGTAACTATTTAATGTCATATATTTGGAGTACTGTAAAAGAGAGGTCTTTGTGGCTTTGCGTGAGCCCATAGGTTCTTTGTGTGATTAGTCGAACAAAAAAATGGGCGTGATCGAAGCAGTGGGCGTGGTCGAAGCAGTGGGAGCAAAGTAGATATCTAGTATCATATAACTGGGAAAGGCTCGAGATTTTGCACGAGTCCATCAGATATTAATGGGAGTAGTCCTATAAAAATTGGGCGGGATGGGATAAGTGGGCGTGGCACCTCCTATATCAAAAATATGATGTACTACGAAAGCAACAGTCTTTTGACAAGTACATTAATTATCAATGTGATTTGTCGTGGAAAATATATCGTCAAAATCAAAAATCGCCAAACCCAAAAATCGAGAAAAATAAAAATCGCCCAAAAACAAAAATCTTCAAAATCAAAAATGGGCAAAATCAAAAATCGCTAAAAATAAAAATTGCCAAGTGATATTTTAAGTTCAAAGCCAATAGTTGAGTGGTGCCAGATCTAATTTGGAAAATCCATGTTCTTCTCATGGGCAGCTACATGTACCTCCAGGGCAGGAACGCTGAAAAATCTGATAATTGTTGTACCGAATTAAAAAACAAAAAACATTTTATATCAGCAGGTATCGAAATAAAAGAATCTTTATTAATGATCTATACTTAGCATAATAAAAAGGTAATGTGTTTGTTTGTTTGTATGACGTAATCTCCGTAACGACTTATCTGATCTTCCTGAAATTTTCGCTGATTCTTACTGCGGATATCGGAAGTGCTACAGGCTGTATTTTTTTTTTAATATTTTTAGTGGGCGTGGCACCTCCCATACAAAGTAAATTTTTAATATCATATATATTAAGTATTATGATAGAGAGAGCTTTGAAAATTTATCTCAGGTCATCTATTATTAACGTGAGTAGTCAGACAAAAAAATGGGCGGGATTGGACAAATGCGCATGGCACCCCTATACAAACTTAATATTAAATGTGATATATTTGAATTGCTGTGTTAGTGAGAGCCTTGGGACGTTGCGTGAGCCTTTTCATAACAATTCGAAAGGGGGTGGGGGAGAGGGGGGGGTGTAGCGAAGCACACCGGGTTACATCTAGTTATATATAAATTACTGAGATAACTTAGGTTAAACCAAAAATATTATTAAATTTATTGCTGGAATGCTTATAAAAAACGATTCTCTTTATAACTCAAGAACAATTGATTATTATTTATTGGTTTATTTACCTAGAGCGTATGATTATTATTTATTGGTAGTGTAGAAGGGATGTATGATTGATATCTTTAATATTAATTCAAATATACATCAGTCTTTTTAATTGTATTTTTTTTTTTTTATGGATATACTAACATAAATTATTTAAGCCTTAGCTACAATAATTACTAGTAAATATCGTTGATGAGCTATTTTAAAACATCACAATAAAAAATATATATTTATAATATTTTCGCATGGCAGCATGTTCTAAATTTGTGAGATTTCATTTACATATAATTATTTTACTCGTAAAACCAAAAAAAAAAATTGATAACAAAAATAATTGTGTTACGTACGCAGAGCTGTCACTATAATGCAAAAGGGGTTGATTTAGAAAAGCTTTGCCGAAACCTAAACTAGCCGCAATATTGAAAATGCAAAAATATAATAGAGATTAACATATTACAATTCGGCATCAAACCTATCACACAAATCACATACAAAAGCAACTAAAATTTTAGTGATTTAATAATTAGAATAGAATAGGAAGTAAGATTATTATACCCGACTATATGATAACTTATACCAACTAATTTTATATAAAAAATAAGCATAAACAAAATTTGGGTGGAACTTATATTAATTTTTTTATTAATTTGTTTATTAATTATGGGGACTAGTCCGATCATGACCGTATTTGGTAAGGTCACTTATTTTTTGCAAAAACATATGCAATTCGGCAAACAGGCTTATTTTTGGCTTCCCGTGTTTGTTAGCAAATAAAATTGCTGCTTAGGGATTGAGATCAATCCGCAGCAGACCGTACAGATTCCATTATATCGAGAAAGATGTACAGTTATGTACGGTTTACATGCTGGTAGCATCATCGGACCATATTTCCTTAAAAATTAAACCATATCGAGTTGCGGTTTTGACTGCACCTTGATCAATGATTTATTGTTTGAAAATATAGATGATATGTGGTTTCAACTGGATGGCGCTACTGAAATCAAAATTTGGCGATAAGTTGATTTGGAGAAATGGACCTGTCAATTGGCCTACAAGGTCGTGCGATTTGACACCTCTTGCTTATTTCCTATTGGGTAAAATCAATGTTTATGCTGATAAACCAACAACAATTGACGTCGTGGAAGCCAACCTTGTTCGTCCTATTCATGACATAGGGCCAGCAAAGCCTGAAGAAGTGACCCAAAATTTGACGTACAGAACACGCTTCATCAAAAACATTGGCCATATGCCCGAAATTATTTCGAAATGTTAATGTAATATATCGGTCTTTCAAATAAAGAAATCTTTTTTTACAATTTCAAGTTCCACTCCTCAGTTTGTATCAGAATGCTTCACCATTTCAGGAAATTTATCAACTGCAAATGGCTCGAAAATATATAAAATTATACCATGTATGTTTGAAAATTTTTTTGTTAAATGATGACAAACCGCTATGGAGTACATATTTTCATAGATTTGTATGGAAACCGATCGTGATTTTTTCAGTGTAGTTTGCCTATGCTAACTAGTAGGACAGTCCGATACAAATAAATGTTGAGGATAATTTCCGGCCTTGGACGATTCCAAAAGGTATATATTTGTTATACTAAATACTTATATTTGTCCACTTGCATACTTTCAACTATATCAATTACTCGAACTTGACCGTCGGTTCTAATTATAATCCCAAAGAGCCTTCTATTAATACTTAATCGGCAGAATATATAGGAGAACAATCAAGTTAATGGAATATACCATCAACTTTTTATTTTAGCTTTAGCACGGATGAACAATTTATTGTTAAGAATAACCAGCAAAGCTTAGCCCTCGAAATTCGAGTGCAAATTATAGAAAAATTTATTTTTCATTCAATTATAAATATTTTTGGAACACAAAGAAGATATATAACTGGGTTTGTTAATGAATAATTTTTTAAGAGCCTACACGTAGGCTAATCAATTTTAGCTAATTTACAATGCAACACATATTTAATAAACACACACACAAAGCATTGTATAGTTTAAAGATTAAGGGCCGTATGCAAAAAAATTAAGGTGTACTTCAAGTAGACTTTATTGTATGTTTTTCATATAATTTTTTAATTTTTTTGCATACGGCGCTAAATGTGTTTTATGTGTATGTTAATAGCAACTTTAAATGCATTTTTTTTCAAAAAAAAAGATTCCAAACGATGCAATTCTGTAAATATGATGGATAGCTAAAAATAAATACCTTTCCAAAATCGGATGGTAAATAAAATTTGTATGTCGGTCACAATAAATCGGCCTGCCTATTAATATAGTGGATATACAAAAATTCAACTCCGACTACAAACAAAATGACAGAATTAACATACCTCTTTCATTTTAGAAAAACAAAAATAAAAACAAACCAGACTTATATTTTGTGAAAAATCAAAAGTCTTAACAGTCTATTTTCTTTCCTTTATTAAACTTTCACTTTTGCCTTTCTAGCATGTACTTATGTTTTGCCTTTCTAGCATGTACTAAGTAGAACATACAAAACAGTATCATTCGTATTGTATCTGCAAAACAAAAACTGTTAAATGACAATAAGACTTCCTTTGTGGCATACAACTTTGTAGCTTTGAGTGTGCTTTGTTAACAAAGAGGTGGAGTAGAAAGAAGTAGCAGCCATAGAGGGGGTGGTAACTTCAATTACTGTATGTGACAAAAATTTTTAATTTTTTCTAGACATTTTATGAAGTCAACTATTTATCAAAAAAAAAAAAAAAAAACACAATGTATTATTACCAAGACATGTTGATATCTATGATCCTGCAACGAGTCCAAAAAAAAAGCAAGGAAAAGCAGAGAACAAGTGTTATTACTGCCTCATTTCCCTATAATGAGATAATCTGCTGCTACAACTACTTCATTTGGCATGTTTGCTGTAATTTATCGTTGAGTTTTTACTGTGAGAAATCTTGCAATGACTTTTTAGTCGGTTATTTACTGTTGTTATTATGCACGGCAAGCAACAGAATCCAACTGGGGGGATTTTTTAAAACAACTTCATACTTATATGTCTGTAGTTGGTTATTAGACAAATTTTAAAGGGGATGTTGTTGTTGATTTGCAGGCCTCTTTTAATAACGCATTTAAGTATGCTTTTGCAGCCATACTCACATCGCGTGGTCTGGTAATGTGCAATAAATGAAGCATGTTTTTCGAAGATTTATTTGATTGCTTTATTTGTTGCCATATTATGTACAGCTGTTCATTGTTTAAGAAAAAAAATACAAAAAAAAAACAAAACGCTCACACACATTGATATATGGCTGATACTAAACGAATAAAGGATTCTTAAAATATGCATTAGAGGAATATGTAGAGAAAATTTTAAATTAAGGAAATTTAATATTGGATCCACATCTTTGAGAAAAGTTTTTAATCATACTTCATATAATTGTATGGAAGTATGCACTTCATACATGTTTGATATCATTTTACAAAAAAAAATCCAAACACACATGAAATAATTTTATATATATTGGAGACGGTTGCATTAATAGATTACTTTCCTGAAATATTGTGGAACTGTTATAAAACCTGTGGAGTGGGCTAACTACTACTCGGAAGGAGCAGTCGCTTTCCACCTAAATCCAAGAAAATATGTGAAGTGAATGTGTGGTGAAGGTAAAAGTTTTGTGTGAACATTTTGGCTGTAAATATGTAAGTAAATCAAAAAAATACAAAAAGATGTGTTTATTGTTGTAATTCATATATTTATGGATTTGATTTTCAAAATTACGGTTTTCGAGGTGTTTTTAAATCGTTTCGGCTCAAAAAGACATATATATACACCTTTAATTTTAAATGTTTTTAGTTTTATTCGATCCTTATTCATTAATTTTCAAAATAAAATATTCAGTAGGTCTTAGTAATTTTTTTATAAATATTATTTATTTATTTATTCGATATTTCGCTTTTCCGTGAAAAGCGTCATCAGGAATAGTTCTGAAATACACAATGTAA
Source organism: Cordilura impudica (assembly GCA_963682025.1). Taxonomy (NCBI): domain Eukaryota; kingdom Metazoa; phylum Arthropoda; class Insecta; order Diptera; family Scathophagidae; genus Cordilura; species Cordilura impudica. The sequence goes on from OY821518.1 coordinate 75,548,630, forward strand.
ACAAATAAGTAAATACAAAAATCATTATTTTCGAAAACAACAAATATAGACAATAGGAAAAATAACCACACAGTAAAAAGCAACAACCGCACTAAGTTCTTACATTAATATTTAACAAACATAAATGCTTAAAGCCACTAGTTATGTCTCTACCAACGTCTAATCTTGCACTGAGTTTAAAATGTGTATTGCACTATGACCGTTGGTTAACAATATGTCGATGCGATTAAGCACAGCTTTCTACATCGGCTTTAAAATTTACTCTCTTTGTTGTTGGGATATTAATGATATGCGGCATCTCCAGCAAAAAAAGATATTTATAATTATTCACGTTATGTAATACTTGCTTTTCATACTCTCCGTTTCACTTGAATAGCACACTTGGCAAGATATATTTCATTTCACGATAGCTTTTAAACAAATAAAAGTAAAGAATAATTCGTCGCTTGAATTTATATTTAAAGTATTTAGTTTAATTTGGCAATAAACAAAACCAAAATTTATTGAATATTTTTCAAGTTACATGGCTTACAAAGTAAATAACTTAAAAATAGCGAGTACATTCTGTTTCATTTGAATAGCACAATTTGTTTTAAACTATATTAAATATTATTTGGTTAACTATATAAATTATTAATTTAAAAATCTAATTTAAAAATGGGTAGAACCTCCTTTGTTTAAAATAACTTTATAAATCGTATTTGGTAAAGAATCATAAAGCTTTTTAATATAGTCAAGGGAAATTGAAGCCCATGCTTCCCGGATATCCTGGATTAGCTCAGCTTTGGTAGAAAACTGTCTCCCTGACTCATTAACTTTTCTGGTAAGGCCTGGCGAGTATGGAGGCCAGTTCAAGACATAGAAATTTTTGACTTGATCCATGATTTGACAACACGGGCTGTATGAATTGGGAAATTGTCCTGTTGGAAAGTCCTTGGCAAAATCCCAAAAAGACTTTCTAGTGGGAGAAAAGCCTTCCCCAAAACTCCTTTGTACGATTTCACGTTCATCTTGGGAGTCAAAAATTGCAGCTCGCATGTATCAAAATAGGATATGGCTCCCCAGACCATAACCCCGCCAACTCTGCTATGTAGACCCCCCATTTGATGGGTCTCCTTTCTCAATCATGGAAGTAATAGTTGTACCCATCAGGGCCCTCGAAATTAAATTTTTTTCTCAACAGAGAATACAACGCGCTGTCTGTCTTCCATGACATGTAGTTTCTATAGAAACTAAGCCGAGCTTCTTTACGTAGAGAGGTAAGTGGTGGCTTTTTCTTCAACTTTAGGTGCTTCAGATGTTTAGCTTTAGAAATCATCCACCACACAGTAGTTTTCCTTGCGCTAACTCCAGCTTTTGCTCTTATTTTGTCAACAGAGTCATGCGAATTGGAAGCCTCGTGCAGTATAGATCGCTTATCTGCTTTGGAAAGTACACTATTTACACGACCTTTCATATTTTTTCCATAACTTGAGATGGTCTGAATAAAATTATATACGATTTTTCTACTTCTTCCTATTTTTATACCCTCCACTCCAGTGTGCAGAGGGTATATATAAGTTTGTCATTCCGTTTGTAATAATTAGAAAAAAAAAATCTGGACCCCATAAAATATATATATTTGTGATCCTTATAACAAGCTGAGTTGATATAGCGATGTCCGTCTGTCCGTCTGTCCGGCTGTCCGTCTGTCCGTCTGTGGAAATGATGACGGCTTCAATCGGGCAACTAGGTTGATCGTTGGTATAAAAAATGATTCAGTAACATCCTGAAACGTTTGCTATTTAAAATTGTCCAAATCGGTTTATCTGGTCCCGAGAATTGAACGATGGAGTAAAAAAAGTCTTGAAAAATATGATTTGGCTATGTTGTTCTTTTCACGATAACGTTCTCAATAGGATAGCTAGGGCGCTTGTTTTTAGTGGGAATGATACATCAACATCACGAGAAGGTTTCTGTTTTTTAAATCGTGACAATACGTTTCATAGGTGCCGAGAAATCACTGAAAAGGTAAAAAAAATATGATGTTTTCCTATATTGTTATTCTAAATTTTGTATTTTGTCACAGCTGTACTTGTTGTTTTTATGGTCGTTGTGGTAGTAATATAAAAATTCACCAATAATAACATTTTATGATGTAATATTTAAGTTAATTAATTAATAAAAGAAACTATATAAAATCAATATCAATATTCTGCGATTTTTATAAGATCACAAAATATTACAAATTGATACATACAGACTACTGTTGCAAATATCAAAATACTATAAATAACATTCATATATTCTGTATATGTATTTCGATAATAAGCGCATATTAAAAATAAAATATAAATTATTTTATTTATACAAAATATTGCAATTTTTAGGGTTGCAAAAAATAGTATGATTTTAAGGGTTCTACTTTTAGTACATACTTGTATTCAAAAGTAGTATTGAAACCATAAAATTCTACCCTGTTAAAAATTGGTGTTTAAAAAAAAATTTTTTTCTCAAATGATAATTATATAATGTCAATAATATTTAATTACAATACATTTTTAAAATTTATTATTTAATGTTTGGCGCAGGCAAACGCCATTCCCGGACTACCGAGAATTTAATGCACGATTTATTCCGCATTAGGAATAATCGCGGAGCTCAGCTCAATCAAAGTGCATGATTAAGCCTCGCTCTGGGAAACAAGTGTTCATGCTTTCCTTTGCACAAACGCCATTCCCAACTACCAACAATTGTAGGCACGAGCTATCCACATCAGGAATAGTCGCGGGCTCAACTCAATCAAAGTGCAATGATTAAGCTTCGCCCTGGGAAGCATATATTCATTCATTTCTTAGCACAAACCGAACTTCTTATGTCACATTAAAAATAAATTAATTGAGAAGTACAATTCATCATTATGCTGTATTATAATACTATTTTCTTATTTTTCTACTAGCTAGTAAACAAAGTGATCGTATCATTGTAAACGAAATAGAATTGAAATTGTGTGCAGATTTGTTTTACTTAAAAAACTGTTTCTACAGGTAGTGAATAAAATCCCAGTAAACATTTTATGCAATAAGTGATCATGTGGAGTCTTTTTTGACTCCTCTGTGCTATTAAAACAGTCATAAATGCGCTCTTTTGCTGATCACAAAATATCCTTTTGTTGGGAGGAAATATTACCTTACCCCCGACTCCTCTTGCGAACCTTTTTTATCCAATTTTCTGATTAACTTCGACTTATTTTTGAGTCATATTTAATGTCATTTTTCTATAAATCACTTTTTAAGCGTAAGCAAAAATCATTTCTTAGTCTTTTTCTAATACCGCATGTGATTAATCAGTTTTTAATCATCAAAAGTGCTCGAAGAAGACACAGTAAGATGATTTTTGTTAAAACAATCTTCGAAATGATTACTGGGATATCGTATATTTTTGTTTACACACACATATACATAATGGCACCAGTAAAGGTGTGTTTACACTATGTGTATTTTCCATGTGTAAATTCAGTTTTACGATCCATACGTAATTCCGTGTGTGTGTCAAAATTGCCGTTTTACATACGATTCATAATTTTTGCGTTCAAACGTGCATATGTATTTCCGTATGACATAACCTCTAAATGTAAACAACAGCTGATTTAATTTGTGAATTTACAAAAAAATATTGTTAAAAATAAAGTTATATATTTTATATATTTTTTAATTGTTAATTAATATTAAACAATTTATTTTTCTCTCAATATTAATCTTTATAATTTACTCTGTTTTTCTTTCGCCACAAACATTGTTGTATTTTCATATGTTTATCTTGCCAAAATAGAACTTGCTCTAATTGAAAAATTTACATATGTCTTGCAAAATGTGTTGTACATAAACAATACTTGAAAGGGTTCACACTATGTGTACAAATTACACGAGCTAAAAAAATACGAAAAACACGAGCAAAACACGTAGTGTGAACGCAACTTAAGCCGAACTCTCTCATGAAACACATAGACGACAGCGGTTACACGACTACAGCCTGTCAAAATTAAAATACACACGTTTATATGAAAACGATTATTTTGACACCAACACAGCTACACGACTACATGACCACTTTTGCTGCTGTTGTCAACTTAGGCTAATTTCTATTTGTGTTGGCTACAAAATAAAAATAGTGTTGACAATCTAACAAAATATATAAAAGATATTTATTGTTAAAAAAAAGGTTATATATTTTTTAATTGTTAATACTAAACAATTTATTTTTCTTTCAATATTAATCTTTAAAATTTACTCTGTTTTTCTTTCGCCACAAGCAGTGTTGTATTTTCATGTTTGTAATGCAAAAATAGAACCTGTTCTAATTGAAAAATGTACATGTGACTTTCTTCATGTATTGTACATAAACAATGTTTCATATGTATCACACGATGTGTACAACTTTTGTTGTGGGAAAATTTGACAGTACATATGTAAAAAAAACATCATGTAATAGCACCTTTAATATAATCGAAGAGATCTACAAAGATGGCGTACTTATGTATGTATGTATTAAAAAAAAATGCACAAAACAAGTAAACTGCACAAAAGTGTTTTTTACTTGTCATTCTTATTAAAGAAGCCACGTATTTACTATCTCCATATTATAGAGTTATTACCAGATTTAAAAAAGATAGATATTTTTAATTTTAAAGTTTAAAATTGAAACGTATATAATATTAAGTTGTTAAAAAAAAAATTTCAAAAAATCCCTACAATTCGACAAAAGTAAGAAATCTTTATCATTAAACACATAGACGCAAATCCATTTATCGATGCGTTACAAATGGAATGTCATAATAAGATCGAAAAAATAAAACTGATTAACGCTAGTGCTTTTAAAATATAAGACATGGTCAAGTATTCCGAAAAAGATCCGAAATTTAAAAATATATTTTGTTTACTATCTTCTATTGACTTTAAAATTGTTAAACGTAAATGCTGAAAATTCAGAGTATTTGTTGCAATAAATTACTAAATTGATCAAATTGTTTACATTTTCAAATATCTTATCTAAATTTGTTACAAATAGTGCAAGAAAACCTAGGTGGAGGGTATCAAAGATTCGGCATAGCCGAATTTTACACTCCTACTTGTTTTTTTTTTTTTTTTTTTGCTATTTTAAACACAGAGAGGTCAAATTCCTGATAAGTTTTTATTTTAACTAGCAAATTCCAGCCCTCGAAATTCGAGCGCAAATTCTAGGAATTATTAGAAATTTTATTTTTTCATTAAATAAAGATCCTGAAAGTATGCTAATCAATTATAGCCAATTCACAAATCAGCACAAAAAAACCCATTTTTATTACAAACACATTAACAAATTTAATAACAAATTTAGTAGCAACTTTAAATGCAATTTACTCAAAATAAAGGAAAAATTTTAAAAATCTGCAAATCGTCTAAAAAGAAGTACCCTTCAAATAATCTACGTTTGATCAAAATCGGGATAAAACGGTAGAACAAAACATCAGTCACAAGAAATCGCCTAGCCTATTAATATTATAGATTTATTCCTCGTTCGTTAAGGCTATACCATGACCCATTATTATTGAATATTATTAAAATATATTTTAAATATTCAAAATAATGGTTTACTTTATCTTGCCGATCAAACTTAAACGCAAATATGCTATTCAAGTGAAACAGAAAATACATTAGAAAAATTACAATTGAACAGAAAAATTTAACGGTAAATTGTCAGATCTTCAATTTCTTTGCAAAGAATGTGGATAGGAAGACGAACAAAACAGAACAAAACAGGTACAGTTTTTGTTATTATACCTTTTTATTTTACCTAGCTATGCACCAATGCAAGTAGTAAAGAAAACATATACAGGTAATTCATTTGTATAATGGGTTTTTTATATAACATTTTGGGTAGTAATGCTCCAATGCCATTTTCTTACCTTTTCATTTTACCTAAAAACATAGTATGATGGCTTATAAGAAAGTGACATTTGAATTCAAACTCAATTGCTATAATATATTTCAGCAAAAACAGTTGCAAATATAAATATTCAGATATAAATATAGAGAGCTTTAGTTATAAAGAACTAGCAGAAGGGTATTTTAGGAACAAAAACCAGGAAGATGTTCTTACTTACGTTAAAATAAAATTAAATTTAAATCACTGAACTTATCACCACTACATGCGAGAATACGACTTAAGGAACACATTGTAAAAATAAGTTATGATTTGGATTTCGGTTCTTCAGGATCAATAAGAAACAACGAAAACAACAAGGAGTTAAGAAGTTCAAAAAAGAAACATGTTCGAGATGAATATCGCAAATTTGGATTGATTACAGATCAGCCAAAACAAGGGTCAGGCAATACAAATGATGGGAATACCGCAAGAAGACTCTTTTCAAATCCAGAAACAGCATCTGAAATAACAGGAGTAGATTTGAACCTTATTTTCAGATTTAAAATAATCCTAGAAGTACTTGCGTGCAATGAAGAAATTGACTCCAAAAAATTTGGAGATTATGCTAAGGAAATTGCAAAAATGTATACAACCTAGTATCCATGGAGAAATATGTCTGCAACAGTTCACAAAATTCTTTATCATGCAGAAGATGTCATTAAATATCATTTGGTGCTACTTGAAGATCTATCAGAGGAGGCTCAGGAAAAAAGGAAGAAGGATTAGAGACTTTATAGAGAGCACAATATTAGAAAAATTCACGAAATTCCACAAATGAAGATCTATTTAATATATAATTGGCAACATCAGATCCGTTCATCTCCAGTATTCGAAATCAATGGAAAGTGGAACATCGGAATTTAGATGAAGAAATCAGAAAACTAAACTAAACTAAAGAACAGAAATAACACAGAACAAAATATGAAATATTTGCAATTAATATATGAATGAAGTGAATAATAATTATAACTGCATGAATAATAATTATAAAATAACTAATTAATTTAAAAATCGTATTATGTAGATCAATTCTAAATAACTGAAATAATCATATGGCTGCGAAATAATTTAAGTATAGTAATTAATTTTTTTTTTAATGTTTATTTAAGGAAATTTCATATACTTATACTAAAAAATTAACAAATAGTTGAAAAAATAAGGTTATTATACACAGTCCCATATTTGGAATCTCAAGTATAGTATATATACATAATATCATTTTTTTTTAATAGTAATAATATATTATTAATACAACATTAAAATGTATTTACATAATGTTTAGTATAAAGAAGAGTATTAAAAAAACTTTACATCTATATCATGAAGGTTAAAAGTTATAGTCTAGAGATAAAAAAGAGGAAGTGGAGTTTATTCGGTGAGCCACCAATATTTTTTAACATTTAAGTTTAAAATTATATTTTTATCTTTTAAATAAACGCTGGTGTCGAATCTGCACTTTTCAATATTAAGTTGGTTGTTACTAATAGCTTTATTATTCGCCCGTCTATAGATGTGATAAAGTATAGGAATGCCAGTTTCATTTTGTATAGAACCTTTGCTATCGAGGTATATAAAGGCCTCAGGAGGTACAAACCCACTTTGTAAAGTTTTAAAAATATAATCTTGATTAACGTAATAGGGAGCATAATTAAATTATTTTCATAGCAATTAATGCTTGTCCTGATATGGTTTATTATTATTACAGTAATTAATTTTTAATAACTATTGAAATAATTAAAAAAAAAATTTCTTCCAAAAATAAATGAATTTTCGTTTGAACTTCATAATATATACCTGAACAACACTCTGTTATTGTAAAAATTAAATGAGTGCATGCACTTAATATCTCAGAAAAGTTCGAATCTATGACCTTTGCTCTTGATCCATATTCTATGGTGTAGCATAGTCGGCCCAGATCGTCCATTTTTCCTCCATTGAGATTTCCTAATTGTTCTTAGACTCTCGTTTTAATTTTCCTATTAACTTAATTTTCAAAAGCGAAGATTTTTTGGGGACTTACATAACTATCTACATTTTAGAGCGAACATAATCAAACATTGATTACCCTCAAATTATTTAAAAATTATATATATATAATTAATCAATATAAAACACAAAACATACATATGATGCAAAAAACACCTTTTTTAATAGAAATAAAAATTTTGTGCAACTTTAATGAACCTCATATGAAAAAAAAAAACCATACAATTATAAGCTCTGTGGGATGCTTCGCCAAAGCGAATTATACAAGACAAAGTAACAAAATCCCAACAATAACTCATAAGAGTAGAGAAAAAATACCGTTAATGTGGTATTACAGATGAACACTAACCAACTTGTATTACCGCGTAACAACATGACGTCAAGAACCGCAGAAAAAAATATCTGCTATAGTAGAAAACTTACATACTCTTCTAAGAAAAATGATAAAGGAAATCCAAAACAAGGACTAAAACAAACACCCCATGCGGTTTTATTGATTAAGCACAAGCTGCGTGCACTTGTACGTGTGCCAAGAACTAAAGCTTTTCTCAACAGATTATATTACTAAACTCCATCCATCCCCCAACTTCCCTTAATTCTAATGCTTAAATACAAAAAAAAAAAAAAAGAAACAAAGCATGATACGAAAAAATACTTGTAACATTCTTAAATTCAATGTAATTTGATTTAATTTAATTCCCTGCTATTTTTTTTGATTATAGTAAAGTTTTTGTATATTTTTGTAAAACAGAGATGCTCACCCTCTTTTAAGGAATAAGATCTAGGAATAACATATTCCAGGAATAGGTAAATTTTAAACTTATGATTTAATTAGGCAAAGAGCTTTAATTTATTTAAATTAACGAGCTTTAATGTATATAAATTGAAGTCTTGTACAAACATTGCGGTTTGCTAATAACACAGTGATTATGCGCATTTCTAATGACTTATAAGAATTTTATTTTAGGTGGTTTCCTCAATCTCACATTTTGGGAGGAGATACAAAATTTGATTTTTTTTCGTTATTCCTCATTTTTCACGTTTGCTCCAAAGTAATTTAAAACAAATTTTACATCATTCGAACTGTATTTTCCAAAAGACGTCGAAATTTTCTTAGGCATGCAAAGTTACAATATAAATCTATGATTTAATTAAGTAATACTAATAGGCTATTTCTATTTAGCCGTTTTACAGATTTACAAATTTTAAAATTTTTTCCCGTATTTTGAGTAAATTGCATTTAAAGTTGCTACTAACACATACATAAAATTATACATAGCTATGTGTGTTTTATTAAATTTGTTAATGTCTTTATTAACTAGTTTGTCATCTTCATTCACAATAATAATAAACCAAAAAATGTTGGTTTGTGAATTGGCTAAGTTGAAAAATAAAGCTGCCTAGAAATTGCACTCGAATTTCGAGCGCTGAAATCTGCTAGTTTATATAAATGGGTGGGGAACTCAGAACACACTGTAATTTGCACATGTGTAGATGAAGTAAAACAACGGACACTGTGTAAGAATTTATACCACATTTCTGTGGTTTTCTAGAACAACCGCGTATGTCATAAAATCAAAATGTTCAGGGGAGCCAAAAAAAACGTTATATTGGAAATTATGGGCTCGATATAAAGTTTTTAGAGCTTTTTATTTAACAGTCCTGTAGATATGGGCAATAAATAATTTATATAAAATTTTGAGTCAAAAATCTTAAGAGGAATAGATCCTAGAGAAGGACTAAAAAAACAATATGTAAATAACACTTAAAGTGTGTGCAGATAAAACAACTTATGTCGACAAACGTCGTTTTCTTTGAAAAAGAAAACTACCAATGGATAAGTTGTTGTTGCTTGAAAAATTGACTTTTTTGTTCGTCAACAAAAAGTTAACGGGACTTACGGTGAGAATATAATAACGTATCAAGAATAATAGTGACAACAAATAACAGAAATAAACACACAGTTTTTATAAGTGGTTATAAACTGAAAAATAATCCAATATTATTTTGCATTTTTTTTTTTTTTTTTCATTAATAACAACGTATGTCGCTATGTGTCGTTTTCTGAGAAAATAATTTGTCAGCGATCAAACGTAGGTTGACATACGTCGATAGTGCTGCAAATTAATTTAATAAACATTTAAGTTACGTCGTTATTTAAAGAAAAAACTAAGATGTGGTCAATATTTTTTTTAAAAAATTTAACACATATAAAAAGCGTTAAAAACTAATATATCTGGCATCGTTAACTCAAAACTGACAAAAATGGACATACGCGGTGATTCCAGAAAACCACTGATTTGCTGTCAAATTCACGTATATTAATCCGTATTTTAGCTTTTGTCGATATTAGTGATAATTTAGTATCAACTTAATTTCTTGGAAGTACGCCGTTTTGCGTCGGGACTGCAAAACGTACTAATATATGCAGTGGGCGACAATGCATTGGAAACTTCTAGAAAATTCTGAATTTGCCAATTTTGGTTTTTAATAATTTAGCCTTAAAATTATGGTCCTCAAATTATGATTTTTTTTTTGCGAAGTCACATGTTGTTCTGTTCTCTATCGAGAGATAACAAAGTTCTCACAAAAAAAACAATAGCATAAATTAAAAAAAAAACAAGTAAGAAAATAATAGTCGGTCTAGGCTGACTATATAATATCCTATACCATGCGTTTAGAGACCTTATCTCATAGGCCCAACTAACTGGGCATGAAAATAAGCCAAAAACCAAATCTGAATGAAATTTTTATTAATTTTTTGTCTGCAGATCTGAAAAAGTTCAAATCGGATGCTATATTTATATGGAGACTAGGTCGAGGAATGGACCGATCCAGACCGTATTTGTTAAAGTCACTTATTTTTTTCACAAATATTTACAAACCAAATTTGAGAAGAATGAGTGCAATATTTTTGTTTTTTGATAGATTTAAGTGAAGATCGGGAAGCAGCTCTATATGGGGACTATGACTGAGAGTTGTCCCATAGGGATCATTTTTGGACTACTGATTAATTGATGTAATAAACACACACAAACCCAATTTGACTAAGATTTATATGATAATTTGGATCTTATGGCAATTTATGTTGATTTCATAGGGGTCATTTGTATGGGGGCTAGGTCTGAACATGGACCGATTCCCACCAATTTCAATAGCGTTCATCCTATGGATGAAATTTCATCAAAATATATTCATATTTGCGAACTGCAGTTTGATTACAAGCTTTACATGGACACACAGACGGACGGATGGACAGACGGACGGCCGGACGGACATCGTTAAATCGAATCAGATAGTGATTCTGATTCGATCGGTATAATAAAAGATGGGTCTAGGTCAAATATTTTTGGTAGTTACAAACAGAAGCACAAAGTCATTATACCCAAACCACATAGTGGTATAGGGTATAACAAGTAAGAAAATTATAGTCGGTCTAGCCCGACTATACGTTACCATATACCATGGTTAAGAGACCCTATCTTTTCGGTCCAACTAACTGGATATAGCAAATAAGCATAAACCAAATTTGAGTGGCTTTTTATTAATTTTTTTCGCTGCAGATATGAAAAAGTTCATATCGGATACTATATTTATATGGGGACTAGGTCGAAAAATGGACCGATCCTGACCATATTTAGTATAGTCACTTATACTTTGAAAAAATATATACAAACCAAATTTGTTTGGGGGCTAGGGGCTAGGTCTGAAAATGGACCGATTCTCACCAATTTCAACAACGTTCATCCCATGGCCGATGGAAGCTCAAATATCAAATTTCATCAAAATATATTCATATTTGCGACCTGTAGTTTGATTACAAGCTTTACATGGACACACAGACGGACGGACGGACGGACGGACATAGCTATTTCGACTTAAAAAGTGATTCTGAGTCGATCGGTATGATTAAAGATGGGTCTAGGACGAATATTTTTGGTTGTTACAAATAGCAGCACAAAGTCATTATACCCAAACCACATAGTGGTATAGGGTATAAACACATGTGACACACTGCTCAAGAAGGAATTGGAATACTGTTCTCTTTTCAGATGAGTCCAAGTTCAATTGAAACAGCCATGATGGAAGCACATTTGTACGACGACCGAAGCAAAAAAGACTAGACCCAAAATTCAAAAATAAAACTGCTAAGTTTGGCGGTGGCAATATTATGGTATGGGGTTGCATTTCGAACCAACGAATGTATCCAATTCATGTAGTAGAAAATACTCTAACTGGAATTGGATACACGAAAATTTAAACAAGTAAGAAAATTATAGTCGGTCTAGACCGACTATACGATACCCTATACCATGCGTTTAGAAACCCTATCTCTTAGGCCCAACTAACTGGACATAGAAAATAAGCAAAAACCAAATTTGAGTATTTTTATTAATTTTTTTGGCTGCAGATATGAAAAAGTTTATATCGGATGCTATATCTATGTGGGGACTAGGTCCAAAAATGGACCAATCCTGATCATGTTTGGTAAAGTCTTTTGTATTTTGCAAAAATATATACAAACAAAATTTGAGAAGAATCAGTGCATTATTATACCCTATACCACTATGTGGTTTGGGTATAATGACTTTGTGCTGCTGTTTGTAACAACCAAAAATATTTGACCTAGACCCATCTTTAATTATACCGATCGAATCAGAATTACTTTCTGAGTTGATTTAACAATGTCCGTCCGTCCGTCCGTCCGTCCGTCCGTCCGTCCGTCTGTGTGTCCATGTAATCAAACTGCAGGTCGCAAATATGAATATATTTTGATGAAATTTGGTATATAAGCTTTTATCGGCAATGGGATGAACGCTATTGAAATTGGTGAGAATCGGTCCATGTTCAGACCTAGCCCCCATACAAATTACCCATATGAAATCGACATAAATTGCCACAAGATCCAAATTGTCATATAGATCTTACTCAAATTGGGTTTGTATGCATTCATTACATCCACTAATGAGTAGTCCAAAAATGATCCCTTTGACCCCATATAGAGCTGCTTCCCGATTTTCACTTAAATCTATTAAAAAGCAAAAATATTGCACTGATTCTTCTCAAATTTTGTTTGTACATATTTTTGCAAAATACAAGAGACTATACCAAACATGATCAGGATCGGTCCATTTTTGGACCTAGTCCCTTTATAGATATAGCATCCGATATGAACTTTTTCATATCTGCAGCCAAAAAAATTAATAAAAATCCCACTCAAATTTGGTTTTTGCTTATTTTCAATGTCCAGTTAGTTGGGCCTAAGAGATAGGGTTTCTAAACGCATGGTATAGGGTATCGTATAGTCGGTCTAGACCGACTATAATTTTCTTACTTGTTTTTGTTTTTAATAGATTTAAGTGAAGATCGGGAAGCAGTCTATATGGGACCAAAGGGATCATTTTTGGACTACTCATTAATGGATGTAATGAACGCATACAAAACCAATTTGAGTAAGATCTATATGACAATTTGGATCTTATGGCAATTTATGTCGATTTCATAGGGGTAATTTGTATGGGGGCTAGGTATGAAAATGGACCGATTCTCACCAATTTCAATAGCGTTCATCCCATGGTCGATAAAAGCTTATATACCAAATTTCATCAAAATATATTCATATTTGCGACCTGCAGTTTGATTACAAGGTTTACATGGACACACAGACGGACGGACATTGTTAAATCAACTCAAAAAGTGATTCTGATTCGATCGGTATAACTAAAGATGGGTCTAGGTCAAATATTTGTGGTTGTTACAAACAGCAGCACAAAGTCATTATACCCAAACCACATAGTGGTATAGGGTATAATGACGTAATGCGACAATGACCCATAGCCAGACCTCAATGAAATCGCCAGACCTCAATGAAATTCTATCGGAAATTATAGATCAAAAAATACGGACATGACATTATACAAACAAGGCAGATCTCATAGAGGCGGTTAATTCGGAGTAGCTAAAAATATCAATGAATATCATTGACATATAAATCGATCTCATGACTCGGCACTGCAAATATCTAATAGAAAATAATGAATATCCAACAAAATTTTAAACCAATAATAAAGGCAAAGGTCTCAATTATTGTACAGTAAAATAAATAGATAAATTCAATTCAGCTATTCTATTTTAAGGTTTTTTCTTTCTTAAATAAATGACACATAAAAATTTGGTATTGGTCATTCCAGTCGTCAAAAATATATTTTGTTAAAAGTTTCCAATTTATTGTCAATCACTGTATATCAAAATTAGTTATTGTATGAGCACATGAAAGATCTATTGATAAAAGAATTAATTCTACAATACCAGGATGAGTTTTTAAGTCTGGCTGTTGTAAAAAAAGCTTGTTGGTTAGTTCGCCAATTTAACAATTTTTACCTAGACTGATTAATTTAATTTTCGGATTCATTTAGCAAAAGATTGAATGAGATTTTCAACCACAAATAAGTTTTCAATTAAGCCATTATTAATAGTATTTCGATTTCATTAAATTTATTAAAGCCTATTGGAACGGATAACGCCCAATGGTTATATGGTTATTGACATCAAAAGTTTATCAATCATGACCAAATTTAATGAGGTCACTTAATTTTCTCAAAAATATATATAAAAACAAGTAAGAAAATTATAGTCGGTCTAGACCGACTATACGATACCCTATACCATGCGTTTAGAAACCCTATCTCTTAGGCCCAACTAACTGGACATTGAAAATAAGCAAAAACCAAATTTGAGTGGGATTTTTATTAATTTTTTTGGCTGCAGATATGAAAAAGTTCATATCGGATGCTATATCTATAAAGGGACTAGGTCCAAAAATGGACCGATCCTGATCATGTTTGGTAAAGTCTCTTGTATTTTGCAAAAATATGTACAAACAAAATTTGAGAAGAATCAGTGCAATATTTTTGCTTTTTAATAGATTTAAGTGAAAATCGGGAAGCAGCTCTATATGGGGTCAAAGGGATCATTTTTGGACTACTCATTAGTGGATGTAATGAATGCATACAAACCCAATTTGAGTAAGATCTATATGACAATTTGGATCTTATGGCAATTTATGTCGATTTCATATGGGTAATTTGTATGGGGGCTAGGTCTGAACATGGACCGATTCTCACCAATTTCAAAAGCGTTCATCCCATTGCCGATAGAAGCTTATATACCAAATTTCATCAAAATATATTCATATTTGCGACCTGCAGTTTGATTACAAGCTTTACATGGACACACAGACGGACGGACGGACGGACGGACGGACGGATCGGTATAATTAAAGATGGGTCTAGGTCAAATATTTTTGGTTGTTACAAACAGCAGCACAAAGTCATTATACCCAAACCACATAGTGGTATAGGGTATAAAAATTTAAAAAAAACTCCTACAATATTTTTGTTTTTTTTTATAGATTACAGGGAAGATCGGGAAGCAGATTTAAATAGGGACTATGGCTAAAAACGGTCTTACATTTATTTTTGGACTACAAACTAGTGGGTGTACTACACATATAAATGCCGAATTTTATCGATATACGAGGCGGTTCCAGAACAACCCGACCCTGCCAAGACAACACAATAAGGGCCATTATTACAACTTGCCAATAGCTAAAGTTAGGATGTTATAGGGCAGATTATTATTTTTTCGTTATTACAACTATACTTTAAGCTAAAAGTGACCGATAAGCTAAAGGGAAGATATTGTTGCCTTTAACTTTTAACGTGAGGTTTATGTATTTAATGTTGTCATATTTTCTGATTTATTAAGAAGAAATTCACATCAATTTAGTTTTGGAAATAAATTTACTTAAATATATGCTTGTATATTTTTTAGAAAGTTCTATTACACATTTACAACAATTATGCAACTTATAATAAAGGTTTTTAGTTTTTATTCTATTGTTTTTATTGTTTGATTGCGAACAAATAAAGGAACGTTGCCACTTCACATTTTTATAAAGAAATTCATTTGGTCAAAAGTAATCGGTGTTACCTTCGGTGTTGCCACAATATCAAAAATATTAATTTTATTTTACTGGGAAGTTGAAATAACGAAAAGGTAACTTTATTGCTCGGTTTATCTAAAGCTACCTTTAACTAACATTAACTTTAGAAGGCAAGTTGTAATAATGGCCCTAAATTTGGTAACAATTTATTTATTTCTCAACATAATTTCCTTTTAGGTCAATACGCTTTTCCGACAAATATTCAATAGCTTCAATTTCCTGTAAGAACTTTCTAGCTCCTTGAAATAGTCAGCAACCACTGACTGCAACTCTCCAACTCGTTTACCACCGACCGTTTTTTCAAGTTCGATTATAGAAAAAAATCTGGCGAATAAAATGAGTGATGAAGTAATTTGATTTTAAATTCATGGATTTTGATCATAACAATAGTGGATGTGTGAACAGATGCATTACCTTGATGTAACATCACTTTTCTTTTCGCCAAATTGCCGCCATTTTTCTTTAATGTCATCACTTAAATGGAGCGGTAAATTAGCATAATACACGCCGTTAACTTTTTTTTAAGGTATTCAATAAAAATTATCCCACGGGCTTGCAAAAAAAAAACAGACTCCATAGCCTTGCCTATAGATGGAACAATCTCCGCCTTCTTTGGACACGATTCTCCCATTTCAGTTCACTGTTTTGTTTCTGTCTCATGTGTGAAGTTGCGATGCAACATATATTTTTATTCTATTGTGAGCACCCGTCTTCGGGACAGCTTACTCATCTCCAAATTTTCGGTGAGTATATGATGTATAGCATGTTCAATCATTTTCAACATGATCCATCTTAATTTTCTTATTTGCGACCTGTATATTTCGACCTGTACACCCAGATGGATGGACTCATAAAATTATTCGGAGTCAATCGGTATAATAAAAGGTGGATCTGGATTAAATATTTATGGTATTATAAACATCACCACAAACTCATTATACTCTGACCACATAGCTGTATTGGGTATAAAAAATACCTTCGAGGTCAATTTGCGCTATTTTTCGCATTGGGTTCCACCGAACTTGATTATTTGGTAAGTTTTTCTAAACAGTTATTGAAATCTTGCCAGTAATCGGAGTTTCGCTTAATATTTTCTTCAGTAGCACAACTTTTTACAAAAAATTAAAATTAATTCTTTGTGTTCCTTAAATATTTTAAGTCACATTTTCTCAATTATAATCTATATATTAAAATGGGAAGATAAATTTTTTAATCCTTTTTAAGCATAATGCGGACTCGGATGGGTGTGAAAATTGACATAGTTATAGTCTATATGGAGGAGAACTGCTGAGTTTTAAAATTTATGTTAATATGTGTTAAAAATATAATAAATTAAATAAAATTAAATATCTATATATATAAAATTCATTTTCTGTTTGTTTGTTTGTTTATTTGTTTGTTTGTTTGACCGCTATACAAATTTTTATTTTTCAACAGATTTCCCTGAAATTTTGTACACACGATCTCTATACCCCAGGAAAGGTCGCCATATACTTTTTACTCGCCACGCCTACTTTTACGCCCACTTTTTATGTAAAATACCTTTTCTGTTTTATTCATATTTGTTCACTATACAAATTTTTATTTGTTAACGGATTTCTCTGAAATTCGGTACACACGATCCCTGTACTCCAGCTAAGGACACCATATACCTATTACCGGCCACGCCTACTTTTACGCCCACTTTTTATATACAATTCATTTTCTCCTTTTTGGTATATTTGTTCGCTATACAAATTTTTATTTGTTTTCGGATTTCTCTGACATTTGGTACACAGGATACCTGTACTCCAGCTAAGGTCACCATGTGCTTCTTATCTACCACGCCTACTTTTGCGCCCACTTTTTATATACAATTCATTTTCTCCTTTTTGGTATATTTGTTCGCTATACAAATTTTTATTTGTTAACGGATTTCTTTGAGATTCGATACACACGATCCCTATACTCCAGCTAAGGTCACCATATGCTTCTTATCGATCACGCCTACTTTTACGCCCACTTTTTATATACATTTCATTTTCAGCTTTTTGGTATATTTGTTCGCTATACAAATTTTTATTTGTTTTCGGATTTCTCTGACATTTGGTACACAGGATCCCTGTACTCCAGCTAAGGTCACCATATGCTTCTTATCGACCACGCCTACTTTTACGCCCACTTTTTATATACAATAAATTTTCTGCTTTTTGGTATATTTTTTTACACAAATTTTTATTTGTTAACGATTTCCTCTGAAATTTGGTACATATGATCTCTGTACCACAGGGAAAGTAACCATATGCTTTTTATCGGCCACGCCTACTTTTGCGACCACTTTTTACTTTTTTATGGGTTTCGCTCGAATTGACTGCACATTATTCTCAAATCCCAGGGAAGGTCGTCATATACTTTTATCGGCCACGCCCACTTTTTTTAATTTTCTATATACGCTTTTAGTGTTTGTTCATATTTTAGTTTTTCAATGGACTTCCCAAAAATTTTGTACATAAATCTCTTTACTTACTACTCTTGAGTTTACACCATTATGAAATGAAGATTTTAAATCAACCTATTACAAATTTTCCCGTCTTATCTTTTTTACAATATGAGTTGCAACACCCCAAAATTAGTGCAGATTTATTTCATATTCCGATTATAAATATTTGCATCTCGCCTTTTTAAATACAATGGAAAACAAAATATTACATTTATTTCCATCTTGCCTTTTGGCTACATTGGAAAGCAACCTATTACAAATATTTCCATTTCATCTTTTTCACTATATAAATGAGTTGTAAAGATGGAAAAATAACTATTTGCAATTGTGCCTTGCACATGAAAGCATAGCATATAGTCCGTACTACCTCAAATGCAAAAAGGCTTAAAAAATAAAGAACTCTACAGAACCTGATCAGACCCAAATTCGTATCGAGTTTCAATGAGTTAGACAATCTGAGTCGAGAAATGCTGAAACACCTAAGCAAACCCAATAACGTCTTGAAACCCAAAGATCAAGACAAGCTTTGTAAGAGAAGCGGAAATGTCTGAATTTACTCAAGTGCGTCTAGAAATCCAGCAGCTAAGCCAAGCTTAGTCGAGGGAATCTGAAACTCCGGAAACGACTTAACTATGCCTTCAGGCCCAACGGATAAGATAAGCTAACTCCAGGGAATGTGAAACTCTTGAAACGACTGTAATATCCCTACCAGAAGACTTTTGTAAGTTGGTTTTTCATTGCAAGAGATGGTACAAAAAGTTGTTCCTAACATAACGTACATAAGAGGACCATCTCTTAGGGTAGCAGGTATCAACTTAGCATCTCCCTGTTTTTCTCATATTTGTCGCCTGCTCCAGAGTTGGGAGCCAGCACAAGGGTTTCGTATATGCACCAGAAGGAAAAACCAGAATTGCTGTATATCCCCTAGCTCTAGAATAACTAAAATTCGTAACTTTTAGACATAATACACTCAAAATAATCCACGATAAGTTGTAGTGGTAACCATGCGCTCAGCACTTAGCCCCCAATGCACAAATTCTCCAAAAAATGAACAAATTCCCCAAATTTTTGAATAAAGGTCCCCAAAAGAAATTAACAAAATCTCCATACTGCTCTCAATAAACGTATTTAAAATCTGTATTCTTTTCAATAGCATAATTTCGATACGCGAAAGCGGCGCGCGGACGCGACGAGATGCGCTCGCGGAACCAGATGCGCTCAAATATCGGATGATCTGAAATATAATATTTGGCAATTAAAATAGATTGACAACAACTGCGCGGCAGCACTGGTGTGGCTGCCAAACGCGCGGAAGCGTCGCGCGGATGCGGACGCGACGCCCTCGCGAACACAGCTCAGCTAAAATATTGCAATGATCTGAAAAATATATTTTGGCGATTAAAATAAGTTGACAACTGCGCGGCAGCACGGGTGTAGCTGCCAAACGCGCGGAAGGGGCGCGCGGACGCAGACGCGACGCGCCCACGGAACACAGCTCAGCTAAAATAGAGGAATGTTCTGAAAAATATATTTTGGGATTAAAATAAATTGACGACAACTGCGCGGCAGCACGGGTGTAGCTGCCAAACGCGCGGACGCGGACGCGACTCGCTCGCGGGACACAGCTCAGTGAAAAGTCTTATGACAAATTTTATCTACGTATGTGCTATAATTACTATACCTATACTACAAGCATTTGCTTAAAGCAACATTGCGGCACAATATTAAACGTCGCATTCATTTTCTGTTTTTCTTTGACGTGTCTGCTCAATTATGATCACTTAGTGAGTAAAGTAATTAAATTTTTAAAAGTTCTGATTCCCTTAATTTGCAAACGATTCCGGTATATTTGATGTTTATAAAATAAATAAAATTCAAAAAAAAAAATTAAGGCGGTTTCGCTGCTTATTTTTGAAGTATTTTTGCTGTAGCGTCTTATAAAAAAAGTTCTAAATTAAAAAATCACAAAATTTTAAATTGAAATAAAACATGAACTTGTTCCCCCAAAAAACGTGAACATAGAGAATTTTTTCACCATGAAAAAATTCCCCAATCCCATAAAAATTTTTTGGGAGTAAGTTAATTTTTTTGACGAATGGTTCATCGGGGACTAAGTACCCAGCGCCTGGTAAGCATAGAGAACCATTTTTCAAGTCAAAGCCCTTTGGATCCCGGGCAAGACCGGATAAAAACAGCTAGTTAATAATAAATAATTTTATAAAAGCCTAAAGGTATGCTAACCAATTTCAGCCAATTCACAATTCACCGATTTTCATTACAATTGTATATCACACGCCTTTATGCTCTTATAAAATTATTTATTATCATAAATTTTTCATATGTATAGATTTAAAAAATATTGAGGGAAAAAATTTCAAGAAAAATCTACCCCTTATTTAACTTAGGAATTCGGTCTCGACAGCAAATTTTCTGAGTGTTTTCCAGCGTATCCTTCTAAGAGCCACTAGGCCTGGTATGATGTCGTTGGATAAATATCTGTCCCTTATTCCCGCAAATGCAGGACAGTGACAAAGGTAGTGTTCTAGGGTCTCTCATCCTCTCCACAAGAGTGTCAGTGAGGATGCCAATAATCTTAGTCAGTTCTCTTCTATTCCGACTAAGGATTTCCCTAGTCTTCGAAGTGTTGGGAGAGCCCCATAGTATCTTCGTAACCTTACCCACGTTAGTTTCCTCCCAAATTGAAGTATATGAACTGGTCGCACATTCCGAGAGTTTTAATTTGAGAGACTGGAAAGGTATTGGCTTTTCCCAATTGACTCCCTCCAGGATAGAACCTTTCCTGGCCATTCCGCCTGCAATCTCGTTTCCCGTTATACCACTGTGTCCTGGGATCCAAACGATTTAAAGTCTACCCTTTGCAGTTGAAGTCTGTAATCTCCTTCTTACATCTGAAGACAGCTCTTGATCTAGTTTTGTCTGAGGATATCGCCCTGATAGCCGCTAGACTGTCCGAAAATATTTTCACGTCTCTAGGACTTGGGATTACCCGTGCGTCAATGGATTTTATGCATTCCATTATCGCGACCAATTCGGTCTGAAAGACTGAGTTGTGGTCCGGAATGAATAGGTATATGCCAGTAGAACGGTCTTCATCATAGAAACCTATGTCAGTCTTACGATGCAGACTAGATCCGTCTGTGTAGTACTATGACCCTGGAAGATTTTGTAATTTTCCCTGTCAGGTATCCTTATACTGCAGGGAGTGTTCGTCAACACTTCAGCGATTCTATCACAGCTAAAATCCACTGTGTTGAATTCCGGTATCTGGTCCAATATTGTTTGGTGTCTGGTCATATGGTCGGTGGTGTATTCCCCTGTTACCCTTAGTCGTAACATGGCCAGAGCTCTCTCATATTTAATTCTGATCTCGATCGGGTTTATAGATAGAATCGTCTCTAAAGCCCTCGTAGATGTAGTCCGTATTGCACCGCTGATTCCTATGCAGCAGAGGCGTTGTATCTTTTGGAATGGTTTAATATAGTATTTCCTGTTCATTGATGTCCATATGACTACGGATGCGTAAGTTACAATTAGTCTAACGACGCTTGTGTATAGCCAATGCGTCATCCTTGGGTTTAAACCCCATTTTGAAGCTATAGCTCTTCTACAAATGGCCCATACCCGGTGAGCTTTCGCAACCCTGCTCTCTATATGGTCCTTACAAGTGAACTTTTTGTCGAGAATCACCCCAAGGTTAGTGTGATTCTAATCGTTTTGCCCTGGAAACGGGGTTCATCGAAGTCGACTATTCTCGTCTTCCTAGAAAAGAGACATATTTCAGTCTTCTCCGGGTTTGCATTTAATCCCCTCTGTTGTACCCAGTTGTATGCTATTTCGAGTGCATCCGAAGCCTTCCTACATAGACTCCTAGGATCTGTTCCCCTTAATAGTATCGCTACTTCATCTGCGTAGCAGACATGTTGGAAACACTTATTGGATAGAATCCTTAACACACTATTTAGAGTGGTCACCCAAAGGAGGGGGATAAAATTCCCCCTTGGGATGTTCCACAACAAACCTTGTCTTATAATCTAATGCCACCAACCTTGCAACTAATCCGTATATTCCCTAGCATGTGACCGATCCAGGCTTTAATGTCCCGGTCTATGTCGAATTGGTCTAGAGATTGGAGTAGTGTATTTGTCGATACATTGTTAAAAACCCCTTCTATATCAATAATTATAGCTAGGGTGAAGATTTTTAAATCAAAAGATCTCTCGATGTGGTGAACTACTGCACGAAGCGCAATTTCCACTTAGCGTCCTCTCAAATAAGCTTGTTGTTTAAACCTCAATAGTTCATTCGTGATCTGAGATTTAACCATGTCATCGACTATGCGCTTCATAGTTTTTCAGTAGGAAGGATGTAAGACTTATCGGTCGATAGGCCTTTGTGTTGGCGTAGCTCTCCTTTCCCGGCTTTGGAATGAAGACCACTTTGGCCTACTGACATGCCCTGGCGGTTTACGCCAATTTTAGACAAACTGAGAATATGCCAGCCAGACTACTAATATTATTTTAAATTTGTGATCATTAGGTTTTCCTTAATGCGCCTCTAAATATAAAAACTTTTGGAAAATTTGGTACGGCTAAAACATTTCACCAGAGTGTATAGCTTATATTTGATTTATAAGTTCTTATCGGTCATTAGATTATTCCTGTTGAAATTGGTGAATATCGGTGCTCATAATAATTTCGCTATATGTATGTCTAAAATTACCATTGAAACCAGTTTATTATATGTTTATTCAGTGAATAAATTATTAATGTACTTCTTATATACACAATTCATAATTTGCTCCCTTGTGGTACTCAAAAAAATTTATCAAAAGGTTATGCTTACTAAACATGGTTATGATTGGAGCATATAAAAATAGTATCCGATATGAGTTTTTACAAATCTTCAGGCAACTAATTTATAGAAATTGTACTCAAATTGGGTTAATGTTTTTTCTTATCTCTTTTTATGAAATCTATACAGTTGAGATTTAGCCTTTTTAACGAAACTCATTATACCCTATACCACTATGTGGTTTGGGTATAATGACTTTGTGCTGCTGTTTGTAACAACCAAAAATATTTGACCTACACCCATCTTTAATTATACCGATCGAATCAGAATCACTATCTGATTCGATTTAACGATGTCCGTCCGTCCGTCCGTCCGTCCGTCCGTCCGTCTGTGTGTCCATGTAAAGCTTGTAATCAAACTGCAGGTCGGAAATATGCATATATTTTGATGAAATTTGGTATATAAGCTTCTATCGGCCACGGAATGAACGCTATTGAAATTGGTGAGAATCGGTCCATGCTCAGACCTAGCCCCCATACAAATGACCCCTATGAAAGCAATATATATTGCCATAAGATCCAAATTATCATACAAATCTTAGTTAAATTGGGTTTGTGTGTATATATTACATCCATTAATCAGTAGTCCAAAAATGATCCATATTGGACAATTCTTAGTCATAGGCCCCATATAGAGCTGCTTCCCGATCTTCACTTAAATCTATTAAAAACAAGAGACTTTACAAAACATGGTCAGGATCGGTCCATTTTTGGGCCTAGTCCCCATATAGATATAACATCCGATATGAACTTTTTCATATCTGCAGCCGAAAAAA
Source organism: Cordilura impudica (assembly GCA_963682025.1). Lineage (NCBI taxonomy): Eukaryota > Metazoa > Arthropoda > Insecta > Diptera > Scathophagidae > Cordilura > Cordilura impudica. The sequence goes on from OY821518.1 coordinate 75,572,690, forward strand.
TTAATAAAAATCCCACTCAAATATGGTTTATGCTTATTTTCTATATCCAGTTAGTTGGGCCTAAACGCATGGCATGGGGTATCGTATAGTCGGTCTAGACCGACTATAATTTTCTTACTTGTTTTATAATGTCAAAGCTGACCGTAATTGTATTTACTTGCAGCAATAGTGACATGCAATATCCAGTAGACTGAGCAAGTAACTGCAATTCTATTCTAAATCTGCTCCAAACCAACATCGTGTGTGCCCTTGGTTAGCCTTCCAGCAGTTATTTCCTTAAGTTATTATTTTCACCACTGCAACTCTAATATCTAAAGACTACATAAAGATCCATGAAGTATTGAATATCAACAGCAAACAAAAAATAAAAAATAAAAGAACAAAATATTTTTATTAGATGCGAAAGTATTTCTTAATATTATTTTTGCTAAAATTATTGTATTTTTAATCGCATTTTCTCTTTGCTGCGTAGTTGAAGTGGCTGCATGATTTCTTTCTTTTTTTCAATTTAATAAATTTCAGTTATTGTAGCGTTTCATTAAAAATTATTCGTGCGTAAAACAATTGTATTATTATTATACATTGTTTTTGTGAGTTTAACGCGAAGAACTTTTTGTAGAGTTAAAAGAAAAATATATTATTGTGTTCATTCATTAATGTTTATCCCTTTCGTTAGTGCCAGTGGTAAGTTTTTAATAGCAGCGGATTTTTTTTTTACAATTTGAGAAAAAAATTTTGGAATTTGTTTCCTTTATTAAAATCGCATTAAATTAATTTATTTCATTTTCTTTTCTTTTGAGTTGAGTTATATGAAATGGTTATTGTCTGCCATACACAAAACGTGATTATATTTGCAAAAAAAAAAATGCTTTGGTTTTTAAAGCTCAGATTTACATGGCAAAATGTTTGCTTAAAATATTAATATTTTACCAACGTAATCGAAATGGATGTGTCAGTTCACCAAAGATCGTATTTTTTACACTGATGCGAGTATAACGTGCCTACTAAAGCCTCTCACTTCGTAGTGTTTGCGTTTCTTTGATTTCGAAATTTATTTTACGGATTTAAACATGTTTCTTAGATTTATAGTCATTTTTCAGACATATTGCAATTACTACTGTAATTAATATGCAAATTTTAATTTTGTTTCAATGGTGCGTGGTAAAGAAAAATAAGAAAGCATATATTTATAAAAATTCTTAATCGGACCGGTTTCTGGCATTTCAGCCTTCATCAGCGAATTATTGAACATTGTGATAATTGTTACGTTTTTAATTGAATAGATTGTTTCTATATGAAATTTTTCTACTTAGGGCGGCCGTAAGGTTTGAACCATGAATCTTCACATACATTCGTACTTGCACTTTTTGGTCAGCGCTTTAACACACTCACCTAAAGTCAGGCCTACGAGCAGTGTGGTTAGATTCAGTTTTCGTACCATACAGCTTTACTTTGCATTAATTTCAGAAGATACAACTCTGTCCAAACCAACAATCGTTATTTTTGAATTTTGAATATTTTTTTTTTGCATTTATACTTCTAATTTCCACTATTCCAGTTTTCGTAATAGTTGTCATATGTGATGTACGGTTTTGTACATACCGACATATGCACTTTACATATATTTGAGATGACGCTTTAAAGCGAAAAATTTTTTGTTTGTTAATTTTTTGTTTCGTTTTAAATACAGAAGAAGTCATTTATTTATTTCTTTATTTATTTGTTTATTAATCTATGGAATTAATCCCTACAGACTATTTACAACAACATTTAAAAAGTAGGCGAACATGAGAAAATTTAATTGAAAATTATGTTTCAGATAAGTTATTATTTCACTGTTTATGACATTTGTATTTGAAGAAAAATCAATATATATTTAAGGCTTATCTATAATATTAATAGGCAAGACGATTTCTTGTCACCGATGTACCTTTGACAGTTTCCAACCGATTTTGACCAAGCATACCTCATTTGAAAGGTATTTCTTTTAAGCTGGTTCAACAGAATTACGGATTTACCGTGTGGAACATTTTTTTTTTTTTGTATTAAAGTTCACTTAAAGTTGCTGCTAACACATTAAATTATTAAATTTATTAATGTGTTTGCAAAAATTGTATATGAAAAGCCCTGTGTTGAGTTGAAAAATAATTTTGGACACCAACCAATAACGACAATAACGCAATCGAATTTCATTATAATAACTGCATATCACACTCCCTGCGTAGAATTGTGAATTGCCTAAAATTACCATACATTTAGGTGGCATACCAGATGGTTCAAATACCTTTAGACTCTTATTTCTATGTGTTCAACAAATATTTATAGTGAAATAAACTTAATGAATTAAAACGATTAAAAAAACATTGAAAGAAAGAAATTTAATGAAAAAATAAAATTTCCTAAATTTTGCACACGAATTTCAAGGGCTATGATCTACTAGTTATTATTATTCGTCTAAGCGCATCACAGTTCGTATAATTTGATCTATAAAACTGGACCGATGAAGGTGAGAAGAAGCGTGTTGGCCGTTGGATGATGTTAAATGAAATAGTGGTGATCAGGAAACCAGAAAAACATCGCCATTAATTGTTTTCAAAATATACGAAACGTTTAGCATAGATCTGCAGCCTTTTGAGGTCAGCCGTATAACAAGGGGAGTCTTGTCAGTTGCTTGGTATTCCAAGGAGGACCAGAAAGTTAATTACATATTTGTTTTGGAATACATAAATCCATTGCAGAATAAATCGTACTGTAAAATGTTTCCGTCATATGATCAATAGCAGTTGTAGATCCGATAGTAAAAGATAATAGACTGTACCAGTTCGTGCTGTATAGAAGTTCCTTTAACAAACTGTAATTTGATTGTGCGAAATAAAAATCCTTATCATCATCTGGAGAAGGTGTTTTTAAAAGTCTAGAGGGAATATATGAATTGACTTCAATGGTAGGATGATATGTATCTTCAGGAGAATAAATCGGGATTAACGCTTGATGTAACATTCCGAAGTATCGTTGCCAGATACCAAATCCAATAATTTATAATGATTGTTGTATATACCATTGATTTGAAAAAAATTCAGATCAAATCAAATATTGAAAAGATCTTCACACTTATTATCTGATTTGAATGAAATAAAATATTTTTCATCAGGTTAGAACTTTCAGGATATTGAAGGCAAATTAAAACCACCAAGAATAATAACAACGTCATCTTGATTAGCTGTACGAAGAATATATTTAATAGCTTTGCCATGTTTGTCATATATAGACTGGGGGGACGATGGATTAATATATGAGCAGGTAATAAATAATTGTTTTCCATTAAGTTTAACTAAAACTGCGATAAATTCGATGTCGCATGAGTGGTCAATTCATAAATAATCAGAGAATTAAACACTAGAGATCAAATCATTAGCAACATTAACTTTGAATGAAGTTATGGATCTTGGTTGAGAAAAAAACAAACTTATATCGCACCTTAAATACAAAACAGTCACAACTCAAAATTTTCAAATTTTCAGGAGAGGCAAAAAACTGTTTACGTAAAAATGATTGTATTATTTAAAAAAAATTAGTTGCATTATGAAAAATGTCCATTTTGAAGAAAGTTTTATTATACTCTTTTTTTAATTTATATTGTATTTGTGGAAATAAAATATAATTTTGAGCTATGACTCTCTGACTGAAATTTTTTCATTTGACAAGTGATATTATCTTAAGTTGTGCCCCAGATATAACAGCATTTTTCCTGTTAAAGAAGATAGTTATGAGAAATAAATTTTTGCAGTAGATAGAAATGTGTACTGTGCGTGAATTTATGGAAAAAAGTCAGTTTTGGAAAATTTTGAGTTGTGACTCTTTTGTATTTAAGGTGCGATATGTTAAAATGTCTACGTTTGGATCCACCTTAGATTTAATGGAGAATCAACATCTTCAGTAGTTATATCGTAGGTCAGCCTCGAGATGAAAATAATTTTTTTAGGCGGTACAGCTCTTAGCATATTATTTATAGTTTGACTATTATTGTTGTGAAATACCAAGATCTACAGATATATTTGCACTTTCTAATATTCCGCTTCATTAAACGGGGGGAGGTAGGGTTTTAAGTGGGAAAAAGGGCGTATTTTGATATTTTTTTTTTTTTTTAATATGAAAATGTTGGATTTTTTATTTCATATACACGTTATAGCATAACATTTCAAGAATCTTTGAAAAAATGTTTAATTAAAAATATTAATAAATAAGACCATGACAGCGAATCCCCGGAGGCAATGTTGTTTTGCCGTGCACATCGTAATTCGTTAGCGGATCATGTGAAAAAAAAAATCGAAATGCGTTTCAAAGCTCATATGTTTCCCAAGGTAATCACGAAGAGTTTTTTAATTTTATTTTTTATTTATTTTTTTTTTTGCATTAAAAATTCGGTGAATTTGTTGTTAAAAAATGGGGAAGAAAATAGAAAATAAGAAAAGCTCTACATGATTACATGGTGATTTATGTGTAGAAATAGTGTGTAAAATGTCAAAAGAATCGGTAATGAAAACAAAACCGGTCCAATATGGCTGCCTTGTGGTACTCCAGATAAAACAATAATATTTTTCGAAGATAAATTATTTAAACGTTCATTTTGCTTCCTGTTTCTTAAATAAGTTAACATCAGAAATTCCTGTGAGATGTAATTTCTTTATAAGAAGTTTATAGTTGACTTCATCAAAAGCCTTACTGAAATCAGTGTAAATTGCATCAGTTTGCTTTCTTTGAAGAAAACCACGACTGATTATCCTTTCAAAGAATTATACCACGATAATTTGTAATGTCAGACTTGTTGGCAGATTTCAATAACGCAATAATGAAAGAGTTCTTCCACGTATTTGAAAAGTATCGGTATTAAATTGATGAGTTAAACAATATTGTCAATCGACTAACTAAAGCATACGTACATTTTATTAAGTTACTACAAGGAATTATATCAGGTCCACTATTATATGAAAATTTTAGTTTTTGTAAACCATTAGAAACCATAGAGACATCGAGGAATCGAATAGATATAGTTCTATTATCAGTCAGTATAGACGGGTAAGTGGTAGAATCAACAAAGGTTGAATCGGAATAAGTTGTTTAAAAAAAAAAAAGTAAGAAGATCGACTATACGATACCCTATACCATGGTTTAGAAACCTTATCTCTTCGGTCCAACAAATTGGATATAGAAAATAAGCATAAACCAAATTTGAGTGGCATTGTTATTAATTTTTTTTGGCTGCAGATATGAAAAAGTTCATATCGGGTGCTATATTTATATGGGGACTAGGTCGAAAAATGGACCGCTCCTGATCATATTTGGTAAACTCACATATATTTTGAAAAAATATATACAAACCAAATTTGGCAAAAAGCTGTGCTTTGTGTTTTTTATAGATTTAAGTGCAGATCGGGAAGCAGCCCTATATGCGGCCTATAGCTAAGATTTGTGCTATAGGCATTATTTTTGGACTACTGATTAACGGATATAATAAACACATACAAACTCAATTTGACTGAGTTCTATATGATAATTTGGATCTTATGGCAATTTATATCGATTTTATGGGGGTCATTTGCATGGGGGCTAGGTTTGAACATAGACCAAATTTCATCAATTTCAATAACGTTCATCCTATGGCCGATAAAAGCTAATATGCCAAATTTGATCAAAATATATTCATATTTGCGAACTGTAGTTTGATTACAAAGTTACGGACGGACATCGCTAAATCGACTCAGAAAGTGATTCTGAGTTGAGTAAGTGATTCAATCGGTATAATAAAAGATGGGTCTAAGTCAAATATTTTGGTAGTTGCAAACAGCAGCACAAAATCATTACACCCAAACCACATAGTTTTATATGGTATAATGATAAAAGAGTGTGCCAGTTTGTACTATATAGAATACCGTTCAACAAACACTTATTTTATTGTGCGAAACAAAAATCGTTACCATAATTATAAGAACGCGTTTAGAGTTATATGTATCTTCAAGAGAAGAAATCGGAATTGAACGCTTGATGTAACATTCCGAAGTATCATTGACAAATATTTAATCCAATAGTTTATAATGATTGTAATATAGACCATTTATTTGAAAAAGATTCAGATCGAGTAAAATAGCAACAAATATTTAATATAGCTCACACACGATGAGGCATGAATATATTTGTCAGATTGCCCTTATGATCTTATCATGTGAAACATTGGCATTTCGCTAACGATTGACAGAAAACTCACAAAATCCATATTATTCGACCCATTACTTAGTGTTTTTTAAAACATATTTTTATTACGTATACGCACAATACTAGCTTTGTTGAGCGTTTTATGTTTTAACTAGCTGTTCAAAAGGGGAAAAAACACTTGCAATAATAATTGGGAATCAGCTTACAAAAACGCACATTTGTGTCAAAAATTAATCTATATTCTGCGTGACAAGTAACCTCATCAGTAACTAAAAGCAGTAGATAATTTGTTTGGTAAAAAGTAAAATTCGTATACTTTTGCTATGAAACCAATGCAATATAACAAACTAAACTCTCTAAAAAAAATAAAAATATGTTTGTGTATATGTGCAGACTTTGCATACTAGAATTCGGCTGTGCCGAATCCCCGATTCCATCCACCTGTGTCTTAAGCTCAATATTATAACCAAATTTGAATACGGTTATCAATTGTAATAAAATTAAATTTTAACACCCAATGAAACATTGCCAAAAAAAATTCTAAATCGCCCATAAATATTTTTTATTGATTCTACTAATTTACATTTTACAGACTAATATAATAAAGACTATATTTTTGATACATATTTTTTAATTAAATATTTTAAATAAGTTTAATTTAAAATTAGTTTTATTTAAATGAAAATCCAATAATGGCGAGAAACTGCTACAAAGTTTTAAGCATCTTGCAATTGGTTCATTTGTTTTTCCGTATTTTGTTCTATGGAAATCCTCACAAAGGAATATGGAAATATTCACAAGATTAGATAAATCTCATAATAATCGTATTTGATATAATATTAAAATAAAAGTTATAGAAAAAGATGATTTACGAACTTTTAAGGATTGTAACCCTAGTAATTTACGCCTACCTTCATATGAAGGGTTTAGAATTATTTCAATTCTATTAGAATGAGTAACCGTAAAAGGGTTCCATATTAGAGAACAAAATTCTTATTCACTACAAATGAAACATATAAAGACCTCAACGTGATGGGATCTTTCACTTTAATGAATACCCTGTACTCTAGGTGACCCAGGGTTATCATATATGGTATGAATATGAATATAGAATATGATGTGCCAATTTTTACCTTAAGCTTACTATTCATCGAAAAGTTTTTAAAAAATAACAATAATTCACCATTTATACCACACATTTGAAATTTAGACAATAAGATTGAATAATTGACACCGTCAAATTCTTTTAAAAGGTCAGCGTAATTTACATTCAATTGCATTTTCTTTTCCATAGAAACTACAGTCCGATTTGTCAATATAGCCAAATTTGTGCAAGCGGATCGACCTGAGAAAAATCCATGTTGAAAAACTGAAATACTATGAGATAAGTGTTCGTAAAGTTTAACTTTTAGAATCCTATCGAAATTTTTTGCCACAATACATTTTTTCATTATGGGTCTATACTATAGTTAGTAATATTGGCTTTATCACCGGATTTAAAAATTGGCGCACCACAGCAATTTTTGCAACTATTTAAAAATATGCTTCGTTTTATACTCGAATTAAAAAGAGTTCGGATAGGACCTACTAAAGATCGTTCACATTTTTTAAAGAAAATTGCTGGTATTGAATCTGGAAAAATGCAAGACGAAGGAACAACTAACATCATCCTCAGATATAACAATTGCAAGATTATTTACCGTAGTTTCACTGTTTGAATGCCTAAGTTACGGTGATTAGAAAAAATAGATTGGAGAAATTTTGCAAATAAATTTCAAGACTGATCGCTTGCCATTGAAACCTCATTATCATAAATCATATTTGCGGGATATCCGGTATTTTTACGTTTAATTTTAATATGATGCCACTGTGTGAATGCCCAAGTTACTGGGATAAAAAAAAGTATATTGGAAAGATTTTGGAAATAAATTACAAGACTGATCGCTGGCCATTGAAACTTCATTATCCGGGATATCCGGTATTTTTACATTTAATTTTAGTATGATGTCAAAATGCAGACAAATCAGATCTTAAGTTATTTTCAATATTGAATGTGTATTGTTTTTACAAAAAATTATGTTAGAAATCATTAAACTTTTTATATTTTTTAATGACGACATTTATTAAACTGAAATGTAATGATGGTGATTTACTGATATCATCACTATATTTCCACCACGGCATCAATATGTAGCATTTTTTAACACACTTGGCAGACGATTTCTTGTTGGCGGTGACTACAATGCTAAGCATCTTTGGTGTAGCTCTAGATTTTCAAATCCTGAAGGTACATAACTATCCAAATGCTTAACTTATAAAAACGTTTCATGCTAACCTACTGGATCATCAACATACTGGCCTAGTGACCCGCGAAAAATTCAGGATTTATTAGATTTTATTGTTTATTCTGGTATAACTAGCCATAAACTAGAAATAAAAGATAGTACTGAACTAAGTTCAGACTGCTCACCCGTTCTAGTCAACCTCCAAAATATCATATATTAACACCAAACAAATATTCCGCTCAACAGTACTTTAACAGCAATGTTAGACTTAATGCCAGCCTAAAAACTGAAATCGAGCTTGATGACGCGGTTGAATGTTTCATAAATGAAATACGAGTACACAAAGCTGCGCTTATTTCAACACCAGCACAAGTACAAACATATCAACAAAATTACTCTAACTTTAATATTTCTCTTGAAATTAGACAACTCATAAGAGTAAAAAGATTTCATAAAAGGTGTCAGATAATTGCAAATCCATATTAACTACAAATAAGGCCTGTAAAGAACTTAAAACTTTATTGTATGAACGAAAAAATGAAAAACCTCAGAATTTCTTGAAGAAATTAATAATTAAAAATATGATGAACATCAGTTGTGAAAGCTACACAATTTTTAAAAAGACCAACAAAAAGAAATATTCTTATTAAATATTTTGATAGATTCTGATGTTGGACTGACAAAGATACCTCAGAAAGATTTGCTATCCACCTTAAAAATACGTTTACGACTTTTTCTTTCAATTCAGCAGCGAAACAAGAGATAAACAATTTTTTGAATTGCCCTTTACAAATGGATATACCAATTAAATTCTTTACACCTAATGAAGTTAAAAATGAAATACAAATTTTGAACAAGAAAAAATTCCCTACATACGATTCAGTTGATGCCAATGTTGTCAGTAAATTACCACATAAATGTGTCATATTTTTAACATTGATTTTTAACGCAATTATAAGACTTATTTTGAATTATTTTGCATCGCAGTGGAAATGCGCAAAAATTATAATGATTCATAAACCTAACAAACCTGAACATCTGATAACTACTTGTTATATTTTCGAAAATATTTGAAAAGCAGACACATCATTCCAGAACATCAATCTGAAATTAGATATAAACATGGACTCCTGAACAGATTCATCGCATTGTTAAAGTTATAACTGAGGCTTTGGAAGAAGAAAAAATATTGTTCTGGTGCTTTTCTTGATATTCAGCAAGCTTTTGATAGAGTTCGACACTTAGGACTACTTTTGCAGATAAAAAAAATTTCTACCTACACCTTATTACCTGCTTTTTAAAAGTTATCTTTCTAATAGACATTTTTACGTTAAGTTTAATGAAAGCATTTCAAATTTATATGAAATAAATGCTGGAATACCTCAGGGTAGTGTACTTTGTCCAATTTTGTACACAATATGTACTTTGGATATGCCTACAAGAGACAATTATAATGGTGGCTACATATGCGGATGATACTGCAATTACACTGTGGAACAAATTTAGGTTAGCAAAAGTTAGGTCGATTCTGAGAGTGAGGGATGAAAATAGAGGCTAAATTAGAAGACCTGTATCGCGGCGGATGTTTATGTTAGTTCGAATTTTTTTTAATCGACCTTCGAACTTTGCAGTCAAATGCCGATTTTCAGCATATTATTTATATGGTTTTTTGGCTATAACTCGTCGACTAATTGATATTTTTTCAATCTGTAAAAGCCAAATTATTGCTAGAGAACTGTGCAACAATTTTTTTCTTCAATAAATTGCATTTGAAAAGAAAACAATCATAATACAAAACTTGCGTTTTCCAGCTTAATATTAATTTACTTCTCATTTTTTATGTACCAATTTTGTTCAGTGTTGGTTTTGAAGAAACAATGAAAAAGAGATTATAAAAATATGGAAAAAAATATATTTTTGAAATGTTAGTTATGAAAAGTTTTAAGTAAAAAAATTAAGTAAATTAAATTAATGATTTGGCCAGTTGCCGTTTAGCAGGCGGCTGTGGATCAACATCACTGCTCTCTCTAATATCTTGGTCATCGTCATCATCATCAGAAAGCTCCAACAGATATTCTGTAATTTCATCTTTGTCTTCCCCTTCTTCCTCTTTTTCCTCGTCTTCCTCTTCTTCAAAGGTGATTTTATACCACCAAGCCACCGAGCCATGCATTTAATTCTCTGTCTGTCAGAACTTGGTCAAAATCTAGCCGACTCATTAGTTTCCGTATGTCGGGACCATTAACAACCCCTTCCTGAATTTTGGCGTTACTTAGTCTTGGGAAAATGTCTTTTAAGCGGTTGAATACTGCTGGTCTTTTTGCGATACATTTCAAATAATTTTTAGCAATGCCAAGTTTAATGTGGAGCAACGGCACAAAATTTTCATTTCAGGAACAAGACTTTCGTTTAGCCTATTGTCTTTAGGCCATTTCCGTCCAATGCGACTATTCCAGTTATGCTGTTTGTACTTGTTTCTTCCTTTAATACCTTCTCTATATCGTGAATCCCAATCGCACAAAAAACACGGATATTTTGGACGGCCAGATGCTGTTAAGCCTGTAATCAATGAAACTATTTTGAGGTCGCAGCAAATGCGCCACTGGTATTCGTTATATTTGACTACTTCCAGAATGTGTTTCAAATTATCGAAATATTCACTAGTGTCAGTGCTATACGCAATCGGAACAGAAGGCATTCTATTTGTCTTGTGCAAAAGCACAACTTTTAAGCAGATTATTGAACTATCGATGAATAAATGCCAATCATCTTTTTTATAGGTTAACCTTATCGTCTCCATTAGCTTTTCAATATCGTTGCAATAAGCGGTTTTTAACGCATATTATCGACTAAGACCATTTTCTTTTCAAATGAAATTTGTTGAAGAAACTGAGAAGCATATTATAGATCAAACAGAAAGCAAAAAAGACTTTGTTTTGTGGAAAATATTTCCAAAAAGCATGAAAAAAAATAATTTTTCCAACATTTTGCTTCATAAGCACCACAAACATTTTCTAAATCAATTTTTAAAAAAATTTTAGTGGTTGCACATGTCTCTAGCAATAATTTAATTTATAGACTGAAAAAAATATCAATTCGTCGACAAGTTATAGCCAAAAAACCATATAAACAATATGCTGAAAATCGGCATTTGACTGCAAAGTTCGAAGGTCGCTTAAATAAAAAATTCGAACTAACATAAACAAACGCCGCGATACGGGTCTTCTAATTTAGCCTCAATTTTCACCCCTCACTCTCAGAATCGACCTAACTTTTGCTAACCTGAATTCCTTCCACAGTGTTATCGCTACAAGTGAGTTTGCAGTTGAAGCGTCTATAATTTTGCAAACTGAACCTAATGAACTTGACCATTGGCTAAAAAAATAAAATGTTAATATAAGTGCTGAGAAATCTAATCATACAACAATTGCACTCAAAGCTGGTAATTGCACTGATGTAACCATAAATGGCAACGTAATTACAAAACAAGAAAAAGTGAAATATCTCGGAATAGTACTTGATTGAAGACTTTTGGAATGTTCATATTCAAAGTAAACAATAACAATTAAAAATAAAAACAAAAAGACTGTACTGTCTTATAGGCTCAAAATCTAAGTTAAATTTAAACAATAAGTTACGAATCTACAAAGTAATTGTGAACCCTGTTTGGACGTATGGTATCCAGCTTTGTGGTACGACTAGCAACTCAAACATTGATATAAATGAACAATATCAATCTAAAACATTGAGATTAATCCTCGATACACCATTGTATGTCAGAAATAATGTGATTAAGCGAGACCTCTTAATCTGAGAGATACCTGCAAAGGTAACCATGTCAAGCCTGTTGCGATATCTTTGTTAGACAGCAGGAACGAAACTAGAATACTGAAAACATATCACATATTGGACCTGCCTTTTCGAAGCTAAGCTTGACGATAATAAATGCTTAAAAAATGATTTTTTTTTTTGATAAGTATCTCATAGGAGATACTTAACCAATGTCATGTATTCATTTTTAACAAATTTGCTTATTATCCTCGGATAGGTTATAGGTTAATGAGTCTCTTATTAAACCAAGGAGGCTTATATGAAAAAAATATAAAAATATGAAAAAATTTTACAAGGGCACCTACTAAAATATAGGGAACAGCAATCTCGTTGCACCTATTGTCATAAGAAGGCCAACATTTTTTTTGCAACAAATGCAATGTCACTTTACATACAATGGAATGCTTCTTGGCGTATCACTCTCCAACTTAAAACATAATCGTTTTTCCATTTATATTTATATTTTTTACTTTACAAATTTGTTTTTTATATTTAAGGAAAAAATGAGCAATTTCGATAATACAGTTCAGTTATCTACTGTCCTTTTAAAATGACTACCGATTCTGGGAGAATTATGGAGCTAAGAAAAAAAGTTTTAATGTAAAAAATGTTTAGAGACCCATAAAGATTTAAATTTTGAAATAAAAATTTAAGTTTTCCAATAAAAATTTCGGCCCTATCTGGGTTAAAAAATATATTTTGTTACAAAAATTAATTCGTATTCGAATTTAAAATTTAGGTATCGGCAACACTATTAAAATGGTTATAGTATTGAGCTGAGGATATCAAAGATGCGGCATAGTCGCTTGTTTTTCTATAAAACAGTGATGAATTGCATCTAAATTAAGATTTTCCACAATTAGCGTTGTAAAGAAAACATGTAAGACAATCTTAATTCAAAAAAGTTTTATTATCATATACTTATGTTAAATCGCGCAAAAGAAGTCGAGGGTTACCTGTAAATTTTTTGCTGATTTACATGCAAAAATTTTAAAGAAAGACTAATTTCTTAGACATTTCTTACTAAATAAAGGATTAAGTATATAGAAGTTACCTTTTATATTTGAGAAAAAAAAATCAATCCAAGTGACAATATAAAAGCAATTCTTATATTTAAAACTACACCACAACTAAGTAAGTAAACTATTTTTAAAGTAACTGAAATAATATTGACACACCTTGTCAGTTTTTATACCCTATACCACTATGTGGTTTGGGTATAATGACTTTGTGCTGCTGTTTGTAACAACCAAAAATATTTGACCTAGACCCATCTTTAATTATACCGATCGAATCAGAATCACTTTCCGAGTTGTTTTAACAATGTCCGTCCGTCCGTCCGTCCGTCCGTCCGTCCGTCTGTGTGTCCATGTAAAGCTTGTAATCAAACTGCAGGTCGCAAATATGAATATATTTTTATGAAATTTTGGTATATAAGCTTTTATCGGCCATGGGATGAACGCCATTGAAATTGGTGAGAATCGGTCCATGTTCAGACCTAGCCCCCATACAAATTACCCATATGAAATCGACATAAATTGCCATAAGATCCAAATTGTCATATAGATCTTACTCAAATTGGGTTTGTATGCGTTCATTACATCCACTAATGAGTAGTCAAAAAATTATCCCTTTGACCCCATATGGAGCTGCTTCCCGATCTTCACTTAAATCTATTAAAAAACAAAAATATTGCACTGATTCTTCTCAAATTTTGTTTCTACATATTTTTGCAAAATACAAGAGACTTTACCAAACATGATCAGGATCGGTCCATTTTTGGATCTAGTCCCTTTATAGATATAGCATCCGATATGAACTTTTTCATATCTGCAGCCAAAAAAATTAATAAAAATCCCACTCAAATTTTGTTTTTGTTTATTTTCAATGTCCAGTTAGTTGGGCCTAAGAGATAGGGTTTCTAAACGCATGGTATAGGGTATCGTGTAGTCGGTCTAGACCGACTATAATTTTCTTACTTGTTAATTATCTTTTCGCATTTAACTCCACCAAGCTTTTCCATCTTCCTTTAGTTTTAAGTTAAATTTTTAAGTATACCAAGCTGCAATTCTGAAGGGTGTGAGAAATAATTTTACTAACTTAAAACTTATTTACTCATAAGTATTAAAATTTTTCTATGAATAAGAGGGTAAATAATGTAATTTTATCAATTTGTATAATTTTTTAGCTAACTTCCGTTCTAAATAACAAAATAAACGGAAACTACTATTTGCTAATGTTTTAATGCTAACACCAATACCCTTGAGCTTTAAAGCTTTTTATTACTTTCATTTACTTAAAAATATTATACTTTTTGTAAAACACTTAAGTTTTAGTGGTTTTCCGGCTTCCTTTCTATACTTCCGTTACATATTATTCAAACGACTACATTTATCTCAACCACTATTCAAACTAAGCTTCTTAGTCAATAGTTTATCTTGCTGGCCAAAGTTTATGCAGCATCAACCATACCATTCTCATACTCTTACCCTCACATTAACTTAAAAGTCATTAGTTGGTCAGTCTTAAAGTTTTGGTTATTTAAAAATGTTCATAGCAACTTGCATGCGAAACGTATGTTTTGAACAAATCTACTATACTAAAGTTTCAAAGATTTATATGCAATGTTTAAGATATTCTTTTGCTTTTGTTATTTTGGCCAAAAAAAAAAAAAAAAAAAAAACTATATATATTCCTTTCTTGTATAATTTTATCTAAAAAAATTTGTCTTTTGGGGTTTTTTGTTGTTTTTAGGGGGGTTTCCTAACAAAACAATGACCATCAAAAGTCTAATTGCTAAGCAAACTTTTAGCAGGAGTTAAAAAAAAATAAACTTATTTGAAAATTGCTTAAACAAAAGCTTTATATCAACTAGCATTTGAAGTATGCAAAAGAGTCACCTCTTATTAAAACAGACAACAGTAAAAAACTTTATTTGTACAAAAATGCAGGCAGCCTTAAAGATTGTCCTTTCATTACAATACGAAAGTCCTATTAGAAATGTCGAAGAGAAAGAAAACTTTTCTCCACTAAACATTGAAGTCAAAATTTTCAAGATTGCAACTGCTAAAAGTTTGCTATCAGAAGCAGGTAGGAACAATCTTTGCACCAAGTTTGTGTAAAATAATTTCTAAATTGCCTAACGTATTAAACTAAAGTGGTACATTTTTAAATATTAGTTTGAAAAAATCATTACAATCGATTTTTCTTTTATTAATGGGCCTAAATTTGTTCTTACCTTTTTTTTTGAACTTCTTATTCAGGGCAGTTTATTTCAGTTTTGAGAATTCTAGTTTCTTCCACTGCTTTTCCTTTCTTTAGATTTAAATGCCTTGGATATTACAAATTACAAGTATGCTCAGTAGGGGGTTTACATAAAAATTATTATTTTTAAATTTCTTTCATTTCTTAAAACGAAATGTGAGTTCTAATGGCCTAAAAGATTTTTGCAAAAAAAAAAAAGTTACTTTTTAAAGTCAGTACGGGGTCGCACCAAATTAAATAATAGTTGCACTTTATTTATGTATTGTGGCCTGAGAATTTCGATAGTTTTTCGGTAGTTTCACTTTTTAGACTAGACTACTAGATGGAGTGAAAACTCCGTGTCCTAACATGGAGTTGGCGTGGCAAGAGCCAATTTTTTTTTTTTTGTTTATTCAGTAGCGCCAACTGGTAGAAAAATTGTGTCAACGTTTCTTGACATTTCAATATTTAGAAAAAAATTTCTAAAATTATAAAAATGGATTGCAAAGAGTTTCGTGTTTTGATTAAACACTGTTTATTGATGGGAAAAAATACTGTCCTAGCCAAAGAAGGGATTGATAAACATCATTATGGATTTCCACCGTCATATTCAATGGTTAAATTGCAGTACAAGCACGAACGATGCAGACTGTCCTGGTCGTCCAAATGAGCAGTTACCATAGAAAATGTAAGAAAAGTGTATTGGATGATCGAATTTTTAAAGTGAGTGAGATTGCTGGCATCATAAAGATATCAAACAGAATGATTTCGGATTTATCGAAAACTAAGGTAGATAGAGCAAAAAGGACGTTAATTTGGGATCACCTACAAAAAATATCAATTTCATATGAAAAATCATAAAATCGCGTTTTTCTCGAAAACTAAGGTAGATAGAGCAAAAATGACGTTAATTTGGGATCACATACAAAAAAAATTCAATTTCATATGAAAAATCTAAAAAAATCATAAAATCGTGTTTTTCTCGAAAACTAAGGTAGATAGAGCAAAAAGGACGTTAATTTGGGATCACCTACAAAAAATATCAATTTCATATGAAAAATCTAAAAAAATCATAAAATCGCGTTTTTCTCGAAAACTAAGATAGATAGAGCAAAAAGGACGTTAATTTGGGATCACCTACAAAAAATATCAATTTCATATGAAAAATCTAAAAAAATCATAAAATCGCGTTTTTCTCGAAAACTAAGGTAGATAGAGCAAAAAGGACGTTAATTTGGGATCACCTACAAAAAATATCAATTTCATATGAAAAATGTAAAAAAATCATAAAAACGCGTTTTTCTCGAAAACTAAGGTAGATAGAGCAAAAAGGTTATTTATATTAAGGTTATTTATATTATTTGGTTATTATATATTAAGCGTCGCATCTAAAAATTCAGCAGCACTTACAAAATATTTAAATTTTTTAATAAAATGGTTAACGGGATCATCTTATTTTTTTCGAAAACCCTAGGATAAAATATAACATTTAAAAGTAGAAAAGTGAAGAATTTTTGATACAAAGTATTTAGAAAGAATACATTTACAAAAATCACATTTTTCTCGAAGTCCTCAAAAAAAATCCTTGTCAAAAAAATTCTGGCATAGGGATTTATTCAAAAATTCACACAGTTATTCCGTAATATATATTTGACAAAATATTAAAGTTTAATTTTGTTTTAGAAATTTTTTTAAAACTTGAAAAAGGAGTTTTCGAAATTTTATCAAACCACTTTCGGTTTCAATTCGCAATAGGTTGTCAACGTAGTAATAAAACAATACCTCATATCTGATTACTTATAAGTATAAAAACAAGTCATATTTTCCCCATATAAACACATTTGGAATTTTCAATCGATTTCCGGCGCGACTTTTCTTTATCCGATTGTCCCCAAAACTTCACATTTATTAGTTCCATATTGAAAGGTAACAAACTAGACCCCGCCTATCCCCAAAATCGCATTTTCATTTTTAAGGACCACTCTACTACACACACACACAGAAAACAGATTCGTTGTGGCTACCAAATATGTTGCCAACCGAATTGCGATGAAGTTAATAACCGAATTTTGAGTTACTTGCAATTGCGATTGTACTGTAAATAGAATTATCACAATAGAAAATGGTTAGTTGCTATAAAATTTCTGTTGACACAATCGAAAATTCAATTGTTAAGTTTTAGAACAATTCGGTTGGTGAATTATTTTTCTGTGTGCACTCATTAAGCAAATACTTCAGACACAACAACAAGAACAATAAATGCACTATCAGACAGCTATAGCTATCATCAGAGAAATATTCTCTGAATAAATCCATAATTTCAAAAATTATCAAGAAATATCCTGAAAAAGTAACGGTAATGACTCATTATTTAGGTGGCAGGTCCCGTAAAATGACTCTAAGACAGGGTAATTTAAAGGACGATATCAGAGAAAACTCGTCTGGCTCGCCTAAATTTTGTTAAAGAACACATAAACTGGTCAGAGCAGAATTGGAATACTGGTCTCTTTTCAGATGAGTCCAAGTCTAATTTAATAGGCCATGATGGAAGAACGTTTGTACGATGACCGAAGGGAAAAAACTAGACCCAACATATACAAATAAAGCTTTCAAGTTTGGCAGTATCAACATTATGGTAAGTGACTACTTTTCGAGCCAAGGACTGCGTCCAATGTACGCAGTAGGAGATACTCTAACTGGAATTCGATACAGAAAATCCCCGCGCGGACGAAAATGTGTCCCAGGCCTGATATCTGATTTTGTTGAAAAAAGAGTACCAAAGAAAAAAACAAGTAAGAGTGTTAAATTCGGCTGTGCCGAATCTTTGAAACTTAATACCAAATTATTTCAGCAAATTCTTTGGGTTGATCCGCTTAACAGATGATTTTTGTTTATTTCAAGAGTTGGTCTATAAAGCTCTCTCACGTTAGTAATTCGCACTCAAAAGAGGAAAGATAGTTTTCGTCTTTTCTATTATTTCGGATAAAGGAAAACACGTTTCGGTGTTTGCTTTTTGGTCAAACTTTCGTTTTTATATGCACGTTTCAAGAAATAAATCATAATAATACATCTAACAAGTTAATTTTATAGTAATCTAGTAAATTTGCATTATGTTTTTAACAGGGTAACATTATTCATCATTAGTGGCAGCAAGCAATAATGATAGAAATAACGTAAGGCCTAGTTAACCATTCGTAACAGTAACGTAACATGTTAGCTGTTATTTTAGTTACATGAAAAGCGTTGGGACGTTCCGGTTACGTTCAGTAATGTTCTAAATGCTTTTCATGTATATGTATATGTATATTATATTACATATATATTTAATATTTAGAGTATTTTGATATTTGCAAAACTTGCGATGTTACATGGTGTCTCGACTAGCTATAATTCATGGCAATGCAAAAGTCAATGGCTAGTGGAGACCGCTAATATTGAAATGGCAGAAATTCTGCATTAAACTCTGCCATTAATTTGAAGTTTCATTCGATTTTGACGTTTAAGTATTTTAATTTGGCGCAACTTAAATCAAATAAAAGCCAAATTAATAATTTCATTAATATGTATCGCGAATATGAGTGTTTATGGAACTACAAAACTGAAAACTATAAAAAACGTGACCCAATTGATCTGAAACATCGCATGCAGGCTCTTGGAAAAAGTGAACTAACAAATTCTTTTAGTGATGCCAAAACAATGGAAACTTTTAAATTTTTCTACCAGGTTTATTAAAAAATGTAAAAAGGGTTAGTTTTTATTACATTATTACCACAACGTCCACAAAAATAACAAGTCCAGCTATGACAACAATACAACATTTGGAATAACAACAAGAGCAATATAGAAACATCATATTTTTCATTTTTTTTTTTTAGTTTTTCAGAGATTTCCCTGGACCTGTCCCTCCTATTTTAATGATTTTTGAAATATAAATCTTCCCAGGATACTGATGAATCATTCCCACTAAAAATGATCACCCTAGCTGTCCCATTGAGGGCGTGATCGTGACAAGAACAACATAAAAATCATATTTTTCAAGACTTTTTTAGTTCTTCATTCAAATCTTGGGCCCTAATTAACCGCTTTGGGCGATTTTAAACACCAAACCTCTCAGAATATTAATGAATCAGTTTTTATGCCAACGAGCACCCTAGCTGCCCGATTGAAGTTGTCATCGTGATTTCCACAGACGGACAGACGGACATCGCTATATCAACTCCTCTTGTTATAAGTATCACAAATATATATATATTTTGGAGTCCAGATTTTTTTTTTCTAATTATTACAAACGGAATAACATACCCTCTGCACACTGGGGTGGAGGTATAAAAAGTGAAAGCTGTATGGTATGAAAACTGATTCTTAACCACACTGCATGCAGGCCTGACTTTAGGTGCGTTAATGCGCCTGACCAAAGAGTGCTCAAACCACACGCCCGCCCAAAGAACAAAAACTTCAAATAGAAACAGTCTTTAATAATAACGGTACAATTAATACAATGTTTAGTATAATAACTGGTGAAGACTCAATGCCTTCTGACATTGATGAAGAATACCTGAGTAGTTACGATATGCTTTCTTTCCACCACACACTATTTAAAAAAAAAAAAAAAATTGTTTCATAATCTCATTTTTTGAACGACATCAATTTCAGCTACACCGAACTGATTATCAAAACGTCGGAAAAAATTTTCAAAATTATTTTGGGCCATAAGTTTCTTATATAATACCTGCAAAAATAAAAATAAAACGTTTTTAATGAAGCACCCTAATGCACAGTATTGTTTGCTTCCAGATATAAATTTTAATTGTGTTGTTAATTTTGCCAACAGTTGCCAAAGTAAAATGAGTAAAATAGTTTTCTCAAGAATTTCCAATTTTTTGTTTGCACATTTTTGTCCACTTTTCTACTTTATTTCTGGCACAACATAATCATACCCCAAGGAACAGCCGAGTTTTAGCTGGCAATATCATGGCAGTCTTAGTCTCTTAAGAATTTTGCATAGTTTATTCCTTAATATCTACAATGCACTTTGTTGTTACAGTTGTTGTTTACATCGGGTGTTTTGTAGAACTTGCATGCAACATGCTTAGAAGAGTTTAATGTGTCGTTGTTTAGGTTGATTTTAAACTAACAAACGTGTAAAGGAGTGTGGTTTTTGTTTGTAATTAGTTTGGGTTTTATGAATATTTACTATAGGAAGTTTATTTGTTTGTTGTTGTTTTGTTTTCCTTCTTTTCAATTTTCCAGAATTGTTTATTTTAATTAGTTAAATAATTCTATGTGGTTAGCACTAATCAAAGGAAAAACAACAACTTAAAAATATATATCAGTATTTCATAAATTATAATGATATTCAGATAAAGGCAAATTAATGTCCTTTAATTTTCCAAGTATTATTAGTATGGATGATGTTGCTCACATTTTAATAGATAGGATATAAAACAAATCATAATCGCTTGGATCAGCACAATTACTAACACTGTTGTCAACGCTCTGACACCGAAAGTTTAAAAAAATCACCTTAAAATCCACACACAATATTTTAATGGTAGTTAAGGTAACTTATCTTTCCGCTTTTTCTTTGTATTCTTCTTTATTATACTGTTGCTATAAAGCTTAAAACTTTGTAACTCAAAAACCATAATACGAGTACAAACATACATCCATAAAGAAAATGTGCTTATAAAACTTCAAATATCAGAAGATAATTGTAGCAATAACTCAAATGAGATTTAAACGCAATGACAACAAAAGACAATGACAAAAACAAAAAAACAGAAACAGCAACAAAAAGAGGAACACCAGTTATAAAACTGACAATATATTTATGTATATACCTACAACAACATCTCTCCTTTAAAGGTGATGTGTATGTTGTGACACATTTACTACTTGTTCATTTCTGTAGCTTGTCTCAGTTAAACTTGGCGAGCATGAAGACAATTCCTGATATGCTATTGTTCAGTAGACTATGAATGAAGACTAAATATGTTTTATGAATTCAAGGGAGGTAAATCATACATATCCAAGCATGAAGTTCGATGTTTTTTTTTTTTTTTGTTCGCAAAATATTATGCAGCTTAAAACATTGTGGGAGATCAGGTGTAAATGTCTTAAAGAAATTCATAAAAAATTCTATAAACAAAAAAGTAATAAAGAAAATGTGCAGGTATCAAATATTCTCTTTGCAAAATATAAAAATATGAAATCCAGGGTAACAGTAATGGGCAAAACTAATATATCTTATATTCTTCAAGATAGCATTAAAAATATTGAAGTTTATGAGCACTCGTTGCAACTTCTATATAAAATTGAAAAATGTGAGAGTAAGCATTTTATAGACTCTATCGTTTTATCATTGGATGATCAAAAACTTAATGGCAAATATTTAACATTCGTATTATTTTATAGATCACAAAAGTGTGACATAAATAGATTTATATTGTTTATGGAAAATTTGCTTTGTTGTTATGCCCGTAATCCATGTGTATTTGTTGGCGATTCAAACATTGATGTTTTAAATATACAATCTTCAGAAGAATTTGTAAATCTGCTTACAAATTATGATATCATGAATTGTCATAAAATGATTACCCGACCTGAAAGTAAAACTTCAATTGACCACATTTATAGTAATATTAAGATTCCTATGTATATTGAATAAGTTGAATGTAAATTGTCAGATCAATTTACATGATTTTACTGAAGAAACACGTTTACATTGTGATTTCGATCGTGTAAAAAAGTACATTCAAACTGAATTACCTTACACGTAACAGGAGACCCGTCATCTGATACAGCTTCTCTAATATATTTCTTTCAAAGCGCTATCGAAAATTCAACCATTAAAAAAAATAAAAACGGTTCATAATCATGGAATAACTCCATGGATTAACGGAAATTTGCAAAAATTGATTGAGTATAAGAAAAAACTGTTAAACTTACGAAGGAGGAAACCTGAAAACGAAAATTTAAAGAAAATATTGAAAGGAATTAACAATGTAATTAAAAAAGCATGTAAAGAATCGATGAACAATTACTATAAGAACAATTTAGATGAAATTAGGGCAGATCCGAAAAAAAGTTGGAAGTTTTTAAATGAAACGCTTGGAAGAACCTCAAATAAATCTATTAAGATTAGAAATGCTGATGGTGGTGAAATTTTAGATGAGTTACAAAAGGCAAACAAACAAATATTTTGTGGAATCAATAAAAACGTTAAGATTACAAATTCAATATTCTCAAGCAGATACCTACAACTCGCTAAGAACATTAATTCCAAATAACTTAAGATTTAATTTCAATTATACATCTAATGATGAAATGAGAACAATTATATTGAAATTATCGCCAAGTAAATCATGTGATCACGATAATGTGTCACCGAAATTAATTTTAAAGAGCAATAACGATTTAACTCCACATCTTGTATATATCTTCAATAATATGATAAGTAGAAGTTCATATCCAAATGCTCTAAAAATCCATAAGATAATACCGATTCCCAAGGGAATAAATGCTTCAACCACTGACAATTATGGACCAATTGCTGTCCTATCAATAATTGACAATGTATTTGAGAGGATTTTGTATAACCAAATTTTGGGTTATATGTATAGCAACAACTTGCTAAATGCTTTTTAATATGGATTTAGGAAAGGATGTGGAACTGAAGAAGCGGTTGTAAATGTTATTAATTTTATTTGTAAATTTTTGGATGAAGGTCATAGCGGCGTTGCTGGGATTTTTTATGATTTTAGTAAAGCATTTGATCTCATAGACCATGAGATCCTGTTACAAAAACTTACATATTATGGTATTTATGGAAGGGATCTGCTATTATTGAGAAGCTATCTCACAAGCAGAAAACAGTATGTTCAGATTGGTAATTACAAAAGCTCTCTTCGTCCGGTTGAGTTTGGAGTGCCACAAGGCAGTGTGTTGTTGCTCCTGTTATTCACAATTTTCTTAAATGATTTAAAAAACCTTCGATTATCAGGAAAACTCTTTCTGTATACTGACGATATATGTCTGTTTTACCCATATAAGCAAGAAACGGTAGTCAAGGCATATATGGAACGTGATGCTGCCTTAATATGTGAATTTGCAAGACTAAGCAAACTTGTTTTAAATGCCAATAAAACGCTGTTACTAAGAATTAAGCCCTCTTGTCAGAACAATAACTTTTCTGTAATTGTTGATGGTACAGAAATTATGGAAGTCAAATCTATACGGTACCTGGGTATAAATATAAATCTGAAGAAAAAAACGGCTCAAGCTGTCGGGTTTTTATACAAATTTAAAAACAAATTTCATAAAGATACAAACTTGTTAATATATAATGCTCTAATTCAAAGTCATTTGAATTATTTAGCTATTTCATATGGTTATAGGAAGACTTATGAATTAAAATCGCTTCAACGAATGCAGAATAAGCTCGCTAAAAACAGAAAGTGGTATACAACCTTCCAATAACTTATCCAACTATTTCACTTTATTCTAATAAGAAAATCTTACCAATCTATGGTCTTTTTAAAATGCAGTTTTTATTATATATCTACAAGTGCCTGCACAATATTGGACATCACACGATACAATTTCGAAGAAACCAATATGCAATCAATACAAGAAGTAATGGAAATTTAACTGTAGCTTGGTGTAGGTTGGAAACAACCAAACAACGTGTAGAGTTTCTGGGTACTCGCGAGTATAATGAGTTACCTCAAAATATAAAAACGGAAAATAGAATTTCAATATTTAAAAAATTATTAAAAGAATTTATCTTGCAAAACATAACTGAACTTTTAATGTAAAATGATCTCAAACTTAACCTACATATATTATTATTATATTATAGTTTACATTTTTATTTTTTTTTAGTTTTTTTTGTTGATTATTCTTATAAAGTTAAATTATTGGTAGTAATTTTTGCCAACTCGCCTCAATAATGCCTTTAAGGCGCTGAGGCTCTAAATAATTGTAAATGAATTTTTATATGGGCAATTCAATATGTGACGGTATGACATTTTGAGTTATAAAATTGAAGTTAGGGCTATTTCACAAAGCTATTTTCAATTGAAAATTCATTCCTCAGTTTGAAAATGATTGTTAATGAGTAAGAGATTTAAAAAAAATCTAAAAACAATTTTTTCACTATTTTATTCTTTTATTTTTTAGTAATTTCTTATTGTGTGACGGCATGACATTTTTGCTACCATGACTCTGTCCTCAATATATTGAAAATAAAATGCAAAAAAAAAAAAAATTCTAGGCAGACGGGTGTTTTACCGCACTTTGGTCAGGATGTAATGTGATTGTGCTGATGTTTGCAATAAAAATATCTGATTAAGACCCACCTTTTATTATACCGATCGGCTGAGAATCACTAGAATCAGAGTCCATTTAAAGATGTCCGTCCGGTCATCAGTCTGTCTGGGCATAGTGATAGCGACCTATAATCTAGTGGCCCTTTACCACCCTTTTAACGCCTTGGTATTTCATCAGTACGAAGGTTATTCAGAAGTATTTCCATCAGCATTGTATGTATCCGCCATCCTTTTAGTATATTTGGGGTTCAGTGTTCTCTGAAATCTATCCTTCAGAATAAAAAAAAATAAATGTATCACACCACTTCCAAGTTTCCTTCCACTTGTTTGTAAAGGTACACCCACCAAAATAATATCATTATGGAAGAACTTGGAAGCAGCCTAGTGATTTCATCAATATATACTTCCCCAATATTTTCTATATCAGAAAATCAATATACAATTTTTTTTAATCACTAGGACCTAGTTTCATAGTAGCTGGCGATTTTAATGCCAAGCATACACTCTGGGGTCACGGCTTATTACCCCGAAGGGTCGTGTGTTGTTCAGCACAATTTCTAAAATGAGTATGGATATGGTCTCAAGCGGAGAACCAACGTACTGCCAACAGATGAGCGAAAATACCCGATTTGATCGATTTCGGATTAACGAAGAACATTGCAAAAGAACTTGTGCATGTAAAATCTTCCTTGGAACTCTGCCTGACCTCACAACCGTTATTATTACTATTTTGAACCCCCAAAAAATTGTGTCCCCATCTGGTCATTTAACACTTTTAAATAAAATACAAAAAGTTTCTTAGTACCTATTGCACAGAAAGCTTTCCGCTAAGAACACCAGATGATATTGACCTCTCGATTATTAACTTCGAACAAAATCTCAAACTACCTGCTCAACTTGCCTCCTCGTCACACCATGCCACATAGAACTACTTCTTTAGATGTTGAAAGGCTATTAGGTGAAAAAATAAGAATTCGAAGAGAGTGGCAACTGCACAGATCTCCTTAACTTAAATGCACGCAAAACCTACGGAAACTCCTTGAAATACAAAGGAACGATAAATTGAATAGTTATCTTGAAAAACTGGATCTAACAGAAAAAACTGATTACTCTTTGTGGCGTGCTCCAAAAAATCTTAAAAGACCTGTTGTATGTAAGCCTCCTCTAAGAAAAGAAAGCGGAGGAATGGGCTAGGAATGACAAAAAGAAGGGAGATCTGTTTGTGGAACATCTGAAAAAAGTTTTTACTCCAAATATAACCACTAGTTCCATTGATGATTTGCCACCTGTTACTTCACAGCATAGAGCAGTGTCCCTCCGTTTTGAAATTCGAAAGGTCGAAAAGGCTATTTTTGATTTAAACCCCAAAAAAGTATCGGGGATCGATAAGATCAGCAATCAAATGCTTTTGGAGTTACCCCGAATAGCATCTATAATATTAATAGGCAAGGCGATTTTTTGTGACCGACGTAAGTTTCACAGTTTTACCCCGATTTTGACAAAAAAGTTATCATTTGAAAGGTATTTCTTTTTAGCTGTTACGCAGATTTCCAGGTTTTCATCGTCTGGAATATTTCTTTGGAGTTATGATCGTTTAAAGTTGCTACTAACACATACATAAATTTATACAATGCTATGTGTGTGTGTATTAAATTTGCTAATGTGTTTGTGTTAATGTGTTGAGTTTGTTTTCTTCATTTAAAATGAGTTGAATTGTGAAGCATATCTTTAGGGTCTTTATTAAATGAAAAAATAAAATTTTCTAGAATTTGCACTCGCATTTCGAGTGCTGGAATCTGCTAGTTAAGAATAATTCTGTTTATTTTTAATGCTATAATACCCCTTGAACATTTTCCCCCAGAATGGAAAGTTTCACTCGTTACAATGATACCTAGATGAAAACACAGCACCACTGAGCAAGTTCACAGAATTATAAGTGCCATAAGAAGAGCTTTTGAAGAGAAAAAGTACTGCTCTGCACTTTTTATAGACGTCTCGCAAGCCTTCGACCGAGCTTGGCACGAGGGACTCCTCTATAAAGTTAAACAGTTGTTTCCCCCGAACACACATAAGCTAATGGAGAGCTATATAATTAATAGAATATTCTCTATTAGAGAGAAAAGCATTGTGAGACCTCCACAGATAATTCATGCTGGTGTGGCACAAGGTAGTATCTTGGGCCCGCTTCTGTACATCCTTTACACATCAGACATGCCAACAAACGCAAACACACTTACGTCGACTTTTGATACTGCAATTTTAGGCGTACACGAAAACCCTCTCTTCTTTTACAGAGCAATATTGAACAGCTGGAAGACTGGCTAGATATGTGGAAGATTAAAGTAAATGAACATAAGTGTATGAACGTAACTTTTATCCTATGAAGGGAGACTTGCCCTCAAATTCGAATTAGGAACCAACCTATACCTCAACATTCATCTGTTAAATATCTCGGACTACAACTTGATCGCCGACTTACCTGGAAAAGCCATATGGACGCTAAATTGACACAAATAAGATTTAAATTAGTCCAATTCACATGGCTAATTGGCAGGAACTCAAAGTTAAGTCTCGATTGTAAGCTCTTGATTTATAAGTCGATTTTTAAACCCATTTGGTGCTATGGCACACAGTCTCAGCTTCAAACACAGAAAGAATACAAAGATGCCAAAACAAGATTTTGAGAATGATTACAGGTGCACCATGGTACGTAAGAAACTCACATTTCCACAGTGACTTAAATGTTTCTCTAGTAAAATGCGAGATCACTACATATAGTGAAAATTATTTGGAAAAGTTAGAGTCTCACCCAATTCCTCTAGCATGTTACTTAATCAACAATCGTATCCACCAATGCTTAAAAAGGAGCGAGACTGCTAATCTCATTGGATGAAAAATGGATTGATACAATTTTTTCTTAGAATAAATGAAATTTTGTCTAGCACTGGCTCGATTTAATATTTAAGTTTTAGTTTTAAGACTTGAATAACTTCAAGCCCTCTACGTTAATGTAATCTGTAGGGTGCTGCATGAAGGCTGCGCTAGTGATCGATTTGTCGTAAATACTGGCGTGAGGCAAGGTTGCATTATATCACCCGTGTTTTTCAACATATCCTCGGATAACGTTAAGAATAGAGCAACCCGAGAAGAAAGAAGAATTTCGTGTTGTTTTCATATAACCACAACGACATGATGATAAAGATCAAAGCTCTTCAGAAAGAAGCAGAAATATCGGGTATGGAGATAAACTATTTGAGAAATAGAACGAACTATATAAGTGGTAAGGAACTAGAAGATGTTTACAAATTCAGCTACTTAGGCAGTAACGGATGGTTCCAGTGACCATCTTATATTATTTCCTCACATCTCACGAAGATTCAAAATTCAAAATTTTAATTCCTGCATTAAATCAGTACTTGTCTATGGCCACGAATCAAGAAACTTATAAACTGAAGTCTGAGGAGAGCACTAAGAATATTCTGGCCTCAAACAATATTAAACGAAAGGCCGTGGAGTGAAACAAAACAAACCCCCATAACCAACGAAATTCTTAGAAGAAAATGGTGTTGGATTAGGCATGCCTTGTGAGGGCCACTTAACAATACAACAAGAAACGCTATTGAATGGAATCCCCAAGCTAGCCAACAAATTGAACTAAAAGCTGCAAGACTTTTCAGGAGCTGGAACGATGTCAAAGAACTAGCGTTTGAGAGAATTGAATAGATCCAATATATTCTGGCCCTATGCTACTTACATGAACGACGGGAACTTATATAGATATATATATTTATATATATGTACTAAATGAGTGAAAACTCCGTGGCCTCGCAACGAAAAACCAGTTTTTTGGATTTGAAACCAACTGTATTCTTCAACGTAATCTCCGTCTTCTTCCAATGATCCTCTAACATCGTGATACGCTTTAAAAAAAATACGATTTTTCAAACTCTTCAAAATAGGCTTCTGATTTAACTTCTTTATTTGTGAAAAATCTCTTTCCCTGGAGCTACCTTTTCAAGTTTAAGAACAAGTAATAATCGCTGGAGGTCAGATCTGGCTATGGGAAAGCAATTCGTAAGGTATCGACAAAATTTTTTCTGAAGCCAAAGCAGATGAATGCGCCGGTGCATTGTAAATGATGGTAAAAACTCAACAAAGTACTGGGCAATTATTGTTTTTCCTTTCTTCAAGTAATCGATAAATATTATACCATGTCCATCCCAATAAATACTGACCATAAACTTTCCAGCCGATTGTTGAATCGCTGGCCGCTTTGGTCGGCTTTCGAACGCTTGTAACCACTCCGCAGACTGTCTGTTAGACTCCGGTTTATAATAATGGATCCACGTCTCATACGTTGTTATAAACCGGCGTAAAAATTCAGTTGTCCAACGCATACTTTGAATCATTAACACGTTTCAACTTTTGTTCAGCTATTAAAAATCGCAGCACCTATCGAGCAGAAAGCTTTTTATACCCTATACCACTATGTGGTTTGGGTATAATGACTTTGTGCTGCTGTTTGTAACAACCAAAAATATTTGACCTAGACCCATCTTTAATTATACCGATCGAATCAGAAGCACTTTTTGAGTTGATTTAACAATGTCTGTCCGTCCGTCTCCGTCCGTCTGTGTGTCCATGTAAACCTTGTAATCAAACTGCAGGTCGCAAATATGAATATATTTTGATGAAATTTGGTATATAAGCCTTCATCGGCCATGGGATGAACGCTACTGAAACTGGTGAGAATCGGTCCATGTTCAGACCTAGCCCCCATACAAATTACCCCTATGAAATCGACATAAATTGCCATAAGATCCAAATTGTCATATAGATCTTACTCAAATTGGGTTTTGTATGCGTTTATTACGTCCATTAATGAGTAATCCAAAAATTATCCCTTTGGCCCCATATAGAGCTGCTTCCCGATCTTCACTTAAATCTATTAAAAAACAAAAATATTGCACTGATTCTTCTCAGATTTGGTTTGTATATATTTTTGCAAAATACAAGAGACTTTTCCAAACATGATCAGGATCGGTCCATTTTTGGACCTAGTCCCCATATAGATATAGCATCCGATATGAAATTTTTCATATCTGCATCCAAAAAAATTAATAAAAATCCCACTCAAATTTGGTTTTTGCTTATTTTCTATGTCCAGTTAGTTGGGCCTAAGAGATAGGGTTTCTAAACGCATGGTATAGGGTATCGTATAGTCGGGCTAGATCGACTATAATTTTCTTACTTGTTCAGATTTAAATGAACATGTAATATATGCCGAACTTTGTAAATATATATATAATGCCAGTAACCTCACTCACTTTAATTTTTCGATCATGCAATACAACCTGATGCGCTTTTCCTACGTTTTCTTCGGTAAGTGCCTTATTTGGACGACCAGGATGATATGCATCATATCTACTCACACGACCAAGTTTAAATTCGGAATGCCACGTTTTAACCATTGAGTATGAGGCGAAGATTCACCGTAATGTTTATCAATGCATCCTTTGGCTTGGACAGTATTTTTTCCCACCAAAAAACAATTTTGTATCGAAACACGAAACTCTTTGCAATCCATTTTTTCGCAAACTTTAAAAGCAGAAACATTTTTGTAACGGTAACTTTTTTTCCAATTAATCACATGTCAGATAATTGTTAATTGGCCCTACTGAATAAACAGACAAAATTGGCACTTATCCCGCCATCTCTATATGAGGCCACGTATTTTTCACTCCATGTAGTATATATATAAAGCAAAATAATATGGAACTGTTGGATCAAACACTATCGTAATTCTGCATTTTGCAATCGCGATGTTAAGAACGTAATGCACTAGGATAAGTGCTCGTGTTCTCAGACCACAATCCATTTTCTTTCGAAACTGTAATGCTAGTGACACAGCTAACTGAAAACAGGTCCAAACCATATGTTTCATGTATAAACGTACACAAACTGTATGGGGTAAGTTATAGTTATACTGAGTGCGGGTAAACAAAAAATACTTTCCATTTAATAGTAGGCAAATTCAGCAATTACCGGATAATTTTTAGAAATTATTAACACTGTATTATTTAATTTAGTTTAATAAACTCTTTGTAATATATCGTCTATTTCACAAAATATAGGGCTTTTTTGAACTCATCCCTTCCGATTTTCATTTGAAATATTTTATATAAAAAATGTAAATAAAATTGCGAGATTTTACTGAAAAATAAAACGAAAACGAATATGTGATTGCTTATTGAAACATACCTAAACGGAAGTCGGAAGACATAACAACAGTAAGTGGACAATATATTAAAATAATAAATTAAACTTGATTTTATTGTTCATTAAATGATTTTAAAAAATGTCATAATGATTATAAGGTATTATTCAACAAAGCTATGCCTTGAGACTATTTGTAGGGTTCAGCTTCAGTATTTCACAGAATTTATTATGTATCCTTACATCATTATGAAAATATAACCTCAGTAATTCTTTTTTGTTAGTTTAGTTTCTAACAGATAATAATTTTATTTAAAACTCTAAATGGTTGCATCTTCCAATAAAATTGTTGCATTAACTTAATTGTTCCTTAGAAGAATATTGTAAAAGTTTAAATTGTTAATCATTTGAACAAGTTTATTTGTGTTTTGAGATGCGTATATGTACACTAGGATGACAGCGGTTTGTATGAAAAAAAAAATTTCTTAGAATTTTGAGGTGTGCGTATTGGATTATTGTGACACTGCATCTAAACCTTTTGAGCGCAAAATTTGAGCCAAATCTGGCAATGCTTTCTGGACGCACATTGAGTTCAAGTACAAATATGCATTTATATGTAAAAATTATCAAAAAAAATCATTTCTCACAAAAATTTTGATATTAGTAACTGCGTTTCAATCAAATTAATTAATAAACCATAGTACGAAGTAAATTGTCTTTCGAATGAGATAACAAAATCTATTATCGGTTGAAAAACAGCCATGTTATATCAAGTTCCCCAGACAATAAAAGCGCCGCAGACCACTTGATTGAGAAAACCGAGCTTACATTTTTAAAAACATTAAAATAATTTACAGCAACAACATTTTTGCATTTTTCTGATCCTAAAATGATCTTATGTAAAGTATATTACATCTCGTCTATTGTTATGCCGTTCTAAGTTAATATCAAAACGGTACGTATTTTTTAACAATATTTCAAAATCTCCAATTTTACTTTTTCAAAAATTCTGTTCAAGAAATTAACCGAAATCAACGATCGGACTTCAAGGTCTTATTAATTAAATATATATGATTAAAAATGCCAAATATTGTAGGTATCCTGCTCTTAATTTGGCGAGGGCAGCGTTTTTATTTCAGCAGATTTGAAGAAAAATGTAATTTTTCATACATTTTCATCTTTTAGCATACATCCTTTTAGTGTTTTCATATTTCAAATATCATTTGAGAAAATATAATAATTTTGTTAAAATATTATACTACTTGATATAAGTTCTCAATCTTGTAAATTGAGGTTAAATTGAAACACCATAAATTGTCCCTCTTTAAGGTTAAAAGTCATATTTAAGGATATTTACATCTTTTTTAAACAAAATATCGAAATAATATATATGTATTTGTGGAAGGATTTCGACAAAACTTGTTGATATTTTAATAATTAAAAAAAATTATATTCTGGACTTATTTTCTGCTATTAACCCGTGGGTTACTCAAAATGGGTAAAAGTTTTAATTTTTTTTTTTCAGAATTATTATATTCATATAAAGGTATATCGAGGGCTTATATTCAACAAAAACTGCTATTTACAGCAATATTAATTTTTGGTTTATAACTGTAAAATATAATATTAATTTTGATATCATATATGATTAGTACGACTATTTTTTAATAAATATTGTAGCAAATCAATCGACAAATACTTTCAGATCTTATTAATAATAATTATTAATAGTTATAATAAAAACATAGAGCAACTGAAAAGAGTGAAATTCAGCAGCGAATGGTGGATATTGGCAAACTCTATCATGCCAAAAACTTATATGGCTAAAGGTTATTTACAATCTGATGATTTCTTTTCGCATTTTAGCACTATGTTACAAAAAGTGGTAACATTCATACAATTAGTTGGGCCATGCCATATGTTACAGACGCCTTATTAGATTCACCTATAAAATTCTGTGAAATTTCTAGTCATCAGAACTCTGAAACATGATAATGCCCCTGGTCAGGACGGTATCTGTTATGAATTGTATAAATACGCACCTGATTCTTTTGTAAATGACATATTATCTGTCTTCAACAAATTGTTTTTAAATGAAAAAACCCAGCTTTCGAAAATCAATATTGATTCCTCTTTTTAAAAAGGGGATCCAAACTTGCCAACAAATTATCGAGGGTTATCGTTAATTGATGTTCATGTAAAATTTTCAATTCTATTTTATTAAATCGTATAGCTTAATGGATAAGCAACAAAAATATATTGAATGAATACCAAGCCGGTTTTAGGAAGTATTATTCAACTGTAGAAAATATTTTCAATTCAGTAAATATTGTAAATTTAAACAAAACTTATGGCAAAAATACATATGCTTTCATCGTGGATTTCTCGTGCGCTTTTGACAAAAATCACAGAAACTGTTTGTTTTATAAGCTTTCCTGCCTTCAGCTATCGTCAAAGATAATAAGAATTTTGCAATGTGCTTATGACAATAATGAAAGCCGAATCTGGGACGGTGATTCTTTCTTTTGCTGTTGAAATTGGCGTAAAATAGGGCTGTATATTGAACCCAATTCTGTTTTCGTTCTACATTAACAATTTGGCTGATGAGCTGCCTTGTGGTGTAAATATCTCAGATATAAATGCAAAAATTCTTCTTTATGCGGATGATATTTTTTTTTATTTTGTCAGAATCTCCAGCTGAACTGCAAACCATGATTGATGTTCTGTATAGTTATTGTTCTACTTGGTGCTTAAATGTTAATCTTAGCAAATTTAAAATCATGGTATTTCGTTCAAGCACAAGAATTTCTAGAAACTTGCAGTGGCACTTTGGGGAAAGAGCTATTGAAATTGTTAATTGCTGCAAGCATCTTGGTGTTAACATGCCGTATAACTTATATTTCAAAAAACATTTAAACAACAAACTAGCTGCATCCAAATTGGCAATTAATTCAACCTGGTCAAAATACTTATAAAAAAAATCCGCATATATCCAATAAACAATAAACTTAAAATATTCGATGCTGCTTCCAGATCAATTATGTTTTATGCTGCACAAATTTAGGGATACCAGAAATATGATGATGTGGAGAAATTACTAAAGTTTTTTGTATATCTACCAGAAACAACACCCAATTACATGATCTACTTGGAAACTGGCCTGTATTCATTGTATACTTCGACACTTAAACTGCACTATTCTTATATAAACAAAGATCTGAATGTGAATCAAAATAGTCTCCCAAAAATTCTTGCACAAAAACTCTTTGAATTAAATGTTCATTGGGCAAAAGAATGGTCCACGCTCTGCGATTTTGTTCAGTTCACTACTGATGGTTCTAGTCCGTTGTGCATACATTGGAAATCAATATTAGTCTTATTAAAAACTAAAAAACGAAAAGATAATGTAGAATCGGCAACAAATTCTCAGTTTCATTATCTTTATTCGCAACTAAATTACAACTCTGCACCGTTTCTTGCACATCGCGTATCACTGGTTTATTAATTAGGGCAAGAGGTGGATTGCTTAATATCAATGCAAGATGTTTCAAAAGTAACACTAATGGTATCTGCTCAATCTGCAATTTAGATGCTACTGAAAACATATTTCATTTCATCGGTATTTGTCCAATTTATAAAGAATTTAGATTGAAATATTTAATTTAATTTAAGTTTTATATGTACTAAATTGCATAGATTTTAACTCATTATATAATAAAATGGTCACGCAAAGTCATGCACAGTCACGGAGAGATTCAAAACTCATATGCATAAGGAAGAAAAGAGTTCTAATAAAGACTTTGTTTTTATCGGTTAGACTATTATTTTTTTACCAGTATTCAGTGGTATGAGTTCTCTTGCGTGCTTTTACACAAAAGAGAATTATAAAAAGAAGAAAGTAGACTTTGCTAAAAAAAATTATATCGATAGTTTTACAGTGGCTACAATCGGTTTACTACTCAGGTCTGAAAGGGTTCATCACTTATATCATTTAGCAAATGCAACGAATTTCGCGTAAAATAAATTTTGTTTCAAATTCAATATAATTAAATAAAATAAACTTAAAAAGCACTTACCTTCTTACCAATAGGCTATACTGCATAATACGTAACATTTCAATACAACAATTGTCTTCAATATTTTATGATTTTTAACGCACGAACCGATTATAAATTTAATTTTTTAAAAACACTTTTTTTCAACTAGAACAATTGTGTTAAATAGCTATATTTAGAAAAATGCACTAACACTTCTTTCTCACTTATTTATATCACTCACTTATTTTTTTTTTTTTTTTTTTTTTTTTGCTACAATCTAAGCAATTCAAATACGCAACTGCAAACTCTTAACTCTTACTTTTTAATCAAAACACAATAAAAAATTACTTTACTTTTACTTTCATTGATATTTAAAAGAGAGAGAGAGATTTATATTTCTCTATTTTCACATGCTTGCTTTTGGTTATTTATCAATGAAGCAAGCGCAAAGCAAAGAAAATAATTTTAAAAACTACTATAATTTCATCATTTATTTGCTACACTTTACATTTGCTAAAGAAATTTTATTAATTTTAACTTCTTTTTTAAATTGGCTTTCATTTTTTTTTATTATTATTTTATTAGAATATAGGACATCAAAATTTTGATTAATAATAAACTTTTTCCACTTTTTAACTATACTTTCACTTGTTCACACGCACGACCGACTCTAATCGATATTAAAATACAACTAAAGTTAAGAAGAATTTTTGAAGGGAATTTAGGAAAAGGGATAAAAAAAAACCAATGTTGCCTACATACCAATTTATAAAAATACATGATGGAATTTTGAGAAAAATTAATGAATTATTAAAATAATATTTTACATTCATACATTCATTGTTCTCAATTCCGGAGATTTGTTTTACATATAATATTTATTATTATAAAATCACAACAGAACTAATTTATATACATTGCATAAATTAAAGAGAATAAATGGCTGATTAAAGCAATAATTTCAGAGCAATTTTTTAATTTTCATTTTGGCTTTAGATCTGGTCTAAGAACTTCCTCTTTACTTTTCAGTTTCACTGAAAATGTTTCCAAAAATTTTTATAAAAAATTGATTACAGCATTGATTTCACTTGATCTAAGCAAAGCATGTGTTTTGCCAGATAAACTTTCCGCCGAATTTGATTTCTCCGCTTCTTCTTCTAAATTATTACATTCTTACATTGCTAATCATCGACAGTATGTTGGTTTAAGTAAAAGCTTTGCTTCCATTAGGCTTTGTTCTAGTGGAGTGCCTCAGGATTCTTTACTTGTCCCTCTGTTATTTTTAATGTAACTGAGTTTATTCGTCGCTTACAGATTTACAGATAACAGATTTTTCCAAGTAAAACTAATGCTTGAAACACATAGACGACAGCGGCTACACGACTACAGCCTGTCAAAAATAAAATACACTCGTTTATATGAAAGCGATGATATTGACACCAACACAGCTACACGGCTACACGAAAACTTTTGTCGCTGTAGTCAACATAGGATAAAATCTATTTTTGTTGGCTGCAAAACAAAAATAGTGTTGACAATATAACAAAATTTGTAAAAGAAATTAGTGCTAAGAAATATTTTATTTTGTTAAAAAAAACACTGCAAAATTAAATGATATAATTGCATTAATAATCAAAAGGGGTTATATAAATTTATTTATTTATTTTTACGTTATAATAATGCATTATAAATAAGTAATTGTTCATTTAAGTCAAGTTTATATAAAATCATGCATGTTTTTCTATTTTAATAAAGTAAAAAAAATATAATTGGCACTACTGAAATAAGAATGCATTTGTATAAAAATAGCTGTTTATGTTGTTGGTATATGTTGCTGTCGTTTTCAAAAAAGTTAAATAGCTGACTACACGACTAAAATTGCAGCCAGCAGCATTTGTAGCCATGTGTTCGTGTAGCCGCTGTCGTCTATGTGTTTCATGCATAAGGCCCTAATTTTTAATTCTCCAGCGAATGCTCCTTACACTTTAAACATTAACTTTGATGGAGTCCATGTTCAATTTGTAGATTCCCTCAAATTTTTTGGTGTTACTCTTAATAGCAGTCTCAATTTTGGGAAATTAACCCATTATACTATTATTCTACTATTATATATCCATCCTATTATGAAAATTTAAAAAAATCGACAGAAGTAGAACGAAGAACATATTTTTCAAAAACTTGAAATCCCTAATATATTTGGTTATGAAAGCGTTGAGGTCAAAATGTACATCGAAATAAATAAATACAAATTTTGTATAGATCATTTTATGAGGTAATGCCACTTCAATAGGTTCACAACGTGTTAATGGATTTCCAATTTTTAAATACCAAATAAGTAAGCTTTCCAATGGTGAAATCCAATAACAAATAACGAAGTTATATACAAATCAATGTCAAAAGGGGGTGTCGCCCCTAAAGTTGGGTTTCACTTTATCGTTAATAAAATACGAATTTGTCCATGGATCTTTATGAAACAATTTTTTTTTATTTCCTTTACATGTACCTCTAATACTGAGTACTAAAACTGGTGAGTATTTGTTGCTTTCTATTTTTTTTTGAATTTTTTGGAATCAAAAATTTAATCATTTAAAAAAAAAAACACATTTTTTTCGACTTGTGCCTCAATAATTCCAAAACAAATGGGTATATTAGAAAATTATATAAGAAGGCTTAAAGCTGGCGTAATTTAAAGTTATTGACGTATCACATAACAAAATAGAATACGTCCAAACACACGATAAGATGTATGG
The DNA here is from genome assembly GCA_963682025.1 of Cordilura impudica. Lineage (NCBI taxonomy): Eukaryota > Metazoa > Arthropoda > Insecta > Diptera > Scathophagidae > Cordilura > Cordilura impudica. The sequence continues at coordinate 75,610,591 of OY821518.1, forward strand.
AGCAGCATCTTTAAAAATCTCAAATTTTAGAAAAAAAAAATTTAAAAACCTTACCATAGAATTTGAAATAATGATGTTTTTTGTAGTTGGGTAACTATAGCGGATCAAAAAAAATTGTGGTTATTCAATTGTTGCATAGTGTTAGTGAAGTACCTTTTCCCAGAAAAGTACTTGTTCTTAAAATGGTACCTTTGCTGCAAAAAAATTCCATTTTCTGAAAAGTGCTTTTTTGAAGAAGGTTTGTTATCTTTAACACGAAAGAAAATATGGTCGGCCTAGACCGACTACACGATACCTTACGTCTTCGGTCCAACTAATTGGGTGTAGAAAATAAGCATAAACCAAATTTGAGTTATTATTAATTTTTTTGGGTGCAGATGTGGAAAAGTTCACATCGGGTGCTATATATATATAGGGGACTAGGTCGAAAAATGGAACGATCCCGACCATATATCCTAAAGTCACTTATATATTGAAAAAAAGAAAATTTGAGTAATATCTGTGCAATATGTTTATTTTTTGATAGATTTAAGTGAAGATCGGGAAGCAGCTCTATATGCAGCCTATAGCTAAGAATTGTCCTATAGGAATTATTTTTGGAGTACTGATTAATGGATATAATAAACATATACAAACCCAATTTGACTGAGATCTATATGATAATTTCGATCTTTGGATATTATTGTCGATTTCATAGGGGTTATTTGTATGGGGACTAGGTCTGAACATGGACCGAATTTCACCAATTTCAATAGCGTTCATCCTATGGCCGATGAAAGCTTATACGGACGGACATCGCTAAATCGACTCAGAAAGTGATCCTGAGAGTAGATCGGTATAATAAAAGATGGGGTTAAGTCAAATATTTTTGGTAGTTACAAACAGCAGCACAAAGTTATTATACCCAAACCACATACATAGTGGTATAAAAAATTTTTTCTGAAAAAATTAGAGATTTTTCATGGAGTAATTTTTATTTTCCTAAAAGAGTACCGTTATCATATAAAGGTATAATTTTAAAAAAATAACTTTTTTAAAAGTACCTTCATTAAAAATTTACTCTTTAAAAAATTGTTTTTTCTTAAAGTAAAGTACCTTTTAAAAAAAATATCCTTCCTTAGAAAAGTGCAATTTCTTAAAAAAAAAACTTCTTAAAAAGAGTATTTTCACAATTTTTCAACAATTGTAATGCCTAGATGTGAGAAAATATATAAAATTGATTTTATTCAAAAAATTAAATATTAAATGTTGTTTACTTGATAACATTTAAAAATTTCTTAATGTAAAGTTTTTTATACGCATTTCATTATTATATTTATGTCATGTTTTTATTATATATTTTGCAGAAAAATTTAAGATTAGAAAGACTAAGCATTTGTTTTCCTATTGAATACGCTTAAGAGTTATTTATTAAAGTTTTTGTTACTAACAGAATTGTTCCGTGTAAGGTTTAAAAAAATAATTTAGTAAGTTTGGTAACCCTTACTTTAAGCTATATTCACATACAAGGAAACTAGCTGTGATGTCAACTATGTATACTGTTTCCGATTTTAGAAATACTAGCGCTTTTTAGAATTTAGTACATGGAAATATTATTATCTTAAATATCAAATTGCTTTACTTTGATAAAAAGTGTGCTTACATAACCATAAATTTTTACAGAATATTTATATATACTAGTAGATTCCAGCACTCGAAATTCGAGTGCAATTTCTAGGCAGCTTTATTTTTCAACTTAGCCAATTCACAAACCAACACTTTTTTGGTTTATTATTATTGTGAACGAAGATAACAAACTCATTAACAAATTTAATAAAACACACATAGCATATGAATAATTTTAAGTATGTGTTAGTAGCAAATTTAAATGCAATTAAGTCAAAATAAAGGAAAAATTTAAAAATTTGTAAATCTGCAAGACGGCTTAAAAGAAATACCTTTCAAATAATATACGTTTGGTCACAATCGGGATAAAATGGTAGAACAAAACATAGGTCACAAGAAATCGCCTAGCCTAATATTAATATTATAGATATATATATTTTTTTTCGAATGTAATCAATTAACAATTAGTATTAACAATTCATTTAATGTATAAATGATGCGATTTTAATTACACCATTAATAAAAGGATATATTCTTCCAAGGAAAATGGAAATATTATTGATCATAATTGAAAGCAGAAGAATGTTAATAATTGCTTATTACTATTTTGATATAGAATTATATAGCAATCAAATCCGCAGAATTATTACATCAATTATATTTAAGGCCCTTTTTAACTAGAACATAACTATAACTATAATATAATTGTTAGTTACAATTGTGAATCGAAATAAAATCGTTTATTTTACGTTTACGTATAGAAGTAACAATAAAATGGATGTACAAATTTTTGTAAATTTTAATTATGAAAGTAATCGAATACCCGGTTTGTTTCAATTTTATAGATATCACTTTTTTTCTTTAACTGTGTTGATATTTATTTCTGTTTTTGTTTTTTATTTTTCTTTTTTCTTCGTTATTAAAATAGGAGAGCTAGAAAAATTTAACTACATCAAAAACCAAAAACACTGAGATCAGGAACCGATATAAGAGAAAATTTGTACGTTAAGAGATGAACAAAGGAAAGAGTTAGCAATATAAAAAAACTACAAGTGGTTTGCCAATAAGACGTATATAAATATTACCGATAATATGAAATGGATTATTTTGGTAGTACAAAACATACCTATTACAAAGGAAAAATTTCCGATATTGGAGAATAAAGAAGAGCAAGAAATTTGAAGAACAATACTTGAAAATCATTCGAACAAACCGAGCTTGAATAGTACAGTGGAAGAAATATATATAAATATAAATATATATTTTAATTCAAAATGCTGATAAAGGATACGTAACACCAGCCATGGATAAAATAGACTATGAGAACGCGGATGAATAACATACCCAGCGACGAGAAGACATACAGAAGATTAAAAAAGGATCCCACATCTTCATTCAGAACAAGAACAATGAACTTGTAGAATATCTTCAAAATACAATAAAATATCTGTGATATGCCGCCATCACGGCAACAATTTTGGACTGTCAAAAATCCATAAAGATAGTTCTCCATTAGAGCCAATATATTCATCCATAAACTCGCATTCAAATGAATTTCTGACTAACATTTTAAAAGATTTAATGACAAATTCGGAGTGTAATGTAAAGAAAGCTGTAGAATTTAACGATAAAATTAAAAACAGGTGATATATAAAGACGAGCTGTTCACTTCTTTCAATAAGGTGACAATATCTCCAAGTACACTAGTCGATTATGCAATATACGTAATTAAGAAACATACTACAATACCAAAAGTATTATTTATGAAAATATTAAAATTCTGCATTAATGATAATCGTTATTTTAAATATTAAAAAAGAGTACATACCCAATGAATTGGATTACCTATGGAAACACCAGCTTATACAATAGTAGCAGAGATAGTGATAGAGGAACTATTGCAAAAATCAATAAATAAACTTGACAAGAAGCCTAGACTTCTGAAAAAATAATTGGATGACTTATTTTGTATAATAAATACCAGTGAGACACGTAATTTTTTTTTTTTATTAGTTTAAATTAGTAGTATTTAAAATACTTTACAATAGAATCTTTACAATTATAATTAAAGAAAAAAAATATTTTTTTCAAAAGCTCTGATGAATATTATTATTCTTTATAAAATGTACAATTCCCCTTTTAAATGCATTAGTATTATTTCCAGATTTGATATTACTGGGAAGCATGTTGTAAAGGTGTAACCCCTTATAAAAAAGAGATCGTTGCATCGCCGTTGTTGTTGCTTTTGGAAGTCTGAAGTTGTCAACATTTCTAAGATGATAGAGTTGTATTTCTACAACATAGTTTAGTTGCTCTATTAGATATTCTGGTGCGTTTCCAGTTTTCATTTTTTGTATAAAGTGAAGTGTCTTCATTTCAAGTCTTTGTTTTATATTAAGCCATTTTAGCGCATTAAGCATATTTTCTATAGGTGTATTAATGTTACATTTTAAAATTGATCGCATTGCTTTATTCTGTAATTTTGGAAGTCTTTATATTTGCGTTACTGAGCAACATGTATATAGAATTGATGAACCAAATTCAAAGTGTGGTTTTATCATGGTATTGCAAATATTTGTAGCCGTTATTATAGATATTTTATTACGTATTCTTTTAAAAATCCCGATTTTTTTTACCAATTTTTTTGCATATATATTCTATATGTTCTTTAAATTTTAATTGTTTGTCTATTATAAAGCCAATATATTTAATTTGATCTACTTTTTCTATTACCTCATTATTAATTTTAAATACCCATTCATTGTTCATATTTATTTCCATTTGTTTCGTTTTATTTTCATTTAATTTTAGTTTATTCATTTTTAACCATTTATTCACATTATTAATATCATGCATCATGTTGTCCTGACAATGTTTATCTGTGTATCCTTCTGTAAAGATCAGTGTGTCGTCTGCATACAAAATTATTTCACATATTTGTAAAACATTCGGCATGTCATTTATATATATGATGCACCCAAAATTGAACCTTGTGGCACTCCATACTCATTATTGATATAGCTAGATTTCACATTATTTACTTTCGGCATTTGTTTTCGTTCCGATAAATACGATTTAAACCATTTCAGCTCCTTTTCTTGTATTCCGTACATAAATAGTTTTTTTATTAAAATATCTCTATCAATTGTCTCGAAAGCTCTTTTAAAATCTAAAAAGATTGCCATAATTTTCTTATTTTTCTCCACGTTTTTCCATCTATTAATAACATAGTTCACCGTTGTTTCACATGAATATTTTTTCCTAAATCCTGATTGATATTTGGAAAATATGTTATTTTCCTCCATGTAGTTTTCAAGATCAGAATCAAATTTACCATCGAGGAGGAAGAATGCGTAAGATTGCCGTATCTCGATATATTAGTTGTAAGGAAAGGAAACCAGATTAAGATAGATTGGTACCAAAACCTAACATCATCAGGGACAATTATCAATTATCACTCATGCCAGCCAAGAAATATAAATAAAAACAGACCTGTAGCTTGAACCAATTTTTTATACTAGCAGATTACAGCACATGAAATTCGAGTGCAATTTGTAGGCAACTTCAATATCAACCAATTCACAAACCAACACTTTTTTGGTTTATTACTATTGTGAGTGAAGATAATAAACTCATTAACAACTTTAATAAACACACACATAGCACGTATAATTTTATGTATGTGTTAGTAGCAACTTTAAATGCAATTTACTCGAAATAAGGGAAAAACTTAACTCTCCGTCTAGCAACACTTCTGGTAACCTTACCCCCAGGACAAGGTCCGTAGGGACCTATTTTTGTTGATATGACATTTTCTATGAAAAAGATATTTTAAAATTTTTGTTTTTTTATTTTATTATTGTTTATTAATTAAAGTGTTGATAAATAAATTAAAATATATATTTTTTTTATACTAACATAATTAATTTTTATGAATTGTATTATGAAAATTTAGTTTTACAATGAATAAAACTTAAAAAACTATTGTTGCGATAGTTGTTCCTCATTTAGAGTGCAGGTTAAGCACCGATGCATTAATCTTGAATGCTTTGCACAAACAGCATTGTTGCAGGAACAGCAATAGGCCCATGTTTTGCGCAAACGACGGTCTTGGTACTATCTAAAATGACAGTTCGAATCTAATTCTCTTTACGAACGGTCATGTAAATAATTAAAGCGCTTAGAGTACAACTATTTAAAATTAACAACAAGTGTAAATTTTTGTTTTTGCAATTGCCAATTCTTGATCTCATTTGAACTCACGTGGTAGACAATCCAGCTTATAACAGGAATAAAAATTTAGCGATGGCCCGAGGGGCCAAATCTTCATCAAAAAGAAAGCTTGTGAACAAGAAGATGACAAAACTTCCTCCGGGTTTTGTTAACCCGAACATCGCGTCAACTTCCAGCAACAGATTTAGCCTGCTTGCTGGCCTCAATGATATGGACGTAACTCCTGCATCAAATATTAGTGATATTAAACAACGCAAACCTCCACCTATAGTTGTAGAAGCCAACGCCTCATTTGCAGAAATACGAAAACTACTAGGTAAAGATTGTATTTTCAAACGTACTTCAATTGGTACCAAAATCTTTGCTCCAACTAAAGAATTATACGAATGCTATAAGCAAATTCTTAAAGAGAGTAAAATGGAGTTTCATTCATATGGCCCCAAAGATAATAGGTTATACACAACCTTTCTACACGGTTTACCCCACATAAACTCTGAGGACATCACCGAAGAGTTAAAAAACTACAACCTATCCCCTTCTTCGGTGGCTGAAATAGTCACCAAATTCAGTTCGAACAACAATGCTGTTTACAAAGTTCAATTTGTTCGTAAAAATTTTAACCCTACAGCCTTAAAAAATGTAAGGACAATTTCAAATATCATAATTTCTTGGAAAAAATACAAATCTAGATCCAGAAATAAACCAACTCAATGCTGGAACTGCTTAATGTATGGCTATGGCGGAGAACATTGTCATCGTAGTGCTGCGTATATGATATGTGCAGAACAACATCATACAAGTGTGTGTCCGTTTAACACAAATGAAAAAAGACCAGCTGTTTTTACATGCTTTAATTGTAAAAAACATGGAAAAGAGAGAACTGAACACTCTGCAAACGACATCAACTGTCCGTTACGTTCTCTCTATTTGGAAACTAGAACAAGAGTAACTTCCAAAAATCATAACAACAGCAGGCAACAACAAAATATTTCATTTCAATCAAAGGTTGATTTCCCAAATTTAAGTAACAACAACACAAATTGTAACAATAACATCAATAATAACAGCAAAGCTACATATGCTAACCAGCTGAAAACAAACAACGATTTATTTAGCATTGATGAGCTTTTTGATATTTTCACTACAGCTATGGATGATTTGCATAGGTGCACTTCAAAAGTACAACAAATCAAAGTTGTAATGTCAATGGTAAAATACGCCCATGGATTATACTAATAATTTAAACGAATTCAAAATGCTTCACTTGAATGCTAATGGCATTTCAAACTTTTCTAAATTAAAACAATTTGAAATACTAATTGAAAGACAAAATATTAAAATAGCGTTTTTGAATGAAACATTTTTTTCAGAAAATCATAGACCCTTTTTTAAAAATTATTATTTATATAGAAGTGACAGAACAGATGCTAGAGGAGGAGGAGTAGCTCTGCTAATTCATAAATCTGTCGCTCATAAAAACCTCTTTATATCAAACACTTCATCAATCGAAAACATCTCAATTGAAGTTATTATAAATAATAGACCTATTGTTGTATCTTCGTTATATTCACCAAGATATACCCATAACTTCTGTGCTGATATCTTGAACCTAACACCTTCCACCAAAGAATACATAGTTTTTGGTGACCTAAATGCCAAACATTGCTCTTGGAATTGCCGTTCAAATAATACGGCAGGAATAGAACTCAACAATCTACAGCAATCAAGTAATTTTTTTATACACTATCCTAATAGTCCAACCTTATTCCCCCATCAACACAATCGCGAAGCATCCACAGTCGATATTATTTTAAGCAATACCGCTTTAAATATAGACGTAAAGACAATGGATTACGAAATACCATCAGACCATCGCCCCATTATGTGTACACTTAAAAGATCAGTGGCCTCGCAGGTTGACCTCAACTATTATGATTATAGTGCAACCAACTGGAACATTTATATGAATTTTTTAGGAAATAAAATCACGTTAAATTCGGATATATACAATAACAAGGTAGTAAGTAATTGATCAGGAAATACAAAAATTTATAAATGTAGTTTTCAAAGCAAGGGATGTGTCCACACCTAAAATAACCCAACAAAATAATTACACATTACCAGAAAGTACTGTGAAATATATTAAACTAAGAAGAAGCTTTAAAAGAAAAAGCCAACGATCTTCAAATATAGCCGAGCAAACTTTTTATAATCAATGTACTAAGTTTGTAAGTAACATGATTGATAAAAGTATTAATTCGGAGCGCAATAAGAAATGGTCTCAATTATTATCCAATTTAAAACCAGGTGATAAATCATTTTGGAGAATAAGCAGGAACTTGCGAGGAAAAGGAAAAAATCAAATCTCTCACCTTGAGGTTGGAAATACAAGGATAACATCTGATAAGGACAAGGCTGAAGTCCTGGCAAATACATTTGTCAAAGCAAATAACCGCACTTCGAATTACAACCACTCAGCGGATATAGTAATAAATACAACAGTAAATAATTTTAAGAAGGAAAATCCCAGTTCTGAGTCAGCAATTTGTACATCTCTAGAAGAAGTAATGAATATTGTCTCATTAATAAAACCCTCAAAATCTCCTGGTTTTGACAATGTTCCCAACCTGCTCTTAAAGAAACTACCACTCAAAGCTCTAAAATTACTGGTTATAATATTTAACAGCTACATCAAACTCAACTATTTCCCAAACCATTTCAAAAATGCTAAGGTTATAGCTGTCAACAAACCTAGCAAGTCAAAAAATAACCCAAATAGCTATAGACCTATTAGTCTATTAAGTAACTTTGGTAAAATATTTGAAAAAATTCTACATTCTCGTCTTAGTGAATTTGTAACGACCAATTCTATTGTTGCTAAGGAACAATTTGGATTTAAAAAAGGGCATAGCACTACTCACCAAATAAACAGAATTAAAAATCAAATAATCACAAATAAAAACAATAAACGTTCAACGGGTGTAATATTGTTAGATATTGAATAATATTGTTAGATATTGAAAATTTAAACTTCTTGATGCAAATATACCAAAATATTTATGCAAACTTATTTCAGATTTCATTCACGGCAGAAACTTTAAAGTTGCGATTAATAATGAAACATCATCTCCAAAAACCATTACCACAGGGTTACCTCAAGGATCAGTCTTGTCGCCATTGCTTTACTCGATACATACATCTGATTTCAAAGTCCCGAAATATATGAAAGTTGCTTACTACGCAGATGATACTGCGTTAATTTCTTCAAACAAACTTACAAGTGCACTCCTGAATAAAATGGAAAAGGGACTTGTAAAATGCAGTAAATATTTTCACAAATGGAAAATCAAAATTAATCCAAACAAGACCCAAGCAATTATTTTTCCGTTTAACAAATCTCCCAAAAGATTGCCAAGACGTCATCTTCACATTGGAAATAATACCATAAATGTAGTTAATCATGTCAAATATCTCGGAGTTGTCTTGGACAAAAAGCTTACTTTTAAACAACATATTATGGCTACGTGTCAAAAAGCTATAAAATCATTTAAAGCATTATGGCCACTACTAAATAGAAGGTCATTTCTAAACCCCAAAAACAAAAATCTACTCTTCAAAAGTGTTATAAGGCCGATATTAACATATGCGTTTCCTATTTGGAGTGACGCTGCCAACTGCCACCTAAAACGCTTACAAATTATACAAAACAAATGTCTTAAAATGATAAATAAAAAGCCCTGGAGGTATCCTACAAATCTTCTTCATGAAGAAACAGGTTATGAAAAAATTATCGATTTCATAACAAGGATTAACAACAATTATTTTGCCAAAATTGAAAATTCCTCTTACCCACTGATAAGAGAATGTAGAGAAGTAACGTAAAATTAAAAAGAAATCACCAAATTGAAAATTATATGCTTATAGAGGTCTATTATTTCTAATAAACCTTCTATAAGCATATAAATATTTTCAGATAGTATTTGAATTTATTAAATCATATAAAGGTTTTTTCTCTCCCATTTTCCTTTAAAAATCATTAAAAAATAAAATAAAAACTATTTAATATCTTTAGATCCTATATATTATTTGTTGCAATATCTATGTAAAGATAAGATCTCATATGTAAATATCAAATTTGTTAAAATATGTAAATAAAGGAAGAATATATAATTGAAAAATACTATCTAAAATGAAAAAATATATATAATCATTCTGCTTTTGACATCAAATTCCTCCATTGCATTCCGTATCCTTGGATATGCAATTATGCGAGTATTCAGGGCACGTTCTTCAATGTTGGGTAATGCCAATTGCTTAGTTAGCATAAGGAGGAATGAGCGCCGTTTGTCACTTCTCTTCACTGGCTTCATCTCGTTGAATATTATGAATGCAGCTAATGCAGCGATGTCGATCATATTGTAAAACATGGCAAGCGGCCAGCGCTTTGTTGAGCGCTGGCATGTATACGTATCAAGCATCTGGTCCATAGTATCAACGCCGGATTTGTTGGCATTGTAATAATTTTTACTCCATTGGGTGCCGTCTTTCGCAATAAAATAACTTTCACTTGTTGGTGTTTCTTCTTCATAATCGTCGTCATCGTCATCGTAAACCTCCTCATTGATTTCTATATCTACCTCACTTTCAGCATCGGAGTCCACAGCAGATAAATTTGGTAGAAAGGGCAAGTCGCCATCATCTTCTTCAGCATCAAATGCCGGAATATCAAGTTCCTCGTCATGATCCTTTGCATTCATAAAATCAGCAAATTGATTATCTACGGCACGCCTTTCCTCCTCAGACATTTGTTGGTAACGTGTGCTACGACGCACCACCATTTCAGCAATTTCAATGTTTGATTCTGCCATATTATTTTATCGCATTTAGTTTCCTTCGTACAATCACTTTGAAATTTCAAACAAGATGTTGAGTCTTCAGTGTCTAAACTATGTATGATTTAGTTTACGAAACTAGAGCCGCTTTTATACCCTTTTCGTTGCCTACATGTGTTCTAGCTTGAACATCCGCGTATATGTACAAATAGATATTAGTATTAGAAGGTAATAAAACAAATGTTAAATTCGAAGAACTCGTTTAAAATGTGTTCAAACAATAAAACAGCTAAAAAGAAGCCAAAATAAAGTTTATGTCTTAATGATTTCTTTTAATTTCGGTACAAGGTCCCTACGGACCTTGTCATGCGTTCCCGTACTACTCACCTTTAAACCTCAATAAAAACTAAACTATTGTATCGCCTTGAATTTCCTTTTAAACTATTTTTGACAATATTCTCTTGGAAAACAGGGTAACTTTTGGGGTTCATTGTCCTGGCCGAAATAGGAGTAATTTCAGGGACCTTCTCGTTAACCGAAGTGTTAAAAAATCTGTAACTCTGGTGAACAGCCAAAAAGAAATACCTTTCAAATAATATACGATTGGTCAAAATCGGAATAAAATGGTAGAACAAAACATCGGTAACAAGAAATTGCCTATCCTATTAATATTATAGATTAACGAAAAGCTACATAACGATCTTGCAATATCCATTACTACACAACATCGATGTATTATGACATAAGATCCGAAATCAAGCAAAACTATGTGGCCTTTGATCGTCCTTTATCATCAAAAGTAGACGAGAGTTCCTATTTGATAGAATTTGCAATATATGTGTATCCAACTTTAATTTCATAGAAGTAGTAGAAGATGGATCTTCGACTTCCCTGGCTAACAGGTTGCAAAAGATGGATCTAAAGTTTATGTTCGCTAGAAGGTAAAAAAATGAGTCCTCAACTTTAATTCTTTAGAAATTTAAGCAAATGAATCTGCAGCTACTGTCGTTAAGATGTCAATAAATATATTTGATAGAGTTCGAACCAGGTGTGTCTCCAAATTCTATTTCGTAGAAGTAGTAAAAAATTAACTTTCAACTTCTCTGGTTTTTAAATCGAAAAAAAAGAGAATTTCTACTCAATAAAAGTCGAGCAAGACGCTTCCTAAATTTCTATTCCACAGATATCGAAAAAGAGGGTTTCAAAAGGAGATGGATCTCTAACTTTTTCTGCTTTAGAGAAATAAATACGGATTTTAAGCTCCAATTAGATAGAAGTCCAAGAAAATGGATCTTCAATTTCTGCTGCACAATTCAAACAAGATGGATCTTAAACTTTCATTCGACAGAACCCGAAGAGGTGTTTATTAAATTTCTATTCTATATAAGTTGAGGAAGATGTATTTCCTAATTTTCTGGATTATAGCTCGCAAAATATGGATCATTAACTTTTACTCCAAAAAACCTGAATAAAATGGGACTTAAATAATTGTTCTTTAGAAGTTAAAGAAGATGTATCTCCAAGGTCTATTTTATAGAAGTAGAAGAAGATGTATTATCAATTTGTTTGGTTTTGCAGAAGAGTCTTTTACTTATTTTCGCTATAACTTTTTTCTCATCTCCGGATGAAATATTTCTCTTTGATAGAAGAAGATGGATTTGTACTTTTAATTCAATAAATGTCAAAGAAAATGGGCCTTTAACTATTATTATATCCCTTTCGGACCTGAGTAGAAAGCGATTGTAGTCATTGTAAAACCATCAATATAAAAATTCTTTTTAGCGAAGTCTACGTTCTATTTTAATTCTCTTTTGTGTCAAGAGCACGCAAGAGCACAATCACTGAATACCAGAAAAAAAAAAAAAAAAAATGTATTTCCTTATATTTTAAGCACCTTACACCAGATCTCACAATCGGATAGCTAGATCTTAAATTGATATAGAGCCGAACAAGATGAGTCTCCAACTACTCTTATTTAAAGATCAAAAAATAGGGGCCGTCATGTTCTGTGCGGTAGAAGTCCAGGATCTTCTTCTATTTATAATCGATAGAAGTTTAAAAAACTGAATCTCGATACAATTCCAAGAAGATAGATCTGAAATTTCTATTCGATACAAGTGAAAAAATTACTCTTCAACTTTTATTCTACAGAATTCTAAGGAGATGAGTTTGCAAGTGCTCTGGTTTTGAGATCGTCTTTTGTTTGATAGAATTCCAAAATGATAGATATTCTACTTCTTTGATTTACAGTCGATAATTCACACAAGATGGATTCTAAATTTCCACTTGATAGCACTCGAAGACGTTGAATTAAAATTTCTATTGTGCAGAATTTACAAAAGATTAATCTTAAATTAAAATTCCATTCTAAGATGTCACGAGCAGCCTTTTCACTTTAGAGTTTTTTATGTAAATTTTTTGTTGTCACCAACTGTAAATTGTGAGCAAATTACCAAAGATATTGTAATACTTTGGTTTAAAGCCAATACGGCTCCCGCAATATAAATGTCAAAAACATTTGTTGTAGTTTTTACTAAAAAAATATATTCCTTTTGTCATTATTGGAATAAGTTAAAACTTTTTGGCTTAAAAACTTTGTGGCATGTTACAACCTTTTCATCTTATGACACAAAGTTTATTTTTACGGTTGCACCCATAAGAATGTCAAAACACTACACTCATTATGCAAGATATGATGCAGGTAATATTGGACTTGTATTTAAAATGTCTTCGTTCTTATTGTAGTTCGGTAGTTGCCAAAAATATAAAACTGAAAAAAAAAATACAACCAGACTGTGGGGCTTAACGTAACACTATACACCTACCCAATGTTAGGATATTCCCTTAAAAATCTTTAATTTCAAGTATGTGTGAGTTTCAGATGTTTTTTATTTATTTTAGTATTTCCAAACCGAAAAAAAAAGGAAATTGCAACAGTCTAGTGCTTCTTTTGCCAATTTCTAGTCACAATGCGTTTCAACGTAAATGTTTTTCGTTTTAACACGAAAATTTAGAGCAAATGATAGCAATAAACAAATCCCATTATACATGAAGTATCAAAATACTATTTTCATACGTGAGTTGCCTTTTTAAAACAACTACCAAAAATTTGTTTCAATTTTTATTTTTTATTTTCTGTATCCCTTAACGGGGGGCTTTAAATGCGCATATGTTTTTCTTGTTAGATTTCCAGTTGACTTAAGTTATAAGAATATGTGTTGATGCGTTGCCAGATGGTGTGTCCTTTAATGCGAGTGTTGATTAGGAAAAATTATAAAAACTTTGACAAAGAAAAATCATACTCAGATAAGATGTGGTTTTAATGGAAACATAAGACAAATGTAGACGAAACTATTAGACTAGCCCGGCAGACGATAAGAATATTAAGGTAAAGTTTCAACAAATCGTTGTGTATTTCTTAAATTAAATTCTAACATTTTTCAATATCTAAAATTAATGGAAGCATTTGCATTTGAACTAAATTTAATACCTGAAATTTAAGCGGAAGACGATCGTTATTAAATTTGATCTAAACTTCTTCATGATCTCCCCAAACTTAACCTAAAAAATTGAGCCAATGCCCTTCACAGCTAGTGCTTAATTTATAATTTTTATTACATAGTTATTAAATAAATAAATAAAATAAATTAACCTAAAACAAGCACGAAAATTATAGTCGGTCTAGACCGACTATATGATACCCTATACCATGCGTTTAGAGACCCCATCTCATAGGCCCAACTAACTGGACATAGAAAATAAGCATAAACAAAGTTTGAGTGGGATTTTTATAAATTTTTTTGGCTGCAGATATGAAAAAGTTCATATCGGATGCTGTATCTATATCGGGAGTAGGCCCAAATATGGACCGATCTTGACTATGTTTGGTAAAGTCTCTTGTATTTTGCAAAAATATATACAAACAAAATTTGAGAAGAATCAGTGCAATATTTTTGTTTTTTGATAGATTTAAGTGAAGATCGGGAAGCAGCTCTATATGGGGCCTTTGACAAAGAGTTGTCCCATAGGGATCATTTTTGGACTACTCATTAATGGATGTAATAAACGCATACAAACCGAATTTGAGTAAGGTCTGTATGACAATTTGGATCTTAAGGCAATTTATGTCGATTTCATAGGGGTCATTTGTATAGGGCAAGGTCTGAACATGGACCGATTCTCACCAATTTCAATAGCGTTCATCCCATGGCAGATAAAATCGTATATACTAAATTTCGTCAAAATATATTCATATTTGCGGCCTGCAGTTTGATTACAAGGTTTACACTGACACACAGACGGACGGACGGACATTGTTAAATCAACTCAGAAAGTGATTCTGATTCGATCGGTATAATTAAAGATGGGTCTAGGTCAAATATTTTTGGTTGTTACAAACAGCAGCACAAAGTCATTATACCCAAACCACATAGTGGTATAGAGCAGGGGTGGCCAACTTGAATGTGCCTAAGATCGACTTTTTATCTCAAAAATGTGTCGCGATCTACATAGTAGAACCAACTTGATAATTTTTATTAATCGTATTTATTACTTGAAAAAAAATACATATTAATTTTAATTAATGGGAGGTTTGCGTCTGCATATCTTCAACCAACCGTTCATAATTCGGTGTGTATGCAGACAAAGCTAATTTTCTGTATGGGAATCCGTTAATAGGGAACGATGTTTATTTTTTGTAAATTTCAAATAAGAAAAAGCAGATTCACATAAGTATGTGGACCTAAAACATGAATTTGTAAATTCGTTACATTTTGTGATATTTGGATATGTTTCCCTATTAACAAATTTCCAAAAGTCCTCAAGTTCTTTGGATTGTAGGATTAAATCGTTTTGCATGGTTAAAATTTCGTTTTCTAATGCGTTTTTTTTCATATGAAAGGTGTCTGAAATTTTTGCGGCAATATCTTTTACATTTAAATCCCTTTTAAAAGGAAAATACAGATACTGCACAATATCTTTAACTTTTTCAAAATCTTGAAATCTGATCTCAAAATTATCAATCACCTTTTTAATTTCTGCAATGTATATTTCAATGTTATAATGATGTTTTTATTTTGATGTTTTTGTAAGTGATCGGACATATTTGGAAAGTTATTTAAATTACTTTGTTGAAGATCTTCTATTAACATAATAAATTTTGATTTGTATGCATTAATGCTACTGATCATTTCAATTATTGTCTTATTTTTTCCTTGCAATTCTAAATTTAAATCACTTAATATCGACGTAAAATCTGTAAGAAACGCTAAATCACTGAGCCAAGATTCATCATTTAAATTTGCGCATTCTTGATCTTGCTCTCCGAGAAAAACTTTTATCTCAGGTAATAAATCGCGAAATCGTTGCATGAATTTACTTCTACTAAGCCACCTGACATCGGTATGTAATAATAATTCTGGTTGTCCTTCATCAAGTTGCAATTGGAAGAGACGCCGCTTGAGTGAACTGCCTCGAATCGAATTGACAATTTTAAATGCAATGTCCATTATTTCCTTTGTATTTAGTCTTTTGCTAGCTAACACTTGTTGGTGAATTATGCAGTGGAAGCTCAAAAAACTTGAGAATTCGTCATCATGCTGGCACAGAGTGATAAATCCATTTTTACGGCCAATCACTGCTGCTGCTCCGTCCGTTGTCATTGAAACTAATTTACAAATTGGTAGTTTCAAATTATTGACAAAGTTTTTAAACGAGTTGAATATATCTACGCCTCTAGTCCTTCCTTTCAGAGAAATCATACCCAATAATTCTTCTTTTGATGTATTATCTTGAAAAACCATACGAATATAAATGAGCAATTGTGCTGTATCACGTATATCCGTGGATTCATCCAATTGAAGGGAAAAACAAGAACATCCTTTAATGTCGTTATATAACTGTTCTCTTATATTTTCACTCATTTTCTCAATCCGTCGCATCACAGAATTTCGAGATAATTGTGGATTTTTTATTGCAGCATTTATTTCAGCCTTGTTTTTGAAATCATTGAAAAGCGAATCTGACATTTCCAAGAAAGCTTCTTTTATGAATTCCCCATCAGAAAACGGTTTACATTTTTTTGCTAAAATATGGCTTACTTTGAATGATGCAAGAGTTACCGCACGTGATTGCAACATGGGCTTTTTAAAAGCATTTTGTTGTGCTTTTAATTGAGCCTTAAGATCCCTAATTTTATTTTTTCTTATGTCACTATTTTGTGGGTAATTTGTTTGATAATTTTTATGTAAAGTTAAAAAATGCCTCTCAAGATTACCCCTTTTAAGAACAGCTACGGAAACGTTGCATATTAGGCAACAACATTTATCATTCACCATGGTAAAAAAGTAATTAAGCTCCCATTCTTCGTAAAAATGGTAAGTCTTAGACTTTTTGGGTTTGCTAGTCATTTGTATGGATACTAAAATGCAAAAAATATATACAAGTAGTTAAAATTAATACAAAACATAGAAAGAAAAAGTACTTACTTTTATGCACATCAGTGAATTTAACAACAATTGACACTATCTGAAAACTCTAATGCAGGGACGCCCAAAATTTGCTTATGGAAGTTTTTTGCACTGCAGTGAAGTTAACAACAATTGACACTATCTGACAATAATGCAGGGACGCCCAAAATTTGAAGAAAAGAAAGAAAGAAAGAAGAAAATACTGCACGAATTCAAATCGTGCACTGAAAACAAATTGTTGTTACATTTTTACAAAATAAAATCAATGAAAAATCGCAATGCTATTTAACACAATCAAACAAAAAATCACAGTTGATTTTTAAAAGTGTACGGTTTCAAACAAACCAACAACAAAAATGCATTGGTGACTAAAACAAAAACAAATTGCATGCAACTGCTGTATCAAACTCAACCCGCATTGTTTTTTTTGTATTTTCTGTGTGCTCAAGTTTTTCACTATAAAAAATGCTCAGTCTGCTGTTTTAAAATTTTAAAATACTACGTTTCAGTAATTATGCTTTTCTTTAATTTTTAAAATAAATAAAAATTTTTTTTTAATAAATAAAAAAATAAAATTAAACTATGATCGACCAAATATCGCTTCGCGATCTACCGGTATAGAGTATAATAACGGTAGTGGCACTGATTTGTAAAATTTTTTTGAGAGCTGAAGTTTTTCTTAGTAATTCTTATCTTAATATTAAATAAATAATTTGCTGTATTATGAACATGTTCATTTATATATGAACGTATTAATGACACAAACTAGTGATAATTTTATACAGCCAGCGAAATAACTATATGTAAGTTGGATATATTTATATATTAAGCGATCCCAATATTTTATATGAATCCAACGTAAAATAGTAAGAGATATATATTTTTACCCTATACCACTCTGTGGCCAGGGTATAATGAGTTTGCGCAGTTGGTTCCAATTACCAAAAATATTTGACCATTTATTGTACGAACGACCTCAGAAACACTTTCTTAGTTTATTTAGCAATGTCCGTCCGTCCATCTGTTCACATGTCTGTCTGTCTGGGTGTTCATGAATACGTTTTAATCAAACTACACGTCGCACAGTGGCGCCCGTAGAGCAAACGAGGTTGCAAAAATCAAAATTTTCATGTGCGCCGATGAAGTTTTGAATAAACCCATGTTATAGGAAACTTTGCAATGATTTCAAATATGCTACTCTTAATAATATCTCATTTTTAGTTTAGAAGATATAACCGTTCAGAGTTGACCGACGTTCGGTTTTCAAAAAAACACACAATTTTTAGTCAATTTGTTGCGATTTCAGGTGTAATATCACGAAAAATAGGTAGCGAATCGCCTTAATTTTTTGTTTGTATTGATTGATGTATTTATTAAATGTATAATGATAAAAAAAAAATTAACTGTTTGCTTTGTGTTTCTCCTGGTAAATCACTATTTAAAAACTATCCGTTTTTTCACTATTTTTCAACTTTGACGGAAAATAAAAAAAATCTATATTTTTCTACATTTGCCACATTTGCAAAACATGTTCTTTGATTATTTCTTTACATAATTCGAAAGGTTTTATCTGCCCGTACGTGCCCGATTGGCTTCTAGAGGTAAAAAAGTTTAAAAAGACATGGTTGCAGAAACTGTATGGCGTGCATCCCTTACATGTTTTGACTGACAGTAGTTTGATCTAATAGTTTGAAAATTGCATTTTAAGTCGGTTGTCTACCTGTGAGCCTCTGCCAAAGTCTACTCCCAATATTCTGTTACAGACACAGGATGCACAAAAAACTACTCATTGAAATTCGCAGGTACGCACCTCACTTAAAAATTACTTTGGACTACAAATGGTCAAGAACAATATTGACTTATGGTCCCTCCAGGTAGGCACAAATCTTATATAGACACGAGCATAATATCAAAATTGCATAATTCAGCCTAAATGCATATGTATGCAGGGAACAGGTAAATTTTTAGGCATGGTAGCATAAGCCTATATATTGCAAAATAAGCATAATGACTTATGGTCCCTCCAGGTAGGCACAAATCTTATTTAGACACGAGCATAATATCAAAATCGCATAATTCAGCCTATATCCATATGTATGCAGGGAACAGGTAAATTTTTAGGCATGGTAGCATAAGCCTATATATTGCAAAATAAGCATAATGCCTGCATTAGTCTACAACTGAAAGTTGGCGCAACAAGTACTGAAACCATGGCGTTAAACAATTTAAGTACTGAAAACATGGCGTTGAACAATTTAAAATTATTTGAACTGTTTAGAAGGTCAACCACACCAAAGTTTTTCACGGAAGCTGCTTTAGAAGAACCTGATAGCTTATACGGAAATATTGAGAGATGCGAAATTATAAAAAATAATTTTTATCTGATATATGCAAATATTAAGGCAAAATGGGTGAAATCTAATCGAACCATTCAGAACTTCAACTCCAAATACGAGGAATGGCTTAATGAAGACACCATCCTGGATATATTGGCAGTAGATAAACCCACCACATCAACCAGAGGAGCAAAAGGAAGGCCAAAAAAAAGTATTGAGGAGTGTTCAATTTTCACAAGAAAGAAGAAACTTCCCGATGCCACCAATGACTTGACCACGAAGCATTTATCGGACGCGCTGTGTATTAAATATACAAAGGATAGTGAAAGAGTTAGGTTGCAGATTACAAAATCTGTTGCTGATGCAAGCCCACTGCGAATAAAAAGGATTAAGGAAAGCATTCCCTCGCCCACAAACGCACACATTAAAAAGTATGGTTCCGAAGAAGCCTTGGCCTTGTTTATGGACTTACAACTTTCCAAAGAAAAATATGAGATACTACGGGCATCCTTGATGCGACACGGGGCTGACGTTTTACCAGGATACAAGCATATTACGCAAGCCAAAATAAATTCACGACCACTGCATACGGAGTTTACGGAAGTCTCTGTGAAAGCCAATCTGCAGGATCTCATGGGCCATACAGCAAAACGGTTGTTGGAGAGTCTTCCTGAAAATGAGGTGAAAATTCTTCCTGAGAAACTGACATTGATCAGCAAATGGGGCTGCGATGGATCATCCGGACAAAGCTTTTATAAGCAATGGATATCTTCTAATGACGCTACAATATCGGACAGAAATATGTTTATGGCATTTGTTGTTCCTTTGCGGCTAAAATCTGATGTTTCCCTACACTGGAAAAATCCACGACCGTCATCAGTGCATTATTGCCGACCTATAATGTTTCAGTTTGCAAGGGAATCGGCAGATCTCATAAGGACCACGGTGAAGGACATTGAAGAACAAATAAGCAAGACAAAGCTGCAAATTGGAGAAGGAAAATATATTGAATGCAATTACGAGTTCCACCTGACCATGGTTGACGGAAAAGTCGTAAACGAACTGACAGGAACAACCTCAACATTGTCATGCCCGATTTGCAAAAAGAGTCAGAAGAACTTTGGTAATTTAAATGATTCTACAAACGAGGAGAATTACGAATATGGAATGTCACCATTGCACGCAAGGATAAGGTGTATGGAGTTCTTGCTAAAACTGGCGTATACCCTACCACAAGAGGAGAAAACTTCAATGAAAATACATCAATAAAGGATAAGGAAAAGATCAGAAAGAAGCAAATACAGGATGTTTTTTTTAAACAAGTTAGACTAAAAGTAGACTGTCCCAAGCACGGATACGGTAACTCAAACGATGGAAACACTTCTAGGAGATTTTTTGAAAATGATGAGGCAGTAACTAGAATCACTGGAATTGACAATCAAATCATGAAAAGATTGGGAACGATCTTGAATGTTTTAAATTGCAAAGAAAATGTCAATTCTACAAAATATGGAGAATATGCATCGAAAACTGCATCTCTTTTACCAGAAATGTATCCACAGAAGAAGTTGACCCCGACCGTCCATAAAATATTGGCGCATGGCAAAGATATAATTGAGTACCAGTCTTTGCCAATTGGAGAGCTTTCTGAAGAAGCACAGGAGTCTCTTAACAAATTTTATAAAAAATATAGATTGCAGAACATATTCAAAGCATCAAGCGTAAGGCAAAATGAGGACCTCTTCAACATGTTGGTAGCATCTTCCGATCCACTTATTTCTTCCCTGCTGCATGTGAAGTCACGAATAGAGTTAGAAAATAATTATAGTTTAGAAATGATTAGTCTTTTAGATATACCTTCTCTTACGAATTGTGATGAATATTTTACAGAAAATTGAAAAAATTAATTTAAAAAAGTAGTAATTTTTTTTTAATTTGTTTGGTAATAATTTAAAACATAAAACCCTAAAGAAAAAAAATAAAAACAATCTAAAAATGTAAAAATAATTTTTTTTTAGTTACCATAAAATTGATTTTTCTACAAATTTTAAATTTGATAACCCATAAGTAGGTCCCTACAAAGGCTGAACAGTTATCTATCATATGCTGTTTAAACTGTTCAATTATGTTATTCGGTTCAAAAGATATGATTTTTGCAACGAAAAAAACTCAAAAGGCGCCACTGTGCGTCGCTAATATAAATATTTCTTGATGTTATTTTGTATTTGAGCTGTTGTCGGCCATAAAAAAATTGCCTTTGAAATTGTTGAAAAAAGGCCTATGTTCAGACCTAGGACCATACAAATAACATCTATGAGATCGACTTAAATTGCCACAAGATCATACAGATATCGACCATTTTGGTTTATGTGTGCTTATTACACACCTAAATAAGTAAGCGAAAAATTAACCCTGTAGGACCATTTTAAGTCAATTTTTTAAAACTGCTATTTATCATAGAATCGGTAGCCATGTAAATTTAAAAATATGCCTTTCATCATAGTTATATATTTTGTGAAATGAAATGAAAATTACGAATTTTTGAACGCCGTTTATGTGTAGTCTCTTAACGGATGTTAATATATTTTGTTTTTATACCCTCCACACCTCAGTGGCAGAGGGTATATATAGGTTTGTCATTCCGTTTGTAACGCATCGAAATAAAGACTTGTTGTGGCCAAAGATTAATTTTAAGATAGTCACACACAGTCACGCACAGTCACGAAGATATTCAAAACTCATATGCATAAGGAAAGAAAAAGGTTTAAGAAAAACTTTTTTATGGGTCAGATTATTATGTCTATTTATACCCTATACCACTATGTGGTTTGGGTATAATGACTTTGTGCTGCTGTTTGTAACAACCAAAAATATTTGACCTAGACCCATTTTTAATTATACCGATCGAATCAGAATCACTTTTTGAGTTTATTTAACAATGTGCGTCCGTCCGTCCGTCCGTCCGTCTGTGTGTCCAAGTAAACCTTGTAATCAAACTGCAGGTCGCAAATATGAATATCTTTTGATGAAATTTAGCATATAAGCTTTTCTCGGCCACGGAATGAACGGTGTTGAAAGTGGTGAGAATCGGTAAATGTTCAGACCTAGCCCCCATACAAATTACCCCTATGAAATCGACATAAATTGACATAAGATCCAAATTGTCATATTGATCTTACTCAAATTGGGTTTGTATGCATTCATTACATCCATTAATGAGTAGTCCAAAAATGATTCTTTTGGCCCCATATAGACTGCTTCCCGATCTTCACTTAAATCTATTAAAAACAAAAATAATACACTGATTCTTCTCAAATTTTGTATGTATATATTTTTGCAAAATACAAGAGACTTTACCAAACATGATCAAGATTGGTCCATTTTTGGACCCAGTCTCCATATAGATATAGCATCCGATATGAACTTTTTCATATCTGCAGCCAAAAAAATTAATAAAAATCCCACTCAAATTTGGTTTTTGCTTATTTTCTATGCCCAGTTAGTTGGGCCTAAGAGATAGGGTTTATAAACGCATGGTATAGGATATCGTATAGTCGGTCTAGACCGACTATAATTTTCTTACTTGTTTTTATACATTTTTAGCGTTTTTATTTTGTTTATTTTTGTAAAGTATGATATATAAATAAATTCTAATATATAATTTTAAATTTTATCGGAAACTTCTTGTATTTTAATTTCCAAAATCCCAGTATTCTATTTTTCAAAATCCCGGTAAATGTTCCATATTCCAAACATACAAACAAGCTATTTAATTGGTAATTATATTCATTAGTGGATTAATCTTAAGTTTTATACTTCTCGACGAATGACAAACAACAATTTTACTGTTCTAGGTGCTCTCGATATTTGTTACATGTCAGATGTACGAATTGTGCTTAAAATAAAAACAAAAGACTACTAAATTTATGGATAAATATTTATAATTTCTATGTCTATTATTATATTCCAAATACTTTTCCAAATTCCACACTAAATTCCGTTTAGGTATGACAAACCGAAAAATATATTAAGTGACCTTAAATTTATTGCTTTTATCGATAGTGCCCTTTATTCATATTTTTTAATCCACATTAGCTGGACAATTTAGAACCAATGGACACAGTTGGCATATTCTCAGTTCACGATCGTACCACCAGCCATTTTCACAGGTACACATAACGGCATTACGATCAATACATTTATAATAGAGTTTACAATGACTGGCATAAGGAAATGTTGTACCCTCTGGAACCATGGAACAATCTTGAGGTGGACAATTTATACATGGAGGTAGTGGTGATGATGCTGGCGAAGGTCCAGCTGGTGACGAAGGTGTAGGTGGTGTTGTTGGTGGTGGTGTAGATGCTGTTGGTATGCATGTAAGACAATTATCTGGATTATCTATTAACAATGATGATTCCACATTTGTCATCATAAACCATAAACAAATTGCAAGCGCATCTGAAATAATAAAAAAATAACATTTATTTAGTATCTGGATTAATTATGAAGTTAGGTTGAACTTCGTATAACACATTGTTCAGAAATATATATATTTTTTTCCTTTTTGCAAATTTTATTTAGCTGTACATACAAGTTAACACATATGGTGAATACCCCAAATTTGTTCCTTAGTTAACACATACTTTACGGTTCACACAAATTCAATAATCCAAATATTTTCTGCGCAGTTAACAACAAATTCAATAACCCAAAATATTTATCAAAAACACATCCGACACGCTTAACAACAAACACCATAAATTCTTTAAACCCAATTTAGACACAAAGAAAAGAATAAAATTACAACCTAGTTTAAGCTATCAAATAAACATATTTTTTTATTAATATTAAATATTCAGTAAATGTTCTCATACAATTTTATTAATTTTAAATAGTAAGAAAATTGTATTGAGTCTCATTAAAAAATATTGTATAAAATTTAATGATTTGCCAATAAAAATTTAGTTCTGTTCTGAAGTTTTCTTACATTTTAATAAAATTTTTCCACTTGACATTTTTGTTTCTTCACTCTGAACACTGATCTTAGTAAGCAAATCAACTCTGCGTTACTGCAGTCTTTATCTTTATAAACTGTCTTTTTAAACTTATCTGAGATTTGTTACACAACAAGATATTTAGTTTAAATAAATCGATTTATTTTTAGTTCTTATCTTAGCAATTAATCAATTAAAAGTTCATTCTGTCAGTAACTTCAAGATAAAATTGTATGTCTCTTGTGACAGCTGAAACTATTAATTTAATCGATTTCCGGGAATTACTACTACATTAATAAAAAGAAGAACTAAACGGTGTTAGGGTTTGCAGTGCGGATATTGGAAATCAATGGCTAACCGACTGAGTCTGTAACATAGTATGATTAATATTTAGTTAATTGCATAACTTTTCTTTAAAAAGTGCCAAAACTTCGAAAAGTACCTTTCCTTAATAGGTGGATTTGAAAGAAATAACTTTTCTAACAAATGTGTTTTTTCTTAAAAAATATCTTTATTTTAAAAATTCCTAATATAAAAAATAAAATTTCATAATTAATTACTATTTTCAAAAAGGACCTTCTTGATAAATTACATTTCCTTAAGAACTACTATTACTTACGTAATACTAGCTGTAAGCCGATGCGCTTCACTACACCCATCGCAACGAAATACAAAAGTGGGAATACATTTTGTAGAAAACTATTTTATTTATTTTTTACGATTTTTTTATTTTGAGCGATTTACCCATTCGACTTTAACGATGTTTTTTGTGATTTTTGAATTTGAAGATTTTTGTTTTTTACGATTTTTGATTTTGGCAATTTTTGATTTTGGCGATTTTCGATTTTGGCAATTTTCGATTTTGGCAATTTTTGATTTTGGTGGCTCCGCTCACATTTTGCACGACTGCTCACATTAGTAATTAATGTACTTGTCAAAAGTTTCAAGACAGTCTATTTCATTGGTCCGACCCGCCAATTTATTGGGAAACTACTTACATTAATAACTTATGCAGTCAGACCAAGTCCCAAGGCTTCTTCTATCATAGTACTTCAGTTAGATAATATTGAATATTTACTTTGTATGGGGTGAAAAGACAATTGGTCCGATTCTGCCCATTTTTTGTGCGACTATTCACATTAATACCTTATGAACTCACACAAAATCCCAAGACTTTTGAAACTGCAGTACTCTAGATACAAATATTTACTTTATATAGGGGATGCCACGCCCACTGATGTTATCAGTATTAATAACCCATTAACACATAAACTCAGACAAAGCCCCAAGGTTTTCTATTACAGTACTCTACATATATGACATTAAATATTTACTTGATATGGGGTGGTACGCCCACTGATCTGATCCCGCCCATTTATATTCCGACTACTAACATTGATAACGTGTGAACTTACACGAAGTTCCAAGGCTTTCTCTATTACAGTACTCTAGATTATGACATTAAATATTTTCCTTGCATGGTGGCTTC
Organism: Cordilura impudica; assembly: GCA_963682025.1. Lineage (NCBI taxonomy): Eukaryota > Metazoa > Arthropoda > Insecta > Diptera > Scathophagidae > Cordilura > Cordilura impudica. The sequence goes on from OY821518.1 coordinate 75,636,550, forward strand.
CATGCCAATTGGTCCGATCCCGTCCATTTTTCCGCGAATCTTCAAATTTGTCGTAGTACTCCAAATATAATATGTTAAAATCAAATGTAGAAAAATCCCTTTATATCGCAGGTGACACGCCCACTTGAAAAACCGAAAAAATGTAGCCTTTACCTACTGTAAAAATTTAAAGACGATCGGTCCAGTGGCGTAGCCTCCTATAAACCACAAACAAACAAACTCCATTTTTAAACTCTTTCTTTTAACACGTATTCTCTGCCTGTCTGTCTGTCCTGTGTCAACCCCATTCCCCCTTATCCAATTGATCTGAAACTTGTTGTGATTACAAATTAATTTTTGGGTAGTCACGCACCGTCACGGAGTGATCTAAATGTCATTTTCCCTCATCTGATCGATCTGAAACTTAGTACGTATACTTGCTATGAAAAAAGATTAACTTTAACTAAAGCACGCACAGTCACGGAGTGATTTAAAACCCATTTCGCCTTATCCGATCGATCTGAAACTTTGTCGATAGACTTGCTGTGAAAAAAATTAGCTTTGACAAAGTCACGCACAGTCACGTATAGTCACGCACAGTCACGAAGATCTTAAAACCTCACTTCCCCTCATCCGATCGATCTGAAACATTGTCCATAGACTTGTTCTGGCCAAAGAACAGTCACACAGTCACGGAGAAATTCAAAACTCATATGCATAAGCAAAGAGTTTTAATAAAAACTTTGTTTTAATTAAATATTATATCGAATAAGATAACCCCCATCAATCCATTTGTCAATCCATTTGTAATGCATCGTAAAATGCATTTGCGACCCCATAAACCAAATATATTTTTGATCCAAATAATAACTTGAGTCGATAGAGGAATGTCCGTCTGTCTGTTTTTCTGTCCATCTGTTCAAATTAAGCTCATTCACAAAACGAACCATTAAACTGGGTCAGGTCAGGATAATATCGTTTGACCTAATTTCGAGCAGTTTTATAAAATTTCGTATAAAAAACTAAAACTAGTATAAAAATGTTTACACCTAACAGAACATGTGCATGTACCTGGATATGTATCAGCGATGGATACACAAATTTTTTTATGTACTTGTTTTTCTGTTCTGTTTTTATACCCTATACCACTATGTGGTTTGGGTATAATGACTTTTTGCTGCTGTTTGTAACAACCAAAAATATTTGACATACACCCATCTTTAATTATACCGATCGAATCAGAATCACTATCTGATTCGATTTAACGACGTCCGTCCGTCCGTCCGTCCGTCTGTGTGTCCATGTAAAGCTTGTAATCAAACTGCAGGTCGCAAATATGAATATATTTTGATGAAATTTGGTATTTGATCCATTATCGGCCATGGGATGAACGCTATTGAAATTCGTGAGCATCGGTCCATGTTCAGACCTAGCCCCCATACAAATGACCCCTCTGAAATCAACACATATTGCCATAAGATCCAAATTATCATACAAATCTTAGTCAAATTGGGTTTGTATGTATATATTACATCCATTAATCAGTTGTCCAAAAATGATCCCTATTGGACAACTCTTAGTCATAGGCCCCATATAGAGCAGCTTCCCGATCTTCACTTGAATTTATCAAAAAAGAAAAATATTGCACCGATCGATTCCGAATCACTTTCTGAGTCGATTTAGCGATGTCCGTCCGTCCGTCTGTGTGTCCATGTAAACTTTGTAATCGAACTACAGGTCGCATGTTCAGACCTTGTCCCCATACAAATGACCCCTATGGAATCGACTTAAATCGCCATAAGATCCAAATTATCATATATATCATGGTCAAATTATGTTTGTTTGTGTTTATTACACCCATTTATCAGTTATCCGAAAGTAAACTCCTTACCTCCGATTTTCACTTAAATCTATCAAAAAACAAAAATATTGCACAGATTTTTCTCAAAATTGGTTTGTATATATGTTTTCAAAATATAAGAAACTTTACCAAATATGGTCGTGATTGGTTCATGTTTTGACCCAGTCTCCATATAAATATAGCATCCGATATGAACTTTTTCATATCTGCAGCCAAAAAAAAAAAAAAATAATAACAATGCCACACAAATTTGGTTTATGTTTATTTTCTATATCCACTTAGTTGGACCGAAGACATAGGTCTGTAAACCATTGTACAGGGTATCGTATAGTCGGTCTAGACCGACAATAATTTGTCTTATATTAATAATTATAATTATCTTATTAATTTTAAACATCACATTATAAAAATAAGGCAAGAAGTTTTCACAACTCCTTTTAAAAACGAGATGTGTTGATAATTGTCTGTACTGTATTGGTAGTCCGTTACAAAGACAAGTTATATAAATAAAGAATTTTCTCCCAGATACGGCAGAATTAAAAAATGGTTGGATAAGAATCTTTGCACGAGGTGATCTGGACAAATATATTAGTTTGAACAAATATCCAGTTTCAACCAAATAAATAATCTTAAGCATCAGAGTAAGACATCTGATTTTTAGAAGGTCTTCAAAGCGCACATTATACAGTTTATATGAATGTCACGATATGCTATCAGTTCTTTTTATTTTGAAAACACATTATGCCTTTCAGAGTCGATGCTATTGTAGTTCGCAAATTCTTGGCAGCCATATAGAAAGGCAGTTATTAGATAAGTCTTTGGTGAAAGTATTCTTATCTCAAATGGTTTTGACAAGCCCAAAAATTCCTTAAGATAGCGTGTACCTTCACTCTTAATTGCCTGTACAAAAACCATATTTGCGTTGTTAATTTTCATATTCGCATCAATATCTAAGGTCGCATTATTTCTCGATATGACTTGGTCAGATCCAGATACTATCCATTAATCCTAGCCCAACTTTGAATGTTCATTATGTCTTTATAGAAATAGACTGATACAGTTGTTTACATTCTTAATTTTTTGTGTTAGGAATCATTTAACAGATCATTTAGGTACATACAGAAAAGTAAGGACCCGAATACTGAATCTCTTTCAACAAGCAGAGATGAAGAAAAAAAAAGTTTATAGAGCTTAGACATTAGTATCACGTGGTCGTCAGTATCGAATACTTTACTTGGATACATAAGCACAAGAAAATAGATCATGCTACAAACAAGATTGCTTCTAAGATATTCAACCACATCGAGCAATGCAGTAGAAAAAAAAGAGGGGATTACAGTGGACTGAAATTCAATGTTATTTTTTAATTCGATATTATTTTGGAATGTTTTCACACATCTAGGGAGCTAGATTTCATAAAAGTTGTATTGAGATGTGTGTGAAAAAAGGCACTAGTTTTAAGTAACTTTTCTTACCAAAGTATAATTTACCTGAAAATGGTAACTTTTCTTGAAAAAGTACCTTTTCCTAAATAAGTACCTTGTCTTAAAAAAATCATATCCTTAAAATACCCTTTTCTTAAGAAGCACATTTTCTTACAAAAGTAATTTTTCTGAAAAAAGTACCATTTCTTAAAATAGCAGCTTTTCATAAAAAAGTAGCTTTTCTTAACAACTACTTTTTTATCTTAAAAGTACATTTTTTTATAAAAGTGCCTTTTCTTATAAAAGTATACTTTCCTACAAAAGTACCTTTTTTATGAAGGTACCTTTTCTTAAAAGTAAATTTTCTTAGAAAAGTATATTTTCTTATAAAAATACATTTTCTTAAAGAGGTACATTTTCTTACAAAACTACTTTTTGTTATAAAAGTACATTTTCTTAAAAAGGTACATTTTCTTACAAAAGTACATTTTCTTAGAAAAGAACCTTTTCTTATAAAAGTACATTTTCTTAAATAGGTACATTTTCTTAGAAAGGTACCTTGTCTTATAAAAGTACATTTTCTTAAAAAGGTACATTTTCTTACAAAAGTACCTTTGCTTAAAAAATTACCTTTCTGTGAGAAGTAACTTTGATGGAAAAAGTATATTTTCTCATAAAAGTACATTTTCTTATATAACTAAATTTTCTTATATAAGATTTTCTTATAAAAGTACCCTTTCTTATATAAAAAATTTTTTTCTTTAAGGAGTTTCTTTTCTTAAAAACTAAATTTTCTTAAAATATTACCTCTTCTTCAAAATAAGTACCTCATCTGAAAAAGTATATTTCAAAAATAATAATCTTTTTTTAAACTTCATTTTCATAAAGGTGCCTATTTTTAAAAAGCACCTTTTACAAAAATTTACTTTTTCTTCAAAAAAAAACTTTTTTCTTAAAATAGTAACTTTTCCTTGAAAAGTACCATATTTTAAAAATTATATTTTCTTAAAAAAGTACCTTTTTATAAAAGTACTTTTTCCTTAGAAAATACTTCCTCTTAAACAGTAGATTTTCTTACAAGCTTACCGTTTCTTAAAAAATAGCCTTCTTTCAAAAATACTTTTCATACGAATCCATCTTTTCTTATAAAACTGCCTATTCGTATAAAAGTAGCTTTTAGAAGTCCCTAACGTTTCTTAAAAAGTAACTTATTCTACGTAAGCGTTAAAGAGAACGGCCCTATTTGACTGGTGTCTGACTAAAATGGATGTTGACATACAGAGTGGGCTGTAAATATGTAAGTCTTTTCCTTTTAAGGACATTCTTCTTTAAATTTGTCCTAAAACCTAAATTTCTAACCGCGAAATTGTACTCGTTTGTTTTAATCGTTTTTATACCCTATACCACTATGTGGTTTGGGTATAATGACTTTGTGCTGCTGTTTGTAACAACCAAAAATATTCGTCCTAGACCCATCTTTAATTATACCGATCGACTCAGAATAACTTTTTGAGTCGAAATAGCAATGCCCGTCCGTCCGTCCGTCTGTGTGTCCATGTTAACCTTTTAATCAAACTACGGGTCGCAAATATGAATATATTTTGATGCGATTTGGTATATAAGCTTTTATCGGCCATGGAATGAACGCTATTGAAATTGGTGAGAATCGGTTCATGTTCAGACCTAGTCCCCATACAACTAACCCCTATGAAATCGACATAAATTGCCATAAGTTCCAAATTATCATATAGATCTCAGTCAAATTGAGTTTGTATGTGTTTATTACATCCATTAATCAGTAGTTCAAAATTAATCCTTTTAGGAAAATTCTTAGTCATAGGCCCCATATAGAGCTGCTTCCCGATCTTTACTTAAATCTATCAAAAACAAAAATATTGCACAGATTTTTCTCAAATTTGGTTTGTATATATTTTTTCAAAGTATAAGTGACTTTACCAAATATGGTCAGGATCGGTCCATTTTTCGACCTAGTCCCAATATAAATGGAGTATCCGATATGAACTTTTTTCTTTCTGCAGCGAAAAAAATTAATCAAAATGCCACTCAAATTTGGTTTATGCTTATTTGCTATATCCAATTAGTTGGACCGAAGAGTTAGGGTCTCTAAACCATGGTTTAGGGTATCGTATAGTCGGGCTAGACCGACTATAATTTTCTTACTTGTTTAACTCTGTATAAGATAAAGATCAATGTCGTTGTTTCGCTGAATTGTAATTGTTATATAAATATATAAGTTCACCGTTTTCTTGTGAGAAAATATAAAGGAAAATAATTTTGAAATTACTTTGAATTTTGTATAAAAACGCCAATTTTTTTGTGTTTTAACTTTTTAGTATCATTTGGTAACCGAAGCTTGATTTTTGATTCCACCGGACTTCGAAAACCAACCCCATTTCTTCGTAAAATATTTAACTACTTTTTCATAGAAAGTACCTTTTCCTAAAAAGCTCCTTTTCTTAGAAAAGTACCTTTTGTTAAACAAGTAACTTTTCTTAAAAGGTATTTTATCTTTAAATACTACCTTTTCTTTAAAAATAGATTTTTGTAAAAATTATATATATTTTTTTATAATGGTACCTTTGTTCCATTTAGTCTGTAGTTTTATATAATTATTTTGTTTTTTGTCGGACGTTTCTTAACTTACGTCCACATATTAAGTAATAAAAAGAAGAATGTGTAAAAGTCAATAACAATAATGCTATTTATCGAAAATATTTTCGCAATAATTGTTATCATGTTATCAATAAATTAAAAGTTGAATCGGTCACTTTGTGAGGGACTTTACAAATAAAAATATGTGTAACGACTTATTACCAGTCCATTTTAATCACCACAGTCCATAGAGTAATTGGGATTGCAAATAATATTTACAAATTCTTTGTCAGCGCCACTAGAACTCAGCCAGATTTCAGCAATATTTCAAATATTTTGTATATCCTTTATATTTTACCAGATTTTAGGATTTGATATTTTTAAAATTTTTCAATTGTTCGCCAAAGTTTAAAAATAAAGTTATGCTCATCACTGATTTGAAGGGATCGGTGAATGTGTAACGCTTAACGTATACGTGTAGATTATTAACACTAGACGTATGAGTGTTAATAATGTATATATATTTTGTATATATATTTTGGGTATTTAATGAAATCGAAAACAAAGCGGTGTAGAGTAAAATGGTTCAAAAAATTTCACCGCCCTTTGGAAAACCTTATCCAAATTCCGCAGTAGCTAATTTTGGGGTTGTCAGATCGAGAACAAAGTATCGTAAAGTAAAATTTTTTCCTACAAAAGAGCCAGTCGTCAAAAGAATTATTAATTTTTAATTTTTCCGCTAAATATTTGCAATTCACACATCTCTGCGCATCAAACTCAATTCATTGTGGGCTCAGATGTATTTGTGTTATTAATCAAAGCTTTTTTATAAAAGCCTTAACGTTGTAAAATTTTTACATTTTGTTTAATATCAAACACAGCTGTAGTAAAGCAAATAAATGATTTTTTTTAAGTCAAAGGTTATGAAATCTTCTCTATAACATGCTCCATTTTCTCTAAAAGGAATATTTACAAAGCAACGTTTTTTTTTTATTATTTTTGGTTTTGTGTCAAAAATATATTAAAGTAACTCCAGCAAAGAGCAGAAATAAAATAAACTTAAAATGAAAAAAAAAATATATATATAAGTACGTTAATGAAAAAAAAAAAACACACACACAAAGTTAAAACCTAATTTAGCTAATGACAGATGAACAACATGAATGAAATGAATGAAATAAAACTTTTTTATGTGAACCGGAAGCACAGCCATCACATTAAATAACTAACAACTACAAGTCTTAGAACCCAAAACAGCATACAAACAAAGAAAAAATTAAATTAAACATAAAAACACCTGAAAACATTTAGACGAAATGGAACTTTTACTTTCCGCTACGAAGTAATTACGCAAAAATAACAAAAAGCATTCACAGGCAATATAAACAAAGTAGGGTTCGTTGTAGTTTTAGAAGTATTTGCAGTTGTTGTTGTTGTTGTTGTTGTAGTTCTACAATGTTGAAAAGTAGCTTATGGACTCATTAACTATTTGAGGATAACTACTTATTTATACTGTAAAAAAGGAAAAAATTATAACTACTTCTTAAGGAGAAGGAATATATGGAGGTTAAAAAAGTACGATGCACGTTTTCATTTAGAATACCGAAATTTTACCAAAAATTCTTTATATTAACAGATATCATAATAATGTAGTCGGTTTAGCGTAACTAATTATATAAATAACATTACTTTGAATAGGCAAAAAATCACATGACATTATCAATTAATTCATCAAATAACCCTCGTATATTAACTCAGTCACTCTCTGTGTATGTTGTTCACAAAAGCCACATGCCTGACTTTCTAATGCTTTAACTTTTTTTGTTTAGTTTTCTTTATAAATAAATTTACCAACAAAAAAAATAAACACTTTTATTATAATTTGTCTAAAAATAAAACACAAGTAGAAGTTGTTAACAGTTGTTACCTTTTGTTCAACAATGCTGATGGTAAAGATACTCTCCATTATTACAGGTCAAAATACATAAAATAGCATTATCCTGTCTGGACTGTGGTCAAAATTCTAAACCGGAATTTCATTATGGTCAATATGTTTTAACAACCCAAACATTTGGGGTTATACAACAAATAAGAAATTAATATAAAAAGAAATATGGCGAATCTTTTCATGATACCAGTATTTGCGATATTTATTAAATATTTCTTTAGCAATAAACGTTAATGTTGCAAATATTAAATTAGCAAATACTTTGAATAAAAGAGATTGAAGCAAATCGAATTTTTAAATATATCGAAGTTTTAAATAGAAAAGTCATACGAGGGCGGACCCAGCACAACCCGACTAGCAATGAAAGAAAATCAAAATTTTTTTTTTTTTTTTTTTTATTAATATATTTTGATTAGTTATTGATATATCACAGATATTGTGTATCTCCAGTGAGATACACAAGAATATTAATTATTACAATTTAATAATATTTACAGTGTTATTTTCATTTGTTTTTACATATTGAATAATGATTATTTACGGAATGGTAGATCTAGTATATGATTGCGTTTAAGCCTTTTGATCTCGCCTGTGCTATCTAATAAAGCTATTGCCACTCGATTAACATGGTTGCTTAGTCTCTGCAAGTATCTTTCACTTATGGTTCTGATTTCATCTTTAACTATTGATATAGATAGATCTCTTTTGATTACCTTATTTGTAATATACCATGGAGCGTTAGTGATAAGTCTTAATGTTTTTGATTGAAATTTTTCAAGTATGTCAATATTCGAATTACTGGCAGTACCCCATAATTGTATACCGTATGACCACACAGGTTTTAATATAATTTTATATATCCTTAATTTATTATTTAAGCTTAGCTGAGATTTTGGGCCTATAGGCCAGTAAAGTTTTTTGGTTTTAATTTTAAGTTGTTCTTGTTTATTTTTAATGTGCGCCTTCCAAGTGAGCCGCCTATCAAGAACCATTCCCAAATATTTAACTTTTTCACTCGTTAGAATGGAATTACTATTTATAGTGATAGATGGGCAGTTATCTCGTCTCAATGTAAACGTTGTATGGTGAGATTTTTGAGAATTTACTTTTACATTCCATTTTCGTAACCAATATTCAAGTTCATTGATCTCATTTTGGACAAACGAAGATGATTCTACAGGTCAGTCGCTTGTAGCAATAATTGCAGTATCATCTGCGTATGTAGCCACCATAACATTATCGATGATCGGCATATCAGCTGTATAAAAGTGTATAAAATTGGACCCAGTACACTACCTTGGGGTATTCCAGCTTTTATTTCGAATAGTTCTGATCTGTCATCATTGTTTTAAACATCAAAATGTCTATCAGATAAATAACTTTTAAAAATTAGATAAAAAGGTGCAGGTAAAAACTTTTTAATTTTGTAGAGTAAACCCAGATGCCAGATTCTGTCAAAAGCTTGCTGAATGTCGAGGAAGACTGCAGAACAATATCTTTTTTCTCTAGTGCGTCAGTTATAACATTGACAATTCGATGCTCTGGAGTACCATGATAATGTCTGAAACCAAACTGATGTTCCGGAATATTATTTCTGGATTCTAGAATCGGTGACAATCGTCGAAGGAAAATTTTTTCAAATATTTTTGAGAAAATGACTAGTAAACTAATTGGTCTGAATGATGTTGCCAAATTATGTGGTTTGTTCGGTTTTGGAATTATTATGATCTCCGCACATTTCCACTGTGATGGAAAATGATCAAGCCTTAATATTGTGTTGTAAATCATAGTTAAAAACACGACGCATTTATTTGCTAACTCACTAACAACTTTCGCATCAATTAGGTCATATCCAGGAGCATTTTTATACCCTATACCACTATGTGGTTTGGGTATAATGACTTTGTGCTGCTGTTTGTAACAACCAAAAATATTTGACCTAGACCCATCTTTAATTATACCGATCGAATCAGAATCACTTTCTGGGTTGATTTAACAATGTCCGTCCGTCCGTCTGTGTGTCCATGTAAACCTTGTAATCAAACTGCAGGTCGCAAATATGAATATATTTTGATGAAATTTGGTATATAAGCTTTTATCGGCCATGGGATGAACGCTATTGAAATTGGTGAGAATCGGTCCATGTTCAGACCTAGCCCCCATACAAATTACCCCTATGATATCGACATAAATTCCCATAAGATCCAAATTGTCATATAGATCTTACTAAAATTGGGTTTGTATGCGTTCATTACATCCATTAATGAGTGGTCCAAAAATGATCCCTTTGGCCCCATATAGAGCTGCTTCCCGATCTTCACTTAAATCTATTAAAAAACAAAAATATTGCACTGATTCTTCTCAAATTTTGTTTGTATATATTTTTGCAAAGTACAAGAGACTCTACCAAACATGATCAGGATCGGTCCATTTTTGGACCTAGTCCCCATATAGATATATCATCCGATATGAACTTTTTCATATCTGCAGCCAAAAAAATTAATAAAAATCCCACTCAAATTTGGTTTTTGCTTAATTTCTATGTCCAGTTAGTTGGGCCTAAGAGATAGGGTTTGTAACCGCATGGTATAGGGTATCGTATAGTCGGTCTAGACCGACTATAATTTTCTCACTTGTTTTTATTTAAAATTTTTATTTCCGCTTTAACATCGCTAGGTGTAAAACATTTAATTGGAAGGTCCATTTGCAAGGGACAGTCCAAAAAATCTAAAACTTCTTCTTGTTGTGTTGCTGTGTTAAAAGAAAACGGCACAAATGTGTTTTTTAAATGAATAGTAAAGGCGTCCGAGGTGGCTTTGTAAGTTCTACAACATGAATTATCTGCATTTTTTAAGATGATATTTCTTTTAGTTGGTCTTTTAAAAAATTTTGTAGCTTTCCATAGGAGGTATTCTTCGTATTTTGAATTATTTATATTCTCAAGAAATTGTGAGGTTTTTTCTTTGTTATGTTCAACTAGCAAGGCTTTGAGGTCCCTGCAAACTTTATTGAATAAGCGTTTGTCAAATATGTTCCTACTTATTTGTCATCTTTTCCGTAACCTTCTTTTTTCTCTAAGGAGTTGACGAATTTCGAGAGAAGTGTTAAAATTGCAGAAATGTTGTTGCGATGATTCATCTAATATGGGTGTTGAGAAATGCGCAGCTTTATGTATCTCGTTGGTGAAATATTCTACTGCATCATCTAGTTCTAATTTGGTTTTAAGGCTTATATTAAGATTTACATTTTCGTCCAAATATTGTTGAAACAGGGGTGTGTTTGTTTTTGATGACAAAATTTGGTATGCAGGAGTTTTCATTTTAACTGGAACGTTAAGATTAACTAAAACTGGTGTGTGATCAAATTTGAGAAAATTTTCTTTATTTCTCAACATAATCTCCTCCAGGGTTCCATACTTTTTCCACTGACATTCAAAAACTTCGATAACCTATTTATAGTAATAACTGTCTAGCTCCTTAAAACGCTCATCAACCGCAGACTCCAGTTCTTCATTGTTTGCTAAGTTTTCAAGGTTGGATTTAAAAATAATCCGTGATGAAGCCATTCGAACTTTAATTCATTTCATCGCGTAAATGCTTCAACAAGCGAGCATATTACTCGCCGGTGATTATTTTTCCTTTCTAAAGACAACACTGTGCAACACATAAAATTCAAACACCTTCTAGTGTACGGTTTTCGGAGTACGTATCGAAACTAACAAAACCTCATTTGGGTTTTGCTAGTTTAGCTGCCCGTCAGATTTTATATAAGTAATTTGACTAAAACTTGAATTTTCCGAAGAACATACAATTATTCTTACGGCTAAATCCCGGTAACCAATTGGAATTTTGTTTTCCTATCTTCAGCACAATTGTAACCATGGACCAACCCGAAAAAGGTGCCTCAACACTTTTACACTTGAATGTTGTCTGTCTCCTCTATAACAAAAATAATCTGAATGTTTTATCGATATTTTATCATTAAGCCATGTCTCGCTAACCAACGCCACATCTAAGTACATTTTCTCTTATGAAGTAATCGAATAATTAAGTTAGTTTTTTACGGGTACCTCTAGCGTTCCAAGTTCTTATTTTAATTAAGGACAACGATGATATGACTTCAAGTTTTTCCACCTTTGATCTGCAACTTTTTAAGTTATTGATTAATTCAAATGTTGAAGTTTTAAATGGGTCGATAGAAATTAAGTCGCTGGAAGTATCATTCGAAAAGACATTAGCATAACTCATATTAGCCGACCATGGCTGTCTTGAAATTTTATGTTGCTGACCATTATCTCGTTGAACGTGGGAGCAAAATTGTATCATAAAGTCACTGGTTCGCCAGTGATGGTTGATACTTCGCCCATGCCTATAAGCTACCTCCACGTGGTGCTCCCGGGCAACGCTAGGCAAAGCCAGTTAATTCTGGTGAATATTCCTAGCGGTTAAAGGTTAAGGTCAGGTCCAACAAATACTATTCAATTTGTGGAATAACTTGGTAGCGGCTAGTATGGCGACAGACTGGCAACGAATCCTTATCTGAGGCTATAAATAGGTACCACGGGTGAGCTATTGAGCCCAAGGTTACCTCATCGCTTTGTCAAAGTCAGAGGCAGCACAACCAAAAACATAAAACTGGAGGTGTCAAAACCTACCAGATGAAATGGTTGTCACATCCCATAGTTGGTGTTGGTGTCCCAAGGTGTAAATGTTGGTAAAGATGTTACATGAGCGTATTGACTGTGTAACGTTGTATTTAATAACATTATCATAATCATACTCGTTAATATAATAATCATCATTGAATAAATTTTCATAGTACATGTACTTAAAAAATGTATCTTCATTTCTTACATTTGAATACTTTTTATTTTTAAAAAAGGACCTTTTTTAAAAAAGCACAATTTCTTAAAAAAATACTCATCTTAAAAAGGAACCGTTTCTTGAAATGGAACCTTTACTGAAAAAAGTACTTTTTCCCCTTTGCTTAAAGATCATTTTCATAATTTTTGAATGGATGACTCATCTATAATATTAATAGCCAAGGCGATTTCTTGTGATCGGTGTAACTTTGCCAGTGTTAAACCGATTTTGACCAAACATAACCAATTTGAAAGATATTTCTTTTTAACTGTCCACCAGATTTACAGATTTGCAACGTCTGGAACATTTTTTTTAGTAGAATTTACTTAAAGTTGCTACTAACACAAATTATTACAATGCTGTGTGTGTGTTTATAAAATTTGTTAATGGGTTTGCAAAGATTGTATATGAAAAGTCCTGTGCTGAGTTGAACAATAATTTTGGACACAAACCAATATAATAATCGCTTATCACACGCCCTGTGTTGAATTGCGAATTGCCTAAAATAAGCATACTTTTAGCAAATTTTTATAATGAAGTAAATTTAATGAATTAAATAGATTGAAAGAATTTCGAAAGAAATAAATTGACGAACAAATAAAATTTCCCAGAGTTTGCACTCGAATTTCAAGGGCTGGGCTCTGCTGGTATATATATATGTATATTAGGGTGGGTCAATTATTTTGTACTCCATGGGCTCATCGCGATTCTGGTACTATGGGACATAACAAGTATATTTGCCTAAGGAACCATACCTCTAAAATTTCGGTGAAAAATCGATTTATATCGTATATAGGTACCCCAAATAAAATTATGTGAAAAAATCGATTTATATCGTATATGGGTACCCCACATAATTTCAATATTATCGTCAAAATGTTGGAGGGTTCGAAAATGATTTTAGGTATGGTTACTTGGGCAAATATACTTGTTATGGCCCATTGTACCAGACTCACAAAGAGCCCATGGAAATTTTTTCAGCAGCCTAAAATTTGACACACTCTAATGTACATATATATATAATCGATTTTCATATGCCTGATATTTTCATTTAACTTGGTCCTTTTTAATTCATTTCGATTACTTTTTGAATATGACAACAATAAAATGGCCGCGCTCTTTTTGCTGCATTTTCCATAACGTTTTCGAGCACCTCGAGCAGTATATCGATGTTACAGCTCGTCAATTGTCAGTGGATAATTGGCGTACACTTTGCTTTTCCAGTAACCCCACAAAAAGAGGTCCGGAGGGGTCATTTCTGGAGAATTGGGTACCCACTGAATATCGCCTTTTTTGACATCACACGTCCAGGGAATTTTTGATGCAGTAACCGCATTATTTGATTTTAAGAGTGGCATATTAAACCATCTTGTTGGAGCCAGTAATATTCCAAACCTTATTCACGCAATTTCGGGAAGATACAACGATCCATAATCCACCGATATCGTTTCTCTGAAGATGAATGGCCGAATGATCGATTTGTCTCAAACCACGGCCCTAATAGTCACTTTCTGGTCATGCAATGGTATTTTCTGTGTCTTGTGGGGATTCTATGTTGCCCAAGTACGAAAAATTTGCTTGTTAACGCCATCACAAATTATGAAATGGGTCTCGTAAGCCATCAAAACTTGCTTTCATAATTCAAGTCCAATCGACAGTTCGGCCATATTGAAGGCGACGTAGCCGGTCTGCCAGCATAATTCTTTCATTCAATTCACTTTATGGGGGAAAAATGCAAACCATCCTTCAAAATGCGCCGCAAAGTGGTTCCACTAATGCCAAAATGCAACTCATTTGTGTTTTCGTCAACACTCTCTCGGAATGTCTTGGGTGATGACGAGCGGCACTTGGACGGGATCATACTGTTCCGTGCTATCAGACGGTGCTTCTTGGCCAATGTATTTTCGACGATATGCAGGTTGAGTTAACACAACTGAACGATTATATTTAATGCAGAGCGTTCTATTTACGAGCGTTGCTTTTGGTCTAATGCTAAAAACTGTACTGAATTGACGTTGCAAAAGCATGTGTTCTTAAGTCAATCGGTTAGAAACTGTTGAAGTTATTACATGTTTCCATACCGACATAAAATAAGGCGCACTCTGTATATACATATATAGTAATTTGAATAGGGGCTAGCTTTGCACCGATTTTTATCAAATTAAACACCACATCGAGGCCTCACATAGAGGTGGCGTGACAAGTGTCAATTTTTTTGTTGTCTCAAAATTTCATGATATCTATAATATTAATAGGCTAGGCGATTTCTTGTGACCGATGTTTTGTTCTACTTTTTTATCCCGATTTTGCGTCAGTGATCCTGACAAGATACAATGACGGAGGAATTTGAGCGAGAGTGTGGGTCAAAGACGAGTCAAACGTGTTTGAGGCACGTGTCAATACAGCGTCCAAGACGAGTCGGAGACCAGTTGGAAAGTACCGAAAGTTGACGTACGCATCATCTAGCATGATGGCGCCGATTAGTATGTTGGGAGCGTAGTAGACGGATGAAGACAAGAGTCGAAGAATCAATATCGTGAATGGGTGAGCCTGTACCAGTCCGGTCAAAGATGACCATTACGATAGCATAACACTGTGGAACAAATTCAGGTTACCAAAAGTTTGGTCGATTCTGAGAGTGAGGGGTGAAAATAGAGGCTAAATTAGAAGACCAGTATCACGGCGTTTGATTATGTTAGTTTGAATTTTTTTTTAATCGACCTTCGAACTTTGCAGTCAAATGCCGATTTTCAGCATATTGTTTATATGGTTTTTGCCTATAACTCGTCGACTAATTGATATATTTTCAATCTGTAAAAGCCAAATTATTGCTAGAGACCTGTGCAACAATTTAAATTTTTTAAAAATTGATTTAGAAAATTTTTGTGGTGCTTTTAAAGCAAAATATTGGAAAAATTATTTTTTTTTCATGCTTTTTGAAAATATTTTTCACAAAACTAAGTCTTTTTTGTTTTCTGTTTGATCTATAATATGCTTCTCAGTTGCTTCTATAAATTTCATTTCAAAAGAAAATGTTCCTAGTCGATAATTTGCGTTAAAAATCCCAAATCCATTAAATAAATAGCGATTTAGGTAGAAGTAATTAAAAAAGGGAAGTTCCAAGAATTAGGAATTAGTAAAACAACTTTTTTGTTATCAACCACCGCACAGTGGCTGAAAATCATTTTTCATTGGCCAAAATTCTGTAACTTTTGAACCGATCAAAATATTTTAGTACTGTTTTTTTTAATAGATAGATAGATAGTTGATCTTGACTCAGTGTGAATTTCATTTAAATTGATTGAGTACTTTTTAAGGAATTCTAGGTCAAAGTTTAACTTTTGATTTTTTTTAACTTTTAGCGTGATATATGTTTTTTTTTATTTATTTTTATTTATTAGAAAGTGTCATATTTGGAGTTAAATAATTATTATAAACATTTTTTGTAATAATGAAATTTTTTTAATGCTTACACTCAAAAAAATTTTTACACTCAAAAAAATTTTTACACGCAACAAAATAGTAAAATTCACTAGAAATTTAACTAGTATTACTAAAAAATTAAAAATGTTTGCTATCAAATTTGCAATTTGCTTACACTCAAGGAATATTATTATTACTACAGAAAAATTTATTAGTGTTTGCTGCCTAATTTGTTACACTAGCTAAATAAATCTGCTAAACATTAGCGCAATGATTCTAATTTTTTTTTTTAATTTTGATATGAAAATATGGGTTCTTATTTTTTGAATCTTTCTTATCTATTAAAACATTGCATTCATATGTGGGAAACCTTTTAAGAATAAAAACTGCAATAGATTTAAATAGCATTTGTAACAATGGTAGGTTCTGTTTATTATTATTTTTTACTAATACTATGTTTTTCGTACTTAAATAACAATGAAAGGCAATTATAATTATTATTCATTAGACTCAAATATTGATTGCAAATATTCCATATTTTGTTCTGTGCTATTTCTGTTCTTTAGTAGTTTTTTGGCTTCTTCATCTAAATCCCGATGTTCCACTTTCCATTGATTTCGAATACTGGAGATGAACGGATCTGACGTTGCCAATAATATATTAAATAGATCTTCATTTGTGGAATTTCGTGACATTTTTCTAGTATTGTGCTGTCTATAAAATCTGTAATCCTTGTTCCTTTTTTCCTGAGCCTCCTCTGATAGATCTCCAAGTGGCACCAAATGATATTTAATGACATCTTCTCCATGATAAAGGATTTTGTGGACTGTTGCAGACATATTTCTCCATGGGTAGTTGGTTGTATATATTTTTGCAGTTTCCTTAGCATAATCTCCAAATTTTCTAGAGTCAATTTCTTCATTGCACGCAAGTACTTCTAGGATTATTTTAAATCTGAAAATAAGGTTTAAATCCACTCCTGTTATTTCAGATGCTGTTTCTGGATCTGAAAAGAATCTTCTTGCGGTATTGCCATCATTTGTATTGCCTGACCCTTGTTTTGGCTGATCTATAATCAATCCAAATTTGCGATATTCATCTTGAACATGTTTCTTTTTTGAACTTCTTAACTCTTTGTTGGTTTCGTTGTTTCTTATTGATCCTGAAGGCCCGAAATCCAAATCATAACTGATTTTTAGTATGTGTTCCATAAGTCGTATTCTTGCATGTAGTGGTGATAATCCAAATTCGAAGGCATCGGTATTATCGAATGATTTTGTCGGGACTTGGTTTAATTGGCTTGATGTTGCTTGGCATATAATGCAGCTGGATGCAGCCTTCGTGTTAGTTAAAGCCTGACCTACTTTTCCATCTATCATTGTCAGCACTAATTGGTAGCTTACTTCAATTTGCTGCCCATCTAACTGTAATTGTAATGGCTGTAGTGTTGCTATTTGGGCCTTGATATCACTAACTTCTTTGTTAATGGCATCATGACTTTCTTTTTTGAATTCAAATTTGATTGGCCTGCAGTATTTCGTAGAAGATGGTGTCTCATTTTTCCAAATATCCATTGTTTGCGTTGTACTACTCGAAGGCTCCGAATCTTCCAAAATCTTTTTCAATCGCAATGGTACAAATGATACCATGAACATATCTGAGTCCGAAATATTTTCACATACAACTTGTTTGTATTGTTTTTGTCCCGAAGAACCATCACATCCCCATTTACAAAATAGAATTAACTTTGTGTTTCCATATTTCTTTAACTCAGTTCCTGTTATTGATTGTAGCAAGCGTTTGGCTGTGTGATCAAGTAAAGATTGTAGTTGTACTTCTGCCGAAATTGGTGTGATTGTAATAGTGTCCTTTGATGGCAAACAGTCTATTTTAGCAGCTGTTATGTGATGATATGCTGGATACATATTT
Organism: Cordilura impudica; assembly: GCA_963682025.1. Lineage (NCBI taxonomy): Eukaryota > Metazoa > Arthropoda > Insecta > Diptera > Scathophagidae > Cordilura > Cordilura impudica. Next base: position 75,654,589 of record OY821518.1, read on the forward strand.
GAGCCTTTTTCAATCGCACGCAATCTGAGCTGAATATATTGGTGTTTTGTTAATTTCAAATCCAGAAATAATGCTAATGCCTCCTCATTTGTGAACTGTTTTGCATCGCTCGGAGTTGGTATACTTTTAAGAATTCGCTTTGTTCTCACTGGACTAGCATTACAAGTTTTTTCAATGATATCCACTTTTGTTAATTGGTTTTGTGCTCGTAATTGATGTAGAAAAGATTCTTTTATATTTGTAGAACCAATTTCCTCGTTAAAATTTTTAAGTTTCCGCCTCTTAGATCTATCGCTGCAGTTGTCCAATGATTTGCGTGGTCTTCCAGCCTTATCTAGCTTTGCTGTTTCTCCACCAACATTAAGTTGGCCTTCTAACCAGTTTGCACTTTTATTATAAAACTTTTGTTTACAGTAGTTAACTTCTTTCAATCGTTTTTTTAGTACTTTGACGAAATTAGATAATTGCTCTTGTATTTCGGTAATAGACGAATTTAAGTTTAATTTTATTTTAACGTAACTAAGAACATCTTCCTGGTTTTTGTTTCGAAAATACTCTTCGGCCAGTTCTTTATAACTAAAGTTCTCCATATTTTTCTCAATATTTTTATTTGCGTCTGTTATCACTTTTTTATCACTTTTTATCACTTGCGAATATACGTCCGTACACTTGAAGTATTAACTTATTATTGAGTAATCCCTTATAGAATCCGTCATTTTATACATTTTTAGGTACATGTTATTCACACATTGATCTTTAATTTCATAGCAGGTAGTACTTAAATTGAACAAAACTGCACTTGTTATCCAGACTTTAATATCAGGTAAAACTAATTAGTTTCTCGCCAATATGGGGTGGTTTTTTATCTTTAGTGGTTTAGTGCCGCGATTATTGACAAACTTATAAAATTGTTTATGACTTTGGTTGACCCTTAAATTTGACAACAGGTAAATTAAGAAAGAGATCATTTGTTTACTGTAGAACCTATTGTGATCATTTTATGACTTATTTTTTTGCTGATCAAAACAAAGCCAATAAACCCTTTCGCAGGTATTTTATTTAATTATTTTACTTTTACGTAGTCTAAAGTAAAAAAACAAAATTTTTTTTAGAGTAATTTTTTTAGAGTAATTTCATTAAAATGAAAAAAGTGTTCTACCGGGGGCTCGTGGGGGGTGCAAAAATATATATAGGGTTAAACAGGATACATTCGCCTTTCTCCGGGTGGTATACGTTTCTTGTTCCCTTACTTCCTTTAGAAGTTCTATTCCACTAAAGTTTAAATTTGAGAAAAATATAGTGGTTTCATAAATATTTCATAACGCCCCTAATATCAAATGTTAGAACTGTGACTACTTCCAAAAACTAAAGACTATAATCCTACTAACATTATAAAAAAGACCGCAGGCCAATATCGATGATAGCTTGCGAGTAGTAACCATTTATTTTGGATAAAAAACAAAAAAAAAACACCTTTTGCTGAATTAAAAAAAAACAGTTGAGTTTGACAGCATGCCACGCCCACAATTATCAATAGTTTAACCTAATTTTTTGGCTACCTTAATCTGGATATATAAGCTACAAAAAGGAGTAAAAATTTTAAAAATCGATGACAAAAAAAAATTTGACTTTTGGCCAATGAAATCAAAATTTGAGCCACAGTGCACCGCACAGGTAGCGATTTTTTTTATTTCGTACAAGCGAACTAATTTCAAAAATGAAGATTCAGTTAAGAATAGAAACTCAGCCGATCGTGATAAAATTCGCTATTAATTTTTTGGGAACTTATTTCATTTTGTGAGTGATTTAAGTTAAGTGCATCCGTTTCATAAAAATAACAAAAAAAAACATTGTATAATATATATTGTATTAAAAATGTTGGAACCAAAATGTTAAATGGACCATTTTTGTAACGTTTGTGGACGATGTGCAAGCGATGAAAAATGTGGCAATGCGAGTGATTTTTTTTTTTGGAAGCCTATAAACAATATTTCTCGCAAGAGTTTATCACTGACGTAAACTATGCCCCTAAAAAAGTTTACTTTAATTGCTATTCAACTCTTATACAATGGAAAAGTGAAAAGAAGAAGGCCATGCCTTTTGGTATACCAATGATGTGGTTAGACAACAGCCCGCATCAAGAAGAAAATTGCTATGGATATATCAACTACCATAAAACTTTGAATAGAAGGAAAGCAGAGAATAAAACTTATGTAGCAATGCCAAGTGTCCAATAACCATTACCGCACTCAGAATTCGTTCCAGTACCAACATACCGAAGTATTGATCTTCAAACAGATATCAGTACTACAACCGCCGCTGGAATAGTCGCATTGAACGGAAATGGCCTAAAGACAATAGGCTACATGAAAGTCTTGTTCCTGAAATGAAAATTTTGTTGCCGTTGCTCCACCTTAAACTTGGCATTGATAAAATTTTTTTGAAATGTATCGCAAAAAGACCAGCACTATTCAACCGCTTAAAAGACATTTTCCCAAGACTAAATAACGCCAAAATTCAGGAAGGGTTTGTTAATGGTCCCGACATACGGAAACTAATGAGTCGTCAAGATTTTGACCAAGTTCTGACAGACCGAGAATTAAATGCATGGCTCGCATCATTTCCTGTTGAATTTAAATTCTCAAGAAATTCTCCTAATGATTTGTCTTTGAACTCTTGCAGGTATTTTGAAGGTCTTTGGTAGCTTTGTTCAAATTCCTTTTGTCTTGTGGATCACGACTCCTTTGCCATATTTTTCGCAAATGTCTTTTTCTTCTAATCAGATCTCTTATTTCTGTTGATATGAAAATTTGATTTGTATTGAGATTAGTAGGCTCCGGTGTATATAAAAAAGCGGATTATTCAACTATATTGAAAAAATATTGTACTGCGTTTTCAATTTCCTCATTAGATTTTAAAGAAACATTTAGGTTGGCCAGTAAGCAAATGATTCAACATCGGTTTTTTTAATAAATAGTGGTTCATTTCGAGGTAGACATAATATTGCGCTATAAGAAATTATCAATGGAGAGTGGTCACAACTAAGTTCGAAACAATCGTTTATGTCGAGGTGATGACGAGGTATTCCATTAAATACAGCAAAATCGAGAAGATCTAGTAGCTTTCTTGGGTCAGATGGCCAGTATGTTGGCTTCCCGGTTGACAGTACTGATAAGTTTTCATCTTGAATACATTTGAACAGTTCTTTTCCTTTAGGATTTGATATTCTTGACCCCCACCAGGGGTGTTTGGAGTTAAAATCACCTCCAACTATAAATTTGGAGCATAATTTATCGAAAAAGGTTTTAAAGTCCTGGTGTTTCAAATTGTAACAAGGCGGAAAGTATACGGAACCAAATATAACAGTAGAATTACTACAAATAACTTTTATATTTATGTTTAATTTAATGCGACCAAGTTGATAATTTTATAAATTTCTTGATAGGCTTATTTTATATATATGGATTGTAAATAGCATGTTTCAATTTTATCAACAACGTCAAATTTGCTGTTTGATTTAATTAAAATAACAGAACCACCGCGTGCAGTATTACTGGGGTGGTTCAAGTTCAATAATGTATAATCTTTTATTCGGAAATATGTCTACTAGTGAAATGAGTTTCGGATATTAAAAGCATGTCTATTTTATGAATGTTTAAGAAAATTTCTATTTCTTGCCTATGGTTAGACAAGCCGTTGGCATTCCACATTGCAAGTCGGATATCTAATTGCATAACTTATTAACTAAAAGATTTATTAAGGTAAAAAGTTTTTCAGTGAGATCTAATTGTTGTCTAACTAAATCTTCAATTTTTTGAATGAATCATTGGAATTTATACCTCTTACGATTTCAGAATTACTTTTGTTGTTGGAGTTGGAATAAAAATGCTGTCGTTGTGAGTATTGTTGCCGCGAATGTTGTTGCTGTGAATGTTGTTGTTGATAACGTGGTTGCTATTGGCGATATTGTTGCTGATGTCCTTGAGAATTTTGGTGACGAATTAATTTTTGGTAGACTTGGCAGCCACGATAATTCGCTGGATGGCTTTGGTTACAAAGAGCACAACAAGCAGGGGAATCCCTATCCTTAGTACACTCTGCAGTAGGATGACCTTGTCCACATTTGACACAGTTGAAAGGCTTGAAACAATAAGCATTGGTTTGACCATATTGTTGGCATCTGTGACACTGTACTACATCATTAACTTTCCGTGGCGCTTCTATATATACCCTATACCACTATGTGGTTTGGGTATAATGACTTTGTGCTGCTGTTTCTAACTACCAAAAATGTTTGACCTAGACCCATCTTTTATTATACCGATCAGCTCAGAATCACTTTCTGAGTCGTTTTAGTGATGTCCGTCCGTCTGTGTGTCCATGTAAACCTTTTAATCAAACTACAGGTCGCAAATGTGAATATCTTTTGGTGGAATTTGGTATATAAGCTTCTATCGGTTACAGGATGAACACTGTTGAAATTGGTGAGAATCGGTCCATGTTTAGACCTAGTCCCCATGCAAACGAACCCTATGAAATCGACATGAATTGTCATAAGATCCAAATTATCATATAGATCTCAGTCAAATTGGGTTTGTATATGTTTATTATATCCATTAATCACCATTCCAAAAATAATCCCTACAGAACAATTCTTCGTCATATGCCCCATATAGAACTGCTTCCCGATCTATCTATCAAAAAAACAAAAATATTGCACAGATTTTTTCCAAATTTGGTTTGTATATATTTTTTAACAATATAAGTGACTTTACCAAATATGCTTAGGATAGGTCCATTTTTCGACCTAGTCCCCATATAAATATAGCACCCGATATTAACTTTTTCATATCTGGTTTGGTTTATGCTTTTTTTTATATATCCAATTAGGTGGAACTAAGAGATAGTATCTATAAACCTTGGTATAGGGTATCATATAGTCGGTCTGGACCAACTATAGTTATCTTACTTGTTTTACTAATGCATAATTAATATGTTTCAATTCATAAATTTCTTTATTGGTTGAACTTGGTTCAAGGTCGACATAAAAATACGGAAGTGGGTTCTTGTCAATTCGACTATTTACATTAATTATTAGTCTTAGTCTGTGTCCTTTAGTTTCAATGGTTTCCTTAATACCATTGATGAGCGTAGAGATATGTAAGTTTTTAATCACAACTCTAAACGATCTTTCAGTTTTAATTTGATATGTGTGGAAGACACTTTTTGATGTGTAAACATCTATACGCGCAGGGGGGTAAATTTCTATTTCACAATACAATCACAAAAACAGCGTAACTTATATCGGTGTGAGCTGAAGGAGATAACGCTGTGTGACTTATGATTGTATTGGTGAAAAAATATTTTCAAGAGAAACTGTTCATGGGCAATTACCCAATGCATTCGAAATTGGAATTGTGGTAGGAGAGACAAACCTAAGTAACTCGTGTTTTTAACACTTTTTTTAATTTTCAAATTAGCTCCATAGACCAAATATTTGATACCATTTTTGCTTTTTAAACATTTTCTTGAACACTACCTGACCAACTATTTGTCAAATAGTGTACACATTATTTATTTTACTAGCCGACTGCATTTTGTGGAATTTTTGATGTGTATTTTTATAAATACTTTATTCCTCAATAAACTATAATTAAGTTTTTATTCACAAACCATAACGATTTGTAGAATTCCACCAAAATATTTCTGTATTTTCTTAAGTTTTATTTGAGTTCTAAAGAAATCTTTTTTTCTGTTTTTATTACGTCCGAATGACGATGTAATAATAGAATGCAAGTAGAGATAATGCAAAAGCAGTGTTAACTGACATGGTTGTCTTTGTTCGTACTTTTTTCAATATAGTTAGTTGGCAACGCCTCAGACCATATAAACAATTATATGTTAAAAACTTTCATTAATAAACATTTTTAGTAATTATTACTATTAAGCATTAAATTGATTCTTACTAAGCATTAAATTGATATAAATTTGGAATATTTTCCAATAACTAGGATATAATATAAATAAATTTTGTTAGTTGAAATTTTAATTAAATTTAATTAGTTAATAATACCTTTACATCATAGCTGTACATCATAAATCAATTTAACACATGACGACATCTTAATATAAAATGCAATATATAATACCGTCATCCAAGTAAGGAAAAGCGTAGGAAAATCGTATCATAAAAAAATACACTCAAACCTGTTTTTGTGCGAGGGTTAGGGACCGCATTAAAAAAACTCATACAAAAAAATCGTAAAAAAATCATTTGAAGACATAAATAGAATTTCAGAAAACATCAATATAATTTAAGAAAACATCAATTGAATTTCAGAAAACATCAATAGAATTTCAGAAAACATTAATACAATTTCAGAAAACATCATTCGAGTTTCAGAAAACATCATTTGAATTTCAGAAAACGTAAATAGAATTTCAGAAAACATCAATATAATTTCAGAAAACATCATTCGAGTTTCAGAAAACATCATTTGAATTTCAGAAAGCATCAATAGAATTTCAGAAAATATCAATATAATTTCAGAAAACATCATTCGAGTTTCAGAAAACATCATTTGAATTTCAGAAAACATAAATAGAATTTCAGAAAACATCAATATAATTTCAGAAAACATCATTCGAGTTTCAGAAAACATCAATTGAATTTCAGAAAACATCAATATAATTTCAGAAAACATCAATATAATTTCAGAAAACATCATTCGATAAATAAAATTTCAGAAAACATCAATATAATTTCAGAAAACATCATTCGAGTTTCAGAAAACTTCGATTGAATTTAAGAAAACATCAATAGAATTTCAGAAAACAAAAATTGTATTTCAGAAAACATCAATTGTATTTCAAAAAGCATCATTTGAATTGCTGAAAACATTAACTGTATTTCAGAAAACATCGATTGAATTTCAGAAAACATCAATTGCATTTCAGAAAACATCAATTGAATTTCAGAAAACAGCATAATCGGCTTATTTTGTTATGCACTGGAATATATGATGTTGATGTTTTCTTTAATTATTAGATGTTTACACATCTCCCTTGTGATCGGACTCACATGATTTTTTTTTAACAATAGGTCTATACGCATCAATAGTTTTTGGCATAATTTTAATTTGGCTTCCCCTAAGAGCTTTGAACGAAAATTCATTGGCTTTTGCTACGCTTAAGAAAGATTCAATCATTGCTGATATATTTGTTACAGTTGCTATAAAAATAGGTGGCGGCTTTGATACCAAAATGTTTTTTTGTTCATTTTTTTCTTCTTCGGTAACATCGTTATTAACATCACTCAAAGCAGCAAATCTGTTAGTATTGTTGACATTAGGATTGGTTGAATTATTATTATTTGTCTCCCTTCCAATTTTAGAAGCATTTACAATAGGAGAAAGAGTTGAGTTGTTTCGTTTGTTTGGTCGCGATCGAAATTCTTGCCAGCACAAATCACTCTCTTCGCTGCTAAAATCACTTAATTCAGTCATGCTGCATAAATGCAGATGATTATTAGTAGTTGATGGTGTCCGCTATATTTTTGTATTGTTATTGTATTGTTATATGATGAAAAAAAAAACAAAGAACGTAAGTTTTTGCTTTTGGTAAATTCTTGATTTTAGAGTAATGGTTGTGGTTTATTTATTTTTGTGCTATCGACTATAAATACTTCACGGCAGTTCAATACAAAAAATAAAATAAAGTGAGTGCAATTTTATGTAAGGCCTTTATGTTTATGCTAATTTGCTCCTTACATTTTTTAATAGTTTCTGAATCCTTTTTATCGTTTATTGTGACTGCTTCTTAAATTTTCTAATTTGAGGATAAATATAGTGAATTGTAGGATATGTTTCTCCTACCAAAAGCTTTTTAATTTTCTCGAAGGGTTTAAGAATTTCAATTATTTCATTAATGTTGGTTATATTATGATTTATCACTAGTAGTCTCCTGTTTTTCTTAAAGTATTTGGTTTATGTGGACCCAATTCAACCGTATCGATTTTAATAACTAGACAGCAGTGTTCCATCGAGTCGCCGTACAGCTTTTTAACGTTGCGTTTAGAGAACTATTTCCTCCTGATGTCTTGAAATATTTAACTAGCTTGATGCAGGATCTTACAACCACACTGACTTCAGCTGTATCAGATATTGATCCTACAAAAACACTATTTATCAGGTGGTTGGTGCAGAAGATATTTCCAATAACATGAAATACTGGTGACAAAAGATAGAAAAAATCAAAATTTTGTAGCTATTTTTGTTCACTAAATTCAACTTTTCCGTCTAGTCTGGAGCTACATACAATTCTACTAAAGACAAGAAATTAAAAATATAGTAGTGAGAAAAACTGCATGAGACCATAAAATCCGAACAGCAGCTACACTAGTAAAACCCAAATGGGGTTACGTTAGTTCCGATAATTCGATAAGCACTTCGAACACCGCATATGAGAAAGAGTTTTCACTCGATGACTTCAAAAATGTTGTAGTGTAATATATCATCCAAAATTGGGAAAATTTTCTGAAAAGTCTTGAAAAAATATGATTTTCTATGATGTTCTTGTCACAATCACGACCTCAATAGGATAGCTAGGGTGATAGTTTTTAGTGAGAATGATTGACCAAGAGCATGGGAAGATTTCTGTTTCATAAATCATTAAAATCGGTGGAGCAGGTCCAGGGAAATCTCTGAAAAATTAAAAAAAAATTAAAAATATGATGTTTCTACATTGCTCTTGTTGTTATTCTAAATGTTGTATTGTTGCCATAGCTGAACTAGTTACTTTTATGGTCGTTGTGGTGATTGTATAATAAAAACTAACCCTTTGTACATTTTTTTATCTACTCTGGTAGAAAAGTTTAAAAGTTTCCATTGTTTTGGTATCACTAAAAAAAATCTGTTAAATCATTTTTGTTATCGCCACGAGACTGCTTGCAAAATTTCAGATCGATTGGGTTACGGGAAAGGGGTTAAAATCGATCCAAAATTTTTTCGACAAGCAGAAAACGAGTTAATATAAAGGGAGTAAAAATTCACTAACATTTAAAGCAAATAATGCTTAAATAGTTGTTAATAAAAAAGACAATGTAAATGTAAATTTACCAAAAAAAATTGTATGTATTAATTTATTTAAAGAAAAACACAACAATAACTTTTGATGTTGTATTTATACCCTATACCACTATGTGGTTTGGGTATAATGACTTTGTGCTGCTGTTTGTAACAACCAAAAATATTTGACCTAGACCCATCTTTAATTATAGCGATCGAATCAGAATCACTTTTTGAGTTGATTTAACAATGTCCGTCCGTCCGTCCGTCCGTCTGTGTGTCCATGTAAACCTTGTAATCAAACTACAGGTCGCAAATATGAATATGTTTTGATCAAATTTGGTATATAAGCTTTTATCGGCCATGGGATGAACAGTATTGAAATTGGTGAGAATCGGTCCATGTTCAGATCTAGCCCCCATACAAATTACCCCTATGAAATAGACATAAATTACCATAAGATCCAAATTGTCATATAGATATTACTCAAATTGGGTTTGCATGCGTTCATTTCATCCATTAATGAGTAGTCCAAAAATGATCCCTTTGGCCCCATATAGACTGCTTCCCGATCTTCACTTAAATCTATTAAAATCAAAAATAATGCACTGATTCTTCTCAAATTTTGTTTGTACATATTTTTGCAAAATACAAGAGACTTTACCAAACATGATCAGGATTGGTCCATTTTTGGACCTAGTCCCCATATAGATATAGCATCCGATATGAACTTTTTCATATCTGCAGCCAAAAAAATTAATAAAAATCCCACTCAAATTTGGTTTTTGCTTATTTTCTATGTCCAGTTAGTTGGGCCTAAGAGATAGGGTTTCTAAACGCATGGTATTGGGTATCATATAGTCGGTCTGGACCGACTATAATTTTCTTACTTGTTTTTGTGTGTATATTTTTATAACACGGTGTCTCGACTAAGTGTAATTCATATGCTTTCTGTTATGTTACATAACCTTTCGCTTTGATAGTTTTAAGGATTGAAATCAAATGGCTCTCCCTTGCGAGGCCATAGGTTGTGTAGGGATCACATATCTTATAACCTGACACTATGACTAGCTGGAGCTAGCGCCAAACTAATTTTATAAAAAAAAAAAATTTTTTGGTTAAAAAAAGTAATATAACATACATTGATGTTCATTTTGGAATATTTTGGTGTTGAATTTTTTGTGTGTAGTATATACATATTCATACATATGTACATATATTAAATAATAAAATAATATACATATCGCACCTGTACTTCTAAAGTGAATCAACACAAAATTTTTCAATTTTCAATTTTTGCAAAAAAAATTACAGTTGTAACTCTCTTTGTGTTACACGAATATCTTCTTTAGAATCCAGTAAAAATATATATTTTGAGTTATACCCAAAAAAACTTCTTATTTTTGATGATCAATGAAAAAATCGCAAAAACAACTACTGTTATATACTTATTATTCGCAATTCTTTACAATGAAATAACAGTTTTTAAATTTTATAGTAAATATTAAAAAAAAAACGTTTTTTGCCTCTACTGAAAATTTGTAAATTTTGAGTTGACTCACTATATATATGTATATCTATAATAACCGCATGTTTGAAATAAATTGGTATATTATTTTATTTATATAAAATTCTGCAGTATTTTGTTTTAGGGAAAATACATTTATTTTGCGTTAACAAACAGTGTCACTTCATTTTGCTCAGTGTGACTACGCCACAGTAGATGGTGCCATAATTTTCGTTCTAATTAGCTTTGCAATAGTTATTTCCATTTTAACATGAATGTCAACCTTTCAGTGTGAGTACGCCACAGTAGATGGCGCCACAATTTTCGTTCTAATTAGCTTTGCAATAGTTATTTCTATTTTAACATGAATGTCAACCTTTTCAATTAGATATCAAACAGAACAATGTTAAAATTATATACAGAGCTGAGTAAAGAAGAAGCAATGAGTTTTTTGCTTTCAAAACAGTTCTACATAGTTATGCCTATCAAATTATTATTCTGCTTTACGTACAAAATATCTGATTGCGATTATATATAATTTTTAAAATTGTGTATAATTACTAACGCATTACTATTCACATAAATACAAAAGTGCACCCTTTAAATTTTCTATTCAAATTTAAGAAAATATCACTTCTAAAAATTGGAATTCAGATTTCCAATTATAAATTAGAAAATATCAATTGAATTTTAGAAAATCATATTAAAACGTCGGAAATAATAACTTGAAATTTAGAACAAATCAATTGAATTATTAATATATAAACTTTATTTTTTAAACACAAATTGAAATTCAGAAACAATATATAAAAAATCAACTGAAATTAAAAAAAAATATTGCGATTCAGGAGACATTAATAGCATATCAGGATAAGAAAACATTAATTTAAATTTAACGAAGTTTAGAAAACCTCAAATGATATTTAAGAATTGCGAACATAAAAATTGTTACATAAATAAAGCGCAATTTGATGAGAATGTTATTTATATATTATTTGCCATAATTTGTTTGGATGCAAATTTGAAGTTATTTTATTTAAAATTTTTGGGACATTTGGTTTTTGCATTTGGCATCCTAATTTGAACCAGTGTTCATGATGACTTCAAAATTTGACTTCATGTTAGGCAAAGTAAAACCCAAAAAATTGAAGTTCGATAATAATTCCCAGGTAGCAGTATTTGGAGTCAATAAATGAAAATATATTTTATTGAAATAATTTAATTCAATATCAAAAGTTGGCATCACTGGGTTAGATTTTGTATTGTATTGTGTTATTTTGTGTTACCATAAAATCTAATAGTGAAAACTCCTTTTAAATAAGTAAAAAAAAAAATTATTTTCCAAATATGGCAATATTTTAACAAACAAAAATTGACAGAACTTTTGTTTTTGGTTATTATTTTCTTACTCCATCGGACCTATACGGCCGTAATGTAGAATTATTTGGCTAGTTAAAGGAAACTATACAGTCATTAATTTACAAAAACTTAAACTAAATTAAACGAGAGGTTATATCAGCAACCACGATGACCAAAAAGCAAACACCGAAACGTGTATTCTTTTATCCGAAATAATACAAAAGGCGAAAACAATGTTTCCTCGTTGGACCACGAATTACTAATGTGAGAGAGCTTTATAGACCAACTCTTGAAATAAACAAAAATAAAATAAAAATTTTGGTATTAAATTTAACAAATTGTTTACTTTTTCAAATATTTTGTTTACATTTATTATCAATACTTAAACCGAGGTGGAGGGTATAAAAGATTCCACACAGCCGAATTTAACACTCTTACTTGTTTTTATAACATAAATTTCATTGGAAGTATTAATGTTGTCTTTCGTAATTGGAAATAGATATGTTTTTGTCATAACTCTAAGTAAGGTAATTATTTTAATAATTTATTTAACATGAAACGTAATTAAATAATAAATTTTCGTATAGATCTCGGTCAAATTGGGTTTGTGTGTGTTTATTACATCTATTTATCATTTTTTCAAAAATAAACCCCATACGGCAATTATTTGTCATAGCCCCCGTATAAAGCTACTTCCCGATTTTCACTTTCTTCTCAAAATTTGTTTGTATATATTTTGCAAAATACAAGAGACTTTACAAAACATGGTCCGAACCGGTCCATTTTTGGGCCTAGTCCCCATATAGATATAGCATCCGATATGAACTTTTTCATATCTGCAGCTAAAAAAATTAATAAAAATCCCACTCGAATTTGGTTTATGCTTATTTTCTATATCCAGTTAATTGGGCCTGAGAGATAGGGTCTCTAAGCGCATGGTATAGGGTATTGTATAGTCGGTCTAGACCGACTATAATTTTCTTACTTGTTTATACATAAACTTTAAAATTATACATAAAATTATTTGTAGGATTTCCATAAAAAATAGATTTTAATTCATTATAGAAATTTAAAAATATTATATATAACTTTTGCTTAAATCGACTATTTGATTTTTTTTTTTTTTTTAATAAAAATTTTTCATTTTTATAATAAATCAATTTTTAATAAAAATTTGTTCTAACTTTAACAATTATAAGCAATTTTTTTCTATAAATTAACTTAAAAAAATTTATTAAATTTTTAAACAACATTTGGCCATCATCATTAGCTATTTCACCACCCATCATCAATTTATTTTTCCTTTTTCTAATTTTACTAAAAATATAAATTATTTATTTTATTGTGAAGTCTTTGAGACAAATAACAAATATATATATCAATAACGACTATTGCTTTCGCAAACAAGGCAGCTGATGCCAAGAATTACACACAAAAAACCAAACATAGTTACAGAGTTCAATAAATAAAGAGCTTAGACTTTTTTGCCCTCTAAATAACATAAATGACATCTCATAATGTTTTGTCATTACCAACAGGATGGCCTATAGTGACATAGTTGGCCTCTTCAATGAAATATAAAAAAATATATATACAAAATAATATCAATTACTATCACATTTTCTTAAGAAGACAAATGATGAAAACCCCATCCAACTTTGTAAATATTTTTGGCAAACAGCTGGCTTATTTATTCGATTTAGGTAAATTGTTTACGTAGAAAAGAAATAATATCGTTGTTGTATCATTGAAATTGTTATTTCGTTGTACAATTTAGTTCATTAAAAGTATTTTCAAAATTTTAAATTTCTTTATTTGTTATAAGCTTTGGCAAAATATCTTCAACTTAAACTACTTGGCATATTGCCATTATTTTTGAAAAACAATACAAAATTATATGTACTACAAACATGAAGCCGAAAAGTAGGGCTGCCCTTTTTCTAATAAATGTTTGATATTATAAAGAAATTGGAGCATTATAGCAAGGAGCATTGTTCTAACAAGTATAAGATGTTGAAGCCTAAGTATGTATATTTTTAATGTTGCTACAAATGTTGTTAGAGACATAAATTTTATTTTTTGTTATTTAAGTTTCCAAAGAGAGCAACATTTGTTTTATCTGGGAAATATGTAACAAAATAAATGAGTGACTTGTTGTTAAAAATTAATGAAAATATTTAAGAGGGAAAATGTGTCACAGCCAGGGTGGCAAATATATCATATCAACTTGATCTTTTGATAATAATTTAAAAAATGAATGTATGTGTGCATGTTAATCCCTAAAAATTTTAGAATTTCTGATGATTGTTGACGGATGAGTGATTTGAAATTGTAAACTAACATAAAAATATTTGGTAATTGTTGGCGTAGGATTATCATGTAAAACCATATATAAATCACTAAAATTAATTCAAATAATCCCAAGGAGATATTCAAAATGCAATTACGTTTAATGAAAACTATATAATGTTTGCAGAATTATTATTAATTGAATTTTTTATTCGATTTAATAACAAAATACAACTAGCAGAAAAAAGAGAAACTAATGAATAAAATAATATCTTTAATTAGCGATATATACATATATATATATATATAGTTCCTTTATTTATAAAATTAACATGTAAAAACAAGTAAGAGTGTTAAATTCGGCTGTGCCGAATCTTTGATACCCTCCACTTTGGTTTGAGTATTGATAATAAATGTAAACAAAATATTGGAAAAAGTAAACAATTTGTTAAACTTAATACCAAATTATTTCAGCAAATTCTTTATGTTGGCTTTCGTCTTTTCTATTATTTCGAATTTATTTCGGTGTTTGCTTTTTGGTCATCGTGGTTGCTGATCGGCATGCATTTAGGTTATGCGTTTCCGGTTATATGACATAACTTCTCGTTTAATTTAGTTTTTGCTATTAAATAGCTCGCCCTAACCTCCATTGCAAAGGTAATGGTTGTGTAGGGTGGCTATATGCATTAAATCGTGCTAATTGGAGATGGCTGTATAGTTTCTTTTAACTGGCCTAATATTTCTTCATTGTGGCCATATTGGTCGGATGGAGTAACAAAATAATAACCAAAAAAAAAAAATTCTCTCAACTTTTTTATTAAAATATTGCCATATTTGGAAAACATAGAGAATAAATTTATAATAATAAATATTCAAATTAGGGATGCCAAACGCAAAAAACCAAATGTCCCAAACATTTTAAATAAAATAATTTGTTATCTTTATTTTCTGAAAAACTTCAAATTTTCATCCAAAACAAATTGTGAAAATTTATATATAACATTCTCATCAAATTGCGTTTATTTATGTAACAATTTTTATGTTCGCAATTCTTAAATATCATTTGACGTTTTCTAAAATTCCTTGAATTTAATTTAATGTTTTCTGTAGTGTGATTCTGTAAATTTCAACGATCCGACAATCGCAAAATATATCGAAAGCTATTGTTGTTTGCACTAAGGATTAAGTGATTCACTAAGTACATACATCTTAACGACAGTAGACAAATCTATTTTTCTATTTATTTAAATTGTAAACGTTTGGCATCTCTGTCAAAATAAGCGAAAAACACAAAGAAGAATATAAAAAACAAATTACTTCGTGTTTGACAGGATGATTTTATGTTTATGTTTAATATCTTTATTTTTTTACTAATATTTCTGTATATTTATTTGAAAATGAAATAATGAATTGAATATGTTATTTAATTTTTTTATTTATATAAAAAAGTTTTTTAATAAAAGCTAAATATTTTCACTATTTTATGGTTTTTATTTATGTATGACGACATTTCAACCTAAAAATTTAAGTTTTTATTGATTGAATAAACAACACAAAAATGGTTGTCGTTTAAATAACAACAACAGCTGACTTTAACAATAGCGAATATCGTTTAAAAATTGTACTAATTATTCTGCTTTTCTTTTTTTAACGATTCGACTATCGTTAAAAGAAGTTACTGAAAAGCTATTAATTTCTCCTGAATGCCAAAATTTTTTTTTAATGTAAACATTTTTTAAATGTAAACATATTTGGTGTTTTTTTTTTTTTTGGAATTTGATACAATTGATGTCCTCTAAATTTAAAATTATTATTTCCGACGTTTTGATATGATTTTCTAAAATCCAATTAATATTTTCCAATTTATAATTGGAAATTTTAATTCCAGTTTTTAGAATTGATATTTTCTTAAATTTGAATGGAAAATTTAAAAAGTGCAATTTTGTATTTATGCGAATAGTAATGCTTTAGTAATTATAAACAATTTTTAAAAATTAGATGTAATCGCAATCAGATATTTTGTAGGTAAAGCAGAATAATAATTCTATATAACTATGTAGAACTGTTTTGAAAGCAAAAAACTCATTGACGAACTCGGTAACTCTATTTTGTGAAGACAACAAAAAGTTAATATGCCAAACTTATGTTCATATTTGTAAAGGAATAATGAAAAAACGTATGAAATAAAAGACCAGCCCGTGTATACTCTCAACTTTGTTCTGTATGATATCTAGTCGAAAATATTGACATTCATGTTAAAATAGAAATAACTATTGCAAAGCTAATTAGAACGAAAATTGTGGCGCCATCTACTGTGGCATAGTAACGCTGAGCAAAATGAAGTGACACAGTGTTAATGCAAAAGAAATGTATTTTCCCCACAACAAAATATTGCAGAATTTTATGTAAATAAAATAATATACCGATTTATTTCTAACATGCAGTTATTATGGATATACATATATAGAATATATGTATATTATTTGTAATATTTAATATGTGTATGTATGTATATGTAAATATTACACACAAAAAATACAACATCAAACATTATTTTTGTGTTTTTCTCTTTAAATAAATTAATGCATAAAATTTTTTTTGCCAAATTTACATTGTTTTTTTTTTAACAACAACTACGTATTTTAGCATTATTTGCTTTAGATGCTGGTGAATTTTTACTCCCTTTATATTAACACGTAGTGTCTGCTTGTCGTGACCCAATCGATCTGAAACTTTGCAATCAGGCTCGTGGTAATGACAGAAATGATCTAATAAATTTTTTTAGTGATGCCAAAATTTTCTACCAGAGTTGATAAAATAAATGTATAAAGGCTTAGTTTTAATTATATTATTACCACAACGACCACAAAGACAACAAGTCCATCTACGACAACAATACAACATTTAGAATAACAACAAGAACAATATAGAAACATCATATTTTTCATTTTGTTTTAATTTTTCAGAGATTTCCCTGGACCTGTTCCACCGATTTTAATGATTTTTGAAATATGAATCTTCCCACAAGCTTGGTGAATCATTCTCACTAAAAATGATGACCCTAGCTATCCTATTGAGGGCGTGATCGTGACAAGAACAACATAGAAAATTATATTTTTTCAAGACTTTTTTTAGTTCTTCATTGAAATCTCGGGCCCTAATTGACTGATTTGGACGATTTTAAATAGTAGACTTTTCAGGATGTCAATGTATCCTTTTCTATATTAACGAGTACCGCAGCTTCCAGATTGATGCCGTCATCGTGATTTCCACAGACGGGCAGACGGACAGACGGACATCGCTATATCAACTCCGGTTGTTATATGGATCTCAAATATATATATTTTATGGGGGTCCAGAATTTTTTTCTTATTATTACAAACAGAATGACAAATTTATATATACCCTCTGCACACTGGGGTGGAGGGTATAAAAAATTGCATATTAGATAAAAGTTCAGAAAGATCAAAGGGCATCTAATTAGTGATATGGCTGAAGACGAATATTGGATTATATTCAAGAAAAATTAAAAAATAAAAATTTCAATAGAAAATAAAATATAGAAAATATCGGGGTCACATCTGATATTTGCACTGCAAAAGTAAGGAAATATCTAAAAAAAAAAAATAAAATTTTACTTTAAAAAATAGAAAAATAACTATAATTTTACCACTTTAATATTTAGGTACGTGCTATTTTGTTAAAGGGCCCGTAATAATTTATTCATTTATTCATTAATTAAACTTTTTGTCGTTTCGGCACTTAGTTTGTTCCATTCGTCCAGAATGACATGTTTTAGCTGGGGTTTGCTTCGTATTTCTTGCCTTCGCATAATTCTTTCCAAAAGTCTAGACTATATGCAGATGTTAGTAGCCACACTGAGAAGCCACACTTTCTCAATGTGAGCTGTGTGTTCGAGTCGTTTTTTTGTTTAAAATAGCAGTAGTTATATCAAAACACTTCCACCTCCATGTCTAACAGACAGTGTTTCCTTCTGCACTTTAAAAACAGGCTTCAGAACCAATTGTGTTGAATTTCGATTTCTCTGTAATGTAGTGTTTACTCCCTCTAAGATCATTTTTACAATTAGAACACTAATTATTTTTTTATGAGTTTTGCTCCGAAGAGTGTATGATACAAGACTGTTGTTATTATAATTATTTAAACTTAAACTTACTCTAAAATATTACATACACACCCACTTAAAGGTAAAACTAATCGTGAATTATGCTAATATCGCATTTTCTCACGATTAGAGAGCATTGGAATACATAAGTGTCCTATTTCATGCCTACTAAATGGCACTAATCCAACACACTAATAATAAATTTGTTACTTCTTTTCTTTCATGGGAAACAGGACATCAAAACACTGAGTAGCTAAACATCTTCGAACAGTATTGGGCTAAACTCTTGTGTTTTTAAGCTCACAGTCACGGAGAGATTCAAAACTCATAAGCATAAGGAAAAAAAGAGTTTTAATAAAAACTTTGTCATTTTTTCAAAGTAACGAAGAACTTAAAAAAATGTAAAATATATAAAGGTTTTATATTTATATTTTTTGTATTAACTAATGTAAATAACTAAAACTTAAAAAAGGTTAATATGTCCTTAGTTTATCGGCCTACTGTGTTTATACTTCAAATATTTCAAAAACAGCTATTTTTCGGTGTGAGGAATTCCCAGTCAGAGTGAAAGTACTACATCAGTGCAGTAAAAGTTCCAAATGGTTTGGCGTTCTCAGGCCAAAATTTTTGTACATGATATTTTATATTTCGTTCCTTCGCAAATAGATTCAGCAGATCAAGTTGCACTAATTTTATCGACTGAAAACTTCACAAGTTTTTAGTTTTTCCCTTTTTTTTTTATCAATTTTTGGAATAACATAACATATGCAGCACATATTTTTTGATTTGTAAACATTTATGCCCTCAGCGGGGGGGGTAAAATCCAATTTCACAATACAATCACAAAAACAGCGTAAGGGAAAAACGGTGAGTGGTACATGTAAGTGTATTGGTGTATTTAGTAAACAGAACCGCCGAGTTCGCTGTCTGTTTAGCAAAATCACAAATCTTTTTCGTTAATTTTAAATATTCAAGCTATTGACCGCTAGGTGTGCTATGAGGTTATCATGATCACAAACTTGTTAGCAGAACCGCTATGTGCTATGAGTTTAAAAAGCTAAATACTAGGAAAACTTTGAAGAAGTCGAAAACAAACTTTTTTAATTATTACACCTTTTCCAATTGTATTACAGAAAACGTCAATTGAATTTCAGAAAGTAGCAATTGTGTTTCAGAAAACATCAATTGATTTTCAGAAAATATCAATTGTGTTTCAGAAAGTAACAATTGTATTTCAGAAAACATCAATTTATTTTCAGAAAGTATCAATTGAATTTTAGAAAATATCAATTGAATTTCAGAAAGTATCAATTGTGTTTCAGAAAATATCAATTGTGTTTCGAAAAGAATCAATTGTATTCAGAAAACATCAATTGACTTTCAGAAATTATTAATTGAATTTCAGAAAACATCTATTGATTTTCAGTAATAATCAATTGTATTTCAGAAAGCATCAATTGATTTTCAGAAAGTATCATTTGTATATCAGAAAATATCAATTGAATTTCCGAAAATATCACTTGAGTTTCAGAAATTAACAAATGTATTTCAGAAAATATCAAATGTATATCAGAAAATATCAAATGTATTTTCGAAATTTTCAAATTTATTTAAGTAATTATCAAATGTATTTCAGAAAATATCAAATGTATTTCAGAAACCATCAAATTTATTTCAGAAAACATAAAATGTGTTTCTGAAATTATCAAATGTATTTCAGAAAATATCAAATGTATTTCAGAAAACATCAATTGAGTCTCTGAAAAATAGTCAGAACGCTATATAAAAATATATTTTTTTAAGTATTACACTGGGTTTGTAATATTTCTGGAAAACTACATATCGTCACCTAAAATGCAAAAGGCCGTAACTAAAATTTTTATTTTTTTACAGGAGAAGCAAAAAACATTATAAAACAAAAACTACTTTAAACTTAATACCCAAATTTTAGAATCAAGCTGAAAAATAAAGATGGATTTTTATTTATGAAAACAAATTTATGGTAAAATAGTGTTTTTAAGTAAAAGGCCGTAACTATTTACAATACAAAAAGTCAATTTTGAACTTTTTGTTAGTTACGGCCTTTTGCATTTTAGGTGACGATATAAACGTATTTTTCAAAATGATGACTTCAAAATTGGTCAAAATTCTATCCTGGTGTTTACATTGTAGCTGATTAACAAATGAAGTCCTCATCTTCTTTCGATTAAAAGGCCGCCCTTGATAGTTTATTTTCCAGTCCATAACATATAAGTCCAAATATTGCTAAATATTTTCGGTGACTCCAAATCACTAATAGAAACAATAATATAATAAAAACTTTTCGGTATTGTAGGGTAAACTACTTTTTAATTCTGAATTTCAATAGATATTTTCTGAAATTCAATTAATATTTTCTGAAATACACTTGATAATTTCTGAAATACATTTCATGTTTGCTGAAATATATTTGATACTTTCTGAAATACATCTGGAAAAGGTGTAGATGTTTACACATCTCCCCTGTGATCGGACTCACATTGATTTTTTTTTTTTTTTTTTTTTTGTAATTCATCTTTATTTATTGGATCTTCACATAGGTTTGTGAACTAACAATAAATTATTAAAATCTTAAAACTAAAACCTAAATATTAAATCCAGCCAGTGCCAAACATTTTTTCGATATATGTTTATTACATATGTAACCTAATGATAAAATAATTATTTGTATATCAATCCATTTTTCATCCTATGAGATCAGCAGTCTCCTTCCTTTTTAAACGTTGGTGAATACCATTTTTAATTAAGTTACGTGCTAGAGGATTCAGGTGAGACTCTAGCTTTTCCAAATAGTTCGCACTATATCTAGTGATTTCGCATTTTATTAGAGAAACATTCAAGTCTCTGTGCAAATGTGAGTATCTCTCATACCTAGGGGCACATGTAATCATTCTCAAAATCTTGTTTTTGCGTCTTTGTATTCTTTCGATGTTTGAAGCTAAGGCTGTTCTTCATAACTGAATATCATAGCACCACCAAATGGGTTTAAAAATCGAATTATAAATCCAGAGGTTACAATCGAGTCTTAACTTTGAGTTCCTGCCAATAAGCCATGTAAATTGGACTAATTTCAATTTTATTTGTGTTAATTTAGCGTCTATATGGTTTTTCCAGGTAAGCCGGCGATGAAGATGTAGTCCGAGATATTTAACATGCGAATGTTGAGGTTTAGGCTGATTTCTAATTCGCATTTGAGGACAAGTCTCCCTTCTTAGTATATTTTTATTTGTTGGTATGTCTGATGTATAAAGGACGTCAGAAGCGGGTCCAAGGTACTACTTCCTGGTACACCAGCAGGAATTGCCAGTGGGGGGCTCACAAACTTTTACTCTCTTATATAGAATTTTCTATTAATTATATAGCTCCCCATTAGCTTATGTGTGTACGGGGCAACACCTGTTTAACTTTATAGGGATGTCTATAAAAAGTGCAGAGCAGTACCTTTTCTCTTCAAAAGCTCTTCTTATGCCACTTATAATTCTGGTGCTGTGTATTCGTCTGCAACCAAATTGATGTGCTGGAATAACATTATTTTGATCTACGATCAAAACTCTCTAGAATAATTTTGACAAGTTCGACAGTAAACTTATTGGTCTATACGAATCGACCTTTGCATGATCTTTACCTGGTTTAGGTATCATTGTAATGAGTGAAACTTTCCATTCTGGATGAAAATGTTCCAGGCGTATTATAGCATTAAAATTAAACAGAATTATGGACATATATGACCCATTTTTACTTTTTTTTATGTTTTCCACATTTTCCAACCGATTTTTTAAAGCTGACTTGAAAGTTTTAGCTATAAAACCATACCAAAAAAAATGGCACATGTATTCTCAGGACCTAAGACGGTGACCCCAGAGTCTGAAAATTGTGTATTTTTTTTAATGGTATTTGGATATCATTAATTCGGACGTTATTGAACCGAAAACATTAAAATTTTGAAACAACAATGACCAGTATTTACGGTTTTCAGAAACACCAAAATATTTGGAATCGATATATATTTTTCAGCAACATTCAGTACGGGTAAAAAATATATTTTATAGTTTTATATTTTTATTAAATTAAAAAATTCATAATATTAAGTCAACAATTAATTAAATTATAAATAAAAAGACTTAGAAAAAGATTAATTCTAAATATCTCAAAAATATAAAATCAATTATGGCAATCTTCGAAGCAATTACAGTTTTTGTGACACAAAATGGTATTTTACAAAACGCCCGATTTTCCTTTCCATTTTTAGTACAAACTAACAAAGTAGTAATCGATTCTCTGTGATCTATATTTAAAAATTTAGAACAAATACAAAACCAAAGCTACAGTTATTTATGTAAAAAATAAAAACACAAATCACTGACTTGCTTTGAGCGGAGTAACTTAGTTGCTAATTTTGACCGTTGACGACCAATGGGATATATATGTCCCAAGTATTTTTTCCTTGAAGGAATTTAAATAAATATTTTTGACGACACTTTTGTTTAGAAATATTAGGTCGTTAAGTACGAATCCACAAAAAATATAAAGATTTTCCAGCAGTTTAGGTTTGCTCGTGAAAGGGTTAATGCTATTCGGGGTAACTTCAAAGGCATTTAATTACTGCTCTCATCTGCTCTATGCTGTGCAGTAACAGGTGGCAACTCATCAATAGAACTAGTGGTTACATTCGGAGTAAACACTTGCTTTATATGTTCCACAAACAGATCTCCTTTTTCTTTGTGATCTCTAGCCCATCCTACACTTTCGGTTCTTATAGGAGGCTTGCATACAACAGGTCTTTAAAAATTTTTTTAGCACGCCACAAAGAGTAATTTTTTTTTTTTTTTAGCCTAGTTCCGCGAAGCCGATGGCTAATTTTTTTTTTTTTTTTTAATCGCTTTAACTTGAAATTTAGTGTGACAACTTGGAATTAAACTTACTTGATAAAAGAAATCTTTCTAAAAAATATAAGCATTTTATTAACCATTTTGAAAAAAATAGAAAAATGAGTGAGAAAAATGCAGATCACATTGCGAAAAATTAAATATGTTTTGTTTTGTGTGGAAAATTTACACCGAAAAAACATTGACGACATTTGGTTGAAGTTTTTTCTGTTGGATCAAGATTTTCAAGATATCTATTCAGTTTAGCGCTTCTTTGTGTTTCATGCTGTGCCCGTAGGTTTTTCGTGCATTCTTTCAATTGTTGCTTAAGTTGAGGAGATCTACGCAGTTGCCACCCTTTTCGAATTCAGGGCATATGATTACACTGTAAATAAAATTTTAACTTTTGAAATGACACACAAAAACACCGAGACACCCCAACTAATTTTTGGGTATAGTCCGTTTTAAAAAGTTAGCTAAAAAATAAAGAGATTTAAGGTGATATTTGATTTTATTTGAGGGAAAAACTTGCAAAAGCTTTTGTTAAATCAATTTATATTTTTTTTTTCGACAAAATGTAACCGTTGAATTAATAGACATCTATTTGGAAGCATAATTAGTTTACCTCTTACAATTTGGGGACATACTAATTATAATAATTTTGGGATTGGCATCTCTATTGCAAACAGATGCTACAACATATATATCAAAGATCAGTGCTTTTTAACATCGCTTTAACTTGAAATTTAGTGTGACAACTTTGAATTAAACTCACTTGATAAGAGAAATCTTTCTAAAAAATATAAGCATTTTATTAACCATTTTGAAAAAATTGAAAAATGAGTGACGAAAAATGCAGATCACATTGCGAAAAATTAAATATGTTTTGTTTTGTGTGTGGAAAATTTACAACGAAAAAATATCGACGACAATTGGTTGAAGATGCCCTCAAAGCTTAAAATTGGTATTTTTTGGTTACCCCCGCTGAAGAAATGCGATTGTTAATCATGCACCTGAATTTACGTGCATCACATGTTTTAGTGCATTAAACAAATGGTGGAAATTACGGCGATATTCGATGCCATTTGGACTTCCAATGATATGGACTGATCCAGGGGAACATGATCCTGAAAATTGCTACGCGTGCAAGAACGATATGTATGGTCTCAATCGAGACGGTAAGTTCACTTAGATAGACTATATATCGAATACACAATAATTTATTCTTATAGAACGATCCGGTTTCATACACAAAGGTGTGCCAAGTGCGCACGTACCAGTTCCACACAGTGATGAATTGCCCTCCCAGTACATCCATCGAAGACCGTTTGCAGGAAAAAGAATAGACTCAATACTTGCTGATTTCTGCTGGTCGATTGCAAACAAAGAGTTAAAGTAGAATGAATCCAAAAAAAATTATAAAATCATCAAAATAAGATCAAATATAGCTCCATGTCCGCTTGAAAATAGATGTCCATTATTGCTAGATATAAATTTTAACAAATAAATAATAAACAAATTGATTTTAAACAAGTTTTTAAAGTTTTTTCATTCAAATAAAATGAAAAATCGCCTTAAATCTACTACAAATTTAAAATCGAAATACCTCGTGATTTTGAGCTAACTTTTCAAAACGGGGTACACCACTGGATTCTACGATCCAAAATTATGTTGGCGTGTCTCGACGTTTTGGTGTGTCGTTTTCACCTACTTACAGTGCTATTATTTATTAGCAGATATATACGTATTAGCGATATTTTTAATATGAAATCAAACATACAACAATATATTTTATTCTTAAATAAAATATAAAAAAAAGTATATGGTACAAAGTAATAATGATACTGTAGTAAATATTAAGATTCCATATCCAATTGAATACTAACGCTTCATTTATCCTCTATTAGAAAATTAACTACTTACATTAACTACTCTCATATTTATCTCACAGATTAACCGTGATTTAAATTTATTATTTTTTATACATCGTCTTCGTATGAAATAAGTATATGGTACATAAGAAGAAAGTGATTGATTTTTTTAATTTAATGATAACAAAAGTGAATTTTAATATAAAAAAGGCAATACACTGTAAGTATAATTCTTAATTATAACATTTATTAGTGTTTCTTAGATTGTTTTTTAATAAATAAAACTAATGACAGATCAAAATGCCCAGAGGAAGCCATTTGTCTCTTGTGGAGCGTACAAAAATAGATCTATATCGCGAAACTGGTCGCACAATAAGAGATATTGCCCTTACGCTTAATAGATCAAAAACAGCAATTCAAAATTATGTCAAAAATCCAACATCATACGGCACTATAAAAAGATCTGGAAGACATCCAAAAGTAAGCGATCGCGATAAAAGATCAATTAAACGCCTGGCAGTCAAAAACCATTTCAGTTGTGGTCAAATAAAAGCAAAGCTAAGTTTAAATGTTACTTCCCGACGAATAAACCAAATTTTAAATAATGATTTACACATTACCAAACAAAAAACTTTGCCAAAATCCAAGCTTACACCAAAACACAAGGGAGCAAGATTGGCATTTGCAGAAAAATATAAATTCTGGGAAGAAGAATGGAAAAATGTGCTCTTCAGTGATGAAAAAAAGTTTAACCTTGACGGCCCTGATGGTTATCAAGGTTAACCACAGCAAATACGGGTAGCCCGAAATTTTAAAGAAGGATCCTTTATGACTTGGGTAACGTTTGGTTACAAAGAACGTTCTCCGATTTGCTTTATATCTCATAAAATGAATGCGGAGAACTATGTAGAATTGCTAGACAATGTCCTTATAGACTTTGCTGAATAAAATTATGGAAATAATTTTACTTTCCAGCAGGACAACGCTCCTATACACATGGCAAGAAAAACAAAACGTTTTTTCGAATCCAGTGGAAAATCTTTGGGGAATGCTTAGCCAAGCAGTTTATAAAAATGGCCGTTGTTATAATTCATTAAACGAGTTAAAATCAGCTATAATGGAAAAATGGTCTAAAATTCCGCAAAATTAACTTTATATTCTCGTCAACTCAATGCCTCTCCGTTTAAATGAAGTTATTGCTAACGGTGGAGGTCATACACATTATTAGAAATAAAAAGCGTCACCAATTTTGTTAATTTCTTATTATCTTACCTTTTAATTTAGTTTGTTCCATATATATATCCCACTGAAGTTTCTTATTTTTTTTTATTATTAAATAAAGAAAAATAATTAATACTTAAAATTTATCGGGAATTTTTTCTACTATGTCTATAGAAACCATAAAAGGTATTAACTCAAAGTTTAAAATAATTCTAAAAAAGATCTTTCAATTAGTTACCTGTATCATATACTTTTTTCCTTACCTTTATTTATTTAAGCCTTTAGCTGCAGAATTTCTGTTCCCCATGTGTTGCTTAAAGATAATTTTGGCATCAAAATCATTCCTAAGTAACAGAAGCTAGATACAATATTGATGGCTTTATCATTAAGGAATGATTTTTTGTCTCCCGTCTTTCTGCCTTAATTTTTGAACACAATTATTTTAGATTTATCCAGGTTCACTTTAAAATTCCAATCAAGACAATAATTTACCAATCTGTTACTAATTTTTTGTAATATTTTTGCATCATCTGCCGAACTACTATACCATCTGCGTATATTTCTGTGGTCACAAGCGATAACCGCCTAAGTCGACGTAAGAATGATTTGAGTTATGTACGCTATCATATTCTACTAAAAACGCTTTATATTTACGTGAAATCCCCATTTCTCTAACGCTGTTTATTAAAAAGTTATAAATGAAAACATTCTGACCTAAGTCGTAATGAAGCCCCATTACTTTTATGTAAAAAGTTATTTTTCTCAAAGGCTGATTTTCGACTTAGGCGGTTAATGCTTGTGACCACAGATTTATATAATCTACATAAAGACCGCCACTTGTAGCGTCATGCAAGTCATTTATATAAAGCCAAAATAGAAGCGGCGACAGTAGACAGCCTGGCTTAACACCGGAATGGGTTTCATATTCTTACGACGGCTCCTTTCCAGCCATACTACGGATTTCGTTGTTTCATCTATGGCCTCTACCAAATTAACGGTTTTTGTTGACACTCCTATCTCACGCAATTTATAATTTAACCGAATATGTACAGAAACGAAATCGATCCACACCTCAAATCGGTTTTTTAATTTTCTTTCGTTGTATTCTTTGCGCCATCCATGACTCGTTATGGAAATTGCAAGTTCACATTTTCCACCAGACGCTACTGAATTAAAGATCATAGGGTAAAAACATATGAAATCAACCAATGAGTTGACCGCACCGATTTCGAATTGGATGAATTTTGGTACGAAGGGAAAGTTAAACATAATAATAGCGTTTGCCAACTTTCAGTGTCGTAGCTCTCGTATTTTCAGAATTATGGCCATTCCAAGTTGGCAAAAATCAATTAAAATGCACTCAGATACCTTAACACAATTTTTAATATCTCGAAAAGTATTCATTGTACGTTAATAATCAAGGGCTCATTTTACAGACTAAAACATGCGCCATTCCAAAAAAAATTTTTTTTCAAATTTTCGATCAAGGATAATGTAAATAAAAAAGGACTAAAATTTCCAAAGGATATTTCTCGAAAATCAATATTTTTAAAAATTTCAAAAAAATATATGTTAATTCTTATTATGTTTTGTACAAGTCTGTCAAATTTCAATGTGGAGTCTTTATTACAACATGAGTTATTAAGAAAAAAGCAGGCGAAGGTTTATGTATTTCATGAAATGTACCAAAATACAAAAAGGTGACAAATTACAAAAAGAAGGACATATCAAATGTAACGGAACTTTTTCGACTTTACAACCTAGAAGAAATATTTATTGCCTGTTCACACAAAAAATTTACAAATATTTTATGAGCTGTGGTCGGCTTATTGGCAGTAGCAAATTCAGTCCCTATTTAAAAAACATTTTATGACCCGTAGTTCACGCAAATTTTCCAATTCAAGAAAAGCAAGGCGTGTATTTTTTTACCTGTAATCTATTTTTTGTACCAAAAAAAAAACAGTATAAATCGTTCAGAGACTGTAAGTCAAACTTCAGTTGAATACTATATTTCATAAGTGCTAAACGTCAAAGTGTTATAGTGTTAAAGTGACTTGATCGTTTGAAAAAACAAAAAAAAGAGACTAAATATTTAAATAAATTATAATTATTGTCAATACAAAAAAGTCGTGCACAATTCATTCGGTTGTGGTATTTAAAAAAAAAAATATGCCATTCCATTCAACATTTTGCTGTAATCCTTTTAAAAAATCCGGTCACACTGGGTGCAATAAAAGTTTAAGACAAGTCCAAGAATGGATGCTACAGTATACTAAGGATAAAAACATTACGATCTCAAATAAAATTTGTGGGACATGTAGAATAAAATTTTCGCATCTGAAGAAATCTAATAAATCTAATTTGGAAGAAGGTTCAGACATAAACGAAAATGTAGATACTTTCGATGACATTGCGTCAGGCACGGAAGAAGATGACATTGCGTCAGGCACGGAAGAAGTTGCTATTTCAAAATTAAACCAATCTTTACCGTATCTGGAACAATCTCCGATAAAAAAGAAGAAGTTACATCAAAAACGGTACAGAGATGGAAAATTCAGGAAAATAAGTGATTCGATTCAAGACAAAATTTTCCACGGTTCAGCACAATCAACTTCGCATATGTGCCCACAATCCGAAATAATAGAACAATTAAAAGAAAAGTTTAAAACATTAACAAAAAATAGCGAGAAAATCCAACTGCTAACAATTTTACCAAAAAGCTGGGCAACATAAAATTGAGGAAGAATTCCTGGTTACAAACTATATCGCGCGAAACGTTAAGCATTTGGTTGAAACAAAGGGTGTGATGAGTACGCCTAACCCAAAACTGGGAAGTCCAATTTCACCAGTGACAAGCAATTTAGTAAAATCCTTTTATGAATCCGATGACGTCAGCAGGTGTATGCCCGGACAGAAAGATTTCGTGTCTTTTTTTGAAAATGGTACAAAAGTCAGGAAAAATAAAAGACTTTTGCTTGGAAACTTAAGAGAAATGTACGCCTTATTCAAGGAACGACATGATGGAATAAAAATAGGTATTTCCAAGTTTTGCCAACTTCGTCCGAGGAATATAATTCTAGCAAATGCGAGTGGATCTCATAACGTGTGTGTTTGTACAAAGCATCAAAATGTGAAGCAGATGATTGATGCCATAAATTTAAAAAAATTAACTGCTGGTGTTCCGAATTATCAGCTTGAATGTTACAAAGATTGTTGGAAACAAATGACATGCATTCTATCTTCTTCAAAGTGTCACCTACGTAAATGTAACAAGTGTCCAGGAATTGAAAATTTAAAAGCAAAACTAAATCAATTACTAGAGCAAAATGATATTGATGAAATAACATATAAACAATGGGTAAGTGTAGATAGGGATAATTTGGAGACCATGGTTGGCCAAGCCGACGTTTTTGTGGATTCCCTATGTGAAAAACTTGAAATTCTATTACCTCATTCATTTATTGCAAAACAGCAGGCAGCATATCTGAGCGAAAGAAAATCAAATTTGGAAGAAAATGAGTATATAGCAGTTTGCGATTTTTCAGAAATTGCTTCTTTTACTATTCAGGATGCAGTCCAGGCATTTCACTGGAACAACTCTCAGGCCACTTTATACCCAATTGCTATTTATTTTAAATCAGATGGAAAAACACAACATACAAACTTCATAATAATATCTGATTGTCTTGTACACGATTCTGTAGCTGTTCACCTGTTCCATCGCCACCTGAATGTATTTTTGAGAAAAAAGTTTAAAACAACCCCGAAGAAAATCACGTATTTTTCAGACGGTAGTGCTGCCCAGTTTAAAAATAAAAAGAACTTTATCAATTTATGTTATCATATGGAAGATTTTGGATGTAATGCTGAGTGGCATTTTTTTGCAACAAGCCATGGAAAAGGCCCAAGTGACGGTCTTGGAGGTACCGTAAAGAGAGAGGCACGTCGAGCTAGTTTACAGCGTCCATTACAAGGTCAAATAACTACTCCAAAACAATTATATGAATGGTGCCTGCAAAATCTTTTGAACTGTAATTTCGAGTTTTTAACTCTAGAAGACCACGAAGAAGAAGCACGGTTCCTTCAAATTCGTTTTAAAGATTTGCGTACTATTCCTGGAACTCAAAAGCTGCATTCTATTGAACTCAAAAGCTGCATTCTATGCAGATTTTTTAATTGAAATCCTTCAGAAATAAATAAATATGCTGTAATAAAGTGTTTAATAATGATAATACATTATGTTGTACTTTTTATTAAAGGTTTAGCAATGGAGAAAAAGAGTTTAAGCAAAGAAAAGTCGAAAAAGTTCCGTTACATTTGATTTGTCCTTCTTTTTGTAATTTGTCACCTTTTTGTATTTTGGTACATTTCATGAAATACATAAACCTTCGCCTGCTTTTTTCTTAATAACTCATGTTGTAATAAAGACTCCACATTGAAATTTGACAGACTTGTACAAAACATAATAAGAATTAACATATATTTTTTTGAAATTTTTAAAAATATTGATTTTCGAGAAATATCCTTCGGAAATTTTAGTCCTTTTTTATTTACATTATCCTTGATCGAAAATTTGAAAAAAAATTTTTTTTGGAATGGCGCATGTTTTAGTCTGTAAAATGAGCCCTTGATTATTAACGTGCAATGAATACTTTTCGAGATATTAAAAATTGTGTTAAGGCATCTGAGTGCATTTTTATTGATTTTTGCCAACTTGGAATGGCCATAATTCTGAAAGTTCGAAGGCTATATGTCTGAAAGTTGGCAAATATTATTGTGCCGATCCATAGATCATGTGTACAAAATCTTATCAAATTTGGAAGTGATGAGGTCACAAATGTTAATATTTTCGGTTGATTTCATATGTTTTTACCCCATATGAAAATTTAACATTTTCTGTGAAAATTTTAATTCCATCAAAAATTTTACTGATTTTCAATAGCAAACCACAAACGCCCTCACGTACATTGGTGTTACTAAAAATAATTATTTAAAAAAAAGATTTGTACCAAAAATATAACGACTTTGTTTTTGCTAAAGGGACTTAAATTTATTCATTGATTTTCTGTAATATTTGTTTATTTGCAATCGAAACAATTATCGATTGCCATGACAATTATAAAAGCAAGACCTCAGTAAATAAATTTTATTGAACAACAAATTCAGTTACTCCTACACAGTCATTCAATAAGGTTAACACTATTTTTGTAATTTCGTTAAAGAAATCTTTCCTCAAGAATATGGATATCTCCCCAAACCCATTCAAAAGGCCCATGAATGCTTTACAAAAACAGTGGTATCGTATATTGATAGCACGTAAAGTGGGTTTTAATTCACCATCCCAGACAAAAGAGGAACCAAATATTTCATAGTAAGTGTGTCAGACAATCTAAAGTTAAGGCTCAGATATTGTCTAAACTAAAATAAAATGTATTTTAAAATTATTGAATTTCCTTTTGTATTTTATTTTGTTTGTTTTTTTTTTTTTTTTTTTTTTAATGATTTGTAGCTTCTGGTTAAATTTCCTGCAATCAATGTTTCTTTTTTTTTCTTTGTTGTTATTGTTGTTACTTTCAGTCAAACCATATGCCAAAAGCGTTATAAAGAAGCATTTCATTGTTACAATCAACAATTCCGTAAGGAAATTAAACAACTGGAGGCCATGCAAGCAAGTGCTATTGATGCCATGCGGGTGCATAGGTAAGTGTTTGTTGCTGGTTGGCACTGGCAAACACGGATGTTTTGATGGCGGTAAAGTGCTAAAAGTTAGAAGTGAAATTTTGTTACCATATTGAGCCAGGAGCACAAGAATATCTTAAGTGAGATTTTATTAGTGTTGCGTTTTTTGATAAAAATCGACAGCTAACAATCATTGTTATCATTCATAAAAATTTAATAGCAGTACGAAGTACCATTTCCGACTTACATACAGCAAAAGCAATTTTGACACACAGTTAACTTAAAAAATGAGTACCCACCATTAGTATTAAAATTTAAATGGATTTTTTAAGGGTGGGGTAAGATTTTAGAAGTTAAGAAAAGTCGTATATTCATAATTATTTTTTGAAGATATGAATAATGTTGGATTATTTATTTCATATACACGTTATAGCATAACATTTGAAGAATGTTTGAAAAAATTTTCAATTACAAATTTTAATAAATAAGTACGTGACAGCGAATCTCCGGAGGGGTTGTTTTGCGGTGAACATCATAACTCGTTACCGGATCATGTGAAATAAAAAATCGAAATGCGTTGAAAAGGTGACATGTTTCTTGAGGTAGTGACGAAGAGTTTTTTTAATTTTTTATTTATTTATTTATTTTTTTTTTTTTTGCAGCATTTTGAAGTGAAAAACACGATTTTTGTAATAAAATTTCGGGAATTTGTTGTTAAAAAATGATGATTTATGTGTAGATATAGTCTGTAAAGTTTCAAAAGAGTCGGTCAGGTAGATTTTGAATTATGATGTTCACTGGTTTCGAACATTTATTTTTTAAAAACTGATTTATATACGATATACCGTATGAGGCCGGTCGTTTGAAACGCTGTATCTTCTTAAGTTTTGCTTCAATTTGATTAATATTTTGACACAATACTCTCGACATGTTGTACATTCAGAAAGAGAAATGTAAAAAAAAATATTTTAAAACAAAAATGTTATTAGAAGAAATCGCAATTAGTTTTATTATTCTCCCAGTAATTGCATTATTTATGTCCGGTAAAAAAAATACGATTTTTTTAGAAATCTCTTCTAGAGATAAAAAAACAAAAAATCTTCATAAAGTGACCTTCAAAGAGTTAGTAGTCATTTATTATCAGAATCACTTTCTGAGTCCATTTAGCGATGTAAGTCCGTCTGTGCGTCCGTCCTTCAGTCCGTTCGTCTGTGTGTCCATGTAAACTTTATAATCAAACTACAGGTCGCAAATTGGAATATATTTTGATAAAATTTGGTGTATAAGCTTATCGAAGTTAGGATGAACGGTATAGAAACTGGTGAAAATCGGTTCATATCTAGTCCCCATACAAACGACCCCTCTGAGATCGACTTAAATTGCTATAATATCCAAATTATTATATAGATTTCGGTCAAATTGGATTTGTGTATGTTTATTCCGTCCATTTATCAGTAGTCTAAAATAAACCCTATGGCCAAAATTCTTATTCATAACCCCCATATGAAGCTGATTACTGATCTTCACTTAAATCTATAAAAAAAAACAGCAATATGGCACAGATTCTTCTCAGTCTTGAGACTTTTGACAAGTACATTAATTACCAATGTGAGTAGTCGTGGAAAATATGTGCGCAATCCCGAAAATCAAAAATCGTGAAAAACGAAAATTGCTAATAACAAAAATCGATAAAATCAAAAATCGCCAAAAAGAAAAATTGCAAAAAAAAAAAAACAAAAATCGCCAAATTCAAATATCGCCAAAATCAAAAATTGCCAAACGAGAAAATGGCGAATAACGAAAACCGCAAAACCAAAAATCGCCAATCAAAAATTTGGCAAAATCAAAAACTCAAAAAAACAAAAATCGCACATATCAAAAATTGCCAAATCAGAAAATCGTGAATAACAAAAATCGCCAAAACTAAAAAATGCCAAATCAAAAATCGCAAAAAACAGAAATCGCCAATATCAAAAATCGCAAAAATAAAAAAATCGCCGTCAAAAATCGTCAAAACCGAAAATAGCGAATAGCAAAAATGGACAAAATCAAAACTTGACAAAGCCGAAAATCGCGAATAACGAAAGTGGCCAAAATCAAAAAAAAAACAAAAATCGCCCAAAGTCAAATATCGCCAAAACCGAATATAGCGAATAGCAAAAATCATCAAAGTCAAAAATCGTCAAAATCAATATCAAAATCAAAAATTGAAAAATAACGAAATTCGCCAAAGCCAAAAACGCCAAAAAAAAAATCAAAAATCGCAAAAAAAACAAAATCTCCAAAATCAAAAATGGCCAAAAATAAATTATATAGATTTCTACAATCCTTACAATGGGTGTATCTAAGCGCATCGGCGGGATATCGGACGAATAGGTATGGCACATCCTATACAAAAATAATACGAAGTACAGTAGTTTTCAGATTTAACGACAGTCGATTCTGCGCACATCGCGTTTAACCATTGAGCGAGCACCTTATATAGCGAACAAAAATACTTTTCTTTTGTACTCAGTTTAACGAACAAATTAAATTTAAATTATGTATTTAAAATAAATTATGTATTGAAAAAAATATAAATAAATACACAAGAGTAGAAAAGAGTGCTGTTATTATATGTAAGTGCTGCTTGTGTTTTATTTTTATTTTTCATGAGCTTGTTTTGAAAGAAAAAATAAAAATTGTAGATGATTACCCAAAGCGTTTGCGAGAAATAGATCTGTGCAAAGGTAAGGGTTTTTAAATATCGCCAAAATCAAATATGTCCTCATCAGAAAATCGCGAATAACAAAAATCGTCAAAACCATAAATCGCCAAAAATATAAATCGCCAAAACCAAAAATCGCCAATATTAAAAATTGCAAAAAATACAAAAATCGCCATAGTCAAAAATCGCTACAACAAAAAAAACGCGAAGAGCAAAAATCGCCAGATCAAAAATCCTGAAATCAATAATTGAAAGAAAAACAAAAGTCGCCAAAGTCAAAAACGCCAAAAATCAAAATCATTTAGCGCCTTTTAAAAAAATTGTCATAGGTGATTAGGCCACCATTCCTTAAAGATTTACTAAGAGTGAGGTGTAAGTTTGTGGTATAAATTTGACCCCTAACAAATAAAATTTTGGCTGTTGAATATTTCCACTTCAATAGAAGTTACGATTGAGACCTACTTTAAATTCTAAACACAAGAATACTCGTAATAAAAAAATTCTGTGGTCACAAGCGATAACTGCCTAAGTCGACTTAAGAATGATTTGAGTTATGTACGCTATCATATTCTACTAAAAACGCTTTATATTTACGTGAAACCATTTCTCTATCACTGTTTATTAAAAAGTTATTAATGAAAACATGCTGACCTAAGTCGTCATGAAACCCCACTACATTTATATAAAAAGTAATTTTTCTCAAAAGCATGATATTCGATGATTTGGGTTATGTATGCTATCATGTTCTACTAAAATAGCTTTATATTTACGTGTAATCCCCATTTCTCAAACACTATTTATTAAAAAGATATTAATAAAATATATTCACCTAAGTCGTAATGAAGCCTCATTACATTTATATAAAAAGTTATTTTTCTCGAAATCATGATTTTCGGTTAATGCTTCTGACCACAGAATTATTGTAAATCTTAAAGCCGTACATAATGTTCAATGTTATTATTTGAAAAAAAAATATACGATTCAATATATATATTCAATTTACTTTCACAAAATAAAAAAATTCAACATTATTACTGACCTTGTTTTTCATTTGCCTTAAACAATTTCAAAAATAATTTTCTTTTTTTGTTTGTTTGTTTTAGAACCTTTGCCATTACAACACTTTGGCTTCCTTTGCACTCGAAACGCGAGATCAGCTTGACACTAGAACAACTGGAAAATGTTTTAAGTGCCAAAGAAAGACGACGCTTACAGCATATTTTAAAATATGGCATTGGTGCAAAATGAGTGTGTTGTTTGAGTGCAAGGCAACATTAATGTCTGAAGTGGTGTAGGGTTGTGTTGACTAGTGTAATAAGAAGCCCAAAAATAAAATAAAAACAGCAAACATCAACAACAACAAGGCAACGACATCGCGCTTAGTGTGTTCAGTACTTTGTTTTTATAAATAACTTTAAGTGGAAATATGAAACAGTTTATCAAGTGCGACAACTTGGATGTAACAAAAATTAAAATAAACTAAAATAAAAAGTTGTAAGTTGTTCTTTTTTCAAAGAATTATACATAAAAGGATATTTAAAACCAAAAAAAAAAAAAAATGTTAAGCTTTTAAGTAGTAAAAATTGACAGCATCTTTTCTTTCAGGATTTAGTAAAAATCTATGTGGTTTTAAGTACTGCAACATTGGAGGTGGTAAAATCAGGTATTTCTCTATTCTAAAAGTAAAGGAGTGAATTAATAAATTTTCTATTCCATTCGTTTATTGAATTATTGAAATCTGATTCAAGCCCAAATCACTTATATCTTGAAAACGGAGCGTTGTAGAAGAAAATGGTACAAATTGTTTCATCAGATTGATACAATTTGGACTTGAATAAATTTCCAAATTAAGTTATAGTCCTAACATCATCTATACTATAATATAATAAAGAGGTAATGTGTGTTTGTTTGTTTGTTTGTTTGTTTGTTTGTAGGAGGTAATTTCCGTAACTATATATTTGATCTTCCTGAAATTTTCACAGAGTCTTACTGCGGATATGGGAAGTGCTATAGGCTATAATTTTTTTAATATCTGTAGTGGGCGTGGCACTTCCCACACAAAGTAAATTTTTAATATCATATACATATATTGAGTACTGTGATAGGGAGAGCTTTGCAAATTTGTGTGAGGTCACCTATAGTTAATATTAGTAGCTACGCCGGAAATAGGCTGGATCGGATAAGTGGGCGTGGTACCTCCCGTACAAGTAATAGTTCAATATTATATATCTCGAGTACTGTGATAGAGGGAGCTTTTCAAATATGTCTGATGTCACCTATTATTAATGTGAATAGTCGGACACAAAATAGGCAGTATCGGACCAATAGGCGTGGCACCTGCCATACAAAGTAAATATAAAATGCCATATGTCTGGAGTACTGTAATAGTGAGAGTCTTGGGACTTTGTGTGAACCCATAAGTTATTCATGTGATTAGTTGGACAAAAATGGGAGCAGTGGGCGTGGCACCGCCCATACAAAATATCATATATGATATCATATAACTGGTGTGCTAAAAAAGGGAAGCTTTGACACTTTACACGAGCCTGTCAGATCTTAGTATGAGTAGTCGAACAAAAATTGGCGGGTTCGCACCAATGGGCGTGGCACTCCCCATGCAAAGTAACTATTTAATGTCATATATCATACATCACGTGGGAGGTAAAATTCTTCTTAGTAGTGTTTACAGACCGA
Organism: Cordilura impudica; assembly: GCA_963682025.1. NCBI lineage: Eukaryota > Metazoa > Arthropoda > Insecta > Diptera > Scathophagidae > Cordilura > Cordilura impudica. The sequence continues at coordinate 75,692,011 of OY821518.1, forward strand.
ATCGCAATATAGACCTCGGTTACTTTTGTGAAATGTTGACCACTGATTTTATGCTCTATTAAAATAACATTATAATTACACGAGATTTTAATTCAAACATTTTAGAACACTGCAGTATGGTCGAAAATATTAAATGCTTCGGTCTCACTCCTGTGAATATGCATATTAAAACACACTTCACAGCCACCAACAGCACATTATTGGATTTATATTTTTCTCTAATGAAGAGAACACTTTGATATATGACCAACTGTCTGCTCCATGTTTTTCTAAGCACGACCTTATTTTTATGACTTACGAAATACCACTGAAAACTCCCAGTAAAACCATAGAATTAAGAGACTTCAAAAACATTAATAATGCATACTTGGAGGAAGCATGTTGCCATGATCAGCTATTCATCTTGGAAAATCATATCTCAGCTTTATATAATAATCAAAGTCAGGACAATATGTAATCGACAACACCCTGGTTCACAATAGGGATTAGAAAACATACTGATTATCGTGATAACGTCTTTTTTCCGATGGAAGCGTTTTAAATCAGATAAACTACACGAATTATATCGCATCAATTGATACCAAGAAAAAATTGAAAACCATTAGCTTAATTGGAGCTGGCAGGAGTACAAGATCAGCGGGTGTTTCAGCATCAAATCCTAATGAAATTAACGTGAATTAATAATATTAATATCCCTATGCCTCAAGCTGATTACACATACTATAATAACTACAACGATAACTGTGCCCCCGAAATCCTTTTCTCATTTGAATGCGTTCCTCATTTGTAGGTACTTAAGAGCTGTCAGTCGATAAAGTCAAATGCAATTGGATACCATCCACTGCAAAAGAGAGAGATTTGTGGCTTTGCGTGAGCCCATATGTTTTTTGTGTGATTAGTCGAACAAAAAAATGGGCGTGATCGGAGCAGTGGGCGTAGCACCGCCCAAGCAAAGTAGATATTTAATATCATATAGTTGATGTACTACAAAAGGGAAACACTCGACATTTTTGCACGAGTCCACCAGATATTAATGTGAGTACTCCAATAAAAATAGCCAAATGATATTCTCAATTCAAGGCCAATAGTTAAGTGTTGCCAGATCTAATTTGGAAAATCCATGTTCTTCTCATGGGCAGCTATATGTACCTTGCTTCTGGGTAGGAACGCCGAAAAATCTGATAATTGTTGTACCGAATGAAACAACAAAAAGCTTTGTATATCAGCAAGCATTGAAATAAAAAAAATCTAATAATCTGTACTAACATAATAAAGAGTTTATGTATTTGTTTGTTTGTTTGTTTGTAGGAGATAATCTCCGTAACTGCTCATCTGATATTCCTGAAATTTTCACAGAGTCTTACTGCGGATATGGGAAGTGCTACAGGCTGTAATTTTTTTAATATTTTTAGTGGGCGTGGCACCACCCATGCAAAGTAAATTCTTAATATCATATATATTAAGTACTATGATAGAGAAATCTTTGCAAATTTGTCTCAGGTAATCTATTACTAACGTGAGTAGTCAGACAAAAAAACGGGCGGGATTAGATAAATGCGCGTGGCACTCCCACACAAACTTAATATTAAATGTGATATATCTGAATTACTGTAATAGTGAGAGCCTTGGGACTTTGCTTGAGCTCTTTCCTTACGATTGGGGGGGGAGGGTGTAGTGCACAGGGTTACATCTAGTTATGTCATAAAAGGCGTACGACATTTTTGGAATGAAAACTGTTTTGGAATTTGACGAACACGCCCCTAATTGGATAAGCTGTGTCACATAAGATAAACCTAAATTTCTCCAAAATTCTTATGAATATCTGAAAAGTGTTTCGAATAAAAGGTGATTATACGTGTAACTCTTATACTCGTATGTATGCCGATTATGCTAGGAGCTGTAATTTCGATGGCACTAGTTTGTTTTAAAAATAGATATGAAATTTGGAGAGTCATTAGCATTCAATTGATATATCATTTCTCATTTTATTTATGATCTTTGCAGAAGTGATCACGATTACTATTTTGCAATATGTCCCCGAAACATTGTCACGGACAATTTTTATAATCTAATTTCACTATTTCTATTTCTAAGCTCATAAAGGATGTGCCCCTGTAGTTATTTGGCGACCAGTTATATTATTTAAAAATTTCCAACACTTCTTTAAGTCTCCATGTATATGCACATATGTATACATCGATTGTTTTGTGACTTGGGTTTTCTTGTTTTTCCGGAAAAAAAATTACAGAAATGTAGGCAAGGAAATCAGTTCTTATATGCAAAAACTCAGGATAATTTTTATTTAAACAGTTTTTTATAACGGAATTTTTTCACGAAACAAATATTTTTCGTACCCTGTACAAACTACATACTATATGATGATGTTTGTAACTACTAACACTGTTTTAGCTAGACTCGCCATTTATTATACCGATCGACTGAAAATTACTTTCTGAGTTAATTTAGCGATTTCCGCCCATCCGTCCATCAGTTTTATATCGCAAATAAAAATATTTTGGTATACGAGCTTTTGTTGAACCTAGCCCCGATACAAATAACCCTTACTAGATCGATTTAAATCGCCGTTAGATTCAGAATATCATGTAGATAGCAGTAAACTTCTGTTCATGTTTCTTTGTTATAGGTACACATAAATAAGGAATCCAAAAATAAACCCTATATGACAATTTTAGTCACAGAAGCTATAAAACTGCTTCCAATGTTCTCTCAATTTATCAAAAAACAATCTTTATCAAATGATGTTTGTATATGGTTTTAAGTAAAAGAAGTTACTTTATTAAATATGATTATGATCGATCCATTTTTTGAACAGTCCCATAGAAAAGTAGGATCTGATATGATTTATAACAGTGCCACCCGAACTTGGATTATTCTTATTTTCTGTATCCAATCATGGTTCAAAAAAGTTGAATCTGAGACTATTAATCGAAACTCATGGTGTAGGATCCAGACCGACTATAATTTTCTTGCTTGTTTTTCTTTTTGCAAAATCTTTATAACAAATACTTAACGAACCGCAAAATCATCCTAAAAGAAATTAAAAATCGATATAAAAAAATATCCTTAACCTTGATTACCCAGTTCATTTGTGTTATGCTGTACGTATTCATTCATATCGACAAAATCATGTGGAGCCGTGACCATGTTTTCATGAAAATCTACAATTTGTATAGGTGTGGGAAGTATTAATACGAATTAATAGCATTTGTTTTTGATGTAAGTGCACATTCTCAGTGCATTTACAAACTACAGATAACTAAAATTAGGCACTTAATCCTTTCCATGTTTTTGTGGAATATATTCGACATCATTGAAATGAAAAAATTTAAGGGCATATTTAAATTTTGCATTGCTTTGCTTATTTCTATGATAAGAAATATATTATACATATAGTCTACCTGTTAGGTGAGAAATCTCAGGTAAAAATTAGATTTTTTCCGGCTTTATCGCCATTACAAGTTAAACATTTTCAGATTTTTTAAATTATTTTTGACACGGAGAGGGTTAAGCTATTTTCCTAGTAACTAGCATGACTATCGAGCTTCGCTATGAACTACCTATATGTATAGAGATATTTTATTTCATATTCCATTTTTCCTATGAAGTTTGTATTGTGCAATTAAAATATTTTATTAAATTTAATTTATATTATTTTTTTTTTTTATTTCAATGCTTGCTCACATATGTACAATATTTTTTGTTTTTTTATTCAGTGCGACAGTAATCAAATTTTTCGGCGTTCCCACTCTGGACCTAGGTATATATAACTGCACATGAGAGGAACATGGATTTTCCAAATTAAATCTGGAAACACTTAATTATTGGCCAACATTAATTTTGAAAAATTGTTCAAAACATTCAATACTTTACGCTCAGACATTTTTGTTTTATTAATTTTTTTTTAAGTTGAACTATCAACAAAAGCTGCTCCCTTAAATGAACTAAGAAAAAATAACGTCAAATTTGTTTGGGGTTTAAATCAGGAGAACGCATTTCAAGCACTTAAAGAAGCTATCCCTCACATTTCTATTTTAGTTCATCATGATGAAAAGTTACCAATTATTTTAGCGACTTATGCATCAAAGCAGTATTGTCACATCGGTATCACGATGGTACAAAAAAACCAATTTCATTTGCATCTAAAACACTAAATAGCAGTCAGTGTAGATACTCACAAATTGAAAAGGAGGCACTTGCTATAATTTTTGGTGTAACTCGTTTTCACCAGTACATTTACGGTCGTCATATTGAGTTAACTACAGATCATCGAGCTCTAACTACTTTATTTTACCCACATAAGAAACTTCCGGTTATGACTTTGCATCGTCTTCAACGATGGGCTATAATTCTTCAATCATATGACTATAATATACGTTATAAAAATACAAGTCATCATGCTAATGCAGATGCTCTTTCAAGACTTCCTATGGGTGAAGACATTGAATTTGATAATCAAGAAAAAAATATGCTCGATATCGAAAATATTTATGAATCAACAGTAACAAGTTTTCCTATTGATGCAGCTATTCTTGCTGAACAAACCAAAAAAGACCCAATATTAAATCTTTTAGTCGATATATTACAGAAGGATGGCCGGACCATATTCCTAAAACTCAAAAAAATTTATTACCATTCTTCTGTAGAAAATTATCTTTATCGTTACAAAATGGAATAGTTCTAATTCATACTGAGTATATTAGAGTAGTTATTCCCTCATCATTACGTCAACAAATAATAGAAATGATTCACTATGGACATTGGGGCAAAAGTAGATTAAAGCAAATAGCTCGTCGATATGTCTGGTTCCCTAAAATTGATGATGCTATTGAAAGTATACCGAATAGTTGTTCAACTTGTCAAGAATCAAGAATCAAGAATGTCAATACCAACATCATCAACAACAATTCATGCACTTCAAGATATCTTTTCGGTTGAGGGACTACCAATAACAATTGTAAGTGACAATGGAAGTCAATTTTCTTCTAAAGATTTTTGTCAGCTTAACTCAATTGAACATTTAACCAGTGCACCATTCCATCCCTCTTCAAATGGATTGGCCGAGCGAACAGTTCGAACGTTTAAGGAATCTTTTAAGAAAATTATGGCCGATAAGCATGACAAAAAAAGAGCTGTTTTTAAATTCTTAACTACATATAGATCTACTCCACTCAGTTTAACCGGTAAATCTCCATCAGAACTTCTTCATGGTCGTCAGCCACGTATTATTTTATCGGCATTGTTTCCTTCAAAACATTCAAAAGTCGAAAACCAAACGCAATTCAATATTAATGATTTAGTTTATGCCAAAAATTTTTCTGGGGGAAAAAAGTGGATGGAAGGAATAGTAATTAATGTCAATGGAAAGTTTATGTATGACATAAAAACCAAATTTGGAAATATTAGAAGACATCAGAATCAACCGAAAAATCGAATTGTTTCAGCTAAGAACAAACACCAAAGAAGATATCATTGAAGTCAATATTTATTTACCACTTTATTTGAATAACCAATAACCAGAAAACTCAAATTTTGGAACAACCATTTTACCGCTAATGTCACATTCAGAAGCAAAAAGTTTACCAGATTTACAAATACAAACAACACCAGTAGAAATTATGGATACGACATTAAATCGGCAAGCAACTGAATTAATTTCATCTGAAAATATTTTACGTCGATCTCAACGTAATAGAAGAAAACCAAAGAGATTTGATCCTTATTAAGTCTGGAGGAATGTTGTAACTTGTTTATAAAAATACTTCTTAATTTCTGAAAATATTTTAATCCAACATTCATTTTGAAAGATTGTTCAAAACATTCAATTCTTTACGCTCAGACATTTTTGTTTAATTAGCCTCGAATTTAGAATACCATTTGGCTTTTTTAATTTTAGCGATTTTTGATTTTGGCGATTTTTGATTTTGCCCACTTGTGATTTTAAAGATATCTGTTTTTGGCGAGTTTTATTTTTCGCGATTTTCGGTATTGGCAATTTTTGTTTTTGGCGATCTTTGATTTTGACGATTGTTGAATTTGTCGATTCCGCCCATATTTTCCACGACTACTCACATTGCTGATTAATTTACTTGTCAAAAGTTTCAAGACTGTCGCTTTCGTACTATTTCCTATCTTATTGTATAGGAGGTGCCACGCCCACTAATCCCAACCCGCCCAATTTTTATCGGCCTACTCACATTAATATCTGATAGACTGGAGCGAAGTGACGAGGTTTTCCCTTTTATAGTACACCAGTTATGTGACATTATATATTTACTTTGTATGGGCGGTGCCACGCCCACTGCTACAATTGTGCCCACTTTTTGTTCTGCTAATCACATGAATAGCTTATGGCCTCACGCAAAGTCCCAAGCCTCTCACAATTACAGTACTCCAAATATATGAAATTTTATATTTACTTTGTATGGGAGGTGCCAGCCCATTGGTCCGATGCCGCCTATTTTTTGTCCTACTACTCACATTAATAGTATATCACCTCAGGCAGATTTGGAAAGCTATCTCTGTCATAGTACTCGAGATATATGATATTGAATTATTGCTTTGTATGAGAGGTGCCACGCCCACTTATCCGATCCAGCCCATTTAAATAGGTGACATTACACAAATTTGAAAAGCTCTCTCTGTCAAAGTACTCAATATATTTGATATTAAAAATTCACTTTATATGAGGGGAGCTATGCCCACTAAAAATGTCAAAAAAAATTATAGCCTATGTCCATCCTTAAGTTCCATTCAAAATATTGGAATCAACATTTTTAAAATCAGATGAATAGTTACGGAGATTACCACCTACAAACAAACAAACAAATACACATTACCTCTTTATAATATTAGTATAGATATAAAAGCTATTTTATTTCGTTATCATATGTTTACTTTATCCTACAAAAAGCGCATTTACCCTTGTTTATTTATTTTCTGTCGTAGTCTTTTTCATTAAATATGAAAAAAAGCGTGAAATTTATATGAAATTATATTTTATGATTATGTACATTGGCACAAAATGAGTAGAACATGAATTTTCTGCGTATTTTATGAAGATTCGAAATGAAAATACAGCAGCCAGGAGGGTGGATGGTTGGTTAGTTGGGTTGTGTTGTGTTTGAACATGTTCAAGTGGATTTTTTGTTTCGTTTAAACGCATGTAAATAAACAAGTGTAAACAACAGCTGCACATTGTTTGTTGACGTTGTTGTTTTCTTTAAGGAAAATATATTATCCCTGTGTCTGAATATTATTTAAAAATTTAAGCTTCAATTAACCCGTAAAATGTAAAACAAACCACTATATGTAAAATGCGTGATAATAGGTAAATATTTGGAAAAGAACGTTCAATGTTGTTTGGTTGTATGTATGTGTTGTATTACTAAAAAAGGGGAGGATGTATTTCAGGAAATTGTGGATACTTCAAGTCATTTAGAAAAACAACAAATTATGTTTAAATTACATTGTGTTTGTATACTCGTATAGCTTTCTTCGCAGTAACATATCAACATAAGGAGCCACATTTAGTCGAAATTAAAGTTATTTGTATTTAGAACATCGGAAACGTACAGTGGGGCCTTAATGATATTATAATTAAGTCTGCCTTAAATTAAATATTTTTTCTTTTTTAAAAACAGTGCAAAATATAAAATAAAACTTGATCTTTGTTTCGTTTTAGAGATAGAACCGAACTGTATCAGATCGTCAATATAAGAATAATGAAAATTGATGGAAAAATAATTATTAGCCATGACCACGAAAACAGCTTTACCCATTAAAAACCAAGACCATTTTAAATTAAATTTTTTTAATTCATTTATTTATTTCAACTAAAATACAGTCAAGGAACATAAAAAATATAAAAAATTTAAAAAAAAATTTAAGGAACTGTGTTTTTGGAGCTGTACCCGAATGTGTACAATGGCATACAATGAGTATGCTATTTTTTAATGTGTGAAATTTTTTGAAGCATTCTTTTTCAACACAAAGCGCAACATCACATTGTTCACACAACCATCTGATTCTGTTATAGCATTCACGGCACCGTTTGCAACACCAGAAGCCACTGACCTTTTGGAAGTGATTTGTTTACAGTTTTAAATAACTTCCATGCATTTACATTGGCAGAACTCAACATTGCTGTAAAAGCCACCACCAATTTTTTCCTCGTAATTTTATACGGCAATTATTCACAGCTTGATCGTGAAGGTCAACGCCACCCATTCTTGAATTATATTCTGCAATCAACCTCGGTTGGCTAACACTAATTTTAGTTTTTTCAGTTGAACACCACCGGTTAAGCATATGCATTGGTTCGATACTTTCGAAATTGGACCCTACGGTTACTGCACTATTGTCGTTCCATTTCACAAATATTATTCTATTGGTCTTGTTAAATCTGAATTCAAAATATTCTCTCTTTTCCTTTTTGAATAATGCTTTTGACTTTAGTGGACAGTTTTTTGTTCTTGAATCACGCACAATCCCAATAGCTCGAATTCCTCTTTCTCTTAGTTCAACCAGGAGATCATATGATATAAAAAAATTGTGGAAAAATACAACATGATCTGAAGGGTTAGGAACATTTTCCAAAAAATCAAGCACGACTCTGGATCCAAGTGGCATTTTCGATCTATCTGCGCTTACACCTTTGGCACCACAGGAACTATCGAACTGATGCAAATAACCACAGCTGCTCGTCAGCATCCAATTTTTGATGCCAAATCTCACTGGCTTACCTCTGTTGAATTGTTTGGACGAGGGGCTACCAAAGTAACGTACCATTGATTCATCAACTGACAGTTTCTCATGTATGTAACCATACTGACAAAAATTGTTGGAAAGTTGTATTGATAAGGGTCTCACTTTGGCCATTTTATCAGTAGCATCTAAATTAGTGTTATCAGCAAATGAATAGAACGTTTTATTTCTTTGAATCTGTTCCGCGACATATTTTCTGTAACAATTGGAGTGCGAGTGTCCTCGCAAATTTGCCAATACATATCCTCTCTTGGCATATAACCATATCCACTGTAAAACAAAATACCCAAGAATATTTTCAAATAAACAAGCGCCCCGGTAGGTGAGTAGGTAGCGTGCTCGCCTATCATGCGGGGGTCGTGGGTTCGATTCCCACCAGAGGCTTTGGTCTTTGGCTGCAGAAACCAGCCAAATAAAATATAAATAAATAAATAAATAAATTTTCAAATATTCTCCGTTGAAGGAGAAATTGTGCTCGTTAGCTTGCGACGCGTAAATGCGAGTTTGCTCAACGATTAAATTAACTATTTTTTCATCAAACAAAGTTTCGATAATTTCAACTGGTGATTTCCCATTCAGGTCTGAGATCATATTGAGCTCATTGTTTAAAAAAAAATTGTTTGAGTCATTTGAACATCACATGGTGTTTTTGTCCAATTAGGAGTTTTTTTGCTTAATTTTGGGGAGATTATTTTCTGTCTCAACTGCTCAAGTGGAATATTATCTTCGCTATCACTATCAAATACTTCTACTTCACCTGGTACATCATTTGGCATGAGATCAACAGCAATATCCTCAGCAACACCTTCATCCGTATGACAATCGGGATTTGGTGGAATAATCGCATGGGAATGGGTTTAATGCAGAAATCAAATTTTCATAGGAGAAAGTTTTTTTAAATTATCATTGCTTTGTCTTTAGTATGTTAACACATTAAAAGTATACACTTACGCTAAAATTACTTGTGCTGTAAATGCGTAACGGTACTTCGCATTTTTGGCCCTATAAATAATAGATTTTAGTCAAATAACAAAAATCACGGTCACAACTCAATATATAAGAAGCTGGAAAATTATTAAACAGAAAATTGAACTTTAAAAAAAATCGATATTAAAAATTTAGTAACTGGCAGGAAAAGGTATCCTCTTCCTAAATTTTTTTTTTTTTTCTTTTTTTCAGAAATTATATAATTTTAATTTTTCGAAATTGTAATTAAAACCCGAACCAACATTAAAAATTAAAAAGGAAATAAGAACAGTTATTTAAAGTTTTTTTATAATTGGTCATTATCTACACATATTTATTACGTAAAATTTAAAAAAAAAAGAAAACGTTTGCTCTATAGCGGTCTGTTTTCCGAAAGTTTTTCAACATTTCATTCATTGACCTCGGAATATCACTTTTATCGAAGTACTCGTATTTAGCTGTTTTTCCTATTTTTGAAATAGGGCAATCAACATTTCGAGCAAAGTCTTCGTTGTGGTAGGCCTTTCTCATTGTAATTTCCCAAAAAGTATCAACCGGTCTTAATTGGGAAATATTTAAGCGTTAATTTTCTTTCTTTGTATATTCAATATTTTGAACATTTAAATTCATTATTGTTGCTCTAGCACAGTGTGATAATGCAAAATCAGGCCAGAAAAATATTTTATCATTTCTATGATATTTATCAATAAATTTCTGAAGTACCGTAATACATTTTTCATTGTAAATTAAATTGAGCATTCTCTTCCAGTCCTTTGAAAAACACAGGTTCGCTTTTCAATGACACCCAGATGGCCCACATGGTCGGAATTTGGTGTGGTGAAAGTTGAACAATATCGGATAACTCTTACTCGTGCCCTTACAAGACGGGACATTTCCCGTATATGTTTGTGTGCTGAATCCACATCTAACACGTCGAAATTTTTACAAACGAGAGTGGTCCCAGACAAAGATAACACAACAAATTTGGGGGACAGAAAGTCCTTTCATTTCCTTTAACTCACTTTTCTCAGCGATATTCTATAGCTTCGATATCCTTTTTATAGTAAGATCTATCTAGCTCAATGAAATAGCCATGAACCGCGGACTCCAGCTCTTCGTTGTTGGCAAATCTTTCTTATCGAGCCATTTTTTTTTTTTTAAGTTTGCGAATAGAAAATAATGCGAGAAAGCTAAATCAGGCAAAAGGCACCTGATGAAGCAATTCAAATTTTAACTCAGAGATTTTGGCCATTAAAATAGTTGATGTGAGAATAGTCTTGATGAAACAACACTCTTTTTGACAAATGCGGCCTTTTTTTCCTTAAATGCATCACTCAAATACTGCAATAAGTTAGTACAGTGCATTCATAAATAATAGCACATTTGGTAATCTGTGAATCAATGTTATATAAAATTTTAACTATGCATGCTATAATTATCATTTCTTTGTGGAACGTGTATTAATATGTTCTGTTTCCAAAACTAAACTTATATTACACAAATCTTCCATTAATTAAAAATACCGTTATTAAAATCTCTTGCATCCCAATAGTTACCATATTAATAAAACAAGTATGAGTGTTAAATTCGGCTATGCCGAATCTTTGCTACCCTCCACCTAGATTTTCTTGCACTACTTGTAACAAATTTGATCAACTTATTACTAAATAATTACAACAAATACTCTGAATTTTCAGCATTTACGTTTAACAATTTTAAAGTCAATAAAAGATAGTACACAAAATATATTTTTTAATTTCGTATCTTTTCGGAATACTTGTCCATCTATACAAATATTATAAAGAGGTAATGTGTGTTTGTTTGTTTGTTTGTTTGTTTGTTTGTTTGTAGGAGGTAATCTCCGTAACTACCCATCTGATATTCCAGAAATTTTCACAGAGTCTTACTGCGGATATGGGAAGTGCTATAGGCTACAATTTTTTTAAATATTTTAAGTGGGCGTGGCACCTCCCACACAAAGTAAATTTTTAATATCATCTACATATATTGAGTATTATGATAGGGAGAGCTTTGCAAATTTGTGTGAGGTCACCTATTGTTAATATTAGTAGCTACGCCGGAAATGGGCGGGTTCAGACAAGTGGGCGTGGTACCTCCCATACAAGTAATAATTCAATATTATATATCTCGAGTACTGTGATAGAGAGAGCTTTTCAAATTTTTCTGGTGTCACCTATTATTAATGTGAGTAGTCGGACAAAAAATGGGCTGTATCGGACCAATAGGCGTGGCACCTGCCATATAAATTAAATGTAAAATGCCATATATCTGGTGTACGGTTATAGTCAGAGTCTTGGGACTATGTGTGAGCCCATAAGTTATTCATGTTATTAGTTAGACAAAAATGGGCGTGATCGGAGCAGTGGACGTGGCACCGCCCGTAAAAAGTAAGTATATGATATCATATAACTGGTGTACTAAAAAGGGAAGCTTTGACACTTTGCACAACACCATCAGATCTTAGTATGGGTAGTCGGATGTGATTTATCGTGGAAAATATATCTCCAAAATCAAAAATTCGCCAAAACCGAAAATTGCGAAAAATAAAAATCGCTAAAAAGAAAAATTCCCAAATGATATTCTAAGTTCAAGGCCAATAGTTAAGTGTTTCCAGATCTAATTTTGATTATCCATCTTCTTCTCATGGGCAGCTACATGTAACTTGCTCCAGGCTAGGAATGCCGAAAAATCTAATAATTGTTGTACCGAATGAAAAAACCAAAAACCATTGTATATCAGCATATTCGTATAAAAAAATTTATGCTAATAATCTATACTAGCATAATAAAGAGGTGTAATTTGTGTTTGTTTGTTTGTAAGTAAATTTTAAATATCATATATATTAATATGATAGAGAAAGCTTTGGAAATTTGTCTCAGATCATCTATTATTAACGTGCGTGGTCAGACAAAAAATGGGCGAGATTGGACAAATGCGCGTGGCACCCCCTACACAAACTTAATATTAAATGTGATATATCTGAATAACTGTATTAGTGAGAGCCGTGGGACTTTGCGTGAGCCCTCTTATAACGATTCGCGGGGGGGCAGGGGGAGGGTGTAGCGAAGCACACCGGGTTACATCTAGTATCTTATATTTTAAAAGTACTAGCGTTAATCAGTTTTATTATTCAGATCTTATTACATCAGTTTGTCATTCCGTTTGTAACGCATCAATATATGAATTTGCATATGTGTTTTATGCAAAAGATTTCTTACTTTTGTCGAATTGTAGGGATTTTTTGCAGGTTTTTTTTTAAGAATATAATATTATATATTTTTAAATTTTAAACTTTAAAATTAAAAATGTATACCGTTTTTAAGTCTGGTAATAACTCTATAATATGGAGGAAGTAAATATGTGGCTTCTTTAATAACAACGACAAGTACAAAACACTTTTTTGTAAGTTTACTTGTTTTGTGCATCTTTTTATACATAAGCACGCCATCTTTGTAGATCTCTTCGATTTTATTAAGTAAGTTTATAAATAAAAAGTACATTAAAATAATATAAATTTAAACATAATTATTTTAGAAAAATGTCCGATTCGTTTTTCGATGATGCTGAAAACACATCAAAGAAATATTGAAAAAAAAGGTTTTACAAGTTAGTTGAGAGACGAGAAGCTAATGGGATGGAACAGGTCAAATATGACGACTTTAAATGCAGATGCAAGGCTTGTGAAAAGATATTAAATTGCGATAAATCAGATCTAAGTATACCTGCTAATAACCAATGTCTTAAAAAAATATCTTTTAAAACCAAGAACCAAAATTCTGTTTGCGTTATAAGATCCCATTTTCAAGCCATTTTAATTAATTGTGTAAATTTTAAATGTACATCTAGCCATATAAAGGATGAATTATACAGAATTGTAAAAATATTTTTTTTATATATGTTGGTTTTTTATGTTGTTTTTATGTAATTCTTATGATACTCCTATCTTATTTTTTATGTTATTTTTCTTCGTTTTTATGTTATTTTTGCATTATTGAAATTGAAAATTAATAAGTTAAAAATAAATTTTTTTTTTTTTTGAAAAATTTAAAAATGTAGTGTAGGAAAAAATGTAGGGAGAAAAAAGTGGGTGTAGGGAAAATAGGGTTTTTTTCATTAGCGTAGAGATTTCTGAAAAAATCTCCAGGCATCACTGGTACCTATTAAAAGACAAAGTAAGATTTCACAAGGCAGTGCGACTTACATCCGCTTTGTTCAAAAGCTTTCATAAGACTAAATGAAATTGTTGCTTTCTTTTACTCTTTGGTGAGTATTTTCGTTTTCGTTCGGCTGTACACATATAAGAAGCCGAATAGAGTTCGGCTTACTGGTGCAACTATGGATATGTATGTGTGCAAACAAAAATATACGATAACCCAGTCATCATTTCGAAGATTGTTTTAACAAAAATCACCTTACTGTGTCTTCTTCGAGCACTTTTTATGATTAAAAACTGATTAATCACATGCGGTATTAGAAAAAGGCTAAAAAATGGTTGTTGCTTACGCTTAAAAAGTGATTTATAGAAAAATGACATTAAATACGACTCAAAAATAAGTCGAAACTGATCAGAAAAACGGATAAAAAAGGCTCTCAAGACGAGTCGGGGGTAAGGTAATATTTCCTCCCGACAAAAGAATATTTTTCGATCAGCAAGAGAGCGCATTTATGACTGTTTTAATAGCATAGAGGAGTCAGAGACTCCACATGATCATTTATTGCATAAAATGCTTACTGGGATATTATCACTATCTGTAGAAACAGGTTTTTTAAGTAAAACAAATCTGCAAACAATTCCAATTCTATTTCTTTCACAATGATACGATCACTTTGTTTACTAGCTAGCAGTAAAATAAGAAAATAGTGTTATAATACAGCGTAATGACGAATTGTACTTCTCAATAAGTTTATTTTTAATGTGCCATAAGAAGTTCGGTTTGTGCTAAGAATAGCATTAATACACGTTTCCGCGACTATTCCTGATGTGGATAGCTGGTGCCTACAATTTTTGGTAGTTGGGAATGGCGTTTGAGCAAAGAAAAGCATGAACACATGTTTCCCATGGCAAGGCTTGATCATTGCAGTTTGATTGAGCTGAGCTCCGCGATTATTCCTAATGCGAGTAACTCGTGCATAAACTTCTCGGCAGTCCGGGAATGGCATTTACCTACACCAAACATTAAATAATAAATTTCAAAAATGTTTTATAATTCAATATTATTGACTACATTATATTATTGACATCTGACAAAAAAAATTTTTTTTAAACACCAATTTTTTACAGGGTAGATATTTATGGTTTCAAGTATGCAAGTGAATGCAAGTATGTACTAAAAGTAGAACCCTTAAAATCATACAATTTTTTGCAACCCTAAAAATTGCAGTATTTTGTATAAATAAAATAATTTATATTTATATTATTTTTAATAAGCGCTTATTATGGATATGCAGAATATATGAATGTAGTATGTAGCAACAGTAGTATGTAGCAATTTGTAACATTTTGTGAAGTTATTAAAATCGCAGAATATTGATATTGATTTTATATAGTTTCTTTTATTAATTAACTAACTTAAATATTACACCATAAAATGTTGATATTGGTGAATTTTTATATTATTACCACAACGACCATAAAAACAACAAGTACAGCTATGACAAAATACAAAAATTAGAATAACAATATAGGAAAACATCATATTTTTTTACCTTTTCAGTGATTTCTCGGCACATATGAAACCTATTGTCACGATTTAAAAAACAGAAACTTTCTCATGATATTGGAGAACCATTCTCGCTAACAACAAGCTCCTAGATGTTCTATTGAGAACGTTACCGTGACAAGAACAACATAGGCAAATCATATTTTTTCAAGACTTTTTTTACTCCTTCGTTCAATTCTCGGGACCAGATGAACCGATTTGGACGATTTTAAATACCTAACTTTTCAGGATGTCAATGAATCATTTTTTATGCCAACGAGCAACCTAATTGCCCGATTGAAGCCGTCATCGTGATTTCCACAGACGGACAGACGGACATACGGACATCGCTATATCAACACCGCTTCTTATAAGGATCACAAATATATATAATTTATGTGGTCCAGATTTTTTTTCTAATTATTACAAATGGAATGACAAACTTATATATACCCTCTGCACACTGGAGTGGAGGGTATAATTAAATTGAATATGTTGTATTAAAACGGTACTTTTTGTCAAACAAAGACTGTTGCATTTGTGCTATACTATTTGAATGCTTTAATATTTTAAATATGCTAGTATTTCTAATTAATGGGAGTTTTGGGTAATATACGTTTATTTTTGGAAAGAAAACATATTAATGTAAGTCCAGCAAAGAAATAATAATTATAGCATGCATAGTTAAAATTTTATATAACATTGATTCACAGATTACTTAATGTGCTATCATTTATGAATGCACTATATAATACTTGCAGTTGGTTGTTTTTCCTTTTTGAAGGTAATCAATAAACATTATCATTAACATTAATCTTACTTGCAGATGGAACTCTCTTCGATTTCTTTTAGCACGATTCTCCCATTTCGGTACTGATTTGACTGTTCCTTGGTTTCAGCTGTGAAGTGGTGGACCCATCTCTCATCCATGGCTACTTGTCAATGCAAAAACTCGGATTTATGGTAATGAAACATCGCCAAACACTGTACTGAAGCATCTTCACGACGCACACTGGGAATTTTTGTATGGAGGTGAGGAAAAAAAAAACGATATAGGTCGCAATTTAAGAGATAACTAGATGAAATTTGGAACATACATTTATATTGGGCCAAGGACGAACCCTATTGAAAATGATGAAAATCGGTCCATGTTTGGACCTAGCGCCCATACAAATTTTTCAAAAAAATTCGCTTAAATTCCACTAGGAACGGTAAATATGGATGAAATTTGGTGCGTGGGGTTGTCTTTATCTAAGAACTGATCCTTTTAAATTTCGACGGGATCGGGCTACTGGGAGGGGCACCCCCCATACAAAGTGAATTTTTAACATCATATATCTGGAGTTCTATGATACCCAAAGCCCTGAAATTTTATTAGCGTTTATTACTTTGCTACCGGAATCATAAAAATCAAATAACCTTTTGTTTGTTCCTTTTTTTTTTTAATTCTGAGAATCATAAAAAGTCATCAATGTTTTTTCCAAAGAATTTTGTGGATATCTCGAGCAAATTTTTGAAATTCATACCTTCACTTAATTGTAAATAAAAGCGAAACGCGTTCATCGATTTTCATGATTTATATCTCATTTTGTTCATAGGTTATGCGACTTTACGTGAAAGTAATATGACTTGACACTTTTTTACCCTTTTGGATTTTTTGTGAATTAAAAACAAAAATTAATTTTTTAGACAAAAAATATTTTTTTTTTTCTTCATACATTTATTTATAACTGCGAAACTGTTGCTTATGTAGCGAAACATTATATGAACAGATAAAAGTAATTGTAGTTCTTGATTTTTCTAAATTTGTTTCAGCAAAATCCGACTAGGGGTTCTCGAGTTATGTTAAACAAAAGAGCCTTATCAGAATTAAGGGGCACTTGAAATTGATTAAAAATGTTAAAACAGATGTCAGACAATGTATTAGTAGCAATTTCCAACTGGGAGAAAGTAGTGCTAAAATTGCAGGTCCAAATGTTTGGAGAAAAAAGGGATTTTTGTTACATGTTCATAAAAATAAACAAACAAAAAAAACTTAAGTCTCTGCAGAGTTTATTTTTTCAATTTTAGTATACTAAAATATCCTACTTTAAATAAAAAAATAAAAAATAAAAAGAAAAACGTTAGCTCACATAATAAAATAATATTCGTTTTTAAATTCTTAGGTTTAAATTAAGTTGGTTCGGTAAAACATACAAGTACTGAGTTTGAGACGCTATAAAAAAAAACTAGCAGTCAGATCGGAGTAATTCTTTTTGATTTGATTGTACCATTTAGTCTAAAATTTCAAAATATCACTGCATATTGCATGAAGAGTATATTGACAATTTGACTTTTTTCCAAAAAATCCCCAGTGTGCGACGCTGTTTTTGTTCTACACTAGTATTGTGAGACAGCTTTCTCATTTTCAAATTTTTCGGTGAATATGCGATGTATAACACTTTTTGAAATACCTTTCATTTCAGTTGGTTTAAGCACCTTCAACCGACGATCATCAAATAACATTTTGTGGATTTTCAGCCACTACGGCCTCGTTTATACTCTGCCGCCCAATATTTTAAAACGAGCAGCAGACTGCCCCAAAATAGAATCTACCTCGGTTTTAATATTAATTTGACCTTTCAATAAAAGTATTGAATTTCACAAAACTGACCAATTTTTTCCATGTTTACAAATTCACTGAGGCTCCAAAAACAAATACTATACAACGTAGCACTTTGATATATAAAACATATAATTTATAAGGTTGCCACTTTTCACTAAAGTATCTTTTTTTATATGCTGACGACATCTGTACGTTAGGTCGGGTTGTTCTGAGACCGCTCATGTATAACCGTGCCAAGTTCAAGGGCTGTCTTTAATCGCCCCGGTAGGTGAGTAGGTAGCGTGCTCTCCTATCATGCGGAGGGTCGTGGGTTCGATTCCCACCAGAGGGTTTTGTCTATCGCTGCAAAAAAAAAAATAAAAAATTAACACACTACTCCCTCTTTCCTCCTTTACCTATTTTCCTGAGATCAACACAATGCGCTGCATCTGTAGGGGGGATCCCCTGAGTGTTGATTAATTAAAAAAAAAAAAAAATAACACGATCCTTTAAGCAAGGTCAGACATATCGTACATACTATTCGATATGGTTATTGATAAGATAACCAATTAGTATATGATCTTTTTCGTTATCTATAACATATTGAAACTTCATCGCTATATTAAGCCACGTGTGGTCATAGTTAAAGCAGTATAAGATAACTCTTAAGCTGCGTTCACACTACGTGTTTTGCTTGTGTTTTTCGTAGTTTCTTAGCACGTGTAATTTGTACACATAGTGTGAACCCTTTCAAACGTTGTTTATGTACAACACATTTTGGAAGACATATGTAAATTTTAAAATTAGAGCAGGTTCTATTTTGGCAATACAAACATATGAAAATACAACACTGCTTGTGGCGAAAGAAAAAAAGAGTGAATTATAAAGATTAATATTGAAAGAAAAATAAATTGTTTAATATTAATTAACAATTTAAAAATATATAAAATATATAACTTTATTTTAAACAATAAATTTTTGTAAATTCACAAATTAAATCAGCTGTTGTTTACATTTAGAGGTTATGTCATTCGGAAATACATATGTACGTTTGAACGCAAAAATTATGAATCGTATGTAAAACGCTAATTTTGACACACACACGGAATTACGTATGGATCGTAAAACTGAATTTACATATGGAAAATACACATAGTGTAAACACACCTTTAGCAGTGGCCGTTTGAGGTTAAATTTAAAAATTTTGTAAATCTGTATTTATAACTGGGATCTGTTTTCTCATGTAGGTTTTTGCAATGAATCTAAATTTTTACGTGACGATTTTGAGATATTCTAATCTTAAAGTGCAAAAACTATAGTTTTAAGCATTTTCAGATAAAAATAGCTTCGACAATTATTCAGACAATTATTTCAGATTCTTATGATTTTCTTAATAAATAAATGGTTTTTATGAAATTGTGAAATATATACCTATAAAAATATATCACAATAAATTTCCGGTTCAGCTCCAAAAGCTAGATCTCAATACGGCCACACAAATTTTTAGTTTGTAGGCTTGTAATTTACAACTATTTAAATATGAAGCGTGTCTCATAAATTCAATACAAATCGATTTAGGCGCCAAAGGGACCTATGTGTTATATGAATAACAGTCTACATACGATTATTTTTAAATGGTCTACAGAAAATAAAAACCGACAGCAATAGATTCTGTTTTCCACAAAAGGCATCATTTCCATCATTTTGCCATTGCCGTAACAGTTGCTGCTGAAGTTGTTATTAAAACGAACAAAATGATCCAAAACAAGTGTATGTAGTTAAGTTTAAGTACCTTAATGTACAGCTGTGCTAGTATGAGTACAAGTGAATGGGGTAGGGGCGGTAATGGGAAATACACTTGAATTTTGCGTACCTTTTACGCCATCCTGTGAATCATTCATTAAGCTTAACAAACATTCATTTAAGACTGTGAAAAGATATTTACAACGCTTAAAAATAACAATATTTTACAACATATAAAATCATCAGCATAAAAACAAAAGTTGTGTGGGTGTGCTTGTACGTACTTAAGACAACGCAAAACCTTTTTCGATTTAGTACATATTTTTGTTGCAATATGAGGGTTGTTTTAATGAAAAATATAACAGCAACAACAATAACAACGAAGCATCGTATTATCTTAAAGAAATTGAGGCCATGTTGTTTGTTGCTTAAATGAAAGAATGGATGGTTGTTCCTTCGGTTTGGTTTCGTTGTTGTTCTTTTGTTAAGTAAATTGAAGAAAGTGAAATGAATATGAAAATGCATGTTGTTTTTGTTGTTTGTAGACATGTTAACAATCATGTTTTTTTTATGATTTGTGTACTTTTAATTTTAACCACTTAAGTAGAATCTTTTTTTTTGAGAATGAGAATTATGAATATTTTTTTAATAAGACAGCTTTAAAATGAGTGCCAGGTGATTAAAAGTTGAAAATTAAGCGTTGAAGGTATTTCTTTTTACGATTTTAATGTATGGAATATATTTAGAGACTTAAAAGATTTATTTTGAATTTCAGTAACAGCAGTTTTTAATTAATATATTGTTAACACGGCTTTTGAGATTAAATATCAATTATTTACGCATATATGGTTTAGTAGATTTGGACTAAGCTAATTTATAATTTATAATCGCAATTATAGTTACTTAATAGTTACCTTCTTCTACTAAGGCATGTTTCGTTCCAAATTCGTAAGATCCAAACATGATTTATTTGAGTTTTATTTTTATTTAATAAAACGAGGTCATCTTTATATGTTACTAGCTGACCCGGCAAATATTGTTTTTCCATATAACTTATTTCCAGTGAATATTTTTGTTTTTAATTATGATGATATGTATTTACCATGTATGGAAGGTGCCACGCTTACTGGTTTGATTCCGCCCATTTTTCACATAACTTCTCACACTCTTCGTTTGTGAACTCACACGCAGTTTCAAGACTATCGAGTTTATAGTACTCCAGATAATTTTTTTTTGTACAGGACGTGCCACGCCCACTAACCCAATGTCGCTCATTTTTGGAACGACTACTTACATTGACCTGCAGAAAGTTTCAAGGCTCTGGCCATCATAGTACTCTAGATATATATGTATGGGAGGTGCCACGCCCACTGATTTGATCACGCCCATTTCCAGCCCGATTTCTCACATTACTAATTTATGTACTCCTACAAAGTTTCAGGACTCTTGCTATCATAGAGCTGCAGATATGTGATATGTGCCACGCCCACTTCATATATTTAAAATAATATAGCCTATTTTACTTTTCCGATACAAACTTACACACTGTGAAAATGATAATCGGTCCTATTGTTTAGCCACCCATTAATGTCAAACAAACCCACAAACAAACAAATTTTCAATTTTATATATGGGGGATTTCATGTCAAGTGCACCAACTTTTGAAACCGATGTCTTCCGATCGTGATAAAATTTGCACCAAGGTTAGTCCTATTGGATAGGAGTTTAGACACAATTTTTCAACAAAATCGGTACAGATCTCTCTGAGTTAGAGGGGATCAAAATTTGACATTTTGGCCAAACAGGTGTTTTTTCTCATCCATGTAACTTATTACCTATTGTTCTTAAAAAATTTTCTCCCAAAGAGTTTAGATAGCTATTTCTTCAATATTTCGGAAAAAAAATACTTAAAAAAAAAAAAAATTTTTAGATTTTTTTTTTGCTGGGAGTGGGGATGGGAGTGGGACATCCATCAAAATAAATGTTTTGTAACTCAACACAACGGTTTTTCAATTTTTCACAAATGCACTATTTTGAATTTTTTCCTATTTGTGTCTAAAACCTTACAAATAAAACTTATACTGAGAAACTAGACAAACTAAACTTTCCGAAGGTATATAACATACCTAACTAAAATTTTATACCCTCGATACTGTAATACCCAGAATATGTTAACCTCAGGAAAAAAATCGCTTTTTTTCTATAGAAATGTTGGAAAATTATTATTTTTTATTTATTTTTAATAATAATTAAATTAATGTATAATAATAATAATATAAAAAATAAAAAGATAAATAATTTATTAAAATTTAATCTTAATTGCATTACATCCATTTATATCATTACTATTTATACCCTATACCACTATGTGGTTTGGGTATAATGACTTTGTGCTGCTGTTTGTAACAACCAAAAATATTTGACCTAGACCCATCTTTAATTATACCGATCGAATCGGAATCACTTTCTCAGTTGATTTAACAATGTCCGTCCGTCCGTCCGTCCGTCCGTCCGTCCGTCCGTCCGTCCGTCTGTGTGTCCATGTAAAGCTTGTAATCAAACTGCAGGTCGCAAATATGAATATATTTTGACGAAATTTGGTATATAAGCTTTTATCGGCCATGGGATGAACGCTATTGAAATTGGTGAGAATCGGTCCATGTTCAGACCTAGCCCCCATACAAATTACCCATATGAAATCGACATAAATTGCCATAAGATCCAAATTGTCATATAGATCTTACTCAAATTGGGTTTGTATGCGTTCATTACATCCACTAATGAGTAGTCCAAAAATGATCCCTTTGACCCCATATAGAGCTGCTTCCCGATCTTCACTTAAATCTATCAAAAAACAAAAATATTGCACAGATTTTTCTCAAATTTTGTTTGTATATATATTTTCAAAATAAAAGTGACTTTACCAAATATTGTCAAGATCGGTCCATTTTTGGACCTAGTGCCTTTATAGATATAGCATCCGATATGAACTTTTTCATATCTGCAGCCAAAAAAATTAATAAAAATCCCACTCAAATTTGGTTTTTGCTTATTTTCAATGTCCAGTTAGTTGGGCCTAAGAGATAGGGTTTCTAAACGCATGGTATAGGGTATCGTATAGTCGGTCTAGACCGACTATAATTTTCTTACTTGTTTTATACTTAATTTATTGTAGCTGATGAAGTATTTAAGTCTTGTAAATTTTTAAATACCCAGTCTTTCATCCAGCTATTTCGTCGCCTTTATTTACTGCGTTTTTTTGTCAATCCTTTCTTGGCGTTACTAGGTTCAGGTGTTGATTTCGCTGCTGGTTTATTTGTTGTCTTTGGAAAGAAATCGCATTGAATAGAGGCAGAAAACTTTTTCAACTTGAGTCTTCCACCGACAAGCGGTATAAAAGCATGGTATTGAGCGGTGCCATCGATTGTTACCGCAGCATCGAATCTGCTCTTCAGTGTTTTCAATGTTTCCTGATGATCCTCTTTGCTACTAAAAACTATTTTAGTTTCTTTACAATAACTCTTTGCCAAATGGAATAAAGCAGTCGCATCTAAGAAGCGATCTTGATGAGAATACTGGAGGCTATACTTCGCTGCATTTCTTTTAAGGTTTGCTCAATCACATGCTCCTTTACCATGAGCAGTAGGATGAAAATGCCACTCAGCTGTCATTCCAAAATATTTGTCATGAGCCATAAGATTTGCGAAGCTACTTTTGTTTTTAAAATGTTGACAAGCTCCGTCCGAAACGTAGTATACCTTCTTTACTGTAAATTTAGATTTCAGAAATTTTAGTATTCTCTTCTGGTACTCATAAACTGTGTTCCAGTTTTTCATCTTTCATGTAGTAAATAACTACTGTGAATAGTTACTTGGTGGTTATTGAAGTGGAATGCTTGTATGGCATGCTGAAGAACATATTTATAGTTTTCTGCGAAATCATATGAAATAACGAATTCACCAGACTTCAAATGTATCTTCAAATCTTTGAAGAATGACCATTGCTCTTTGACTAAAAAGTCATGGGTTCTCAAGTTTAGCAATCCTGTACACATTTCTTCCACAAAATCATCCACATTTATAATGATTGTTTTCAATGTGCATCTGTCAGTCTGAATCCAAGAATCAAATTTGACCTCCTCTATATATTCTCGATCTAAAGAGTTGATTAAATTTTCTTTGATGAATGTGGTTTTCGGGCAATTGGTACATTCACCTAAGTGGCAAGAAGTTGTTGCATTAGGACACATAGTCAATTTAAGGCAATCGCGGTAATCGTGTTAATCTTCTGCCGAATGATCTGTTAAATACTTTAAGTTGATTTCCTTCAACATCAGTTTAACATTTTCATGGTAAATGCAAACGCATACTGTGTGAGTTCCGCTGCTTTCTGCCAAAACGCAATGTTTTGGCCTCATTTGGGTTAATTTCGTGAAGCCAATTCTAACATCCTCGTGTTCAGATGGAAATGTTGCAAATAACTCTTTCAGGTTACAGATAACCTCTTCTCTTCTGTTATGTTATGAAGGTATGTTATATACCTTCGGAAAGGCCAATTTGTCTAGTTTCTCAGTATAAGTTTTATTTGTAAGGTTTTAGGCACAAATAGGTAAAAATTCAAAATAGTTCATTTGTGAAAAATTGAAAAACCGTTGTCTTGAGTTACAAAACATTTATTTTGATAGATATCCCACTCCCATCCCACTAAGCGACCAAATAGGTCTTAAAGGAAAAATCCTAAGCTTTCTTATGAAAAAAAAAAAAATTAAAAAAAATGCCCTTTTTGAAAAAAAGGCAAAAAATGATTTAATTTAGCAAAAAAAAAAAGTCTAAAATTTTTTTTTTTTAATTTTTTTCCGAAATATTGAAGAAATAGCTATCTAAACTATTTAGGAGAAAATTTTCTAAGAAGAATAGGTAATAAGTTACATGGATGAGAAAAAACACCTGTTTGGCCAAAATGTCAAATTTTGATCCCCTCTAACTCAGAGAGATCTGGACCGACCTTATGGAAAAATTGTGTCTAAACTACTATCCAATAGGACTAACCTTGGTGCAAATTTCATCCCGATCGGAAGATATCGGTTTCAAAAGTAGGTGCACTTGACATGAAACCCCCCATATATAGATATTAGGGCAAGCCGATTTGTCGATATTGTGCCATCGTTTTTTTCGATAGCTTTTGGCATGAAGAAAACAAAGTTCCACTACGACATATCAAAAAAGCCATTTTCGAGGTGTCCAAATTTCAATTTTTTGACTTCTTCTTAATTTTTATTTTTAAGTTTTAATAATAAAGGTAATAAAAAATAAAATCGGCTGATTTAATTTTTTTTTTTAAATATTACCTTTCCAAGGTGATATACAATACATACAAACATACATTGCCACTTACATTACAATATAACATATGAGCGCGTGAGAATAGAAATACGACTGAGAGAATCGTACATATAGGACAGCGGCCAGGGCTGTCAGATAATATGATTTCTTGCCAACCGTAGCGAAACGGAAACGTCTTTGCCGTCAATTTGACGACATTTGTTTTTTCAATTCATCCTTATTTGCGATCTATTAACTGGGATACTGAATTCCAATTAGCTCAGTTAATAAAAAATTAAAAAAAAAATTTTGTTATTTTCATATTTATATACATACTAGCAGAGCCCAGTCCTCGAAAATCGACTGCAAATTCTAGGAAATTTTATTTTGTTCATTCAAAAATAATTTCATAAGAGCCTAAAGGTATGCTAATAAATTTTAGCCAATTCACAATTCAACAAAAATTTAATTAACAAACACACAGCGTTGTATAGTTTTTTATTTGAAGCTTAAGTATGTGTTAGTAACAACTTTATATGAATTTTTACAAAAAAAAAAAGTATACCAATGGTGGACATCTCGTCGTTCGTAAATTATTGTGTTCTATATGCTTTTTGTTAAAGTTTAGTTGCTAAAGTTTAGTTGATAATTAAAAAAAAACTGAACCGATAAAATTGTTGCGACCTTCCTACCAAGGAAAGTACTATAGTTTGCGGTTTTTTCTGTTTAAAAAAATTTCCTCTTTGAAAACGCCTTTAGGAGTAAGAACTATTAGAACTTAAACATGGATTAATCAAAAAAAGCACATAGAACACAATAACTTACGAACGACGATCTGTAAATATAGTAAACATCTGCAAAGAGATACTCTTAAAATGGTATATTTTTCGCCAAAATCGGTTGTTAATTGAAGGTGTAGAATATGTCACAAGATGTCATCTTGCCTATTAATATTATAAATATACATTTTATTTTATAAAAGGGTAGATCAAGTGCATGGATCCTTTTAAATCTTTTTGTTTCATCCCTCTCATCTAAGAAATTTATAGCTAATATGTTTGAGTGATTGCTAAGTCTATTGAGGTATCTTTCGCTAAAACTGCTAATTTCATATTTTACTTTCCGAATTTTAAGATCATTGTGTATATAATTATTAGTCATAAATCAGGGTGCATTTGTTAATAGCCGTAATGTTTTTGATTGATATCTCTGCCATATTTCAATGGTTGAATTGCTGGTAGCACCCAAAGTTGGACACCATAAGTCCAAACTGGCTTAAGATTGGTTTTGTATAAGATTACTTCATTTTCTAAACCTAGTTCTGGACCTAACACCCAATGCATTCGTCATGTTTCTTTTTAACATGTTCCTTCCATGTAAGTTTTCTATCAAGATGAAGACCAAGATACTTTGGCTGACTTCATAAATGCAATTTGCAATGCAACACCGCAATGCGTAGTGTTCATAAACACAGTATACTTACTTTTGGTAATGTCGGAAGTTCATTATTGCATGGCGATGCTTTTCAATGCGCAACATTTGTGCATTGTTTTTATTTGTGATTTTTTGGTGCTTGCTATATGTTCGAAAATATACATATATTTCAAATTGTGGAAGAAATGGCGCATTTATGGTAAGTTAAAGTTTTGTTTACTTAAAATTTGCAATTTTGCGATTATTTATGATTTTTTAGTATATTTATGCATAGTGAAAAAAAGTGGAACCACTAAAGGAAGAATCTACTGATAGAAGTTCATTTGAGGCATGAGTCAGATTACAGCTGCAGTTTTTGGAAATTTGATAATATCTCACTTTAAGCGGCAAATCATTTTAATGATTTTACCAAACACCTTATATGCGAGACCAATTGTCACGCCAAAGCGATCGCCGACATTTCTGAAAGAACAATTATTGCTAAGTTTCCCAATGGTAATTTCTAATGCTTTTTGTAACGTAATTCCAATACGTCAATTGTACGTGAATGCCACCAGGGTTTAGTCACAATCTGCAACTTCTTAAAATTGAAAGTTTTAATTAGTTTTATCAAATTACTAGATGTAACCCGGTGTGCTTCGCTACACCCTCCCCTCCCCCCCCCCCCCTTCCGAATCGTTATGAAAGGGCTCTCACAAAGTCCCAAGGCTCTCACTAATACAGTAATTCAGATATATCACAGTTAATATTAAGTTTGTGTGGGGGTACCATGCGCATTTGTATAATCCCGCCCATTTTTTGTCCGACTACTCACGTTAATAATAGATGACTTGAGACAAATTTGAAAAGTTCTCTCTATCACAGTACTCGAGATATATGATATTGAACTTTTACTTGTATGAGAGGTACCACGCCCACTTATCCGATCCCGCCCATTTCCGGCGTAGCTACTAATATTAACAATAGGTGACCTCACACAAATTTGCAAAGCTCTCCCTATCATAATACTCAATATATATGATGTCAAAAACTTTCTTTGTTTGGGAGGTGCCACGCCCACTAAAAATATTTTAAAAATTATAGCCTATAGCACTTCCCATATCCGCAGTAAGACTCTGTGTAAATTTCAGGAAGATCAGATGGGTAGTTACGGAAATTACCTCCTACAAACAAACAAACAAACACACATTACCTCTTTATTATTATACCCTATACCACTATGTGGTTTGGGTATAATGACTTTGTGCTGCTGTTTGTAACAACCATAAATATTTGAGCTAGACCCATCTTTAATTATACCGATCGAATCAGAATCACTTTTTGAGTTGATTTAACAATGTCCGTCCGTCCGTCCGTCCGTCCGTCCGTCCGTCCGTCTGTGTGTCCATGTAAACGTTGTAATCAAACTGCAGGTCGCAAATATGAATATATTTTGATGAAATTTGGTATATAAGCTTTTATCGGCCATGGGATGAACGGTATTGAAATTGGTGAGAATCGGTCCATGTTCAGACCTAGCCCCCATACAAATTTCCCCTATGAAATCGACATAAATTGCCATAAGATCCAAATTGTCATATAGATCTTACTCAAATTGGGTTTATGCGTTCCTTACATCCATTAAAGAGTAGTCCAAAAATGATCCCTTTGGCCCCATATAGACTGCTTCCCGATCTTCACTAAAATCTATTAAAAACAAAAATAATGCACTGATTCTTGTCAAATTTTGTTTGTATATATTTTTGCAAAATACAAGAGACTTTACCAAACATGATCAGGATTGGTCCATTTTTGGACCTAGTCCCCATATAGATATAGCATCCGATATGAACTTTTTCATATCTGCAGCCAAAAAAATTGATAAAAATTCCACTCAAATTTGGTTTTTGCTTATTTTCTATGTCCAGTTAGTTGGGCCTAAGAGATAGGGTTTCTAAACGCATGGTATAGGGTATCGTATAGTCGGTCTAGGCCGACTATAATTTTCTTACTTGTATTAGTATAAATTACTACCATTTATTGAATAAAAAATCACAAATAAATAAAAAAATATTTTTGTTTTTAACAAAAACTACACGAATAGAATTTAGCAATTTTTGACATCCGTCTTGGCGATTGAGGTCGAAAAATCTGATAATACCGGCTACGGCTCTCCAAGTATTTATAAAATCATATCTTCGAAAATTTTAGATTTATACTTCTTTTTAACAAATTCAATATTTTCTCCCAGAACAAATTTTAAATTGTTGCAGCGCAATATGCTGAAATTAAATCAGGCCAAAATAGAGTGGACCCATCGTGGATTTGCAGAAAAGGAATTATTTTCTCTTTCTCAAGCAGTCTTCACTGTCTTCTTATACATGCTGAATAGTTTATTAAGCTGTTTAGCTTATTTTGTGAGTTGTGGGGTATACAACTTATAATTTTCCTAATGGAAATATAGGGATATAAGCGGACTAATGGAGCTGCCTGAGAGTCGGCAGGATTTATGATTATTAAACAAGTAAAGAAAAAAAGACGATATTTTTTAAACTCATGTAACTTACATCTTTTATTGTGTACAATGAAAATATCCAATGTGGCTGCTACTGATGGAAACCGTCCTTCTTCTTCGAGGTGATGCGTAATAATGGCCGTGCCTCTTTCACGACATTGGTGAAGGACGTTCGGTTTCGATACAATATGGCGATGCATCAAAGAGAAAAGGCGATAACCTTCATGTAGTTCGAAAACTAGGCAATATGATGATTAAATGCTCTATTACAATTCAGGGTTAGAGTTATCGAATGTATAAAATGTATAATAAATTTGATTTTGGTACATTATTCATAAAGGTATAATAAACGTATAATACATTTGATATGAGTAATTCATTTTAAATATGTATATAAATTAAAGATACAAATTTAATGACATAATAAATATAATATAATAATAGTAGTATAGTATAGGTCAATGATAAATTTAATACTTTGATTCAAAAAAAAATTTATGCAATGGTTCAACTGCGTTGAACACATGAAGATCACTTTTTGTCATTGACCAATAGCCAGACCAGATATATTTCAACGCTAATTGAAGTCTCCTATTCTGGAGGTACAGAGTGGCACAGGAATCGTGCTTCATATGGCAGGGTACTATTTATATTTAGTTTTATTAAAATGCATGCTTAGGATAGGGCAGCGGTACCATGTTTTGCAGTCCTTCATTTTCGTCCAAAGAGAATTTAGGCGGGAGTTTGGCGGCACTCCTCCAAGTAGATGGACAAGTATTCCGCTGGTAGAAAGGTTTGCCGAATATGGAAGCATCGCACGAACACCATACCATCGAGAGCCCTATGTTCGGGTTCAAGATACAACCGCGAGTGTAGCATCGTCAGTTCAGGCAAATCCAAGCGTTTCGACTCGGAACTTAGCGGCACAAAATTGAATTAGCAGACGGTCATTACAACGAATAACTCAAGATGACTCAAGCTTGTTTCTGTAAAAACTCCAAATTACAAACAAGTTAAACCCTTTAAATTTGCTTATTTGCCTGGAATTTTGATAAAAAATTATTGAAATGGCCGTAGAAGACAGCAGCTTGAAATATTGCTTGTTTATATCTAATGAGACCCATTTTGATCTAAACGGCAATGTAAACAAGCAAAATTGCCGTACAATTCATAAATACTCCATGAGACGGAACTACACCCAGAACGAGGTGTATTATGCGGGCATATATCTTTGAAGAAAATGGTGTAACAGTGACTGTCAATGGAGACCATTATTAAAAGATGTTAAAGGAGTTTTTTATCCAGAATCGCGCCGAAGACGTATTCGCTAAAGCATTTGGTTCTAGCAAGATGGAGCAACTGCACAAATAGCCAGACAAGTTATGGCGGAGCTCCAACGAAAATTCCCAAACAAATTAATATCCAGAAACTCCACTTACCGCTGGCTCCCAAGGTCACCTGACTTGACTGCACCAAACTTTTGTTATGAAATTATATCAAGCAAGAGGTGTACAAAACAAAAACTGTCCATTAAACAAAAAAGCAGTCCATTAAAAAAATAATTGAAGCTATTTCGCCATAAACCCCTCTCGCCGCAATTAGTAATTTTCTGATCAGGCGTCCCATATGCGTGGATGAGCATGGAGGTCATTAAGGTCCAACATCTTCAAAAATAATTTTTTATATAAAATTAAATTTAATTTTCTATACAATAAGCAATAAATGAAATATATTGATTAAAAAAAAAGTTATTTGAATATCTTATTGTAGCACAATGGTGCGTCACCCTGTATACATAGTCCTCAAAATCAATTCAATATTGAAGAGCAGGAAGCATAGTAAAGTCAGGTTTAATTTACGTTTCATCGTCCAAGCTATGCTGCAATTTTTCTTTCCTAAAACTTCATAAAACGATTTGAATTTAGCTTTAATGACGTTCTTTTAATTTTTTTTGGATTTGCTTCTTGGTAATTTCATCCATTATAAAAAATTTGTTATCGTAAAAATGACGCTACTTTTGAAGTTTGAGAATAAAAAACATTCCAAAGAGTTCCGTGTTTTTTAAGCAAATAATGTAGTAATAAACATTATGTCATTATTGTTTTATTTGGCTAAAAATATTAGAAAGTTGCACGAATAGCGAAATCGTAGTTGCCGGCGATTTCAATATTCATAACTCTTCTTGGCTTCACCATTCGAGTCAAACAACTCCCGAAGACCGTTACGTTGAGCTTTTCGCCGCGCATAACCACTTAGCGCAACTAGTGAATAAACCAACGCACATTCCATGTATTGAAGGGCAAAGCCAAAATTTTCACGACCTTTTTCTAACTTCACACCCTGACAAGTATGAAGTGAAAATTCTTGCACCCCTCGGTAATTCGGATCACTGTACCATTTCCGCATCTTTTTCCTACTCTGTACTTCATAGTGTTTCAACACCAGCTACGAAATGCTCAGTTTTTATTTACGAAAAGGCTCGTTGGGCCGAGCTCAACGATTTCTTCAAGCATTTCAACTGGAACATTTGTTTCCTGGACAATAATATTGAGGCTGCAGCGATAATGGTGGAAAAAATAATTGTGCTTGGTATGAGATTACTCATTCCATCAAAGTACATTTCGGCTAAACCTAATCAAAAATCTTGGTTTAACCAGACTTGCAGAGATGCTGTAAGATCCAGAGAGGAAGCATTCAGACTTTGTCGTGAAAATAAAAATTCCGTCACTGATCTGCTACGCAAACAGGCGAGAAACGAATGTGCTAAAGCACTAAGGCGTGAAAAGTTTCTTCACGATCAGCGCCTTCGTGCTAAAGTTCTTTCTGCTCCTCGGGGCAGCAAGAGCTTTTGGTAATTTGTAAAGAGAGTAAAGAATAATGCCAGTTCTGCAATCCCAACTCTTATAATGAATGACCAAATATTCACTGACCCGGTTGATAAAGTTAACCTTTTAGCTGAACTTTTTGCAAAAAATTCAGTTTTGCCGGATAGCGATCAACCACTGCCCGAACTCGAAAGAGTATCTTGTACTATGCCTAAAATATTCTCCCGAGCACGTGCAGTTAAAAAGGTTCTTGCGGATCTCAACATAAATAAGTCTCCGGGACCGGACGGTATACCAGCACTGGTGCTGAAACAGTGCTCTTCGATGCTAGCCAGTCCATTGGCCAACCTTTTCAGCCTTTCGTTCCGTGCGGGAGTCTTTTCCTCTTGCTCGAAGGTTGCTAATGTCCAACCAATCCCTAAAAAGGGTGCGGCTAATAACCCTGAAAATTACCGTCCAATTGCAATGTGCTCTGCACTCTCAAAGGTGATGGAGAGCATGATCAGTTTCCATCTTGTGAACTACCCAGAGGCCAACTCACTTTTTAATGAGCGTCGTTCCACGGGAGACCTGTTAGCTCTACTTTCTGAGCGCTGGAGTCGATCCATTCGCTATTTTGGCGAAAGTAAAGTGGTTGCTCTAGATATTTCCAAGGCATTCGGTCGTATGTGGCACGGTGCACTGATATCTAAGCTTATTGCATTTGGGGTCGGTAATGACTTCTCTCGGTTTATATCGAGTTTTCTCAGAGATCGAACAATACGTGTTGTTATTGATGGGGTCTCATCCAATGAGTTTCAGCTTAATTCAGGTGTACCCCAAGGTTCCGTTCTTTCTCCTTCTCTTTTCCTTATCTTTCTGAACGACCTTCTTGGTCAAACTTTTAACTCTATATACTCTTTCGCAGATGACAGCAGCATTTGTCATTCATTTTCCTTTAATTGTAGGCCAAGCCTCTTGGAGGTTGGGGGGCAAAAGGCGGACAATGAATGACACAATCAAGACCTGTTAACAATCTCCGAGTGGGGTAAAGCGAATAGGGTTGATTTTAATGCGCTGAAGACTCAATGTTGTACGTTGACCCATAGGGCCATGGATTCAACAATGTCATCTGTATGTATGGGTGGTATAGGTATTGAGGAGTGATGTTCGTTGGAACGAGCATGTTTTTCAAGTGTCGAAAGAGGCATTGAAATGTCTTATTTTCTAAAACAGTGCTAAAATTACTTCACTCCTTCTGATCTCCTTAAAATCTATACCACTTACATCCGACCGAAAATGGAATACAACTCCCCTATATGGAACATCGTCGGAAGGTGGGTTGTGTATCAGTGTTCTATAGATACTATCATGGGAAATGTTCTTCTGAGATTAGCGAACTTATTCCAAGTGCCCGAGTTTCGGTTCGCTCTACCCGCTTCTCTAGTAGATCACATCCGTTTGTAGTTTATTATCCAGTGGAACGCACAACGCATTACAGAGAGAATTCGTTTATCAGTCGAACTAGTCGTATGTGGAATAAACTCCCTTTTTCCTCCTTCCCATAACCTATTTTCCTGAGATCAACACAATGCACTGCATCTGTAGGGGTCATCCCCTGAGTGTTGGTTAATAAATAAAAAAAATATATATACTTTTGTTTCTTTTATTTCAAAATAAGCTAATACGGCCTAAGATTTTTAATGTAAATAAAACTGCATTTAAATTACATATCTTTCCGACGTTTCGTCAATTCTTTGTTGACTTTTTCAAGGAAATTAGTAACATTAGTTTTATTTATCACATTTAAAAATGAATTTAATTTACATACAACATAAAAAACAAAAATTACATTGAACATATATTAATAACAACTACTCAGCTTAAAATTACATATATCAATTCTTCGCTTTATTTATCAATGAAAAGAAGTGAGCGATCACTAAAGAAAATATAAAATAATGAATCGTATTTTTTTTTTTGGATGATCGAAAAAATAATGCAAGTGAGTTTACTGTTATGTAAATATATCATCAAAAAAGATATTTTACATGACATTTCGATATACAAAAATTATCTAAAGTTTAAAAATTAACCAAAAATATTCATTCATTCAACTATTTTGCTTATGGAAAAATTTAAATTGTCCATTGCAAATTACTTCATCAATCCACATCTTACAGATACGGCTTTCAGCGACTACTATTTGTCTCCAAGATTAAAAATAAGGTATCAAGCAAAGAAATTGAGGAAGTCATATCGGAAACAGAGTCCTATTTTTAATTTATTAAGGAATCATTGGAATATCTCCACTTCATAGAGATTACGTTGAAGATTAAAATTAATTTAAATAAAAAAAAAAATTATTTCTCATTGTTAGGCCACGGACTTTTCAGCCAATTTAAAACACCTGTAAAACCATTAAATTAAACTTCCCTTTTTTAACTTCTATCATACAAAATACTTGCAAACAGAATATTTACATAATATTATTTTTTTCACCTTTACGCTCTTAAGTTCTTCCACAACCCATCAACGAAAATGAAAAACTCTGTAACAAAAAAAAAACCCACTCAAAAACAAGTAGATGCCTTCACAAAGAATGCATATTAATATTGTTAAGTCAAAGGTTTCTTCAGTTTTGTTTTATTTTTGCTATTCGGGCGAAAAAAAATTGTGAAAAAACAATTTTACTGAAAAGCTGGACGCAGGTGTTTTCTACGTGGTTTGGTTTTTTATATTACAATATTAAGTAAATATACAACAACAATTTTAGCATCAGCGACAACAACAGCTATAACAACATCCTTAGCATAAGGATAACATGAGAAAGCAACAATAACAACAACATCATCTAGATTGTGGAACATTAACAAATATGAAAGAATTTTTTTTTTTTAGTTTGTTTTTTTTCTAAAAAGTTTGACTTACAAGTACTTTTCCATACATTGTTGTTGTTTGAGTACGTTACAGAAAAAAATTAACAGTATTTTTTTAAAGTCGCCTATACAGAAAATAGAATGAAATAGTGGTTCTTCAGTTTAAAACAAGTAAGAAAATTACCTATACCCTATACCATGCGTTTAGAGACCCTATCTCTTAGGCCCAACTAACTGGATATAGAAAGTAATCATAAACCAAATTTGAGTGGGATTTTTATTAATTTTTTTGGCTGCAGATATGAAAAAGTTCATATCGGATGCTAGATCAATATGGGGACTAGGCCCAAAAATGGACCGATCCTGACCGTGTCTCTTGTATTTTGCAAAAATATATACAAACAAAATTTGAGAAGAATCAGTGCAATATTTTTGTTTTTTGATAGATTTAAGTGAAGATCGGGAAGCAGCTCTATATGGGGCCTATGACTAAGAGTTGTCCCAGGAATCGTTTTTAGACTACTCATTAATAGATGTAATAAACGCATACATACATAATTTGAGTAAGATCTATATGAAAATTTGGATCTTATGGCAATTTATGTCGATTTCATAGGGGTCATTTGTATGGGGGCTAGGTCTTAACATGGACCGATTCTCACCAATTTCAATAGCGTTCATCCCATGGCCGATAAAAGATCAAATGCCAAATTTCATCAAAATATATTCATATTTGCGACCTGCAGTTTGATTAAAAGCTTTACATGGACACACAGACGGACGGACGGACGGACGGACGGACATCGTTTAATCGAATCAGATAGTGATTCTGATCAGATAGTGATTCTGATTCGATCGGTGTAATAAAAGATGGGCGTAGGTAAAATATTATTGGTTGTTACAAACAGCAGCACAAAGTCATTATACCCAAACCACATAGTGTTATAGGGTATAACCAGAAAACTTTAAGGCAGAGCTTGGACACCTTTATTTACGGCCAACATTATAGATCAGCACACATAGAGGTCCATTTTAATATTAGACGACTGATAGGTTTCCTCCTTAAGCCCCTCCGTATAATTATTTGAAACTTTTTATGAGGTTGTTAGGATCTAAAATTTCAGTATTTGGGGATCGTAGATATCATGTAGCA
This sequence comes from Cordilura impudica, assembly GCA_963682025.1. Taxonomy (NCBI): domain Eukaryota; kingdom Metazoa; phylum Arthropoda; class Insecta; order Diptera; family Scathophagidae; genus Cordilura; species Cordilura impudica. The sequence continues at coordinate 75,727,893 of OY821518.1, forward strand.
CCATCGATCTCAGTGAAAATAATATAAATTTATAGAGGACTAATGTTCGATACTTTCCATTTCCTCTGCCACAAGGCAGTGTCTGGTTATTTCCCCGTAAATCTCCTTTAAAATGTCCACCCTGGGCAGTGGCAGTAATACGTTTTTCGCTCTAACGTTTCCAGATTTGATTAAAATCTAATCCATTAGCCCATCCTTGAATTGTTTTATCAGAATTACGAAGTCGATATTTATACTTGGATATTGCCAGATGTGCGGTAACACATTTTAGTTCTGGTGGATCCTTTAAGGCAGTCCCCTGCGGTCCTGCTCAGTGACTCGTACGTTCCGGTACATTGGCACCCAAATTCCTCACAAAACAATTATAGTTAACACAGCCAAGGGTGTACTTGGTTTCATAAAACGTTGGACTAAAGAGTTCAATGACACGTTTAACACAAAAACTTTATACAAGTCACTTGTCAGACCTATAATGGAATATGGATCAATTAATTGGGACCCTAACTACCAATTGACATTCTGAAATCTGTGAAAAACGATTCCTATTGTTTTATCTGCGGAAATTAAACTTCGATCCAGTTAATCTTCCATCTTATACTAGCAGACTTGCTCTTTTTAAACTACCAACTTTGAAAAGTCCCAGATCTTTGATGAATGTTTCGAAGTTTGTTACTGTTTCCTGATTAGCAATACTTCAGGATATCCTAATAACCAACAGGTTACTTCTCAATATTATTCATTGAGTTCCATAGAGTTAATTATGCGAACGCAGACCCTCTCAGGAGAATTTGTATGCAATTAATTGAAATTTATAGATTTGTTGGTTCTTCATTAAATACTAACGAAACTAAAAAAAAATATAATGTTTTCTAAACTCTTAAATAACTATTTTATTCGAAATTCGAGTGCAAATTCTGGGAAATTTCATTATTAATTTTTTTCTTTCAATGTTTTTCTAATCCATATACACATATAACAAAATTATGAATATTTAAATAAAATTCATTGAATCTCATTATAAATATCTGTTGAACACACATATATAACTGGGTTTGCTAATAAATAATTTTATAAGAGCCTAAAAGTATGCTGATCAATTTTAGCCAATTCACAGTTCAACACAAATTTAATAAACATATACACAGCATTGTATAGTTTGTTATTTGAAGCTTAAATTCGTGTTTAGGAAAAAGAGTAAGGGAAGGCGTACTCAGAGAACGCGAGAATCATGTTAGTCAAGAACTTTTCTCGCGCCTCTTGGGCTTAAGGCAATCCAAACTCTTGTTAGGTAACTACAACAGTAAGAGATTTGGGTCATGTATTGGGTTAGCAAAGAACGGACTAAGAATACCAACCGGGATTTTGACTGATCACTGTAGGCTCAAGGAACATCTGAGCAAGTTAGAAATTTTAGCAAACCCCATGTGCAGATTCTGTGATGATGTGATGGGGACTGTGGAGCGTTAATGCATAAAAGGAACACGCACCTGGGTTCTTTCGAAATAGAGAGGTAGCGAGATAAGATTACTAGAACCAACCAAATTTCTGAGGGCTTAGGGGTTGGTTGAGATTTTATAGGGACAAATTATTAGCAGAGGGCAGTACAATAGGTCATTCGGTCACAGCACTTCAGACTCGTCCCTTATATAATACAATACAATACAATACAATACAATACAATACAATACAATACAATACAATACAATACAAAACAATACAATACAATACAATACAATACAATACAATACAATACAATACAACACAATAAAATACAATACAATACAATACAATACAATACAATAAAATACAATAAAATACAATAAAATACAATACTCTACAACACAATACAATACAATATATGTATTTTATGTATGTGTTAGTAGCAACTTTAAATGAACTTTACTCCAAAAAAATGTTCCAGGTGGTGCAAATCTGTAAATATGGTGTACAGCTAAAACGAAATACCTTTCAAATGGTATATTTTTTGTCAAAATCGATTGATAACTAAAAGTGTAAAATCGGTCACAAGAAATCACTTTGCATATTTATATTATAGGACATATTTTTTTTTTTTGTAAATAGTCTGTAAGGATAAATTCCACAAATAAATACATAAATAAATAAAAAATATGTTGAATATCGAACTACTGACGCACAGCAGTTGGGGCACTTTAAGTTTCCAGGAACAATATTTCATGTATCTTACCACCCCAGCTCATCGACCTTGCAGTTCCTTGAAATTTCCCTGTTTCTTGGGACCCATATGGGACCCATATGGATCATTTATTTCATTGATCTTTCCACAGCTTATTTAGTGGAGTAGATGTTCCCCACAGTTTTAGATGAGATATTGAGAAATTTCCTTCCATCGCCTCTGCATAATATAAAGTAGCCTTCGATGCAGGTCTAAGCCAAGCGCCTTTGATTAGACTCCTTAACCAATTTGATGGTTTGCTTTCGATCACTTAATGCAAAAGTTTTTAGAAGAACTTTCTAGGAGCAATCCACATTCAGTTATAGATCATGATCGTGCTGTGGCCATGGCTAAACCATCGCGATTTTAGTGTGCTCTTTAGTCGATTGCATAACGCAGCTGCAGACTATTTCTCTGATGTATCTAGCGGTAGCAGATTTAAGAGGACGTCCGTTGAAGCAGTGATGCCAAGGGCTCCAGTGATACACGAACATATCATTCTTTGTATCCTTACTAAAAGGTCGAGATGTACTGTAGGTAGGACATTTCAGTTTCAAAAACCATGGTGGCTTTATACACTGTTTTAAAGCAAAGGTATTTATAGATTTTCGTACTTTTTTTTTGGCACATCTGAAAATTTATTATATGCACTTTAAGCACAAGTTGTTCATAATTGGCAACACACTGGTGCGTAGAGTAAGAAACATTATTTGTAGACATGCACATACATATACACACACATAATCACCTACACTTCTGAAAATACCTGTAGTAAGACACACACACACACACACAATCATTCAATCATATAAATATAAAGGAGAATATTCAGTAAGCAAATACACTCGAGAGGGTTGTAGCACTAAGTTTACTTACATTGCACGTACGTTCATTCTGTTTTTTTTTCCTTTTCCTTAAAAGGCGTTAAGGTGCAAATTTATTTTTACTCACATTGAGCTGCTGCCGTTTACGATTATAAAGTACCCAGGTATTAAGAACACAACACAGTAATAGTAACAACACCAATACACGGGAACCCAAATTGTTGTGAACACTAAAGAAAAAAAATGTAAAAAAATATAAATAAAATGGAAATCCTTTTTAATGAGCACTTTTTGTAGAAACCCATATATCTTGATGTTGACATGTGGGTGAAGTATACACATTTCCACATACGTAAATAAATTGAATGGTGTATGTATGATTTACAGGTTCATCTTGTATAAATATTTTTTGGTTGGCGGAGTTTGAGTACAGGTGTTCGATGGTTTTTATGCACCTTAGCTTAAGTATGTTTATGGTCCCTTCCTTATCTTTATGAATACTTATATTATTTTAACACAACAAAAAGGTTTATTACATTTGATTTAATTGCTAAGTATGTTTAAGCCTGATTCAAAACGTTTTTTTTTTTTTTCTTTTTACTTATATGAGTCAAATGTTGCTAAAACAAATTTAACGAAATTAAATTCAATGAGATTTTTAAGGGTCTATTTTGATAATTGTATAAGTCATATACCAAAGAAAAACTTAGTTAAAACTTATGAAGTTTATTGGACCTTTATACTACAAAATGAATTTCCGTCAAAACCTTAAAAATTTTTTAAATGTAAAAAGGGGAATTTTTGCTAGTTAGCGAAAAGCAAAGTCAGGCTAGAGCGACTACAAATGTATTCAGATAAATGTTCTTAGGAAAAACAAATGGGATATTGATAACAATCCTAAAAAAAAATTAAGTAGCATTATAAAAAATTGTTGCCTGCCAATATGAAAAAGCTTATATCGGATGCTATTTTTATATGGAGACTAGGTCGAGAAATTTTCAATCATGATCATTTTGGAAAGTCACAAACACGTATACCAACCATACTGGAGGAAAATCTGTGCAATATATTTATTTTTTGATAAATTTAAGTGAAGATCGGGAAGCGGCCTTATATAGGAATTATGACTCAACATGGTATTGGTGGGTTTGTTTTTGGTATCCATATATTAATACGTGAAGGTAAAGTTTTAGTTCCCTTTTTAAGCAATATGCGCTCACGGAGGAGTGTGAAAATTGCCATAGGTATAGCTCATATGGAGGAAAAGCTTAGAATGATAAAATTAATGTTTAATCTGTTTTGAAAATATATAAAATTATATAAAATAAAATATTTATAATAATTCGTTACACTCTGTTAATGTGAATGATTTAAATTATATATCAGACGCTCTGTGTTGAACTGTGAATTGCTAAAATTGATTAACATAACTTTAGGCTCATTTAAATATTCATAAATTTTTAATCTATAATATTAATAGGCGATTTCTTGTGACCGATATAAGTTTCACAGTTTCACCCCGATTTTGACAAAAAATTTATCATTTGAAAAGTATTTCTTTTTAGTTGCTTTCCAGATTTACAGATTTTCATCGGCTGGAACATTTTTTGGAGTTATTATCGTTTAAAGTTGCTACTAACACATACATAAAATTATACAATGCTATGTCTATGTTTATTAAATTAATTAATGTGTTTGTATTAATGTGTTGAGTTTGTTTGTTATTATATGAAAAATAAAATTTCCTAGAATTTGCACTCGAATTTGCGATCAAATTTCGAGCGCTGGAACCTGCTAGTATATATAAATAGATTAAAAAACATTTTAATAAAAAAATAACATTTCCTAGAATTTGCCCTCGAATTTCGAGGGCTGGGCTATACTAGTACTTATTAATGGGTGTAATAAACACACATAAAACAATCTAGACCGAGATTTATATGATTATTTGAATCTTAATGCAATTTCTAGGGTTCATTTGTATGCGGAATAGGTCTGACATACATCGTTTCCATCAATTTTAATACCGATCATACCATAGCCTAATAGTAGTCTAATTGTTAATGTTATATGGACAAGCAGTCGGACGGACGGACGGACATCACTAAATCGACTCATGATTCAGAGTCAGTCGATATAATAGTAGGTGTTTTTTGACCAAATATTTTTGTTATAGTTGGTATAGACGGATTTCTATATCATGAGTTTGAGACGAGGTCGTAGATCAAAACTTTGCTTAGCCTCGTCGTAGATCAAAACTTTGCTTAGCCTCTTAAAATTTTACGTTAACAGTTTTTTTGTTCAAGTAAATAGCTTTCAGTTTAAATGAAAAAACAGTTATTTCCTGAAGAAAATTTCATTTTCTCTATTTATACCATATACCACTATGTGATCAGAGTATAATGAGTTTGTGCTGATGTTTGAAACTATCAAAATCTTTAACCTATTTTATTATACTGATGGCCGCAGAATCACCCTGTGTCCATGTAAAGGTTGTAATCAAACTGCAGGTCGCAAATATGAACATATTTTGCTGAAATTTGGTATATAAGCTCTTATCGTACATGGCATGAACTCTATTGAAATTGGTGAGAATCGATCCATATTCAGACCTAGCCCCCATACAAATGGCCCCTATGAAATCAACATATATTGCCATAAGATCCAAATTATCATACAATTCTTTGTCAAATTGGGTTTGTATGTATATATTATATCCATTAATCAGTAGTCTAAAAATGATCCCTATTGGACAACTCTTAGTCATAGGCCCCATATAGAGGCTGCTTCCCGATCTTCACCTAAATCTATCAAAAAAAAAATATTGCACTGATTCTTCTCAAATTTTGTTTGTATATATTTTTGCAATATACAAGAGATTTTACCAAACATGGTCAGGATTGGTCCATTTTTGGGACTAGTCCCCATATATATATATCGTCCGATATGAACTTTTTCATGTCTGCAGCCAAAAAAATTAATAAAAATCCCACTCAAATTTGATTTATGCTTATTTTCTATATCCAGTTAGTTGGGCCTGAGAGATAGGGTCTCTAAACGCATGGTATAGGGTATCGTATAGTCGGTCTAGACCGACTATAATTTTCTTACTTGTTTTTTACTTGTTATTGTGTAATTTTATTTTTCAATGGCTTTCTCCGAAATTGAGTACATATTCCAGGGAAGATCGTCATATGATTTTTACCGACCACGCCTACTTTTACGCCCAAGTTTCATATAAAATTCATATTTTGTTGTGTGGTATATTTCTTCCCTATACAAATTTGTACTTTTCAACGGAATTCTCTGAAATTTGGTTTACACGGAAATAACTACACGGTGAACAAATTCCCCAAACTTAAAAAAAAGGTAACCACAAGAAATGAACAAATTCGCCATTTTTAATCGAAATAAAAATTGAACTTACTCCCCAAATTCATTCTTAAATTTTTACATATTTTTTTTAATGAATTTTGTTAAATATTTATTTTAGTAAACATTTGCTCTCAATAGATATATGTATGTCCTACAATAAATAAAAAACTCGCGGAAGCGGACGCGACTCGCACGCGGAACACAGCTTAGTGAAATGTCGTATGACAAATTTTATCTACGTATGTGAAATAATTACCTGTATATCAAAAGAGGTCACACATATACTATAAGCAGTTGCTTAAAAGAAACCTTGCGACACAATATTAAACGTCGCATTAGTCTTTCATTTCTGAGACTTGAATTTGATGTCTCTGCTCAATGATGATCACTTATTGAATGAAGTAATTCAATTTTTAAAAGTTTCGATTCCTTTAATTTGCGAACCATTCCGTTATATTTGATGTTTATAAATAAACTGAAAAAAAAACTTAAAGCGGTTTCGCCGCTTATTTTTGAAGCATTTTTGCTGCAGTATCTTATAAAAAACTTCTAAATTAAAAAATAAAAAAATTTTTAATTTAAATAAAAAATGAATTTACTGCCCATACAAATTTTGGAGAGAAAGTTAATTTTATTGGGGAATTTGTTAATTGGGGACTAAGTACTCAGCGCCTGGTAAGCATAGTGAACCATTTTTCAAGTCAAAGGCCTTTTTATTCCGGGCAAGACCGGGTAAAAACAGCTAGTAAATAAATAAATTAAAAAATATAAACAAATTGTTCTTAATTTGAATTTATTAGAAGACCTTAAGCCAAACCATAAATTCATCACAAAAGTACTGCTCAGGTCGACAATACAAAACCTCCTACATTTTAACAAAATTTGATATGAATACTCTGATCAGCCATAGGACGAACGCTGTTATAACTGGTGAAAATCGGTGCATATTCAGACCTAGTCCCCATACCAATTACCCCAATGAGATCGATTTAAATTGCCATAAGATCCAAATTTTTATATACATCTTAGTCCAATCAGGTTTGTGTGTCTTTTTACATCCATTAATCCGTAGTCGAAAAATAAATCCCATAGAACAATTCTTAGTTCTAGCCCCCATAAAACAATTATATCTTCACCCAAGACAATGATTCTAAGCAAGTGCAAAACCTATGGATCTTGTACAATATAACAATATAGAATGAGGCTCCTCCCCGGAGTCAGATATTAACCCTTTAGAATATAACAAGCACCAATTGAGGATTTCCTTAAAAGGAGAATGGGGTAAAATAACGGCGGATGATTGGGAGCAGTTATATAAAGTAAGGGAGGTCCAACAAAGTAATATTTTGGATGTGCAAACATGTATAGATTTAAAAATCTATTTCAGGGGGTAAAAATCTATTTCACAATACAATCATAAAAAGAGTAAAATGAAGGCAAGATTTCACGATTTCATTAGGAAGTGTTTGGAGATAAAATGAGCCAGCGAATAGCGTTATAAAAACGTTCTGAAAAATGAGAAATAAAAATGAAAAATAACAAATAAAAAATTAAAAATTAAAATTAAAAATAAAAAATGAACTATACCATGCGTTTAGAGACCCTATCTCTTAGGCCCAACTAATTGGATATAGAAAATAAGCATAAACCAAATTTGAGTGGCATTTTTATTAATTTTTTTTGGCTGCAGATATGAAAAACTTCATATCGGCTTCTATGTCTATATGGGGACTAGGTCCAAAAATGGACCGATCTTGACCATGGTTGGTAAAGTCTCTTGTATTTTGCGAAAATATATACAAACAAACTTTGAGATGAAGCAGTGCAATATTTTTGTTTTTTGAAAGATTTAAGTGAAGATCGGGAAGCAGCTCTATATGGGGCCTATGACTAAGAGTTGTCCCATAGGGTTCGTTTTTGGACTATTCATTAATAGATGTAATAAACACATACAAACCCAATTTGAGTAAGATCTATACGACGATTTGGATCTTATGGCAATTTATGTCGATTTTATAGGGGTCATTTGTCTGGGGGCTAGGTCCGAACATGGACCGATTCTCACCAATTTCAACAGCTTTCATCCCATGGCCTATGAAAGCTTACATACCTAATTTCATCAAAATATAATTATATTTGCGACCTGCAGTGTGATTACAAAGTTTACATGGAAACACAGACGGACGGACGGACGGACGGACGGACGGACGTTGTTAAATCGATTCAAAAAGTGATTCTGATTCGATCGGTATAATTAAAATTGGGTCTAGGTCAAATATTATTGGTTGTTACAAACAGCAGCACAGTCATTATACCCAAACCACATAGTGGTATAATGAAAAATAAAAAATGAAAAATAAACAAGTAAGAAAATTCTAGACCGACTATAGGATACCCTATACCATGCGTTTAGAGACCCTACCCCATAGGCCCAACTAACTGGAAATAGAAAATAAGCTAAACCAAATTTGAGTGGGATTTTTATAAATTTTGTTGTCTGCAGATATGAAAAAGTTCATATCGGATGCTATATCTATATGGGGACTAGGCCCAAAAATGGACCGATCCCGACCATGTTTGGTAAGGTCTCTCGTATTTTCCAAAAATATATACAAACAAAATTTTAGAAGAATCAGTGCAATATTTTTGTTTTTTGATAGATTTAAGTGAAGATCGGGAAGCAGCTCTTTATGGGGCCTATGACTAAGAGTTTTTAACTACTGATTAATGAATGTAGTAAACACATACAAACCCAATTTGACTAAGATTTATATGATAAATTGGATCTTATGGCAATTTATGTCGATTTCATAGGGGTCATTTGTATGGGGGCTAGGTCTGAACATGGACCGCTTCTCACCAATTTCAACAGCGTTCATCCCATGGCCGATGAAAGCTTACGTACCAAATTTCATCAAAATTTATTCATATTTGCGACCTGCAGTTTGATTAAAAGCTTTACATGGACACAGAGACGGACGGACGGACGGACGGACGGACATCGTTAAATCGAATCAGATAGTGATTCTGATTCGATCGGTATAATTAAAGATGGGTCTAGGTCAAATATTTTTGGTAGTTACAAACAGCAGCACAAAGTCATTATACCCAAACCACATAGTGGTATAGGGTATAAAAATGAAAAATAAAATATGAAGAATGAAAAATGAAAAATGAAAAATAAAATATGAAGAATGAAAAATGAAAAATGAAAAATAAGAAATAAAAATTTTTAAATAAAATATGAAAAAGGAAAAATTCAAAATTTAAAATAAAAAAAAATTAAAAACGAAAAATGAAAACTTAAAACTTAAAAATTAACAGTTGAAATAATAAATAATAATAAATATTTTTATATTAGCAGAGCCCTTGCAGTTGTTTGCTTTAAGTGATACATAGATGACGCTTTCTGTTTGATTTTAAAAAAGTGACATAAAAAAATCTTTAATTTTTAGGTGTTTACACATCTCCCCTGTGATCGGACTCGCATGATTTTTTTTACCCTAAATTATGGAGGAATACATTTTCTGATTAATTTGATGTGCCTTAATGCTTTCTGCAATTTTTTACCCATTATAAATGCGAATATGTTTAACTTTGATGTTTTATGTTTTAAACAAAATAAATAAATATAACGAATACCTTATCCCTCTCTGTATATAATGAAATTAGTTTGCAGGTCATAGTTTTGGTATTTATCTTTATTTTTCCAGATAAAAGTCGTTATGAGGGTTTTTAGTGTAAAATACTAAAACGCGGCAAAAAAATTCAAATTGCAATTCAATACGTATTGTGGCAATTGGTGTCGTGATCAATTTACTTTCAGCAAACGACAAGGACTGTATTGCACTCCATGTTACCTGCCATAATTTATTTCCACAATTATCATGTTTTTTAGTCTCGATTGTTATCTACTCATGGCCGTAAGGAATTTCACTTGGTAATAATTTCTAAGAAATAAATGTGGCTCTGAATGAAAATGAAAATACACACGATACTTAGACTGATCGAACAAGAAATTTTCACTATGCTCACAGAGCTCACCATAGCAAACCCTTTATCATATATGGGCGCAGTTGCGGAAAAGGGCGAACTGGAATGTATACAATGCTCATGCTTGACGAGTGAATTGGAATCATCAAGTTAGATGTTTGCACCATCTATAAATAAAGTAATTTAATATTTAGTATTGTTCGATAATCCTTTATTTTATTTTTAACAATAGAAAGCTTTCATTGCATCGATTTTTAATTATTTTACATTGTTTAATAAAAAAATGTTCTGTGAAAAATGTTTTTAACTGTCGATACGCTCAAATTTATATTACTTTTTACGGCATTTGTGTTAAAAGCTTTCGTTAAAAGTTTTAAAATTAATTTAAACACTTTTTGTATAAGATCTGTAAATTAACTATATACCATTATGTTTATAAACATTAAGGCCGCTTGGCTTTTTTTTTTTTTGTTAAATGAAATTTTTACTGTACAAAAATGCAAAAGGAATATGTTAATGAAGTAGGCTGGGTTAAAAATCATTATTGTTATTTTTAACAATTCGATTGTTTTAGTCTTTATTACCAATAACAATACAACAATGTCATATTATAATTCATTTTTAATTTTAACATTTTATTTTTAGGTCAAATTTTAGTTGCTTCGAGAAAGTAACAATTGCAAATAATGTTTTCAACAATGATTCAACAATTGCTGATTGTTGAACGTGCAGTATCGTGAAAAAATGCAACTTGATGCCATATGATATTCAAGATCGTATGCATGCTATTAATCTTTTACTTTGAGCTTTATTTTCTATAGTTACTGTTAAGCTATTTAAGTGATTATGTTTTTCATTGTTTTTCATTTTGCCTTTTAGGAAAATTATCCCTTATGTTGTACGAGAAAAAAAATGCAACTCCTTGTAATTCAAAAATTGTATTTAAATTATTTAATTAATATTTATTATTAAATTTTTCTTAAAACTAATCTATTGTGAGTAGTATATTTATGTGTGTTCTGGCCCACTTTTTCAGTATATATCAATGCGAAATAGAGCTTCCGTTATTTAACGGTAGGTAGCGCCACACCCTAGCATGTTCACATGCCCACCTTAGTTTGTGGTAGAGCCACTTTCTGTGGGCTGGCAACATTATTGATCATGTTCACAAATCCAAACTCAACTTTTCCATACAAATGTTTGCTCTATTGAGCTACCATTTTCTAATACTTGGTGGCGGTACTAGTTTTTTTAGTATGTTACCAAACCTATAAGTGATACATAGATGGCACTTACTTTAATGATCATGTGAACAATCATTTATTTGTAATCTTTTTCTTATCCGTTAACTTTGAATATTCAAATGGAGGAAGTATAAATATATTTTTTTCTTTTTTCGTTTACATAATTGCAAACATATATCCATACATATATTCATATATTCATATATTCATGTTTTTCAAGGTGGGCCTTTTAGTTTTTAATTTTTAATTTTTAGTTTTCAGTTTTTAAGTTTTACTTTTTATTTGCGATTTCCGCATTCATTACGGATGCCATTGAATGGACTAGGGATATTATATGATAAGGTGACACATTTTCCCATTTTAATTTTAAAATTTATTCTCATTGCTGCCGATCCAGTTCCCATGGTTTTTCTATGGGGTTGAGATCGGCAGATTACTGGGTTCACACCAAAACTTGTCTAAAAACTTGCAATAAAAGCGATTTGTATGCTTATAATCATTATCCTGCTGAAATATGACTTCTTGAAAATGGGGGAAAATATGCCTTTCCAAAATTTTACACTACTTAATGGCATTCATTGTTCCCTCAATTTTGGTTATGGGACCCATGCCATCACGAAAGAAAGCACCTATAAATATATAAATAATGTTATTTTTGTGACATAAATGTATTAATTCTTACCCCACACCATTATTGGATACCCGCCATGTTTACTAGTTGGCAACAGATATCTGGGCGAATTTCTTTATTTGGGTAGCTGACACTCACAATTTATGACCTTACTTATAAGCTGTTTCTTAACTGGCCTCTTAGCTAATAAATTTTACTATTTTAACCAATTTATGGCAGCGTGAATGCCAATAGTAACTTTAAGTTGTTCATTTTCGTTACTGATAACATCTTGTGCCGTCTTCTGTCGGTATTCTACTGTCTTTGACAGTATCTCGATGCAATCCATCAAACTTTTAACTTGTTAATATTGAATTAATGGGCAGCTAAGAGCTGTTTCTATTATAAAATTAATAAGCTTCAAATTTTGAATTAAATTTTATTTTAATAACAATAGTTTAATTACTTAACTTCTCATTTTTTCTTTAAGTTTCGGATTACTGAGAAGGTTGCTCTACCGATTTTATCATAACTTGAGAACAACTTGACCAATTTTGTTATAAAGTTCATACATACAAAAAATCAACTATATGCACCTTTTGTTAATATCTAGTTGCAGCGAATGCTAAGATGGAGGCTGTGGGAATGTTAAAGGGTCCGGTTCGAAGGACCAAATATTTGCGTCGTAGTAATAAATAAATAAAAAATAAATAAAAACAATATAAATTTGATTTATATGAAAAGCAAAATCTCTATTTATTTTATGTAAATAAATTTTACCTTTTAAGTTCACAAAGGGTGTTGGGTATATGCATCCTACGAAGGTATATAAAAGAAAAATCTTATATAAGCGTGTTGTTGAAAAATATGTTGGTAAATTATGAAATATTGTTTTCCAGCTTATTCTGACAAATTCGTAAACGTAGTAGATGACAACCAGCCATGTCGTGCCATACAAGAGCAGCATAGAATAGGAGTGCGTAAAAAATTACCATTCTATTTATAAATGGGTACATGATGATGGTTGTAATATTAATTTTATTAACAATGGAACTGATGCGTTCATTAAATAACATTTTACTGTCAAGTATTCTCCCAAGGTATATCTAAGCCATCAGCTTGTATATTATATTTTCTTTTCCTTGAAAAATAATTAGATTGGGTTTTAGAAGGATATACCAAAATTTTCTATTTCTTAAAGTAATCAATTACCATATCATCAAGAGATCTTTGTAGATTATTTAATTTGTCGAAAGAATTGGAACTTAAGATAGCAGTATCTTCAGCAAATATTGAGGATTCGCATCCAGATAATGATGGAAAATCTGAAGTAAATATATTATAGAGAATACGAGAAAGAATTGAGCCTTGAGGACAACTATCTAGAATTTTGTATTCGTCTGAAAAATGATGCATCAGGTAACTTTTAAGTATTTTTATTGTTTGAATATCTAACCGAATGGAATTATGGATAAGAGAGTCATGCCTAACAGAAACAAAAGCAGATTTTATGTCCAGTAAAGATATTTGATCATTGAATTTTTGTTTACTATTTTCTTGATTCTTACTAATGGTTGTATAGTGTTGTGTTGAGTACGAAACCCGAATTCTGGATGCAAAGAATATTGCTATCTTCAATAAAATTAATTAATTTCTCCTTTGTGAGTATCTCTAATATTTCGTAGGAGACTTATTGATCTGTATGAGTCGGGACTTGAACGATCTTTCCCCGGTTTGGGAATGCCTATTTTTTCAGATTTTGTAAAACTTATGGGGAAATGACACATACTAATACATTCATTTTATGTCTATGGGTGTATAAGAATATGAATATGGCTTATAACGGTAACAGTAGACCGCTGGTTTAAAGTATTTTTCTAACAAATTTCTATCTCTTAAGATGCAAGGAGCTCCAATTTTTTTTCATAAGATCCGGACTCTTGTGAGATCATTTAATTCTTGCTGCTTCAAAACTTCGGATTCGATAGGTCCGACGTGTGACACATGCTTGAAGATGAAGGTGTAAGGGATAATTAAATAACTTCACTATACGTAAGAACCGGATTTTTATGATATAGAACTCCATCTGAGTGGAAAACTGGAAGTGTAAATCCACCACCTGAAATCATGAGGTTAGACCAGCCATGGCCAAACTACGGCCCGCGGGCCACATAAGGCCCGCCAACATATTTTGTGTGGACCGCTTAGTTAATAAAAATTCAAAATATGATGTTCTTTTTTATTTTACAAAATAGAAAAAAAAAAATTTTTTTTCCCATGATGTAAGACGTTAAAACTCCCTAATATTAGAAATAGTATCATTGAAGCGTGTTTTATGAATTGCATCAATATTGAACTTGAAACTGAAATTTGTGGAACAAAAAGAAAACAGATTCTTGTTGATTTTATTGTTGTTTGTGACATTTAAAAATAAAATCTATCAAAAAATTTAAACAATGGATGGACGAAAAAGAAAAGTCGATAGTTAGTGTCGTGTATTCAATGAATATTGGAAATGAAAATATTTTTTCACGGTGTTTAGGAATTAAGCATGGTTGCAGTTATAAAAAAGTACAATTAAAAAAGATATTTCTCAAAATCTGAGTGATGAAGAGCACAAAGCCCATGCCAAGAATCTCGGAAATGTATTGACAAGCTAGCCAAATATTTTCACATGGCAAGATAAACTGCAAGATGCAGCTACAAAAGCTAGCCTTTTTGTTTTTTCAATATTACGAAATACGGTAAACCCGAAGAGTTGAGCAAATCAGTGATAATTTAATGAGCAGCTGTCTGAGAAATTATAAAATACAAATAGACCATACTGTGCTATAGCTTTAGACGAGAGCTGCGATATAAAAGATATTGCGCAACTACTGATTTTTGTTCGGTCAATTAATGAGGAATTTGAAATTACACAGGAGCTGTGAAAAATAGAACTACCGGTGCAGAACTTTTTAACGAGGGTGAAAAATTTATTTTGAAATGTAATATTAAATGGGAAAATCTTGTTAATGCGACTTCCGATGGATTCCCAAACTTAACGGGTTCAAATATAGGCCAGATGAAAAGAATTCAAGACCAGATTCACACGATTGATCCAAATAAACTGCTTAAAAATAAAACATGTAACTGGTAAATATTCTTCGATCAAAAGGTATAAAACATAGATAATTCATATCTTTGCTTGAAGAGCTCGACGCTAACAACTCAGGCATCTTCGATGGTTAGGCTTTAGTTAAGTTCTGCGACGGGTATGGGATCCTAAACAAGAAATAATAACCTTTTTATATTACCCGAAAAGGAAGACTTTCCTGAGTTTAGCCTTATCAGTCGATCTTACATTTTTTACGTCCTTTGACAAATGAAATTAATTGAAGATTTAATTGTTTTCGTATAATTGAAAATGATTTGTCAATTATTCGTATTCCAATTGCTACTAATGTCTAGTGGTTCAAGTGCTATTCACCTGGAATTAATTGATTCACAATGTGGTGGGGCTATGCAAGATTTATTCAATCATCAGACGGGCAATTTACCAAATAATATCTAAATAAAAAAAATACTAAAATATTCGAAATTTGGCAAAAAAAAAAATAAATGTTGGTTATAATGAACCAAAATATAAGTCCATCGCGATCTAGGACAAGTGATGAACATTTGTATGCGATACTAAGAATTTTGAACAAGTAATTTTGATTCAGATATTGAAAAATTAAGCACTAATTGTAAACGACTACATTTATCGCATTAAATAAAGACTTTGAAATTATATTATTTCCTGTGATTCTTAAAAGGAGCAAAGGGCCACAAAAAAGACTTTGTAATTAGACTATTTTATTGCTGAAAATTTAAATTAACCTTATTTCAGCTTTTAATAATTTTTTTTTTTTGGCCCCCAAGTAATTTTCTAATTATATAATGGCCCGTCAGTTGAAAACTTTGGCCATGGCTGGGTTAGACCATCAAAGTAAACTCTATTAGACTCATTCAATAAAAACTAATTCCACAGTGACAGACATGACATTCAGTGATCTTTCTAATCCAATATTATACAGTAAAAGTTTTTCATTGTTCATACAAATTTACAAAATTATGCAGACGGCTCTGACCAATATATATACCATTAGAAAAACTGAGAAAGTGTTACTGATATTAATAATTGGAAGCAGAAAGCAGTCGTGACGGACATGACAACAAATAGACATCATATTAGAGGATGTTTGTAAAATACAGAAAAGCTATGAAGTTATTTGTATGACAAATAAGAAACAGTTGTTTATAGATAATATAAGACCTGGTTTACTAATAAAGCATATAAAAAACATAAATTCTAAAATAAATTATAGTAAAAAGAAGTATTTTGTAATGTGACAAACATGACGCTGCCTTTATTTTCCAAATTACTTAATTACAATTTTCCTTTCTTACTGGAAAAATAGGAGCTATAAAAATAATCAAAAATACATCAAGCAATCTATTGTCATATTTCCGTACACTTTTCTTTGAAACGGTTTCAACAAAAATTATTTAAATTAAAATTTTAAAATTGGACCTAAGGTTGACCTTTGCATGGAATTATCCTAAACACTAATTTACTTATTACCCAATACAAAGTCCTTTTGCATATCAGTGAAAACTAGAAGGAAAAATCTTTATACCGGCTAAACATTTTCTCAAAAGGTTCTATGTATGGGATTTTAAATACCCTTTTGTCCTTAATGAGTTTAGGTTATAGGCCAATATATAACATTTTACAACTACTTTAACGAGGGCGTATGAGAAATGTTTTCCCTTATTAATTTAATATTACTTCAATATTCATTTTTAAAATTTCTATTATCTCTCGCTTAAATTCTTCTCCGGCATTGTTGAAATTTAATCAAAGAGGTTAATTATACACAATTACTCAACTAATTAAGTATCATTTTAATAAACTTGTATATTTGAGGCTATGTATGTATGTATGTGTGTATGTGAGGCATCATTCAATTTTGTAAATGCTTATATTCTCCGACACCACACTGACTTGCCACATTTCAATAAACATATAAACATGAATATTTATGCATGCTCAAGTACATTCATTAACTGTTGAACACATCAAAGCCCAAATGGAGAAATTGAGAAAATGAGAAAGTAAATAATTTAACCAAAAATATTTTTAATTACGTGGGTAAATGAAGAAAAAAATTACCATAAATATGTATGTATATTTTAAAATAAAAGGAATACTCGAGAGAAAAAATATATTATGCTCGTATATTAAATTTAAAGGCATTTAAATTTTCAATAACTACAAAATAAAAACATCAAAAAAAATCTCAAAACATACGATAAAATCTTTCTAAAAGTTTCAAAAAAATATTTAGCAAATAACAAGAAGAACACCGAGAAATAACATTACTCGTATTATCCAGCTTATGTGTCCGTATAAGTATTTGTAGAAACAGCATTCAAATATACACAGCTCTATATAGTAATACAAAAACAACAAAAAAAAAAAACAACTACGCCAGCTTATCGCTAATGGCATAAACTTCCGAAACGTGAGTAAAATTTTCAAATACGTGTTAAGTAACAACCGTGCACGAGCATATGAATCTATTGACTTTATATGCTTGTAGAGTATAACAATGAAAAGCCAACAAACATAAACCATCCAACAAACTAACCACTGTAAAAACAACAAAGCACATAGAGAATTTAGAAAAACAAAAACAAAAAAGAAAAATTAGAAACCAAAACCGAAATCGTAGTAAAAATCTTAAAGCGAAAATAACCCAAACAAATCAAACCATCAAAATGAAAAGAAAAAAATTTTAGAAAAAAACGTGAAAAATTGAACGAAGACAAAGGAAACAGGGATTGAAAATTAAAAAAAAAAAAACAAAAAGGAACAGTGGTTCCGATTGGTAAAATCTAAAAATCTGTTATGTCACGTATATGCAACCACCTTTTGTTGTTAAAAAATTGTTATCGAAAAAGAATTTTTTAAATGAATTTTTGAGATAAAATACTACAATCGTACTAGAAAAAATATTTTATTCTTTAGCAATTCAAATTAATGTGTCAAAAAACGGGTTGTATCAAAAACGTTGGATTCTGGTATCTAAAAGGGTGTAGAAACTTTAAATGCGTTTTTTTCTCAAAACTTAATTTTCACACAATAGTTCCCTTTTCTCGGAGAAGGTCACATCTATAATATTAATAGGCTAGGTGATTTCTTGTGATCGATGTTTTGTTCTACCGTTTTATCCCGATTTTGACCAAACGTATATTATTTGATAGGTATTTATTTTTAGCCGTTTTGCAGATTTACAAATTTTTAAATTTTTTCCTTTATTTTGAGTAAATCGTATTTAAAGTTGCTACTAACACATACATAAAATTATACAATGCTATGTGTGTGTTTATTAAATTTGTTAATGTGTTTGTAATAAAAATGAGTTTGTTTTTTTTTTGTGTTGATTTGTGAATTGGCTATAATTGATTAGCATATCCTTAGGGTCTTTATTTAATGATAAAATAAAATTTCCTAGAAGTTGCACCCGAATTTCGCTAATGTTAGTATTTATAAGTGAAGAGTTCAGTCAACTTACTATAATTTTGAAATGAATTTTTTTACTACAATTTAATATTTTTTCAAATATACAGCTACATATTATAAATTAAAAAACGAAATGATTTTCGTAATCTTATATAAAATAACAAAAACAAAAACAGTAATTATTTTTAACATCAAAAAACTGAGTGCTTACTTACGATTGTTCTGATGAAATCACTTACAACACAGAAATTTTTATAATTTAACTAGCTGCTTTTACCCGGTCTTGCCCGGGAACCAAAGTCCTTTGACTTGAAAATAGTTCACTATTCTTACCTGGCGCTGAGTACTTAGTGCCCAATGAGCAAATTCCTCAAAAACATTAATTTTCTCCCCAAAAATTTGTATGGGATTGATGAATTTGTTCCTGATGCAAAAATTCATTTTTTATTGCAATTTAAAATTTTTTGATTTTTTAATTTAGAAGTTTTTTTAAAACACGGTACAGCAAAAATACTTCAAAAAAGCTCCGAAACCGCTTGAAGTTTATTTATTTTGTAAACATCAAATATAACGGAATAGTTTGCAAATTAAAGGAATCAGAAGTTTTAAAAATTGAATTAATCATTCAAATTTATTGAATTTTAAAAAATCGAAAATGAATGCGACGTTTAAAATTGTGCCCCAAAGTTGCTTTAAGCAACTGCTTATAGTATATGTATAGTATTTATTGCACATACGAAGATAAAATTTATCATAAGACTTCTCACTGAGCTGTGTTCCTCGAGCGAGTCACGTACGCGTCCGCACGTTTGGCAGCTACACCCGTGCTGCCGCGCAATTAGCGTCTACTTATTTTAATTGCCAAAATATATGTTTCGGATCATTCCGTTATTTTAGCTGAGATTTGTTCGGGAGCGCGTCGCGTCCGCGTCCGCTCGTTTGGCAGTCATACCAGTGCTGTCGCGCAATTGTTGTCAACTTATTGTAATTGCCAAATTATATTTTTCAGATCATTCCGATATATTAGCTAAGCTCTGTTCCGCGAGCGCGTCGCGTCACGTCCGCGAGCCGCCTTCGCGCGTTTGGCAGCTACACCCATGCTGCCGCGCAGTTGTCGTCAACTTATTTTAATTGCCAAAATATTTTTTCAGATTATTCCGATATTTTAGATATTTTGTGTTCGCGAGCGCGTCGCATCGCGTCGCGTCCGCGCCCCAATTCCGCGCACCGAAATTTGGAGAATTTGTTCATCGTGAAGTTATTCCCCAATTTTTTGGGAAATAAGTTAATTTTTTTTGGGGAATTTATTCATTGGGGACTATGTACTCGGCGCCTGCTTACCATTACAACTAACTTTATGCATGCATGGTGTATTTTGAGTGTATGATGTCTAAAAGTTACGAATTTTAGTTATTCTTGAGCTTTGTGATATACATCATTTCTGGTTTTTCCTGCTGGTGCATATACGAAAATATTATACTCTGGAGCAGGCGACATAAAATTGTCTCTGGGAAAACAGTCCTTTAAGGAGTTTCAGATTCCCTGGATTCAGCTTGTCTTAGCCGCTGGATTTCTATACGTACTTGAGTAGATTCAGACATTTCCGCTTCTCTTAACAAAGCTTGCTGAGCTGCGTTCCGCGAAAAGAATACAGATTTTAAATGCGTATATTGCAGGACAGATATTGAGATAAGTATGCAAATTTTCACTTAAATAAATATTTAGCAAAATTCATTAAATAAAAACATGAATAAATTTAAGAACGAATTTGGGGAGTATGTTCATTTTTTTAATTCGTTTTTTAAAAAAAATGGAGAATTTGTTCATTTCTTTTGGCGACCTTCTTTTAAATTTGGGAAATTTGTTCATCGTAAAGTTATTACCGTGTTTACCAAATTTCAGAGAAATCCGTTGAACAAATGTACCAAAAAACAGAAAATGAGTTTTATAAAAAAGTGGGCGTAAAGGTAAGCGTGGCCAGAAAGATATATTATCCGACCTTCGCTTGTGCATAGAGATCACGTGTACCAAATTTCAGAGAAAGCCGTTGAAAAATAAAAGTTTGTATAGCAGTCAAGCAAAAAAACAAATTAACGGAAAAAAAAATTAATGTTATATACATAGAAGTAGGTGCAAAATTAGACGTGGTCGGTAAGAAGCAATTGGCGACCTTGCCTGGAGTAAAGAGGTTGTGCTTACCAATTTTCAGAGAAATGTATTGAAAAATAAAAATTTGTATAGCGAACAAATATACCAAAAAACAGATTATGAATTGTATACAAAAAGTGGGTGCAAAAGTAGGCGTGGCTGGTAAGAATCATATGGCGACCTTTTGCGGAGCACGGAGATCGCGGGTACCAAATTTTAGAGAAATCCGTTGAAAAATAAAAATTTTTATACCAAAAAAATATACCAAAAAACAGAAAATGAATTTTGTAAAAAAAGTGGGCCAAAAGTAGGCGTGGCCGGTAAGAATTATATGGAAAACTTTCCTGGGGTACGGAAATATTGTGTACAAATTTCAGAGAAATCCGCTGAAAAATTAAAATTTTTATAGCAAACAAATATACCAAAAAACAGAAAATGAGTTTTGTTAAAAAAGTGGGCATAAAAGTAGGCATGGCCGCAAGAATCACATGGTGACCGTACCAAATTTCAGAGAAATCCGTTGAAAAATAAAAATTTTTATAGCAAACAAATATACCAAAAAAAACAGAAAATTAATTGTACATAAAAAGTGGGCGTAAAAGTAGGCGTGGCCTGTAAGAATCATATGGTGACCTTTCCTGGGGTGTGGAGATATTGTGTACCAAATTGTAGAGAAATCTGTTGAAAAATAAAAATTTTTATAGCAAACAAATATACCAAAAAACCGAAAATGAATTTTGTATAAAAAGTTGGCGTTAAAGTAGGTGTGGCCGTTAGGAATCATATGGCGACCTTTCCTGGAGTACATAGATCGTGTGTACCAAATTTCAGAGGAATCCGTTGAAAAATAAAAATTTGTATAGCGGTCAAACAAACAAACAAACAAACAGAAAATGAATTTTATATATCTGTGTTCCCAACAATATTCGCCTAACTCGAAAATCATGCTTTCCAGAAAAATAGCTTTTTATATAAATGTAATGAGGCTTCATTACGACTTAGGCCGAATATTTGTATTGTTATCTTTTTAAAAATCAGTGTTAGAGAAATGGGGATTTCACGTAAATATAAAGCGTTTTTAGTAGAACATGATAGCATACATAACATACATACTTGAGAAAAATTACTTTTTATATAAATGTAGTGGGGCTTCATGACGACTTAGGTCAGCATGTTTTTATTAATAACTTTTTAATAAACAGTGATAGAGAAATGGTTTCACGTAAATATAAAACGTTTTTAGTAGAATATGATAGCATATATAACTCGATTCGTTCTTAAGTCGACTTAGGCGGTTATCGCTTGTGACCACAGATATATAGATACTTAGTTTAAAATCCTTTGTTTGTAATTATGGCTTCTAGTCACCTCTGAATAGAATTTACCAAATTTTGGGTCACCTCTGCTGGAATTTTCGCCTATTCTTCGTATAGAGCTTTGGCCAGATCGTTTTTGTTGTGGATTTCTCTTTCTCTCACCTTTTTTTCTCATATGATACCAGAGGAATTACAGTTAAGTTAAAACTGTTCGGAAATGACTTGAAACAGAGATTATTGTTCCGACAGTGAAATATGGTAGTGGCAACGTCATGGCTTGGGAGCCATAGCTTCATCTGGAGTTGGACGGTTCGTGGATGGTAGTATGGATCGTTCCTATGATTATATGTTCCTATGATATGTTGGGTCTTGGACAGCATTGGATATTCCAACAGGACAACGATTTAATTATTTTTTTATATTTGAATGATTATAATGGAAAATGTCATGAAAATATCTTCATCGATATTTTGACAGGCTCGAAAATTATTTTAGAGGCATGGTTCCTTGGGCAAATTCTGATGCTTCATTTGACGATGACACCTGCAACGACGCTCTGTTTATTATTGAGGACAATTTGATATCGAAAGTGGGGAAATAAACACGCCAGTTTGTTATTTCACGGTCAGTTAGATTACAAAATGTGGCCGATGAGTTGTCAATAGCAGCCTCACTACAACTAATGCAGAAATCGTGGAAAAGATGTCTAGATTACTCTCTGAACAAAAAATTGTTTTTGAAAAGATAATAAACGCAGATCAGTAGAGATGATGGAGCTCTTTTTTTCTTGGATGCTCCCTTTGGCACAAGGAAAACATTCCTACTAAATCCCTTATTGGCATACACCCGTAAAGGTTAGGGCAACTCTTCCAAGCATTGGTAGAACTACACACTCTGCTCTCAAATTACGTTAGTGCGAGGCCCTCACTTGCAACATTCGTAAAAATAGCAGTTTGGTAGTTTCCCCACGAATATGCAAATTATTGGTATGGGACGAGTGGACCATGTCTCACAAGCGTGCAATTCAGGCCTTAACTCGAAGTTTGCAGTACATCCGTAGTCTCGAGGCACTTATGGATGGCTTGGTGGTGCTTCTTTCAGAAGATTTCCAACAACAACTGTCTATCATTCCAAGAGGAACAGTTGCTGATGAAGTTAATTTGGAACCAAGTTTCTAGATTAAGCCTTTCCATCAACATGCGAGTGCATCTGTGTAATGATTCCACTGTAATGTGAAAGAGCACTGTTAGCACCAAAAAACATATCCATGGATTATTAACCATCAAATTTGTATCAAATTCCCGACATTTCCACAGTATTAAAATCCATCGATACCATTATGCCTGAAGAGATGCGCTATATACCCCTGTCTGTCTCAATTCCATTGAGTTGAGAGGAACACCGCACAAATTAGAGCTTAAGGCTGGAGTTGCAATTATTCTTATGCGGAATCTCAATACGCAAATCTCATCGGAGCGACTATAATAACAGACTACCTCTTATACCAACAGATTTAACATTTCAATTCAAACGCCTGCAATTCCCAGTCAATCTAGCATTTGCCATTACAGTAAATTAGATCCAAGGATAAGCATTAAAAATCGCCAGTGTACATGTGGAGACACAATACTTTTCACAAAGCAACTATAGGTAGTATAGCCCAGCACTCGAATTTTTAATTTTTCATTCAATTTTTGTCTTCCAAAGTTTTTTTAATCTATATATATAAAAAATTTATGAATATTTAAATGAGCCTAAAGGTATGTTAATCAATTTTAGCAATTCACAATTCAACACTGAGCGTCTGATATATAATTCAAATCACTTGCATTAACAGAGTGTAACGAATTATTATAAATATTTTATTTTATTTAATTTAATATATTTTTAAGACAGATTAAATATAAATTTTATCATTTTCAGCTTCTCCTCCATATGAGCTATAGCTATGCCAATTTTCGCACTCCTCCGTGCCCACATATTGCTTAAAAAGGAACTAAAAATTTACCTTCACGTATTAATATATAGATATTCCATTTAAGTTATTTCTTTTTTTTCAAATAAAATATTTACTTGATATTTTAAGAAACACATAAAATAACTTAAATGTGTTTATTTTAGGCAAATCCGAGCAACGACGGATTATGAAGAACAGAAGGGTTTGAGTTCTGGCTTATTAGTTTGTGTGTACGTTCAAATGGAAAAGCAATATTAAAATTGTGGGTTGTTGGTATGTTATCCCAGTATTGATTCCGGCAATTAAAATCTCCACCTACAATAAATCTTTCCTTAATTCTAGCAAACTTTCCCAGATCTGATTTAAATTTGTTTTTCTTTATATGCTAAGGACTCGTAGAGCCCCAGGAATACAACAACAACTTGGTTTGTATTATCGAGAGCTAAATTTGGTAAAAGTTGATAATGTAGTTATATATTTACGCATTTCAAGTGCAACTCCACCACTTCTATGGTCGTCGCGGTCTTTACGGTAACAGTAAAATTATGGATGATGTATTAAAATGTCTTTTGTTAACCATGCTTACTTGCTAAGCCAATATCAATATGTTCCCTTCATATAAAAACTAAAAATTCCTAAATTTTGTTACGGATTCTTCCTCTAGAATTCCATATTAATATCCTAATGTTAGCTTTTGCGATAGAAATGTAAATGCTAAGTTAGTAATAATTATTAAGTTGATAACTTTTGGTTTTACAGTTCTTTAAGTTTTCAATTAATTCTTATGTTTTAAGTTCCTCTGCGGAAAAGAGATCATTTGATGCAGGTATGTCCGACTCATATTTTTATTAAAGAATATTTAATAATCCTACATAGCTTGTGAATGTTATCAGTATTACTTTTTAGAATAGTTAATGGCGGTATATGAACTACAGTCTTACAGCATTTTAAGTAAGAAGAAAGACAAAAACGGTATGAAGTATTAGTGTATTGGTGCAAAGATTATTATATAAAATTATTTCAGCTAATTCAACAACATCTGCTATAGCAACGTTAACAATTTCATAATATAATCGTATAACATATAATTCAACAACCCCACAATACTTATACTAATAAAAAAATTATTTCATCTAATTCAACAACCCCATTTGAACTAATAAATATTAACAAATAGGTTTTATATTAGCTGAGCCCATGCAGTTGTTTGCAATAAGTGATACGTAGATGACGCTTTGTTTGATTTTAATTAATGTGTAAATAATTGTTTACACATCTCCCCTGTGATCGAACTCACATGGTTTTTTTTTCTCTATATATTAATACGTGAAGGTAAATTTTTAGTTCCCTTTTTAAGCAATGTGCGGGCAGGGCACGAAGGAGTGTGAAAATTGGCATAGTTATAGTACATATGGAGAAAAAGCTGAGAATGATAAAATTTATGTTTAATCCATCTTAAAAATATATAAAAATAAATAAAATAAAATATTTATAATAATTCGTTACATCCTGTTAATGCGAATAATTTAAATTATATATCAGGCACTCTGTGTTGAACTGTGAATTGCTAAAATTGATTAACATACCTTTAGGCTCATTTAAATATTCATATATTTTTTATATATGTATATTAAAAAAAATATTGGAAGACAGAAATTGAATGATAACATAATATTTCCTAGAATTTGCACTCGAATTTCGAGTGCTGGGCTACTCTAGTATATATTATTATAAGAGCATTATCTTAATCTAGAAAATTTTGTATTAGATTCAGTGAGTGAGTATTGTTCGATTTAAAAAATTTCGGATGTTGTCAAAACTAATATTTGTGACCTGTAGTTTGATAACGAGGATAACATCAACAAAAAAAAAAATTCTGACGGAAATGTGAATGGAGTTATATTTACGATCGACTCACATTTATTTACAAATTCCGTCGTTTAAGCGATAATCTGTTTATAACAAATTGCCACGTCAAAAAGGCAACTCTACCACTGTTCACTTTTGAATAAGTACTAAAACAGAGGCCTTCTAACCACCAAACTTTTCATTGATCCAGCTTTACGTTTCTTGTTTCTTCTGGGTTAAAATATTGTATGTATTATGGCTATCACCAATGAGCATAGACTTGCAATGAAGTGAAATCTTAGCTGTGAGAGCTAAAAAGACTGCATTCTTTTTCAAAATATTTGTTAAAAAGTTAGCAATAAAATAGTTACCTCCATCACTGACTCACTGCTATACTCACTCACAAACTGCTGATTCTGTGATGCTGTACTTATGACACTATTTATGCATACGTTCTTAGAAACTTTCATAATTTTTTTTTTTATGTGTAAACATCTATACGCGCAGGGGGGTAAATTTCTATTTCACAATACAATCACAAAAACAGCGTAACTCATATCGGTGTGAGCTGAAGCAGATAACGCTGTGTGACTTATGATTGTATTAGTGAAAAAATTATGATATAACATTGTTTTTATGCCATTTTTTTAAAAGCGTCATCTATGTATCACTGATATACGTTTATATTGGGATATTTTTAACGTTTTACAGCAAAGGGTTGTTGAATTAGCTGAAACAGTTTTTGCTATAAGTGACAAATAGATGACGCTTCCTGTTTGATTTTAGTTCCACTATTAAGATTATATATCGAGTTGCAAATAACCAATCTGGTAACTGGATAAATTACAATATAGACTTTAAAATTTACCACAAATCATGCAAATATTGTCTATAATCACATTAGTACTTTAAATGCAATGGATAGCAATGGAATAAGAAATGTTTTTTTTTTTTCGAACAATATTCAAATTTGAAAAATATTTGTTGTATAGATGAGCCCAATATTGAAATTTTGTAATAAAATTTAAATTGCCTAGACTGACTTCATATTTCTTGTAAGTGCTAGAAAGGCATACAGAAAGTCTTAAATTTTCTTTACCCAAGTTAATGAAAGCATTTTATGTGTGGATTTAGTAATTTGAGGATAAATATATGGATCCATCAGAATAGGATCATTTAAAAACTTATTATTTCACTTAGGTCTCTTAATGATTTAACGTATTCCTATACTCAATAAAAAATTAAAAGTCTTTAAGAGACTTGACAAACCCAGGTACATCTGTTTAAAGTAGAGTCTATCAATGAAAAAATCGGAAAAATCATAAACTATATTAAGAGTATTTATTGGTTTATTATGAATTATAATTTCAATGAAGGAATAAATTCATTAGCAGCTCTGTCTTTTATACAACTGGGAAAAAAATTTTAAAAACAAGTATATGCACGTACTGGTTCTTGGTTTGGGAAGGATTCGTGAAATGTTCTATGTTGGACGGAAAATCGAAAACCCATTTTAAAATTCAATTCACACGCAAACCAAATTTTCAAATGTTCTATATGACGGCAATTTAGACGGTAACAACTAAACCAAACTACGTCTATTGACGGCGACGACTACGACGATGATGATGATGATGATGTTGACGAGACTAAAGATGAAGACAACGATGACGACCATGATTTTGAGCACTGATTTACTGTTGTTTTCCTTTCGTTTGTTATTTGGCATGTCTCTGTTCATATCGTAACTACAAATTTCAATAATATTGATGCTCAACTTGTCTAATCATGTTTAAAACCAAACGAAAGCAAAAGCAAACTTGTTGTTAGTATTTATTAGGGTAAAACTTTTTAAGGAATTTCGAATTTTTAAAGGAACTAAAATAAAATATAAAATACTTTAAGAACACATAATGTTTTACGAAGAATTACTCTTTGATGTGTAAACATCTATACGCTCAGGGGGGGGGGTAACATTACACAATACAATCACAAGAACAGAGTAAGACAAAAATGGTGTGAGGTATTAGTGCATTGGTATAAATATTGTTGGCGCTAATTCAACAACCTTCAAGTATAACAGCGTTAAAAATTTCACAATATAAACTAATTCAACAACCAAAAAGTATAACACAATCACAAATATAACAATATAGAAGTATAACAGCTAATTAAATTAGGCTAAATGTATAACAACTATAAATTGAAAAAATAGACTGAAAGCACAATTACTTCCAACTTTAAAAATCTTTAATTAATAGATATCTCCCCTGTGATCGGACTCATAAAGTTTTTTTTAAACTAGTTTTGAAAGAAAAGATGCTTTTTGAAGGAACTGTAATTTTTTAAGAAAAGTCATTAAGAAAAAGTAATATACCTATATCTATAATATTAATAGGTAAGGTGATTTCTTGTGATCGATGGTTTGTTCCACAGTTTTCTCCCGATTTTGATGAAGCGTATCTTATTTGAAAGGCATTTCTTTTTAGCTGTCCACCAGACTTACATATTTTTAAGTTTTTACATATTTTTTTTGGAGTTATGCTCATTTAAAGTTGCTACTAACACATACATAAAATTATACAATGCTATGTGCGTGTTTATTAAATTTGTTAATGTGTTTGCAAAAAAAAGAGTTTGTTTTCTTCATTCACAATAAAAATTGTGTTGAATTGAAAAATAATTTTGGACATAAACCAAAAAAGTTTTGATTTCTGAATTGTCTAAAATTGTTTAGAATAACTTTAGGATCAAGAACTTATGAAAAGGAAAAATAAAATATCATAAAATTTGCACTCGAATTTCGAGGGCTGGAATATACTAGTATATTTAAATGGAAGTACGTATGTATGTATGTTCCGTATGAACTCCAAAATGACTGGAACGATCTTGATGATGGGAGTGACACTGTCAAGTCTGATTTTTTATTTCGGCGGAGGGGCGTGGCAAAATCAAATTTAAATATTGTACCACTAATGGCATCTATATCCATATAAAAATTGATGAACCGATTTTAATGAAATTTTCAAGGAATCTTCAGAATAGCCTGACGGGTGACACTATGAAGTCTGATGTTTGACTTTTGTTCCGTGGGCAGAGAGGCGTGGCTATCTGCTAAAACTTTCGGGGGAGTTCGTGCTGTATTTTTGTCCGATGCTATTTATTTAAACTAGCAGATTCCAGCGCTCGAAACACGAGTGCAATTTCTATGCAACTTTATTTCTCAACTTAGCCAATTCATAAACCAACACTTCTATGGTTTATTATTACTGTGAATGAAGATAAAAAACTCATTAACAAACACATTAACAAATTTAATAAACACACACATAGCATATTTATAATTTTATGTATATGTAAGTAGCAATTTTAAATGCAATTTACTCAAAATAGAGGAAAAAAATTAAAAATCAGTAAATCTGGTGAACAGCTAAAAAGGAATGCCTTTCAAATAATTTACGTTTGGTTAAAATCGGGATAACACGGTAGAACAAAACATCGGTAACAAGAAATCGCCTAGCCTATTAATATTATAGATTTAAATGCAATATAAGAACCAGATGTTTTATTACGGCCAGCAAAGCAGACCGTGTAGCTAGTATTTTAATAATACTTTTTAAACTTACTTTTTTCAGAAAACGTACTCTTTTAAGAAAATGTTAAATTTTAAGAATAATTTACTATTCTTAAGAAAATGTATTTTTTTAGAAATTATAATTTCCTAAAGAAATGTACCTTTTAAAGAAAATTTACTTTAAAAAAAGGCACCTTTTAACATAAAAAAATGTTTTTTTTTAACAAAATAAATTTTTAAGGAAAAGGTACATGTGTAAAAAAATTTACTTTAGTGGGAAGGTACTTTTTTAAGGAAAACTACCTTTTTAAGAAAAGATACCTTTTAATAAAAAGTACTTTTTTAAAATAATTTGTTTTGTTTTTTAAGAAAGGGTGCTTTTTCAAAAAATATACTTTTGAAGAAAAGAAACATTTAAAGAAAAGTCTCTATTTTAAAAAATTATTCTATTTTAAGAAAAAGTACTTTTAAAGAAAATTAACCACTTAAGAAGAGATACTTATTTTAGGAAATGTACTTTAAAGAAATGGCATTTTTTTATGAACAGATATTTTTTAAGAAAAGGTACTTATTTAGAAAGTGTACTTTTTTTAAGAAAATATACTTTTCAAAATACAGAAATTTTTAAGACAATTTACTTTTTGAATAAAAGGTTCTATTATAAGAATATGTAATTTGTAATAAAAATTTGAAAAATGTACTCTATTACGAAAATGTAGTTTTTGAGGAACTGGTACTCCTTTAAAAATCGCAATTTCAAGAAACGGTAATTTCTTTAAAAAAAGTTGCTGTTTTAATATGAGGTACTTTTTTAAGAAAATATATTTTTTAAGAAAAGTTTCTATTTAAAAAAAAGTACTTTTTTGAAGAAAATTAACGTTTTTAGAAGCCGATAGCCGATAGTTGCTAATGCTTTAGACTTAAGATTTATTGTAATTTTAATTATAATAAATATTTAAATAAATAAATAAAAGAAAATATTACTTTATTAAGAAAGAGTACTTTTTTAAATAAAGGTATTTTTGAAGGTACTTTTAAAAGAAATGGTTAATTTATTAAAAGGTACCTAAGAGAAAGAGCATTTTTTCAAGAAAGCTGCTTTTTGAGGAAAGGTACCTCTTTAAGAAAATTTAATTATTTCTAAAGTCTTTCTTTTAACTCATACTCCATGTCTGTCTGTCTGTCTGTCGTGGGGCAACCCCATTCCCCCTTACCCAATTGATATGAAACTTGCCACATAGTCTTGTTGTGACTACAGATTAATTTTTTGGTAGTCACGCACAGTCACCCATAGTCTCGCACAGCCACGGAGTGATCTAAATGTCATTTATCCATATCCGATCGATCTGAAGCTTGGTCCATACATTTGTTGTGAAAAAAAGATTAACTTTGACGCACAGTCACGGAGAGATTTAAAGCGGATTTCTCCTCGTCCAATCAATCTGAAACTTAGTCGATATACTTGCTGTAAAGAAAGATTAACTTTGACCTCAATTCCCCTCATCCGATCGATCTGAAACTTTGTCCATAGACTTGTTGTGACCAAAGATTAATTTTAAAATAATCACGCAAAGTCACGCACAGTCACGGAGAGATTCAAAACTCATATGCATAATGGAAGAAAGAGTTTTTATAAATACTTTGTTTTTATGTGTTAGATTATTTATTATTAATTTCTTTTTTCAAATTAAATTTTTTCAAAACAAATACATTTTGCAATAGTTGCAGAAGAGAATTTGACTATAACCATACATACACTATAATGAAGCAAACTTTAACGACCACAACAACGACAATTAAATTTGTGTATTATTATGTGAAATTTAGAATTAAAACAACAAATATAGTAACCTCTCAACCAATTTAAATTATTTTAAATACCAACTTGCACAAAATGTTAATAAATAGCATGATCGTTATTTCCACAGACAGACGCAAGATCGTCTCTATATCAATTCCGGAAGTTATAAGGATGGTATAAAAAACAGCTTAAAGGCAAAAATTTTATACAAAGTGCTTAATATTATAATTTTCCGTACAAAGATATCCCATTGTCTTTTATAAAAAAAAAAAAATGTTACACCCTAATGCAAATGCTCTCTTAATATAGTAGATATTCAATTCTGTTTTGTCGGTTTATTTTTATTCTGTTTGTTGATTTTTGTATGCATTTACATGATGTACTTTAAAATAAGTGGAAAATTTTTTGAAAACGATACCATCATCATCATCGATTATTGTCCGTCTCTATGTCTGTGCTGTATCAATTGCAATTCGGTTTTCCAAATAAACTCAAACAATATAAATCTTTTATTTTTTTTTTTTTTTTTTTGTTTCTTTTGATATCTTTTCTGAAACCAAAATCAACTTTGTATGCGTATCATGTACAATAACCGCCAAAAATTTAATTTGATTTTCATTTTTCGTTAGATTTTAGCAAAACGATTTTTTTTTGTGTTTTTTCGTTGGTTTGTTTGTGAAATTAATATTTATTTTTGGTTGTTTGTATTTTTTAAGTTTTTCTTTGATGTTTTTGGTTAACTTTTGTAGGAGTTTGTTATGTTTTGTTTGTGTATGTAAAGTGAAAACTTTTCAGACTTTGTAATATTTTAAATTTATTACTATTTAATGAGCTGCAAAGATTTGTTTTGTAAACCTTTTTGAAATAATGAATAATATTTTCTTTTATTTATCGCATGAGCAGCAGTTCATCGCAGATAATTCCAGCGATAAAAAGTTTTTCATAAATTTTGTTATGAGTTGAAAGTCCAATCTTAAAGGCAATTACACCACAGTATATTAATGTGAGGGAATATTTATTTGAAGGAAGATTTGCCGTCAGAGATATTCTTGAAGAGGTTTTGTAGCAAAAATTAAGCTACTTTTTTCTAGTAGTTTCCTATCTCGTGTAAACCCAGCAGTGTTCATGTAAGCTTTTCCATAAAATACACTGTGATATATTTTCGGAGTCACTGTGTGGCGGGGTGAGAAACTCGAAGTCAGGATGAAAGTACTAGGCCAGTACAGAAAAATTTCTAAAGTGTTTGGCGTTCTCAGGCCAAACAACGTTTGCTTAGCTTTTCAGCTATAATTCAAGTACCATTGATGATTTTTCATTTCATTTCTTAGCAAAATTGTAGCTAAAGCTTTAATAAATACTAGCAGATTCCAGCCCTCGAAATTCGAGTGCTAATTCTAGGAAATTTTATTATTTCATTAATTAAAGATCTTAAAGGTATGCTAATCAATTATAGCCAATTCACAAATCAACACAAAAAAACAAACTCATTTTTATTACAAACACATTAACAAATTTAATAAACACACACATAGCATTGTATAATTTTATGTATGTGTTAGTAGCAACTTTAAATGCAACTTACTCAAAATAAAGGAAAAATTTCAAAAATCTGTAAATCTGTAAATCTGCAAAACGGCTAAAAAGAAATATCTTTCAATTAATATACATTTGGTCAAAATCGGGATAAAACGGTAGAACAAAACATCGGTCACAAAAAATCGCCAAGCCTATTAATATTATAGATTTTTTATTAATATATACATGTAAAAAATAGAAGAAAAAGCAAGTAAGAAAATTATAGTCGGTCTAGACCGACTATACGATACCCTATACCATGCGTTTAGAGACCCTATCTCTCAGGCCCAACTAACTGGATATAGAAAATAAGCATAAACCAAATTTGAGTGGGATTTTTATTAATTTTTTCGGCTGCAGATATGAAAAAGTTCATATCGGATGCTATATCTATATGGGGACTAGGTCCAAAAATGGACCGATCCTGACCATGTTTGGTAAAGTCTCTTGTATTTTGCAAAAATATATACAAACAAAATTTGAGAAGAATCAGTGCAATATTTTTGTTTTTTGATAGATTTAAGTGAAGATCGGGAAGCAGCTCTATATGGGGCCTATGACTAAGAGTTCTCCAATAGGGATCATTTTTGGACTACTGATTAATGGATGTAATATATACGTACAAACCCAATTTGACTAAGATTGGTATGATAATTTGGATCTTATGGCAATATATGTTGATTTCATAGGGGTCATTTGTATGGGGGCTAGGTCTGAACATGGACCGATTCTCACCAATTTCAATAGCGTTCATTCCATGGCCGATAAAAGAGCAAATACCAAATTTCGTCAAAATATATTCATATTTGCGACCCGCAGTTTGATTACAAGCTTTACATGGACACACAGACGGACGGACGGACGGACATCGTTAAATCGAATCAGATAGTGACTCTGATTCGATCGGTATAATTAAAGATGGGTGTAGGTCAAATATTTTTGGTTGTTACAAACAGCAGCACAAAGTCTTTATACCCAAACCACATAGTGTTATAGGGTATAAACACTGATGTATATTTGATTTAATATTAAAAATATCACTCATACGATACATCTCTTCTACTCTACGAATAAGTAATAATCATATGGCAAGAATGTGGTATGTTATTCAAAAAAGTCGTAAAAAAAAGGAGAGCAATTCCAAGTTGATTTGCTGAAGCTATTTGCTGAAGAATGAAAAGATCTAAGGAAACAAAACAAAAAATAAAAGGTCATACAAAAAGGTTTGGTCTGAGAACGACAAACCCTTTGGGGGTTTTTCTTTCACCCTAAGTTGGAAATTCTAATCCCCAGAATGGATGTTGTATGGTACTACAGGTCGAAAATTACAATCTTTTTTAATGAAATCTGTTATGTGAGATTTCATCGATCAGAGCAATTGGTGCAAATCGGTGTACGTTCAGACCAGCCCCCATACAAACGACGCTTATTATATCGATTTAATTGCTCTATAACATGATCAATTTGGTTCACTTTAGCCAGAAATCATCACTTCCGAAATAAATAGTATTAAGTATTCATATCGGTCTGCGATCATAACCATATTTAGTAAAGTCACTTATATATATCAAAATAATAAATAAACCAAACTTTTTTGCTAGATTAAAGTGAAGATCTAAAAGCAGCTTTACATGGGAACTATTACTAAGAATAAGTAGAGCCCAGCCCTCAAAATACGAGTGCAAATTCAAGGAAATTTTATTTTTTCCTTAAATTTATTTCTTTCAATATTTTTTTAATTTACATACATAAAATATTTAGGAATATTTAAACAAACTTCATTAAATTGTTAATTTAAATAAAATTCATTGAGTTTCATTATAAATATTTGTTGAACACACAGAAGATATAAACTGGGTTTGTTAATAAATAATTTTATAACAGCCTAAAGGTATGCTAATCAATTTTAGGCAATTCACAATTCAACACAACTTTAATAAGCACACATACAGCATAGCAAAATTTTTTATTTGAGGCTTAAAATATGTTTTATGTATGTGTTACTAGCAACTTTAAATGAATTTTACTCCAAAAAAATTTACCAGATCGTATAAATCTGTAAATATGGTAGACATCTGTAAAGAAATACCTATCAAATGGTATGTTTTTTGTCAAAATCGGTTGGTAGTTGAAGCTGTAGGATATGTCACAAGAAATCGCCTTGCCTATAAATACCTATAAATATTATAGATGTTCTCACAGGTTTTATTTTTAGACTAATGATTGGCGGGAGTAAAATGCACACATAACCATATTTGACCAAAAGCAATAATGCGTATCCGAATCATAGGACAATTTAAGTCGATATCACAAGGGCCACATATATGGGGACTAGGTCTGAGCATCCAGCGATTATCACCAATGTCAATACCAATCATCTCTGGCAAAAAAAAAATATATATAGTATACCTAGCTAAACTGATTCAGAAAATGATTCCAAGTCGATCGGTATAACAAAAGTTAGGTCTAGGTTAAGTAGTTTTGGTAGTTTAAAACATCAGCACAAACTTATTATACCCAGATCAGAAGACGGAATAGGCTATAAAAACATGAATAACTAGTCGTTTATAGAAACATGAATTTTATTTAAATTTGTATACAAAATGTATAAAGTTTAACAAGATTAATAAATCTAATCTAAATCTTAAGGAAATTTAATTCGATCTCATGGGGGTCATATCTATTGGGACTAGATCTGAACATGCACCAATTTCAATACCAATCGTCCTTTGGTCAAACAAAGCTTATAGGTCGAATTCCATAAAAATCGGCAGATATAGACAGACATACAAATGGACAGATAGACGGAAGGACGGACGGATAGATGGATATCCCTAAATGAACTCCGAGAGTGATTCTGAGTGGATCAGTATAATTAAAGATGGCTCTAGATCAATTATCTTTGGAAGAGGTTAAAATGACATTGAGAACTTCTTTACAAATTTTTATACCCCATACCATTATGTGGTTTGGGTATAATGACTTTGTATTGCTGTTTGTAGCTACCCAAAATATTTGACCTAGACCCATCTTTTATTATACCGATCGACTCAGAATCACTTTATGAGTCGATTTAGCAATGTCCGTCCGTCCGTCTGTGTGTCCATGTAAACCTTGTAATCAAACTACAGGTCGCAAATATGAATACATTCTGATAAAATTTGATATATATGCTTATATCGACCATAGCATGAACGTCTGTGAAACTGGTGAAATTCGGTCCTTGTTCAGACCTAGTCTCCATACAAATGACCCCTATGAAATCGACTTAAATTGCTATAAGATCCAAATTATCATAAAGATCTCAGTCAAATTGGGTTTGTATATTATATCCATTAATAAGTAGTCCAAAAATTATCCCTATAGGACAATTCTTGGTCATAGGCCCCATATAGAGCTGCTTCCCGATCTTCACTTAAATCTATCAAAAACAAAATTGCATAGATTTTTCTCAAATTAGGTTCGTATATATTTTTTCTAAATATAAGTGACTTTACCAAATACGGTCAGGATCGATCCATTTTTCGGCCTAGTCCAATAGCATCCAATATGAACTTTTTCATATCTGCAGCCAAAAAATTAATAAAAATGCCACTGAAATTTGGTTTATGCTTATTTTCTATATCGAATTAGTTGGACCGAAGAGATGGGGTTTCTAAACCATGGTATAGGGTATCGTATAGCCGGTCCAGACCTACTATATTTTTCTTACTTGTTTTATTATCTTGTTATTTAGTGTAATCAGTGGCAATATCATTTAAATTTTCTAAGTAACTGTGACTCTTGAAGCTCAAGCAAGCCTCTTAAATGCCATAACGCGCAAATATGGCAATTTATATCAACATTTTTCGAAACAGTGGCCTCTTATTCCCTTTTGGAGCACGTCGGAAACTTAATTTCGCAAATATTTCAGCTTTGTAGACTATCATTTAGTCGTCAGTGATCGACTTTTATTTGTTAATACTTTTTTTTTGAAAATTAAAGAAAGTTTTGTTTATTATTTCAAATAAGAATTTTACTTTCAAAATATAACGAAAAAAAATCGATTTATTAAAAACAAAACGTACCGCGAAGAAATTTCAAATAAAAATACGCAAATATGTCTTTCTATCTTAAATAATAATCGCAAAAAAAACAAAATCAAAACACTTTAAAAAACAACAACAAAAAAAAACGAAAAAATTAATATCTTAATTTCTCAACACAAAATAAAAATAGCAAAAATTAAATTACAAAAATATTAACTCAGCAAAAGCATCCCTTAGAAAGAAACGCCATGGAAGAAATAAAAGTGCTGGAATCAGCTTTAAAAAGTTGCAGACGTTTGGAGCGTTCTTTATATGAGTCCATCAATGTAGTTCGCAGATTGAATATTCGTTATAACGTCGATTGGTTTATCAAAAACTATAACTCTTATATAACCAGTATCTGCAGCCAGTATCAGTGTAAAATCGAAAAACCTTCTTTGAATATTAAACCTGCCTTAAAATGGTCCAATTCATCAACCTCCTTAAAGTCTATTGGATTATCATCTACAAATTTATTGGAGGAATCTCGTAGCTCCTATGAACTGTGTGATCATAATCATAAAATCAACTATAAATTTCTAAAAATAAAGCGTGGCATGGAGGCATTATTGATGCAAATACAACATGCAATTGATATTGCAAATCGTCAGAGAGATTTAATGCATTTAAATTTTAATGGCACAAAAACGAGAATATGTTGTCACTGATGCGTTTAAAGGCCACATACATAATAATCTTGGTTTTAAGAATTATTTTCTGTCATTTTTTTTATATTTTTCTCATGCTTATATTCATATTTTTATATAATTTTTTTACTTATTTTTTATATCAATCTTTTTTCTGATATTTATTGGCTAAATAATTTTTTGGTCTTACATATTCATATATGTATTTGGAAATCAAATGTTTCTTTCTGCATCAACTTTTATATTTTTGTAAATAAATTGAGATATTTCTGGAGCAACATCGAAATGGAAATAGTTTTACGATAATAATATTAATAACTAATCACATTTAAAAAAATCACACAAGAAATTGGAAGTCTAAATCGATCGAGACCAACTATACGATACCCTATATCATACGTTTAGAGACCACATCTCTATCGAAATAGGTGAAAATCGGTGCATATTCAGACCTAGTCCCCATACAAATGCCCCTAATATATACTTAAATTGACATAAGATACAAATTATCATAGAGATCTCGGTCAAATTAAGTTTGTGTGTGTTTATTACATCCATTAATCAGTGGTCCAATAAACCATATAGGACAATTCTTAGTCATAGCCCGCATATGATTTCCGATCTTCACCTAAATCTATCAAAAACAAAAATATTGCACCGATTTTTCTCAAATACGGGTTTTATTAATTTTTGTAAAAAATATGCTACCTCACCAAATATAGTAGGATCGGTCTATGGTTCTACATAGTCCCCATATAAATATAGCACTCGATAAGAACTTTTTCATATTCAAGGGCAACAAAAGTTAATAATGCCACTCAAATTGGGCTCATGCTTAGTTTCTATGTCTAATTAGTTGGACCTAAGAAATAGTGTCTCTAAAGGCTTGGTATCTTATTGTCGATCTAGACCGACTATAATTTTCTTACTTGTTAACTTAAGTGAAGATATGGAATCATTTTTCACCGTTTTTCACCAATTTCACTGGCATTCATGCAATGTGTAACAAAAGCTTTTATTTTAAATTCATATTCATATTTGTGACCTACTATTTGATTACAGGAAATACAAGGACACACTCTCATCTCGCGGTGGTCAACGTTGGCTTCCTGGAATGCACCATGTGTAGTAACAGGTGGCTACCAAATTTAATATATTTAAAGCTTACTAGCAGATTCCAGCGCTCGAAATTCAAGTGCAATTTCTAGTCAGCTTTATTTTTCAACTTAGTCAATTCACAAACCAACACTTTTTTGGTTTATTATTATTCTGAATGAAGATAACAAACTCATTAACAAAAACATTAACAAATTTAATAAAACACACATATCATATGTATAATTTTATGTATGTGTTAGTAGCAAGTTTAAATGCAATTTACTCAAAATAAAGGAAAAAATTTAAAATTCTGTAAATCTGCATACGGTTGGTCAAAATCAGGCTAAAACGGTTTTTAGTGTAATTTTAGATGAAGTTATAGGGTACTGTTATACGTGCCGTAGTCTGAACATACACCGATTTTCACGAATGTCAATAGCGATAATTATATGGCCGATAAAATCTTATATCAAATTATTTTAAAATATATTTATATTTGCGGCCTGTACTTTAATTACAAAGTTTAAAGGCAGACGGACGGACATCGCTAAATTGACTCAGAACTACTTTCTCTATAATAAAAGGTGGTCCATTAGTGTATAGAGATGTATAGGGTATAGGGTTTATATACAATTTTTTTTGGTTTATTTATATTGGTCAAATGTTTTTTAAGTATCGAATAAAAACGTAACAACTTTTTCTTTGAAGTTTTTATACCCAATATGATTATATGGTCAGGGTATACCACTATGTGGTTTGGGTATAATGACTTTGTGCTGCTGTTTTTAACTACCAAAAATATTTGACCTAGACCCATCTTTTATTATACCGATCGAAACAGAATCACTATCTGATTCGATTTAACTATGTCCGTCCGTCCGTCCGTCCGTCCGTCCGTCCGTCTGTGTGTCCATGTAAAGCTTGTAATCAAACTGCAGGTCGCAAATATAAATGTATGTTGGTGAAATTTGGTATGTAAGCTTTCATCGGCAATATGATGAACGCTATTGAAATTGGTGAGAATAGGTCCATGTTCAGACCTAGCCCCCATACAAATGACCCATATAAAATCAACATAAATTGCCATAAGGTCCAAATTATCATATAAATATTAGTCAAATTGGGTTTGTATGTGTTTATTACATCCATTAATCAGTACTCCAAAAATGATACCTATGGGACAACTCCTAGTCATAGGCCCCATATAGAGCTGCTTCCCGATCTTTACTTAAATCTAACAAAAAACAAAATATTGCACTGATTCTTCAAAAATTTTGTTTTATATATTTTTGCAAAATACAAGAGACTTTACCAAACATGGTCAGGATCGGTCCATTTTAGGGCCTAGTCCCCATATAGATATATCATCCCCATATAGATATATCATCATATCTGCAGCCAAAAAAATTAATAAAAATCCCACTCAAATTTGATTTATGCTTATTTTCTATATCCAGTTAGTTGGGCCTGAGAGATAGGGTCTTTAACGCATGGTATAGGGTATCGTATAGTCGGTCAAGACCGACTATAATTTTCTTACTTGTTTTGTTTTAAAGTTGTTATCCATAAAAAAAAACCTTTTTTATTTTTCATCGAAGTTGAAAAATAGTGAAAAAAAATAACAGTTGCAAATTAACGATTTACCTGGAGAAATACAAAGCAGCCAGTAATACTTTTTCTATAATATACTGAATAAATACGTAAATCCACAAAAAAAAAATTACGATTAGTTACCTAGTTTTTTTTATATTCTACCTGAAACTGAACCAAATTGCGTAAAAATTACGAATTTTTTGGAAAACTGAAAATTGGTTTAGTACCCTAAAGCAGATTAAATTTCCAAAAAAAAAAGTTTCTGGTTTGCCAAGCAATGTGTAATTGCTGCAAAAAAAATAAGTCATTAGCTACAGGAGTGTTGTTAGGAGTGTTTGCCAAAAACTCCTTTGTTTCATTAACCAACAAAATGTTCCACATATTTTTGGCCCGATTTGGAATCCTATCACAACGTTGAGAAAACTCTTGTGTAGTATAAGAGCAATGACTTATGCCGTTTTCTTTTCTGACAAAAAATGTCGCATTTTATTTGCACTTTTTTTCGAAATATGTATTTTTTAATATATTCTAAACTAAGAGCAACTTTATCTTATACATCAATCCAGGTCTCATAAAATTTAAAAAAATTTATTAATACCCTCTTTGAAGTCATATTCAAAAAAAAAAAGAAACAATGGGGAAACATCCTCACACTTTGACCTGAAAGAAGTCTATGGCTGCAATTTTGTGTGATTTACGAGTGCTCGACTTTGAGACCTTTCAATTAAAGTATAAGATAATGGTGCTCTTAATTCAAAATATAAAGAAAAATATACTTTTCGAAAAAAGTGCAAATAAAGCGCGACATTTTTTTGTCAGAAAAGAAAACGGCATTAGTTTATATACCAAGGAAGGCTAATGCTCCAAACTATCCCGGAGCTTAGGCCAGTGTTGAGATATTGGGCTTTTGTGAAAGGGAGTTAGAAGAGTACAAGAAAGGTGTCTTAAAATATGGAAATTTTAAACGGTGCAAGAAATCACTTAAAATCCCTAATGGACGGGTTTCTGGAAAAGTCCCATTAGTTCTTAAGTTGTGAATTGAACTATAAAAGTTATCTCTTTTAAGCTTTAATATAATACTAGCAGATTCCAGCCCTCGAAATTCGAGTGCAGATTCTAGGAAATTTTATTGTTTTATTAAATGAAGACCCTAAAGGTATGCTTATCAATTATAGCAAATTCACAAATCAACACAAAAAACAAACACATTTTTATTACAAACACATTAACAAATTTAATAAACACACACATAGCATTGTATAATTTTATGTATGTATTAGTAGCAACTTTAAATGCAAAAAAGGAAAGGAAAAAATTTAAAAACCTGTAAATCTGCAAAACGGCTAAAAAGAAATACCTTTCAAATAATATACGTTTGTCAAAATCGGGATAAAACGGTAGAACAAAACATCGGTCACAATAAATCGCCTAGCCTATTAATATTATAGATTAATTAAATAAGCGAAAATAAAATCTCTAGATTCAATGGTTTCCTGATTATTACATTGAACGCATGTTAAGATTTTTCCGATCGCACTCCTTACATCAATTCAAATATGAATAAATAAATTTGATATGCCAAATATTTTAAATTTCAAAATTGTCGTTTCATTTCAATAGATTTTTTCCACAAACAAATTATTACTTATAGCGCATTATAGAAAAATCACGTGATAAATTCCAAAAGTATGGAGAGATGTTGGCATGAATGGAGTTCATTTCAATTTCATTAAACCCTCGGCTACAACAGCACATAGCTTTAAACCAAATATGATTGATAGATATAGAGATTTTTAATATAAACAATATCCCCCTCTTATAATTCTACTTGTCAGCTTGCTGCTTTCCTTCCTTTACATACACTCGCTGTATTGTTTGATATTGTAGTTAAATTAATTTACTTTATAAATTCCTTTAGTTATTGTTCATCACAAAGCATTTTGAGCTCAGCAGGAGGATAGAGCGAGAGAGGGAGAGAAATGAAAATGCCAATACTGTGTGTGTAGGAGGATGATAAAAATATTTTATTAATTCAAATTAATATAATTTTGCGAGAAAACAATGTGTGTTCGTTCCGCTTATTAAGTATTGAATGTTGTAGCTACAAGTAAATTGGAAATATTTTGAAATTAATGTTTTGGCAGCAGAGTAGTACAACTATGGAGTAAAAGGAATTTCTGTTTAAAATTAAATAAATAAATAATAGGATTTTAGTATTACAGGACAAAGCAATATATATAATTTTCCTGTGTAATTTCAAGAGCTTTACAATCGACACAATATTTTAAACTATTTCATGTTTCTCGTAAAAAAGCAGTTGCTTTGACAACTAAGCTAGGTAAAGTTAAAAGGGCTTTAACTGAACATCAACCAGACTTTGGAGAAAAAATCGATTTATGAAAAATCTAAAAATATTTCTGTTTTTATTTTTAAAACTAAAAACACATAAATAATTGATTAACAACTTAGAACATTTGTTTTGGCAATTAGTAAGAGAGATTTAATTGACTTTTGAAATTTATCCTCATTTTTATAAGTAAATAAATTTTGATATTTTCTTTCAATCCTAAAAGTATACATTGTGATTTTTCAGTTATATCTAACTAGTAATGCTAGTCAAGTAT
Source organism: Cordilura impudica (assembly GCA_963682025.1). NCBI lineage: Eukaryota > Metazoa > Arthropoda > Insecta > Diptera > Scathophagidae > Cordilura > Cordilura impudica. The sequence continues at coordinate 75,770,931 of OY821518.1, forward strand.
TGCCAGAAGAATTAATTTCCATTTAAATAAAAATTAAACATTTTAAGGTCATATATAAAGGCGGGACGTGTTATTAATATTAGTTCACTGTTGGCACGTTTAATATTTTAAATCTAGAATCATTTATTTCTCTGATATGGTCTTATTTTGTATTTAGTTTAATTTGATCTTATTTTATATTTATTACTAGCTGTAATCCGATAAGCTTCGCTACACCCATCGTAACGAAATAAAAAACTGGGAAAACATTTTGAAATTTTGTTTTGTTTTGCCTATTTTTGATTTTGTTGATTTTTAAACTCTTTCCTTTAACTCATACTCTCTGTCTGTCTGTCTGCCATGGGTGGACCCCATTTCCCCGTATACAATTAATTTGAAACTCGGCCCATAGTATAATTTAAATAATTACACTTTTTATTATTTGTTTAAAAACAGCCGCTCATGCGACTGTTTACTTTCACGTCTCTTTATTAATTATTTTTCTATACTAATTTTAACGTATATCTACCTACGTACGCGCGCACATGCATTGTACACGCGTACACATACACTTACATTATGTGTAACTGAGTAGACGAGTGAATTTGCGTATTAAGCAGTTCACACGTAACTATACTACAGTACAATTGTGAGAAATACTTTTCTCACGCTTGAGTTCGGTGCAGGTGGATATATTTAGTTACAATTAGTAATTTAATTTTACTATTTAGTTACCGTACAGAAGGTAGGGTAACTATGACTTATCAAACACACTACACCTCCCTTTTACAGAAAAAGAATGATATATATTCCTGATCATTCTTTCATATACTTATAGTATTTTTAAATTTAGTTTGAAAAAAAAATATTAGGTCTCAAGATCTATTTTGGGTTCTTCACCTTCCCTTTTTTCCTTAAAATAAAATTAAATTTTAATTAATTCGATTTTGAAATTTATTTTTAATTTTAATTTAAATTTTATAAAGTTATTTAAAATTAATGTTGTAGGTAAAATTATAATTTATATGTAAAATGTTTTCTTCTTTTTTTTTTTGAATGTTAGTTTACAATAAATTCTTCTTTTATTTTTAATGTTGGTTTACAATAAATTCTTCTTTTTTTCTTAAATTAATTATAATGTTAATTTTAAAAATTTTAAATTTTATATTTAGAATTGTTGTTAAATTTTAATCTTAAACTTATTTTGACCTGGCCAGGTATTTTTAAAATTAGAATGAAAAATTTTTTTTTTTTTTTTTTTTAGCTACATTGTTTTAGTCTATTTTTATGTACATTGGCTTTTTTACCGTCACTCATTGATAGGGTACAATTACCTAATTCGTCTATTTTCTCTACCGAATAAGGTCCCTTAAACAAGCTTTCCAGTTTATGGCCCGCATTGTTCTCTATCAAAACCAAATCTCCTATTTTTATTTCAATGGGATTAATTCTTCTATCGTACAGAGTCTTACTACTTTGTTTTTGCCTTTCTATCATACTCGCAGCTCGCTGCTGCGCCGTCTGAAGCCTATACTTTACCTCTTTTTCGTATGACTCTATGTTATATATTGGGTCAACGATATTGTTATCAAGAAATGGTATGTTAGGTGATTTCTTACCAAATATCAGTTCATACGGACAGTACCCATGGACAGTAGAAGGTGTTGTATTGAAGCAATACGTGAAGTATGTCAACCATTCGTCCCAATCTGTTCTGTCCGCTGAAAGATATGAACGAACGTATTCGTTAAATGTTCTATGTGATCTTTCTATAGTACCCAACGTTTGATGATGGTATGCTGTCGATGTTGTGTACTCAATATTCAGCAATCCACAAAGCTCTTGTATGGTCTGGTTCTTATACTCCGTTCCCATATCAGTCAGAATTCTATTCATTGGACCGTATATTAAAATGAAATTTTCAAAAATAGCCTTGGCTACGGTTTTAGCCTGTTTGTCAGGAATTGGTATAGTGATCAAATACTTCGTTAGATCACATATTATGGTTATGGCATATTCATTGCCGTTATTAGATTTAATAAAAGGACCAATTGTGTCAATAACGACTATATCGAATGCTTTCACTGGTGTTTCCGTTATCACCATTGGTTCCCTTGTTTTCGGTAGGGATTTATTTGTCTGACACTGCTTACATCCTTTTATATAGTTACGTATGTCTCTTGACATTCCGTTCCAGAAATATTTTTCATTTATTTTTGCTGTCATCCTTGTTATCCCTGGATGACCTCCGTATAAAGGATCATTGTGATATTTTTCTAGGAGTGTGTTTTTCTGCTCGTCAGCAGTAACATTTATTCTCCGTGGCGCTAGAGCTATTATTAATTTTTTTAATTCTTTGTTCCCTATTTCTTTAAACACATTGATTCGAATCTTCTCAAATATTTTGTCATTTAGTGATAGTTGCAACTTTTTGATGCCTTTGTTGTCGGTCATATTTTCCAACCTAGGGAAGAATTGATTTAGATCAACTTTCCCATTAACAATAAGGTCATCTATCCTAAGCTCCTCTAAAGTTATTTTCCCGTGTTTAAGGTAACACCTCGGTGTTTTGCCTTGTAAGTCAAACTTTAGGCGAACATTTTTTCTTACTTCCTTTATACTAAGTGTTTCATAAACCCTTGGGGTTGTCGTTATACTCTTTATTTTCTCATCTATTCCTGGTTGTGTTTTTCTAGATTTTGTTCTAGTGGTTACCATAAAAATGTTTCTGCTAGTTTTTATGTCTGCTATTGTTATTCTGGATAAAGCGTCTGCCGCATGGTTATCCTTTCCCCTCAGGTACTCTATTGTAAAATCATACTCTTCTAAATCCAATCTCATTCGCGTCAATTTTGAGGAAGGGTTTTTCATCGAGAACAAGTACGACAGTGGTCTGTGATCGCTTCTCACTAAAAATCTCGTGCCATATATGTATGGTCTGAAATATGTAATCGCCCAGTGTACAGCTGCTAATTCCTGTTCAATAGTAGATTTGTTCGCTTCACCTTTCGTGAACGATCGTGAGGCATATGCTATTGGAAGTTGTATTCCATCATGCTCTTGGCTTAGCACTGCACCGCATGCATATTTACTTGCATCGGTTGTGATACAGAATTGTTCATCAAAATTGGGATATTGTAATATTCTTGGGTTCAGTAGTGAGTTTTTCAAATATTCGAATGCTTTCTCACACTCTCTACTCCATTCGAATTTTGTATTTTTCCTACATAATCTCGTTAAGAGACGAGCGTGTTCCGCAAAATTAGGAACAAAACGTCTATAGTAATTGCAAAATGCTACAAATCGTTTTGTTTCATCGGCATTTTTAGGTGTGGGATAGTCTTGAATTATTTTGAATTTGCTATCGTCTGGAAGAATGCCTTTATCTGTACATTTGTGTCCCAAATAAGTCACTTCATGACTGAAAAATGAACATTTTCCTGGATGTAGTTTAAGGTTATATTTCCGACAGGTTTCAAAAACATCTACCAGATTCCTAATCATGTGTCGTTCTGAACGACCAATTACAACTAAATCATCCATATATAAGAAAGCTTGAGCTGGTGATAAACCAGCGAATGCAATTGTCATCATTCTCTGAAATGAATTTGGGGCTATTTTAAGCCCGTATGGGAGGCGCTTAAAACGGAATGATCCCTTATCTGTTGAAAATGATGTGATATCCCTGGAGTCCTCATCTAATTCAATTTGATGAAACCCAGACGTTAAGTCTAGACAAGAAAAATATTTCGCTTTGCCAAGTTGATCAAGAATGTCATCTATTCTTGGTAATGGAAATTTATCTGCAATCAATTTTTTATTAACCGCCCTGTAATCTACTACTAATCTCCATCTTTTATTAACGCTTCCAGCTAAAGATTTTTTCGGTACTAATAATATTGGGCTATTGTATTCAGAAGCTGATGGTTCAATTATACCATCTTTTATTAATTTATCCACTTGTCCTGTTATTTCCTCCTTATGCGCATAAGGTATCCTATAGTTTTTAATATATGTTGGTTCTATATCTTTTAAACGCAATTTTTGCCTGTAAAAATTATTCGCAGATATTTTTTCTGTTTCTAGTGCGAAAACATCAATATATTTCATGCATATTTCCTTTAGTTCATTCTCAATGAATTTAGGAAATTTTTCGGACAATATCTTAAATTTATCATCGTTATTCTGACACTCGACCATTGATACTGTTTCATAATTATCCAAGCTTTCAGTCTCTATTTGAGCATCAGATATAACAACTTCTTCGTCTGTTGTATTCATTATACGTACAAAAGTTTGTGAGGCGTTAGAAATTGTATTTGCTATAAATATCCCCTCCTTAGGGGTTTGGTTAGGAATTAATATGTCCCCCTTTGAATCTCCTACATTTATTCTTCTAATTACCTCTGATCTCGCAGGTAATGATATTGTGTTGATGTTTGGGTATTTTCGCATTTTCATCCGTATACTTTGTGGGAAATCATCTGGTCTTAATACTATCCAATCTTGATCCGTTCCATATTCTAGTTTACAATTGTACTTTCTAATGAAGTCAAGTCCCAATATTCCATCAGATGGAACTGGAAAGTCATCATCTACCACATGGAGTTTATGTTTAACTAACAGATTTTCAAATATCAGATCCGTTGTGATCTTTCCCCTAGTATAGGTTATACCCTTTCCTATGCCATGTAGGCTAATTGTGTTGGATGTATCTATTCTTTCAAATTTATTCTGTCCGCTTTTTATTATTGATATGTCCGCACCTGTGTCTACCAAAAATGTCGACACTCCTTCATTGAATTTTGATTTTAGTGAAATATATGATGCTGAATTCAGATTAACGTTTAAGATTCTACTATTTCTAATTATTTCATCTATTGAGTACCCGGGGATTGTACGTTTTCCGTACTCCCATGCAAAGCCCGGACATCACGTCCTCTATTATTATTGCGGTTGTTATAGTTCCCGCTGTAGTTATTATTGTTCCTGTTGTAACTGTCACGGCCATTATATTGCCTATTGACCTCATTGTTACCATTGTGGGACTGGTTACTCCCACTGTTGTATCTCCTGTTATTGTTACTACGACCGCTATTTCCGGTGTAATTTCCACGTCGGCTAAAATTTGCGTAGGATCGCCCACGTCTTTGACCCTGGGTATTGTGCATATCCCTGTTATAGTACATTATTGTACTATTTTTAGGCGCATCGGTTGAACAACTTATAAACTTAGCTACCGCATCATTGAGAGTGTTAAATTGACCTGCTTCTAGTATGAGTCCCACTCTGTCGTTGGTACTGTTTTTTGTCATTGCCTTTACAGCAATGTTTGTTGTGTATTTTTCGGCTAGTGTAGTATTTAAACCGTCCACTATGTAGGCGCTTTGTAATCTTTTCGCCAGTTCTTCTATCTCTTTGGTGTAGTCATTTGGTGTCCTACCACACTGTTTGAGATTCATTATCTTTGCCGAAAGCAACTCAACGGACTCGCCCTTGACTGTTGTTTTTAACCTAGCTATTATGCCGGCTAAATTTACTTCATTACCCTCTATGAGAGTACGTGCCGTTCCCTTCAATTTAGTCTTTACTAAATTGACGGCCACCGCATCCTGGTCTTCCGCAATTGAATCCACCAGTGTTAATGCATCCAGAAAACTTTGTAGGTTCTCTGCCCTACCATCAAAATCAGGTATGATTCTGGATGCTGTCCTTAAAAATTCCGTTGCTGTTTGTGGCATGTTTGCGCTTATTATTTCTGTCTGTATTGCTAATTTATTTTTGTCATCCGCAAATTCTACCCTTTCATGTAATGAGTTGGGCAATTCTACTTCAAGACCCCTACGAGCTGCTACACTGATGAGTTTACTTCTTAGGTCAATGAAAAAACCCTCTGCTGCAACCTTATGTGCGGGTGTTAAACGCTGATAATTTACGTTTAATACGACTCTTATTTCTTCAAGTCGTAAGTAGAGGTTTTTTAGATGTTTTTCAACAGTTTCCTCTTTGGTAGGCCTATCGCTATTGAGGCATTTATAGGACTTGTCAAATTCCTCTCTGATAAGTCTGCACTGGCCTAGTATCGCAGACCAGTCCATACATGCAGATTAAAATTGACTTTTGTCTGCTAGGACAGAAAATCTTACCAGAAAATCGCACAAAAAAAAATATTCAAAATATTTGTCATTTAGGATTTGTCCCCCAAAGTTCCTGCTATATTAGCAATTAATTCAAATATTCAACAAAATAAAGTAATTCAATAATAGGACTCCTCCGGCACTTTATGTAAAATTTTATTCTCTTTAGTCAGTATTTTTAATAATGATGACAAAATAAAAAAATTTTGATAATATATAACATGATGTTATCGCAGTCTCTGCTTTGTTCTCTTTCTTTTTTTTTTTTTTGTTTAAATCTATTCGAGGAGTATATAATTTTAAAATCTTATGGGCCCATTTTTAAACCTTGTCAAGGTTGTCGCCTCTACTTAGATATCTCTTACGGAGAGATCTTTTGTGCAGTAGGTATAATTTTAGCGTTAAGTTTACCCCGCTTATCAATACCAAGCACAATGTGAGGTACCACAAGGATTGTATTTGGTTTGTGTGGTCGACAACCTCAACGTTGGTTATTACATTTGCGTTCGGGTTTTCTAATTTTGATTCCGGCTTACCCATGTTAAAATATAATTTATCTTTTAATTTCCTATTCCCAATAAAAATCAATATTTAAATTTATATTAAAGAATCAATATTTTAGTTTTAATGATACATTAAATATTTTAAATTGTCGATTTATTTCTAAATATGATGACTTTTCTATGTTCTGTTCTATATATTAAGTTATTCTATTTTATAGAAAAATTCACAGTTTAATTAATTTTAAAGTGAGTTCAATATTAATAATCATGTTTTTTTTGTTTTTAAAAAAATTTTTTTTTTTTTTTTTTTTTTTAATATAATTAAATACATAATTTTTTTTCTAATATTTTGTATTCAAATTTCTTTTCAATTGATTGATTTTAACAAAAAAATGTTATCAATACGAGTATCGAAGAAATCAATATTTAACTACTATGTAATATGTATGATTCAACTTATTTAAAAAAATAAAATATGCTACTTAGCTGTTGTTTTATTCTCCAGCTGCTGTAGATGATGGTTACTGTTGTTGACGTAGAGTTTGATGAATCTGTTGCTGGGGTTGCTTATTCATGTTGTTATTACCGTTTTTCGACTCTTCACTTTTTACAATTATTTTGGCTGTTACACTTTTGGTATTCCAGTTTGATGAATCCGTTGTTGCTGCGGTTGCTTATTCATGTCGTTATTACCTTTTTCAACTCTTCACTTTTTTACAATTATTTTGGCTTTTACATTTTTGGTATTCCTTCTTAACAAATTTTTAATTGTTGATTAAATTTAAATGTTGATTAATAATGTACGTTTTTCGACTCTTCACTTTTTTACAATTATTTTGGCTTTTACACTTTTGGTATTCCTTCTTAACAAATTTTCAATTGTTGATTAAATTTAAATGTTGATTAATAATATACGTTTTTCGACTTTTCATGCTTGGTATATGTAGTTATTGTTTTTCTGATTTTTTCACAAATTAAATTTTTTCTTAAAATTTTAATTGACTTATTATTTTTTTCATATTTTATTTTTTTTCATTGGCAGGATCGCCATATAATTTAAATAATTACACTTTTTATTATTTGTTTAAAAACAGCCGCTCATGCGACTGTTTACTTTCACGTCTCTTTATTAATTATTTTTCTATACTAATTTTAACGTATATCTACCTACGTACGCGCGCACATGCATTGTACACGCGTACACATACACTTACATTATGTGTAACTGAGTAGACGAGTGAATTTGCGTATTAAGCAGTTCACACGTAACTATACTACAGTACAATTGTGAGAAATACTTTTCTCACGCTTGAGTTCGGTGCAGGTGGATATATTTAGTTACAATTAGTAATTTAATTTTACTATTTAGTTACCGTACAGAAGGTAGGGTAACTATGACTTATCAAACACACTACAATAGTCTTGTCGTTACTACAGAATAATTTTGGGATAGTCAAGCACAGTCACGCGTGGTCACGCACAGTCACGGAGTGATCTAAATGTCATTTCCCCTCATCCCATCGATCTCGAGCTTGGTCCATACACTTGCTATGAAAAAGGTTTAACGTTGACTTAGTCACGCACAGTCACGCGTGGTCACGCACAGTCACGGAGTGATCTAAATGTAATTTCCCCTCATCCGATCGATCTCAAACTTAGTCACTACACTTGCTGTGAAAAAAAGATTAAGTTTGTCTTAGCTACGCGCAGTAAAGCATGGTCACGCACAGTCACGGAGTGATCTAAATGTCATTTCCTCTCATCCGATCGATCTGAAACTTGGTCCATACACTTCTTGTGAAAAGAAGATTAGCTTTGCCTTAGTCACTTACAGTCACGCATGGTCACGCAAGTCACGGAGTGATCTAAATGTCATTTACTCTCATCCGATCGATCTGAAACTTGGTCCATACATTTGCTGTGAAAAAAACACTAACTTTGACTTAGTCACGCACAGTCACGCATGGTCACGCACATTCACGCAGTGATCTAAATGTCATTTAACCTCATCCGACCTGCTGTAAAGAAAGATCAACTTCGACATAGTCACGCGCAGTCACGGAGTGATATAAAACCCATTTTTCCTTATCCGATCGATCTAAAACTTGGTCGATAGACTTACTGTGAAAAAGATTAACTTTGACATTAAAACCCCAATTCCCCTCATCCGATGGATCTGAAACTTTGTCCATAGACTTGTTGTGGCCAAAGATTAATTTTAAGAAAGTCACACACAGTCACGCACAGTCACGCACAGTCACGCACAGTCACGGAGATATTCAAAACTCATATTAACAAGGAAAGAAAGAGTTTTAATAAAAACCTTGTTTTCATGGGTTAGATTATTGTTGTTATGGCTTTAGATTTTGGCGATTTTTGACCTTGTCTCATATAAACCACAAACAAACATACAAACAAACGTACAAACATACAAACCTCCATTTTTATGTATAAGATATAAAATAAAACCAAATTCAGAAAAAAAAAATTAAATCCATATCGGTCTGCTTTCTTAACTATTTTCAAAACTCAATAATTTGAATGTCCTTTATATCAATGGTTGTGAATCACCTTTTTAACTTTATTAATTAAGCAGTTGTTTCAGTTGCTCTTCAAACTTGCCGAAAAAAATTTAAACGGTCTTAGTTCAGGAACAAATTGTGGGTCGATTTTATGCAGCACATAATCGAGTTTCTGGATTTTTAAGTCTTCAATTGCCCCTTAGCGTAACGGGTAGAACTATTTTTTTTTTCTATTTGTTCAGTTATTAGTTTATTCTGATGTTTGTACAGAATACTTCTTGAGCCGATTAAAAATGTCGTTCGATCCGACCGTCTCACAGTGCTTTGTTTTAAATATAAAAAATAAATAATCTAACCCATAAAAACAAAGTTTTTATTAAAACTCTTTCTTGCCTTATGCATATGAGTTTTGAATCTCTCCGTGACTGTGCGTGATTTTGCGTGACTATCTTAAAATTAATCTTTGGCCACAACAAGTCTATGGACAAAGTTTTAGATCGATCGGATGAGGTGAAGTGAGGTTTTAATCTCTCCGTGACTGTGCGTGACTATGCGTGACTGTGCATGACTAAGTCAAAGTTAATCTATTTTAAATCTCTCCGTGACTGTGCGTGACCATGCGTGACTGTGCGTGACTAAGTCAAAGTTAATCTTTTTTTCACAGCAAGTGTATGGACCAAGTTTCAGATTGATCGAATGAGGGAAATGACAATTAGATCACTCCGTGACAGTGCGTGACTAAGCGTGACTGTGCGTGACTACTCCAAAATTAATCTGTAGTCACGACAAGACTATGGGCCAAGACAGACAGACAGAGAGTATGAGTTAAAAGAAAGAGTTTAAAAATAAATTCATACTTAAATACCTCATTTAAATAACAAAGATCATTTTAGGAAAATACATGTTTTTAGTTCACGAAATTAAACAATATATTTTAATTTTGCGGATGCTTCCGAACTAAAATAAAGATTTGGCTACCATTCGTTGCCTTTATTCACACCTTTACATTAAGAGATATCCACAAGAAATTTTCGAAACGCAGAGGAATCCTGCATTTTAACACTTATTCTAGGTATCAGTGGTAGCTGGAGAAGTTTTTACACACACCACTCTGCAGAGGATATATATCCCTAGTAATTATGAAAAAGTCCTAGACATCATAAAATATATATACTTGATACTTATAATAAGTGGAGATGATATGCATAGCTACAACCATCTGACCATCTATCTGTTTGTCCGGTTGTCCGTCTATTAAATGTTAATCGGTATTATGTATCACGATATCTATAATATTAATAGGCTAGGCGATTTCTTGTGACTGATGTTTTGTTCTATCATTTTATCTCGATTTTGACCAAACATATATTATTTGATAGGTATTTCTTTTTAGCCGTTTTGCAGATTTACAGATTTTTAAATTTTTTCCTTTATTTTGAGTAAATTGCATTTAAAGTTGCTACCAACACATACATAAAATTATACAATGCTATGCGTATGTTTATTAAATTTGTTAATGTGTTTGTAATAAAAATTAGTTTTTTTTTGTGTTAATTTGTAAATTGGCTATAATTGATTAGCATACCTTTAGGGTCTTTATTTAATGAAAAAATAAAATTTCGTAGAATTTGAACTCGAATTTCGAGGGCTGCGTTCTGCTAGTTAATATTTAAAGGTTAACAAAGTGTTACACAAAATAATGAAACAGAAATACCTGGGATGCGATACTTTTTTCTTGTACGTCTTGTCGAGTACAACAAGGCAGTTCTTGAAATTTACGAAACACCTCCAAAATCTAGACTTAAGATTTTTCGGCCCTTTTACACATACAAGCCAGTAACTCTGTGGAATATCACCCGATTTTGAATTTCTCAGCGGTTCTAGAAAGAAGCAAGAGAGGTCTTTCGATAATATCAACACGATATTTTCGTAATATTGAGGCATCAGCGCGTATTCCTCCAGCACTCTATTTTTTTTATCCTATACCACTATGTGGTTTGTCTTTGTACTGCTGTTTGTAACTGCCAAAAATATGTGACCTCGGCCCATCTATTATTATATTGGTCGACTCAGAATCACTTGCTGAGGAAAGTAATTTCCTAAAACAATGCCTTTTATTTAAGAAGTACCTTTTCTCAAAAAATTACCTTATCTTAAAAAAAAAGTACATTACAAAATTAGTTTTCATAAAAATACCTTTTCTTTTAAAAAAATAGTAGTTCTTCTTAAAACAGTACGTTTTTTTAAAACATTAATTTCTTAAAAAAGTACTTAATCCTAAAAAGGTAAAATCCCAAAAAAATCATTTTTTTAAAAAAGTTCTTATTCTTAAAGGAGCACATTTTTTTCAAAAAACCTTTTCCTAAAATAGAAAATTTTTAATAAGAAGTACTTTTTCCTAAAAAAAGTAAAAATACCAAAAAAAGCATTTTTTTAAAAAAGTTTATATTCTTAAAAAATTACATTTTCTTATAATACTACATTCTCCTTAAAAATTATCTTTTCTAAAAAAGTTAATTTTCTTAAAAAAAAGTAAGTTTCCTAAAAAATTTACTTATTTAAGAAACTACATTTTCACCAAAAAGTTCCTTATTTTAAAAAACTGCCTTTTCTTAGAAAAATACCTTTTCTCAACCAAAACCTTTTCTCAATTATCTTAAACAAGTACCATTTCATAAAAAGCGACTTCTCTAAAAACTAAATTTTGTTATAAAACTATATTTTCTTAAAGTACATTTAAAAAAAAAAAAGTACCTTCTTTAAAACTTACCATCCTAAAAAAGTACCTCCTTCAAAATGACTTATAGAAGTACCTTTTCTGAAAATATTAAAATTTCTTAAAAAGTATATTTTCTTAAAAAATTACCTCTTCTTAAAAAGTACTTCTTGTAAAAAGTATTTTTTCTTTAGAAGTACCTTTTCCCAAAAAAGTACCTCTAAAAAAAGTAACTTTTCTAAAAATAGTCAGCCCAATTACAAAATTCTCCAATTATAAATTCCGCGTGAACAAAAAAATGAATAAGTGGCATCTATTTTTTCTATTTTTTTTTTTTTTGCGTGTGCAAATGAATATAAATTTATTTTAAAGAAAAATTAAAGAAAAAATTATGCGAGCACATTTGGAGGAAATTTGTGTTGTAGAATAACAACAACGAAATAGCTAAAAGATTGCTCGAATTCAATTGCGGGCTGAATCTATGGAAAACGCAATCAATGCCTGAACTGGATTTCATTAAAGTTAACAAAAGTTGAAGTTGTGCTCTATTTGTGGTCTTCAACATACAAGAACAATAAAATATTAATTGTTTTTATTTCAATTTTGTTTTATCAAAATCCTTTTTACATTTTTATGTAAACTCCCGTCTGTTTTGCAAGGGAAATTTTTTAGGGAAAACACTAAAATCAAGTGCATTGAGAATAACTACTTTTTTCCCATCGAATTTTTTTTCCGAAGGAATTTTTATTCATAATAGGGGAAAAGGTAGAAGTGAGATATTTCATGCGGAATTTTTGTTTAGAATTGGGCTGAGTATCTTTTATTAAAAAAGAGGTTTTTCTTAGAAAATTACGTTTTATTAAAAAAAAGTTCCGTTTCTTAAAAAAGTAGTATTGCCAAAAAAAAGTAGAGTTATGCTTATTCTTAAAACTTTAGATTTTATTTAAAAAAATAGTTTTCCTTTAAAAGTACCTTTTTAAAAAAATTTGTTCGAAGAAGCAATATATAGCTTTTTAAAAATACCTCATTTTAAATATCACATTTTCCTAAAAAGTACATTTTCCTTAAGAGTACCTTTCCTTAAACATGTACTTTTCTAAGAAGTTACTTTTTTTAAAGAATATTTCCTTAAAAAAATACCTTTAAAGTACAAATTCTTTAACAGGTACCTTTTCATAAAAAATTATGTTTCCTTAAAAGAGTACATTTTATCAAAAACGTAATTTCATATTTTTCAACCAGCGATTTGGCTACCTTACAGGTAAATGGAAACAATGATTCGGTATAGCCGAATTTTACTTCCTTACTTGTGGTTCTTTTTCAATTCCTTGGGACTGTAAAGTTTTATATCGTCCTTTAGTAGCATTCGGATCTTCTTACCAACCCGCGGTATGATTTTCTACTATGACCCACACATTCAGCTTATAATTTATTCTAATTTATCTAGTCTTGTAAGGACATTTTCCGCCCGAACCTGGGTTTCTTTCTGTCGTAATAGTATTCTGCACCAATTAAATTACATTTTTGGATTGTGAAAAAATTATATTTTTAATTTACATGGATTTTCTTCACAAAAATTATTCTTTTTTTACAACGCTCTATTTCCTTGACTGATATTTCAAATAGTTATTGAATATTTCAGAACACATAAGCTAGTTGAATAAAATATTTTTAAGTTGTGTGTACTAATTGCCATTTTTCACAATATAAAATAAATATGTTAAGACTGTTCCTTTATAGACTGAACAGAATTACATGAGTTTATTGCTAAATTTCACTTGTGAGACCTGGGGTCAAATAGTCGCATTCGAAATCGAGTAAAATCAATCGAAATTACAGACTTTGCTTTATTTTTTAAAGAAGACGAACAAACGTCAGACCTCGTTTCACTTTTACTACTAACTATGAACCATAACCCGTTAGCTGGGACAGAGTAAAATTTTTCTTAGTATTTTATTTTGGAAAATAAAAAAATAATTTCGATCGAAAAATTTTGATAACGAATGTGACGACCTGACCCCTGCTTTTTCACATTGAATTCGAAAGGTTAGTTAAGCCATTTCCTAAAATTTGGTATATTCTATTAAAAAAATCGCTCATTAGATAACTCTTTAAATTATTCTTTTAATCTGGCAACTCTTGTGAAATAAAACGAACACAATTCATTTTTCGTTTTCTATTTTCTTTAATTTTAAACAATTTTGTTATTATTTTTTTAATTTGTATAAAAACGAAAAATTCAATTAATATTTTATTTTCCAAATAATGCCGAAATCAAACAAATTTCTATTATTATAAAATCTTTTACTTTTAGTTAAAAAATTAATAACGTTATAAATAAGACAAATATAGAGCAAAAAATAAAAAAGATGAACAATTTTTATTTAAATTTAAATATAAAAACAGGACAAAATTGTTGATACATCTAAATTTAAATAATAAATTAGTAGAGAATTTTTTTTTATAAACAAGGATTTTTAAAAGGAAGAAGAAGACAAATGATTTAATTATTAATTTTACAAGATTTTGTTTAGAAAAAAGAATCTAATATTATTAAATTTATAAAAAAAATCTATTTATTAAGAGACATTAATTTAATTTAGGATATTTGTTAGTGAGCATTTGTTTGTTTCTTTTTTATATAATATTTAGAGGCAAAATTAATATGGAGGTTTCTGTATCTTTTGTCACATTCTGTTAACGTCGGTTAAATTATTATTTTTATTAAAGATATGCCAACCATTAAAAGTTTTTTAAAAATATCTGAAATTGTTGTTGTCTAAAAAATAATTTTTAACATTAACAGAACGATTTTAGTTACTAACAAAAGATACAGAACTATATGCTTATACAGAAAAAAAAAAATTAATTTTTTATAAATTTTATTACAATTTAAAAAAAGATGCATTTTTAAGAGGTTTCTTTTTCTAACTTGTACAAGATCTTAAGATTCTTATATTGCATTTCTTCCATTCATTATTTGATTACTTTATTTTTTTTTTTTTAAATTAATTCTCATCTTGTTTATGGATTTTGTTTAAAATGTTTAGGAGATTTTTCAATCTCGTAACACATCATAACATGTCCCTGAGTAATTCCTTTTGAGCAGCAGTTAATTTCTCGGGAAACTGTATATCAAAAGCCACCAATAAATCACCCTTGCGTGAGGTATCCTTAGGGAAGGGTAAACCATAGCCTTGTATGCGTTTAACAGTATTCGGTTTAATGATTTCCTGCATGGTACTTATACGCAATTTATCGCCGGACATGGTAGGAACTTGAAACACGACACCACATAAGGCCTGCAAGCAGAAAAAAAGAAAGGAAATCAATTAATTTATTTATTTTTAGCATCACTTAATGTACAATAGTCAGTATCATTTTCAATATTATTTATCGCAACATCAATCATAGCAAGCTGATATCTTAATATTATTTAGTTTCCCAGTTTAATACCATGTCTCGTCTTTTTAAATCCTTTTTATATATTTTTTTCTTTGTTTGTTGACATATTGTTAAGATGTTTATTCTATTTATTTGTGCTTTATTATATTTTATTGATTATACAGTGTTGCGCATAACAAAAGAGGCAAGAGAGAGAAGATGCAGCAAAGAAGATAGTTAAAGCCAGCTTGGAATGGCTGCCTTAGCTTTAGAGATACCTAATGTTATAGGTATCACTTTTACTCGAAAACAGTTCAAAGTATTGTCAGATTTTTGATCTGCATAGCAAACTTTATAATAAAAAGAAACTATGTGAGTCCGATCACAGGGGAGATGTGTAAACATCTATTTACACATCAATTAAAATCAAACAGTAAGCGCCATCTATGTATAGCAATCAGCTGCTATCTTTGCAGAGCCCCTGCAGTTGTTTGCTATAAGTGTTACATAGATGGCACTTGCTATTGTATTTTTATACCCTCCACACCTCAGTGGCAGAGGGTATATATAAGTTTGTCATTCCGTTTGTAACGCATCGAAATAAATTACTGAGACCCCAAAAAAATATATTTTCTTGATCCTTATAACAAGGGAAGTTGATTTACCAATGACCGTCTGTCCGTCTGTCCGTCTGTCTGTGAAAATCACGATCACGCCGTCAATATCTAAGCTAGACCGTTCGTTTTTATATAAAATCGTTTACTAACATCCCAAAGGAGTTGCTATTTAAAATCGTCAAAATCGGTCAAATCGTTCACGAGCTATGAATGAAACTTTGAGAAAACTCTTGAAAAAATAAAATTTTTCAGTGTGTTTGTTGTTTTTCTTAAGATATGTTGTATATGTTGTAATTCTTCGTATTGTTGAAGTCATTACAGTTGTGTGTATATTAATACTGCACGTGTCACATTGGCCCAAGCAAGTTTTACCACATATTTTTTATCATTAAAATTAAATATTAAAAATTAGAAATTAATAAAAATAGAAAATGGAAAATGAAAAATTGAAAATGGAAAATGAAAAATGAAAAATGGAAAATGAAAAATGGAAAATGAAAACTGAAAATTGAAAAATGAAAAATTAAAAATGAAAATTGAAAAATTAAAAATGAAAAATGGAAAATGAAAAATGAGAAATGGAAAATGGAAAATGAAAAATGAAAAATAAAAAATGAAAAATGAAAAATGAAAATGAAAAATGGAAAATGAAAAGTGGAAAATGAAAAATGAAAAATGAAAAATGAAAAATTAAAAATGGAAAATGGAAAATGAAAAATTAAAAATTAAAAACGGAATATGAGAAATGGAAAATAGAACATGAAAAATTAAAAATGAAAAATGAAATATGAAAATTGAAAAATGGAAAATGGAAAATGGAAAATGAAAAATGAAAAATGAAAAATGAAAAATGAAAACTGGAAGATGGAAAATGATAAATGATAAATGATAAATGATAAATGATAAATGATAAATGATAAATGATAAATGGAAAATGGAAAATTGAAAGTGGAAAATGGAAAATGGAAAATGGAAAATGAAAAATGGAATATTAGAAATTTAAAATGAAAAACTAAAAATGAAAAACGAAAGATGAAAATTGAAAAGTGAAAAATGGAAAATGATAAAAAAAAAATGAAAATTGAAAATGAAAAAGATGGAGGGTATCAAAGATTCGGCCCAGCCGAATTTAACACTCTCACTTGTTCAAAATTGCAATTGGAGTAGTTTGTTATTCCATTAATTTTGCGAAATATATCCGTGTTAACGTGCAAATGTCAAAAATAAAATAAATTGTAAGTAGTGAACTTTGAATTTTTGTTTTTATAAAATAAACTAAAAATAAAAATATTTAAAAAAATAAATATTCCAGAAAATGCACCTCATTTCACCCCCATCTATTGTCGTATTCTTGAACTAAAACCATTATGTATGAACTAAAACCATTATGTATGTATCTCGCAATATCTTTATATTATATGTCTTTGAATATATGTCTTTATATTATATGTCTTTGTTTGCTATACATCCATGGCGCTTTCTGTTGGTTGTTGAATCAGCTTAATAAATTTAAATCATAATCTTTGCACCAATACACTTACATATACCTCAGACCGATTTTCCCTAACGCTGTTTTTGTGATTGTATTGTGAAATAGATTTTTACCCCCTGAGCGCATAGATGTCTATACATCAAAAAGTAAGAAAAATATAGTCGGTCTAGAGCCTATACCACGCGTTAAGAGACCCTAATTAGATACAGAAAATAAGCATAATCCAAATTTGTTATTAATTTTTTTGCCTTCAGATATGAAAAATTTTATATCGGATGCTATATTTATAGGTCGAAAAATGGAGCGACGATGACCATATTTGATAGTCACTTATTTTTTACAAAAACATATACAAACCAAATTCTAGAAAAATCTGTGCAATATTTTTGTTTTTTGATAAATTTAATGACTATGACTAAAAATTGTCCAATACAGCTTATTTTTGGCCTACAAATAAATGAATGTAATAAACATAAAGAAAACCAATTTGACCGAGATCTATATGATAATTTGGATACTATGGCATTTTAAGTCGATCTCAAAGGTTCCATTTGTATGGGGACTAGGTCTGAGAATGTGAACCGATTTTCACTAATTTCAACAACATGAAAGCTTACAAACATGGACAAACAGACGGACAGCTATACAAATAGATCATCGGTATAATAAAGATGTGCATGTAGTTACAAACATCAGCACAAAGTCATTGCGTCCTGACCACAAGGTGGTATAGGGTATAAATATGTATTCCAAGAACATGATTTTATATCTATTGAAAAGTCTTATGATCAATGTGACCAACTATGATTTTTAACATACGTAAATCTATAGTATTAATAGGCTAGGTGGTTTCTTGTTACCGATGTTTTGTTCTATCATTTTATCCCTATTTTGACCGAACATATATTATTTGAAAGGTATTTATTTTTAGCTGTTCACCAGATTTTCAGATTTTTAAATTTTTTTCTTTATTTTGAGTAAGTTGCATTACTAACACACATAAAATTATACGTATGCTATGTGTGTGTTTATTAAATTTGTTAATGTGTTTGTTAATGAGATTGTTGTCTTCATTCACAATAATAATAACCCAAAAAATGTTGGTTTGTGAATTGGCTAAGTTGAGAAATAAAATTGCCTAGAAATTGCACTCGAATTTCGAGCGCTGGAATCTGCTAGTATATATTATTCATTCTAAAATGAGGAAGTTTATTTAAAATTTAATAAAATATTAATTTCTGTAAAAATTTTTTAGATTTTTTTTTTTTTTTTTGTGAGAAAACCAGAAAATGTCTCAGCAAAAGCAACATATCGAAAGACACTCGGCTCGATTCCCACTGACGTTCTAAATTGGCATGCTTAATCTACATATATTGAAACGGAGAAGAGAAGTTGTTGAAAACAATATTAAAAATTATTGAAGATTGGAATCACTGCAGTATTTTACGTTGTTATTTTTCACATTAGTGAAAATTTTTGAATTGTTTCTTATATTTTAAATGAAAAAAAAATGAAATAAATGTTTAAATCTTTACCAACCCAGATTCAATGAAAGAAACGTTATTTTTATAACATCGTTTCTATATATATCTTTTTTTCTTATGATTCGTGAGCATATTCAGACTCATTAAAACTTTCTTTGAATACTTTCTGGGACAAATCCATCCGTAACTGAAATACAACATGCGAGAGTTTGCAGTTACCCCAATAATAAATATGGCAACTGATCTGCTACTTTTTGGGCAAGTATTATAGCAACTAAGCACTGTATTATAGTATTATATCAACTAAGTACTGTAATTGACTTTCATTTGTCGTTTAATTTGGCATATAGCAAATATCCGGGTTTTATTCATTTCGTACTCTAAAATTTCAAATTGCCGCTCTGTGGTTATCTATAATGTTAATAAGCGCGATTTCTTGTGACTGATATTTTGTTTTACCGTTTTATCCCGATTTTAACCAAAAGTATATTATTTGAAAGGTATTTCTTTTAGCCGTTTTGCAGATTTACAGATTTTTAAATTTTTTCCTTTATTTTGAGTAAATTGCATTTAAAATTGCTACTAACACATACATAAAGTTATACAATGCGATGTGTGTGTTTATTACATTTGTTAGTGTGTTTGAAATAAAAATGAGTTTGTTTTTTGTGTTGATTTGTGAATGGGCTATAATTGATTAGCATACTTTTAGGGTCTTTATTTAATGAAAAAATAAATTTTCCTAGAATTTGCGCTCGAATTTCGAGGGCTGGGATCTGCTAGTATTCATTATACCCTATACCACTATGTAGTTTGGGTATAATGACTTTGTGCTGCTGTTTGTAACTACCAAAAACATTTGACCTAGAGCAATCTTTTATTACACCTATCGACCCAAAATAACTTTCTCAGTCTCAGAATCACTTTCTGAGTCAATTTGGTGATGTCCGTCTGTCCGTTTGTCAGTCTGTGTATCTATGTAATCTTTGTAATCAAAATACAGGTCGCAAATATAAATACATTTTGATGAAATTTGGTATATAAGTTTTTATCGGCCATAGGATGAACGCTTTTAAAATTGGTGTAATTGAGTCCATGTTCAGGCTTAGTCTCTTTACAAATGACCCCTATGAAATCGACATAAATTGCCATAAGATCTAAACTATCATATGGATATCAGTCAAATTGGGTTTGTATGTGTTTATTATATCCATTAATCATTAGTCCAAAAATAATCCATATAGGAAAATTCTTAGTCGTAGGCCCCATATAGAGCTGCTTCCCGATTGCACAGATTTTTCTCAAATTTTTTTCAAAAAAAAAGTAATTTTACCAAATATGGTCAGTATCGGTACATTTTTCGACCTAGTCCTCATACAAATATAGCACCCGATATGAACTTTTTCAAATCTGCAGCCAAAAAAAATAATATTAATGCCACTCAAATTTGGTTTATGCTTATTTTCTATATTCAATTAGTTGGATCGAAGAGATAGGGTCTCTAAACAATGTTATAGGGTATCGTATAATCGGTCTAGACTGACTATAATTTTTTTAATTGTTTTTTTTTTGCAGTTTGTTATAATTGTTTCAACTTCGATGCTAACAATGACGACGACAGAAAAAGAATGTTTCTTCGTTTTAATAACGCCAATGGTGATGCCAAACTGTCAACGCCAACGGGAACAGGGCCGAATGTAGATGACAGCTTAGAATAGGTTGAAGGAGTAGCTCATCTATAGCGAGAACAACAGGCCCATTTTGATACCCTATGATTCCCAGGATCATTGAACTCTTTTAAAACATTTCTTTTATTACACGAATTTCTTGATATCAGTTGGCTTCATTTCCACAATATAATTAAGACTGTCAAAAATCCTCCTCCTAGATATATAACTCATCTCCTTTGGAGTACTCGATATTAATAAATCGGGTAAAATATTGATTCTAGTTCCACCTAGTCGTTAAAAGTCCTACAGTAGTCTCTAATATGGAAACAAATTTTCAAGACATGCTATCTATAATGCAGTGTCCTGTAAGAATCCGCATAGATGTGTGTAACAATTTCCTTATTCATACTGGGTAAGTTTTCAGATCCACTGATGGCCATCTTTTATGTTGGTAGGTGAATATTGAATAACTTAAAAATATAACCACCGATTTCCATGTGTGTGATTTTTTTTATATAACATGGTCAAATGACCGTCTCTATTGGCCGCGGAAATTTATGCACCTTCTACTGCATTTCTATATCTTTTTCTCGGTCGGCATAGCCATGATTTCAGCACGAATGTTTGCCTTGAGCCAGTCGATAGTTTGAGTGGTGGCGTACACTTTGATTTTCAAATAACACCAGATGAAGAAATCCGGAGGTAGTGGCCAGTCAATGTCTGGGTGGCCAGTCAATGTCGCCTTTTTTTGACATCGCACCCAGAGAATTTTTGTTGAGAAAACTGCATTGTATGATTTGTTGTATGGCATCGTTCATCATCTTTTTGAAATCAGTAATCGTCCAGACCTTTTTCACGCATTTTCGAGCAGACATAATGAGTCAACATCCACCGATAATTTTTCATTATTTGTAGAAAAGTGGTCAAATGATGTTATTGCCCCAAACTCCTGCCTAATGGAATTCCTTGGATCTCGTGTGGATTCTCCGTTCCCAAAATGTGGCAATTTGACATATGAAAGTCGCCACAGGTATTAAAATGGGCCTCGTCAGTCATCAGAATTTGCTTAAAAAGTTCGGTGCAGTGTAAACCATTCGATCGACTGTTTGGCCAATTCGGTAAGCCACGTGGTCGGTCTTTCAACAAAAATTTTTGAGCCAATTCATTATACGGAAGCAAATGCAAATCTTCCTTCGAAAGGTGCCGCAAAACGGCTTGTTGAGTTCCCGGCAATACTCTTACCGCTTCAGCCAGTTCACTGGAACGTCTTTGGTGTTGATGAACGACATTTGGACGAGCTCTCACTGTCCCGTGCTCAACAAAATTCGACACTAAACGAGGAACAGTGCTGTCAGACGGTCCTGCCTGGCCACGATATTTTCGGCGATACGCACGTTGAGTTAACACAATTGATTTATGGTAAAAAAAAAAATCATGTGAGTCCGATCACAGGGAAGATGTGTAAACATCTAGTAATTAAAGATTTTTTTATGTCATTTTTTAAAATCAAACAGAAAGCGTCATCTATGTATCACTTATAGCAAAAACTGTTTCAGCTAATTCAACAACCCTTTGCTGTAAAACGTTAAAAATATCCCAATATAAACGTACATAAGTGATACATAGATGACGCTTTTAAAAAAGTGGCATAAAAAAACAATGTTATATCACCAGTACAATCATAAGTCACACAGCGTTATGTGTCAGCTCTCACCTATTACGTGTTACACTGTTTTTGTGATTGTATTGTGAAATAGAAATTTACCCCCCCTGCGCGTATAGATGTTTACACATCAAAAAAAGAATTGACGTTTCAAGAAAATCTATTCTCAAGTCAATCGGTTGAAAAATGTCAAAGTAATTAAATGTTGTCATACCGAGATATAAGATATCGCAACCTGTATTTTTCGATACATTTGAAACATTAAGCCTCTATTCGCCAAAATTCTGAACAATTTAGATGTTTCTATAGCAGAAAATAGTGTCATTAGAATAATGAAAGGCCGAACCATAGGTTCTCTAGTATGAGGCTATAGAAATTTTCCATTTGAAGACATCAAGACATCAAAAAAAGCAATTTTGCTTTAACAGCGGAATCAAAATTGAAGGCTGGAAATTCCTTAAATTAGTGGTGGGTCAAGTAGTAATGTTACAATTTTCGACACAAACTTAGTATGTCCATACCAAAAAGTTGTATGATATATACGAAATATAATAAAATCCAACGACACTGTCAATTCTTACTGAAAACATGTACATATATATACATATATATACATATTTTTTTTTTTTTTTTTTGGCTATGGTCTGTCAACATTAATGTTATTAAGTACGAGTATATGTTTATCCTCAATGACACAATGTTTACATACAATATTTAGAAAACATATGTACATACATGCATACATACTTGTTGACATACATATGTATGTTCATTTATTTAATAAATCTTAAACATCATGTAACCAAAAATCCATTAAGTTTGTTTTAGTTTTTCTTGTTGACATTTTTATTTCTTTTCTACATTTTAAACGAAGTCATTTATCAATCATGGATTTTTATTGTTTCAATATTATTAAAGGGGCTTTAATTGTTTCTGGGATTGTAATAGAAGTTTTTTTTTTTTACAATAAAACAAAACAACTTATAAGAATCGTAAGATGAATTGACCGATGTGTTGTCATAGAGACCATATATTATATTGGGGGAGTTAAAGGATGGTATAAAAACTGATATTATTATATTTTTTTTATTTGGCTGAGCTTTGGTGTGGTCCACAGAGAAGATAAAAAGCAAAATAACAAATAATAGTGCAATTATTCGTTCCAGCAAAGCGCATTTCGGCTAAACTTAATCAAAAGTCTTGGTTAAACCAGACTTGCAGAAATGCAGTCAGATTCAGTGAGGAAGCATTCTGATATTGGCTTGAAAAAAAAGGTGAGAACTGAATGTGCCAAAGATGCGAAAAGTTTCTACACAAACAGCCTCTTAGTACAATAATCTATTCAGTTAAACGAGACATTAAGATCTTTTGCTCATTTGCTAAAAGTGTAACGAATAATTATTCGTTATAATTACACTGTGGAACAAATTCAGGTTCGCAAAAGTTAGGTCAATTCTGAGAGTGAGGGGTGAAAATAGAGGCTAAATTAGAAGACCCGTATCGCGGCGTTTGTTTATGTTAGTTCGAATTTTTTTTTTTAATCGACCTTCGAACTTTGCAGTCATATGCCGATTTTCAGCATATTGTTGATATGGTTTTTTTTTTTTTGGCTATAACTTGTCGACTAATTGATATTTTTTCAATTTGTAAAAGCCAAATTATTGCTAGAGACCTGTGCAACAACCAAAATTTTTTTAAAAATTGATTTAGAAAATTTTTGTGGTGCTTATATGCAAAATGTTGGAAAAATAATTTTTTTTCTGCTTTTTCACAAAACTTAGTCTTTTTTGCTTTCTGTTTGATCTATAATATGCTTCTCAGTTTCTTCAATAAATTTCATTTGAAAAGAAAATGGTCTTAGTGTATAATAAGAATTAGGAATTAGTAAAACAACTTTTTTGTTTTCAACCACCGCAGAGGTAGCGACTTTTTTTTTCGTACAAGCGAACTAATTTCAAAAATGAAGATTAAGTTATGACTCGAAACTCAGCCGAAGCTGATGTCTTTTAATTTTCGCTCGGTCGTGATAAAATTCGCTATTAATTTTTTTGAAACTTATTACATTTTGTGAGTGATTTAAGTTAAGTGCATCGGTTTCATAAAAATAACAAAAAAAAACATTGTATAATATATATTGTAACCAAAATGTAAAATGGATCATTTTTGCAATGGTTGTGGACGTTTCATAGCAAGCGATGAAAAATGTGGCAATGCGAGTGATTTTTTTTTTTTTTGAAGCCTATAAACAATATTTCTCGCAAGAGTTTATCACTGACGTAAACTATGCCCCTAAAAAGTTTGCTTTAATTGCTATTCAACTCTTATGCAATGGAAAAGTGAAAAGAAGAAGGCTATGACTTTTGGCATACCAATGGTGTAGTTAGACAACAGCCCGCATCAAGAAGAAAATTGCTATCGATGTATCAACTATTTGAATAGAAGGAAAGCAAAGAATAAAACTTCTGTAGCAGTACCAAGTGTCCAATTACCATTACCGCACTCAGAATTCGTTCCAGTACCAACATACCGAAGTATTGATCTTCAAACAGATATCAGTACTACAACCGCCGCTGCTACATCCATGGATCTCTTCTCAAAATACAACCCTGGTGAAGGTACATCCTATGAAACATCAAACGACCCAATCCTAGTCACACAAAACCAATTGGATGGAATTGTTGCAAATTTGTGTTTGACTCAGAAAAAATCAGAACTACTGGCTTCATTTTTGAAAGGAAATAATTTGCTGGCGAAAGGTACCAAAGTAACAGCATATCGAAGACGCCAAAAAGAGTTATACAAGTTCTTCAATGTGAATGATGCAAAAAATTTCGCTTATTGCAACGATATTGAAAAGCTAATGGAGACGATAGGGTTAACCTATAAAAAAGATGATTGGCGTTTATTCATCGATAGTTCACTAATCAGCTTAAAAGTTGTGCTTTTGCACAAGACAAATAGAATGCCTTCTGTTCCGATTACGTATAGCACTGACACTAGTGAAAATTTCGATAATTTGAAACACATTCTGGAAGTAGTCAAATGTAACGAACACCAGTGGCGCATTTGCTGCGACCTCAAAATAGTTTAATTGATTACAAGCTTAACAGCATTTGGCCGTCCAAAATATCCGGGTTTTTTGTGCCATTGGGATTCACGATACGGAGAAGGTATTAAAGGAATAAACCAGTGCAAACAGCATAACTGGAACAATCGCGTTGGACGGAAATGGCCTAAAGACAATAGGCTACACGAAAGTCTTGTTCCTGAAATGAAAATTTTTTTGCCGTTGCTCCATATTAAACTTGACTTTGCTAAAAAATTTTTGAAATGTATCGCAAAACGACCAGCAGTATTTAACAGCTTAAAAGACATTTTTCCAAGACTAAGTAACGCCAAAATTCAGGAAGGGGTTGTTAATGGTCCCGACATACGGAAACTAATGAGTCGTCAAGATTTTGAACAAGTTCTGACAGACCGAGAATTAAATGCATGGCTCGCATTGAAAGCAGTCATTAAAGGACTTTTGGGTAAAGAACGCAAAGACAACTACAGGCAATCTGTTGCAAACATGTTGGCAGCTTTCGATGAAATTGGGGTTAATATGTCGTACAAAATTCATTTGATGCATTAGCATCTTGATCAACTCGCTCAACAGTTGCCAACTGAATCTGATGAGCAAGGCCAACGTTATCGCCAAACTGCGCTTCCATTTGAAATAAGGTAACTATAGAGTGTGCATATTTTGAATTCCTAGATTTTTCTAATATCTTTGTCAGAGTGCACAATTCAAATATGTTAACGATTGAAAACTATTTTCGCTTCAGGTACAGAGGAAAGAAATCTCCAGATGCAATACTCGCTGAAATTTGGTGGTGGTATAAAAACACCTTTGAAGAACAGGAAGACGAGGAAAAAGAGGAAGAAGGGGAAGACAAAGATGAAATTCCAGAATATATATTGGACGAAGCTATCGACCTTTCTGATGATGATGACGATGACCAAGATATTAGAGAGAGCAGGGATGTTGATCCACAGCCGCCTGCTAAACGGCAACTGGGCAAATCATTAGTTAATTTATTTAATATTTTTTACTTAAAACTTTTCATAACTAACATTTCAAAAATATATTTTTTTCCATATTTTTATAATTTCTTTTCCAATGTTTCTTCAAAACCAACACTGAACAAAATTGGTACATAAAAAATGGTGCATAAAATAAATTAATATTAAGCTGGAAAAGCAAGTTTTGTATTATGATTGTTTTCTTTTCAAATGAAATTTATTGAAGAAACTGAAAAGCATATTATAGATCAAACAGAAAGCAAAAAAGACTTAGTTTTGTGGAAAATATTTTCAAAAAGCATGAAAAAAAAAATAATTTTTCCAACATTTTGCTTCATAAGCACAACAAAATTTTCTAAATCAATTTTTTTTAAAAATTCTGATTATTGTACAGGTCTCTAGCAATAATTTGGCTTTTACAGATTGAAAAAATATCAATTAGTCGACGAGTTATAGCCAAAAAACCATATAAACAATATGCTGAAAATCGGCATTTGACTGCAAAGTTCGAAGGTCAATTAAAAAAAATTCGAACTAACATAAACAAACGCCGCGATGCGGGTCTTCCAATTTAGCCTCTATTTTCACCCCTCACTCTCAGAATCGACCCAACTTTTGCTAACCTGAATTTGTTCCACAGTGTTATAATGCTAGTTCTGGCATCTCAACTCTTATAAAGGGTATCATAGTATCATGTACTATGCCTAAAATATTCTTCCGAGCTCGTGCAGTTAACAGGTTTCTTTCGGATCTCAATATAAATAAGTCTCTTGGTCCAGATGTTATACCGGCACTGGTGCTGAAACAGTTCCCTTCGATGCTAACTAGTCCATTGGCCAAACTTTTTTGGCTCTTTCAGTCTTTCCATCTTTCTGGAAGTTTCCCAATGTCCAATTAATCCCTAAAAGGGTCTAACGCAATTATTCATGATCGAAGTCGTTCTACGGGAGATCTGTTAACTTTTCTTTCTGAACGTTGAAATCGATTTATTTTGAGTTTTCTCAGAGACTACACAAAACGTGTTGTTATTGATTGGGTTTAATGAGTTTCAACTTAGTTCTGGGTTACTTCAAGTTTCTGTTCTTCATCCCTCTCTATGCCTTATATTTCTGAATGATCTTAGACAAACCTTCAATCCTATCTACTCTTTCACAGATGACAGCATCATTTGTCATTCAATTTCCTTCAATTGTAAGTTAAGCCTTTTTGAGGTTGGGGTGCAAAAGGCTGACAATAAATGACACACTCTATCTACACCTGTTAAAAATCTCCGAGTGATTGGAAGCGAATGGGATTCATTTGTTTTTTAACGATGTTTGTAACTACCAAATATATTTGATCTAGACCCATCATTCATTATATCGATCGACTCAGAATCATTTTCTGAGTCTATCCGTCTGTCCGTCTGTGTGTCCATGTAAACCAGGTGGCAAAAATGAATATATTTTGATGAAATTTAGTATATAACTTTCTACCGGCCATAGGATGAATGCTATTGAAATTGGTGAAAACCGGTTCATGCTCAGTCTTTGTACCCTAATAAACTTTTTTTTTTAACATAGTCTGTACACCAATGGCCTTCTTCCTGCAACATTCTTAGCATTTCCGTAGCAGAAATTATATTCCACAAACAAAATTTAATTTGATTAATTAGTAATTATTAAAATCGTAAAATTAACTTTTATAAAACTAATGAATGAACCAATCGCGATATTAACATGAAATAAAATAGCCAACAAGCTGAAAAATATTATATGCCCAAATCCATAAATCCGCGAAGTTTAAATTAAAAAGTCACCTTTCTACTTTGTCACAAAAATACACAAGTTTTTGCGTAAAAATTATATGTATAAAAAAAAGCACAAAATTTTCAATATTAATCTCTTTTCACCATATGTGGTCAGTAAATTGTGTAATAAATAATTGATTTTTTGTTAAAAGTATTTGTTAGTTTTTATATTAATATTTTGTTTTACTAAATTTGGTTCGGGCCTTTTTAACAACTAATAAAATGTGAAAAATTTGTGCAAAAAAAGAACATTAATAGATTTAAGCTGATATTTTTCAAATAAACATGATATACGAGCATTTATAGTTTATAAATATTTGGTAACATTAACAACAACAACAATAACGATAATAGTAATAACAAAATTTTAAATGTTAACAACAGTCGTTAAGTAGTGAAGTGAAAACCGCAACAAACTATGGCAACTATGGCACATTAGTTCTGTTCACTTGAGTGCTACAATTGTTTAAACATTTTATTGTTGTCACAGCAGCAGCAGCACCAGCAGTTTTTTTCAAGTTGTTTATTTTTAATTTTTTTTTGTGTTATTGTCATTTATGGAATTTATTATTGCCACCATTATTTAATGCACTCTTGTCAACATTTAGTTAATCCAATTAAAAATTTTAACATGACAACAAAACCAAAAACGTGACTCTACTACTAAAAAGTAGTTAATATTTTTACATAAGTAGACATTGACTAGAAAGAAAAACTATTGGATGCTAAGGAATTTATGGTGAGTATAAGGGAAGAGATTATTGACATAAACAAATTTTAAAATTTTTTTACTATAGAGTTCAGAGTTGGGCATACAAGGCAACGGAACTGATCGACTTTAAC
This sequence comes from Cordilura impudica, assembly GCA_963682025.1. Lineage (NCBI taxonomy): Eukaryota > Metazoa > Arthropoda > Insecta > Diptera > Scathophagidae > Cordilura > Cordilura impudica. The sequence goes on from OY821518.1 coordinate 75,799,795, forward strand.
TTGGTAAAGCCCTAAGAAGACTCCCGACCTCCGACCCTTTTGGGCTGGTGGACACCGGGCAATGGTATTATAACACCCGTTAAAATACTAGCTAGTGTGAGCAACGAAACAGAAGGAAAACTATAAACACTTCGGAAGGCAACGGGAAACCACCGAAGTAACATCCCTTGTAAATCATACAATATGAATAATACAACAAATAACATACGGCCCTCAGTCTCCGGCCAAACAACGGTGCTAAGAATCCCCGGAGGTAAAGCAAATCAGAAACTTAACATAGGAACTTGGAGTGTTAGAAGTCTCTATAAAACTGGAAAGCTGAACAATACCATAAGTGAAAGGAACAGACTCAACATAGATATACTGGGTATAAGTGAAACATGGTGGAAGGAATGTGGTGAATTTAGATCCGAAAACACTAGAGTGTACCACTCAGGAAATCAGAATGATATAGGTGTGGCAATTATTGCCAAAAGCCATATAGCTGAATGTATATCTGAATACGTCCCAATGTCAGATAGGACAATGCTTATAAAGATAATGGGAAAGCCGACTAATATTAACATAATTCAAGTCTACGCCCCTACATGTGATGGAAGTACTGACGAAATCGAAGAATTCTACGATAATGTTGAAAAATTATTGAAAATGAAGAAGCCACATGAAATAACGTTTGTGCTGGGCGACTTCAACGCGAAAGTAGGACAGAGTGAAGTAATGGGTGTCACCGAAAAATATGGATTAGGTTAACGAAATGAGAGGGGAGACAGACTTGTACAATTCTGCCAGGAACATAAAATGAAAATTACAAACACCCTATTTCGCCTACACCCTAGAAGACTCTACACATGGAAATCACCACAGCATAATAAAGGAAAAATTGTGAGAAACCAAATAGATTACATATTAATAAACAAAAGATATTGTACCTGTGTGACAAAATGCTCAACATACCCGGGAGCACACGTACCATCTGATTATAACCTCCTGGTATCAAATGTCCGCATCAAACTATCTATTGTTCGAAAACAGAAGCCAAAACCCAAAATTAATACTGAAAAACTAAGTGATCCATCGGTTAAAAATAAAGTTAAGGATCGTATAAATAATAAACTTGCAGGTGTCAAAAATATTATTGGCACGACTACGAAAGACTCACTAGGAAGCTGCATAAAAACAAAACAAGATGAATGGATGATAGACGAAATTCGAGAACTTCGAACAGAAAGAAGTAAAAATAAAAACGTAAATTACGAAATGTACTGGGAATTGAACAAAGAAATCCGAACGGCAACCCGAGCTGCAAAGAACGCACTACTAAATCGTCAATGCCAGGAAATCGAAGTGCTGCAAAACCTACACGACGATTTTAATCTACATAAAAAACTCAAGGAAGCCACAGGAATATACAAAAGGACATCTGCAGCAATTCTGTTTGATGACAATAAGGAGGCTGTATTCGAGATGACGGATAAAAAACGCATTTAGAAAGATTATGTAGCGAATTTATTTACTGACGAGGAATGGTCGGTTTTCGACAGCAACGCAGATACCCCTATATCCGGAACACCAATCACTAAATGTGAAGTAGAATACGCAATAAGCTCTCTAAAGGACAAAAGTCTCAGAAGTCCTAAAGCTCATAGATGGTGATAATACGATTCTATTTGTAAAACTTTTTAACTACATTTATGACACAGGCCTATATCCACACGAATGGCTTAAATCAACGTTTGTTACAATACCTAAAAAGAACAATGCATAGAAGTGCAGTGAATATAGGTTAATTAGCCTAATGTGCCATGCACTTAAAATATTTCTGAGAATAATACACAAGAGAATATACGCCAAATGTGAAGAGGCCATGGGAGAATCACAATTTGGCTTCAAGGAAGGAATGGGTACTAGAGAAGCGCTACTTGGTATCCAGGTACTTATTCAAAACTGTCGGGATGTCCAGAAAGATGTCTTCCTTTGCTTTATTGATTATGAAAAAGCCTTCGATACTGTTCAACACATGACAAGTTAATGGAAACTCTAACAGCCAATGGAATAGACGAGAAGGAAAGGCGATGCATAAAAGATCTTTACTGGAACCAGTCAGCGCGAATTGCAATCAATGGGGAACTCACTGAAGAAATTTCCATCTCAAAAGGAGTGAAGCAGGGATGTATACTATCGCCCTTGCTATTCAACACATACTCACAGAAAATATTCCGAGAATCAATTGAAGGAGAAAGAATAGGAATTAAAATAAACGGAAGATTTATAAATAACATAAGGTATGCTGACGATACCACATTATTGGCAAGCTCTATAACTGGTCTACAGAAGCTGATAGACAAACTTACATCGGTAAGTGAATCATATGGCCTGGGAATTAACATTAAAAAAACTGAATACATGGTTGTCAGCAGAAAAAACTTACACGACAATACAACACTTAAAATAAGAAACACAGAACTCGAACGAGTGAAAAACTTTAAGTATCTGGGGATCTTATTAAATGATCAATGGGACGCATCTAAGGAAATAGAGATGGAAAGAGATGCATTTTTTAAATACAGCAAGGTTTTGACCAGCCATAATATCAGTCTTGCAACAAAATCAAGTATCAGGTATCAGGTGCTATGTATGGTCGGTTTTATTATAAGCCGTAGAAGTATGGACAATTAAAGCAGCGGACGAAAAAAGATTAGAAGCTTTTGAAATATGGATATACAGACGTATATTGAAGATACCATGGACCGACCACGTTCCAAACAATGAAGTACTGAGAAGAATGAACCAGGTTAGACAACTAATTAAAACTATCAAAAATAGGAAAATCGCTTATTTAGGACATATAATGAGGAACGATAAATATAAATTTCTTTAAAAAATTATCAAAACTAAAATAGAAGGAAGACGCGAAGGAGGAAGAAAAGAACTTTCCTGGCTGAAAAATACCCAAGAATGGACAGGATATCGTGATGAGCTTAATTTAATAAATGCTGCAAAAAATAGACAACTTATGAATATCTGAAGTTTTATAAAATTACAAGATCTTATTTTATTTTTATTGTATGTATACATGTTATTTAGAACTGTATAATTGTATTTTGTATGATCGCTTACATCCGAATGACGGATTTGCAAATAAAAGAAGAAGATAGATCTCTAATATTAGAAGCGTATGTTTAAGGATTGTAATTACAGCTGTAATGAAAGGAATACAAAGTAAACCACTTGACTTAGACGCCATTTTCGATCAGAAGTGATCTACAAGGTGACTGATAACTGTTGCTATCAAAAAAAATCGTACAACCTATTTTTCTATCTCTTTCTTTAATTTCAGTGATTGAGTTTTCAAGTAAAGGGAAATATACGATTAGGATGATTGAACGATTTGGATTGTGTCCCGCTATCGCAAATCCTTAATTTTGATAAAAAGAGAGTTTAAGCGAGCGTTTGGGAGCACTCCTTCTAGCACATGGACTATAATGAGGCTCGTTAACAATGTGGCTGAGTGTAAGATAGTCACAAAAAGGTCTTACCATCGAGTTCTCCCAAATCAGACGCAAGATACTTTTAATGTCGTAGCTGCTGGCATACAATTCAAATCTAAAGTGTAGACAAGTACTAGTCACTACATACAATTTTGCATTGAGATTTAAATTTATTTCCTTAAAAAATTCCAGCAGACCATTCCTTAAAGATGTTGATATAGTTTTAGCCACCAAAAAATTGCTTTCCACTTTATATGGTTTTGACAAGGTAATGTATATTGTCACATAGCCAGGCCTAATATACAGGATATACAGAATTACAACGAAAATTAACCAATAAGCTGATTTCAAGAAAATCCATATTCCGTTGGCCCCCTTGGTCTTCCAAACTTACTTTACCTGATTTTTTCTTGTGAAGTTAATGCAAACAGGAAGTTTACCAAAACAAACCAACAAATTTGGGTGATAATTGGTCCAATTCCCGCTGCAACCCCCTGGAAGTATGGAACAACTTTTTGATAAGATGTCGCTCATGCATCTCCGAACGTGGTAGCTTTTTAAAGACAGTTAAAAAGCCTTGATAAATATCCATCATACTCATAGTCCTGATATAAATTTGATTCCCGATTTCACTTAAAACTACATTTATCTTCAAAAAATAAGTGACTTAAACCTATATAAAAATAGTATCCCATATGAACTTTTTCATATTTCCAAGCAACAAGGTTTTAACACTGCCACTCAAATTTAGTTTATATGTATTTTTTATATCGAATATAGGATATCATATTGTCAGTATAGACCGTTTTTCAAATTTTTTGCAATAAAAAGAAATGCTTAGGGAGTACTCGACGATTAATCGCGTATTTCGGTGGAATATTCAAAATCATTATAGCTCTTGTCGAAATTAAAAAAATTATGGCATTTTAGCTTCCAATAGTCAAAGAAAAATAATCAAAACGACTCTTAGTGAGCGATGCTAATGGCGTTTCACCAAAAAGGTTTTTTCGGGTTTTGCAACTCTTAAAGCGGAGAATTGGCGGAGTATACCTTTTATGACACTATTTGTCTATTATAAGACAAATAGTATGATCAATAGGACGTTTCACTAAAAGCTTTTTATTTAGATTTTTGCAACTCTTAAAGCGGAATACAATTTCTTATAGACCAAAAGATTTTTGAGAATTTTTAAAAATTTTTTTGCTTTTGAAAAATTAGCAAAAAACATAATTTGTTGCATTTATTTCCTCTGGTGCTTTAACAAATAAATCACTACTTATGAGTATCACTCTACTAAGATAAGATAAGATAACATAAGGAAGGCTATACGCACTAAGACCAATTTGATCTTTTGTGCAGCCCATGGTTGTCCTAAAGATTAAGGCTTCTTATGAAGCCAATTAACCTATTTGGCATTAGTTTCCATATGTCCCGGGGGGTATACAGTGTATCCTCCAAGTGCAAGGATTCTCTTACCACTTAGTCTTGGACATTCACAGAAAATATGTTCTGCTGTTTCCACCTTCTGCTCGCATAACCTACATGTGTCTATAGCAGATTGTCTTTTCTTTCGTAGATGATATCTAAGATTGCAGTGTCTTGTAAAGAATCCCGTCAAGGTCCTTAAGTCCTTTTTATCAAGGGTAAGTAGTCTTTCCGATTGAACACTGGATGGAGTTATGAATCTCTTGGCCTGCGTTGACCTGGACTTTTGTCCCAGTGTTCGGCAATTTGTGATTTTCTCCACTCCCTCATTTTTTCTTTTATGTGTTCCACTGGAACACCACAGAAAGGTTCCGGACCGATGAAAGGACAGCGGGCCCCTACATGTGCTTCATATCCCGGAATCCAGCATAGAGTTAATTTGTTGCATCTACCTAATTCGTTTATCTCTTCGATACACTCCCACACCAGTTTGGACGTCACTTTGTAGGCCATTATTACCTTTAGTGCAGCCTGACTGTCGGATAGTATATAAATGAGTGCCCTTTTTGTCTTTCTTCTGAGACATTCAGTCACGCATATAAAAATAGCGAAGACCTCCGCTTTGAAAATGGATGGGTATTTACCCATAAGTAAGGCACGTTGAAAATTGGGACCAAATATGCCCGCGCCCGTGTCCCCATTTGCTTGTTTTGAGCCATCTGTGAACCACACAGAAGAACCTTGCTTCGGTTCCCAGGTCCCACTGGTCCATGCGCTCCGTTCCAGTATCATGGTTTCAAATTCCCTAATGAATATATTTTTTGGTAACATTCTGTCCGTGACTCTCGCCATCGGGTCGTGGATGAAGAGCCTCGCGACTCTCATGTGACCCTTTAGGTCACCTCCTTCATGCTACCAAAATCCTGAAGTCGTACGGCACTCATGCACGCATCTTCAATGATCGAGATATGCAATGGTGTAATGTTAAGCATGATGCCGATAGCATCGGTTGGACACGTTATGTTCGCCCCTGTGATACCAATACAGGCAATGCGGTACGCCTTGTTCAGGATTGCTTTTGCTTTGGTTTGTTCAACCTTCGGCCACCATGCAAGGGCAGAGTAGGTAATCATTGGTTTCACAATAGTTTCAAACGTCCAGTTGATCATGTGGGGCTTTAAATCCCATGTTATACCAAATAGTCTCTGACAGGCATATAAAGCCCTGGTGGCCTTTTTGGTAATTTGATCTAAGTGGCTGTTCCATGTGAGAGATTTATCCAGGGTGAACCCAAGATACTTGACCTCGTCCGAGAATCCTATTGTCAAGCCGTTAAGACTTGGTTCCATAAGGTTTAGTATCCTTCGTTTAGTGAAGGGTATCAGTATGGTATCACTCTACTAAAAAAATTATTCACAGTAAAAAATAATTAGTTTAAGGACATGTTTATGACCCTAAAAGTTAAAATTGTTTCCCGAGTTCAAACCATAATTGCTCGAGATATATTGGCTATATTTGTGTGCAAAATTTAATGCGTTTAAAATATTATATATATTATATATAATGTTATAATTCTCAAGTTATTAAGGTTTGAACTTGGCAAATACTGAATTTTAAAAATTGAATGGCATCAAACTAATCATGGTCACCGCGGTTAATTTATTGCAGTAGGAGGATTTTCAGAAGTGATTTTTCATATTTAGTAAAAATAAGGCACCGCCGAAAAATTCTAAAAAAAATCTTTTATGTTTTATAAACTTACGCCCGTATTCATAATCAAATTCTAGAAGTTGGCTAACTTTTTTTGATACGAAAATTTCAAAATTTGTATGAAAAAAAGTTAGCCAACTGCTAGAATTTGATTATGAATACGGGCGTTAATTATACCCTATACCACTATGTGGTTTGGGTATAATGACTTTGTGCTGCTGTTTGTAACAACCAAAAATATTTGACCTTGACCCATCTTTAATTATACCGATCGAATCAGAATCACTTTCTGAGTTGATTTAACAATGTCCGTCCGTCCGTCCGTCCGTCCGTCTGTGTGTCCATGTAAACTTTGTAATCAAACTGCAGGTCGCAAATATGAATATATTTTGATGAAATTTGGTATATAAGCTTTTATCGGCCATGGGATGAACGCTATTGAAATTGGTGAGAATCGGTCCATGTTCAGACCTAGCCCCCATACAAATTACCCCTATGAAATCGACAAAAATTGTCATAAGATCCAAATTGTCATATAGATCTTACTCAAATTGGGTTTATATGCGTTCATTACATCCATTAATGAGTAGTCCAAAAATTATCCCTGTGGCCCCATATAGAGCTGCTTCCCGATTTTCACTTAAATCTATTAAAAAACTAAAATATTGCACTGATTCTTCTCAAATTTTGTTTGTATATATTTTTGCAAAATACAAGAGACTTTACCAAACATGATCAGGATCGGTCCATTTTTTGACCTAGTCCCCATATAGATATAGCATCCGATATGAACTTTTTCATATCAGCAGCCAAAAAAATTAATAAAAATCCCACTCAAATTTGGTTTTTGCTTATTTTCTATGTCCAGTTAGTTGGGCCTAAGAGATAGGGTTTCTAAACGCATGGTATAGGGTATCGTATAGTCGGTCTAGACCGACTATAATTTTCTTACTTGTTTTTTAATAATATCGATTTCAGCGACCCCGAACCGACTTCTGAAAAACCTAAAAAAATTCTAAAAAATCTTTTGGGCTTTGAAAACTCATATTCCGCTCTAAAGAATAAAAAAGGATTTTGGTGAAATACCCTATTAATCATACTAATTTTTCGCCAATAGAAACTTGGCTTTAATAGAGAAAAGGCTTAAAAGGTATATTTCTCAAATTTATTCTCTAGAAGTTTGGCAGAACGTTAGTGGGATCCAGGAAAACGAGCTGACAGACTAGTGTGCGCGAAAAGGCTACGAATCTTTAAGCAGGACGATGGGCACTGATATTAAAATCCATCTATTAGAACTGTCGAATCTAACTGAAGAGGCAGCTGATCTCCAATTAAGGACAAGATGGACACAACTGATATCTTGGAGAATATCCCAAATCCTTTGCCTAATCCCAAGCACTCCTTGGTTTTGGTAAAGGGACAATCAGCCTACTTATTGGAGAACTGACTGGAACTGAAATAGGGTGGATGGGTGAACACATAGATGTCTCGATATCTAGGGCAAAGTTTCTTCGATAACCTGATCTGCATAGTAGATGTTCCACTCGGCGAACTTGCCGACTTCGTGAGAGAATATGGTTGGTTCAAGAGAGATGATTAGCGGACAAACGAGTTCGCTTTCCTTTTCTTTCCATGCTCTTTACATTTTCTATTTATACTTTAATAATATCTATTCCGACACTATCTAAAGGGTATCACAATGGGCCATATGACTTCCGAGTGTACTCGCCTTCGCACAGGCAACCCACATAATCTAACTTAACCCTTGGTTGGCGCTACGTTACCAAAGAAGTAAACAAAAGGAATTCCTTCGTCATCACCGCTAAAAGGTGTCCCAAAATTCACGCACAATTTCGGTCGGGTGTGGCACAGCGCTATCTTGTCAAAACTTATTGATTTTGGTGTTGGTAATGATTTAAAACATTTCATATCGAGTTTTCTCAGAGATCGTGTTGTTTTAGATAAGGTCTCTTCCAAAGAGTTTCAGTTAAATGAGGGCTACCGCAAGGTTCTGTTCTTTCTCTTTCACTTTTTCTTATTTTTATCAGTGACCTTCTAGTTCAAACTTCTAATCATCTTTATCCATGGGTGGTGTAGATATTGACGAATCAGATGCTCTTGATGTTCTGGGCATGAAAATTCAGTGTGATGTACATTTTTCAATTGTCGAAAGAAGCTTTCAAGAAATACTTCACACCATCTGATCTCCTCACCAATTATACCACATTTATCCGATCAAAAATGGCATACAACTTCCATATACGGACAGGGGCTTTACAATCTATTTTGAAGCTTCTGGACCTGTGCAAAGGTGGGCATTGGTGCTTATCAATGACATTAGGACAACCAACTCTATTGACAAATTGGAGCATCGTCGGAATGTTAGTTGTGTTACACTGTATTATAGATATTACAATTGGAAGTGTTCTGCTGAGATAAGTGAACTGATCACTAGAACCCATCTTTTTCTACACACCACGCGCTCATCTAGTAGATCAAATCCATTTGCAGCCTTTTGTCCAGTGGATCGCACAATGCATTACCACGAAAATTCGTTCAACTTCCCGCTAAGGTCTTTCCTGTCACTTACAATAAACATAGATAAATTCAAGTCAAATATCCATAAATACTACTCCCTCTTTCCTCGTGCCCATAACATATTTTCCTGATATCCGCACAGTGCACTGCATTAGTAGGGGACATCCCCTGAGTGTTGATGTATACAAAAAAAATAAACATATGTGGGTTCTCTGAACCCCAAAGCGGGAATTTTCACGATTAAAAAAACTCATCAAAGTGAAAATGTTCTTCATCGCTTAAGATAATTTTAGCGGTCAAACTTTCATTATTTTTGAAATATTGTTCAATAATAAAATCGCATAGCTCTATCGTGTAATACTCCATTTTATACGCTATACCACGATGTGGTCAGGGTATAATGACTTTGTCTTGATGTTTGTAACTACCAAAAATATTTGACATAGGCCCATCTATTATTAAAACTATCGACTCAGAAAGTGATTTAGCGATGTCCGTCCGTCCATCCGTCCGTTCGCCCGTCCGTCTGTGTGTCCATGTAAACCTTGTAATCAAACTACAGGTCGCAAATTTAAATATATATATGTTATGATGAAATTTAGTGTATAAACTCGGCATGAAGATGAACGCTATTGAAATTGGTGAAAATCGGTTCATGCTCAGACCTTATCCCCATACAAATGACCCGTATGGGATCGACTTAAATTGCCTTAATATCCAAATTATCATACAGATCTAATTGCACTAATTGCGTTTGTGTATGTTTATTACATCCCTTGATCAGTAGTCCAAAAATAAACCCTATAGGACAATTCTTAGTCATAGCCCCCATATGAAGCTGATTCCCGATCTTCACTTAAATCATCAAAAAACACAAATAATCTACAGATTTTGCTCAAATTTGGTTTGTATATGTTTTTGCAAAATATAAGTGACATTACCACAAATGATTAGGATCGGTCCATTTTTTGACCTAGTCTAAATATAAATTAAGCATTCAATATGAACTTTTTCATATCCGAAGGCAAACAAATTAATAACAATATGTATGTTTATTTTTTATATCTAATTAGTTGGACCTAAGAAATAGGGTCTCTAAACGGTATAGGGTATCCTGTTGTCAGTATAGACCGACTATAATTTTCTTACTTTTTATACCCTATACCACTATGTGGTTTGGGTATAATGACTTTGTGCTGCTGTTTGTAACTACCAAAAATATTTGACCTAGACCCATCTTTTATTATACCGATCGAATCAGAATCACTATCTGATTCGATTTAACGATGTCCGTCCGTCCGTCCGTTCGTCTGTGTGTCCATGTAAAGCTTGTAATCAAACTGCAGGTCGCAAATATGAATATATTTTGACGAAATTTGGTATATAAGCTATTGAAATTGGTGGGAATCGGTCCATGTTCACACCTAGCCGCCATACAAATGGTCCCTATGAAATCGACTTAAATTGCCATAAGATACAAATTATCATATAAATCTTATTCAAATTGGGTTTGTATGTGTTTATTACATCCATTAATCAGTAGTCCCAAAATGATCTATATGGGACAACTCTTAGTCATAGGCCCCATATAGAGCTGCTTCCCGATCTTCACTTAAATCTCTCAAAAAACAAAAATATTGCACTGATTCTTCTCAAATTTTGTTTGTATATATTTTTGCAAAATACAAGAGACCTTACCAAACATGGTCAGGATCAGTCCATTTTTGGGCCTAGTCCCCATATAGATATAGCATCCGATATGAAATTTTTCATATCTGCAGCCAAAAAAATTAAGAAAAATCCCACTCACATTTGGTTTATGCTTATTTTATATATCCAGTAAGTTTGGTCTGAGAGATGGGGTCTCTAAAAGCATGGTATAGGGTATCATATAGTCGGTGTAGACCGACTATAATTTCCTTACTTGTTTTTGTTATATTAATGATTTTTTTAAAATTAAATTCAATCAATGAAACTTTTTTTAGATTAATTTTATTTTTCATTATTATAATAAATTTTTTTTTTTTTAAATTAACTCAATAAATTAAACCTTTATTATTATAATTACATTTTTCATTAAATTAATGTATATTTTCATTAAAAAAATAAATTTAATTAAAGAAACGTTTATTATATAAACCATTAATTTTTCGTTAAATTAAGGATTTTTTTCTCTAGAAATTAATAAATTCAATCAATGAAACTTATTCTCTGAATTACATTTATTTCAAGATGTAACCGGTGTGCTTCGCAACCCTCCTACCCCCCCCCCACGCTTCGTAAAGAAAGGGCTCACGCAAAGTACCAAGGCTCCCAGTCCGACAGTACTCCAGATACATGACATTTAATATTTACTTTGTATGCGTGGTGCCACGTCCCTTTACCTAATGTAGCAACATTAATAATAGATGACCTGTGATGACAAATTTGCAAAGCTGTCTCTGTGTTAGTACTCGAGATTAATGATATTGAGTAATTACTTTGTATGGGAGGTACTACGCCCACTTCTCCGATCCCGCCCATTTCTGGCATATCTATTAACATTAATAATAGGTGACGTCACACAAATTTGCAAAGCTCTCCCTTTCATAGTACTCAATAAATATGATATTAAAAATTTACTTTGTTTGGGAGGTGCCACGCCCACTAAAAATATTTTAAAAAATTATCGCCTATAGCACTTCCCATAATTGCAGTAAGATTCTGTAAAAATGTCAGGAAGCTCAGATACGTAATTACGGAGATTGCCTCCTACAAACAAACAAAGCAAACCTCTTTATTATATTAGTATAGATTAAATTAACGATTTTTTTTTTTTTCAAAAAATATGTAATTTTAATTAATGAAACTCTTATTCCATTAATTATATTTTACGTCAAATTAATGAAAAAATATTTTTTATGCATCTAATTTTATTCGATGAAACTTTAATTATATTAATTTTATTTTTTTTTTTTAAATAATTGATTTTTTTACTAAAACTATAATCAAATAAATTTGGCCAATGAGACTTATTATATTAATTATATTTTTCATTAAATAAATGATTTTAAAAAAATTAAACCTTTTTATTTTCAAAGTCCTATTTTCTAGTATTTTTTTAAGTATTTTATGGTATTTCCACAATAAGTCCTTCATTAAAAAAAATAATAAGTGATGTGAGTTTCTTAGTATAGCAACATTCATCGTCCATCATATATGATCAAATATAAACGATAAATCTTTCTTTAATATGTAATTGAGTAAAGCTGTTGGAAGGTTGAGCCAGTAAGTCATTTCTAATTTGATAACAGATGTTAAAACAACAGAACTTTGGGATTCATTTAATTTCAGGTAAAATTTTTTTTATTAAATTCCCATCAATATTAAAATGTTAACCAAGGTCGCTAAGAAAGCTTATTATAAAATTATAAATTATAAATTAAATTATTTCGAATCCCTCGCGGTCTAACGAACATACCTTTTTTTATATCTACCGTGTGACTGTTTGGCTTAAATGAGAAGTTGTTACATAATTTTCTGATTAAGATCACTGTCAAACCTTTAAATTATCATATCAACCGTTAAATTTCGATGACAATAATGATGATATTTGAGCGTTTATGTTTTGTCATTTAAAACTAAAGTTAACCCATTATATTGTAAGCAGCAGTAAAACAAATCGTACTTTTTTTCGTACAAATGTTTAACAAAAACAAAAATACATAAAGAACGTAAAAAAAGCATCAAAAACATTCAGACTCGATTTGGAACAAATTGAAATGGAAATAAAACTACATTTCAATGTAGCATATTTTAGTTACTTATTTTGCATTTTAATAAAAAAAAAGTTACTAAATCGTGCCTTTATAAATGACACAAACAAAAAAAAAACATACAATACGCAGGCAAATAATAGAAGTAGACTATCCATTTTTCTGTTTTTCTGTGATTTCAACAATACCAGTTCCAACTAGAATAGACAACATCCAACGTGCTAAGTTTAACAAAGTAACAACTGCATCAGTCAGTGGAAACATTCTAGTTATAGTTGTCTATTTGAAAACACAAACACAAATCGTCATCATACATACCATCATCCTCATCATTGTTATGGCAATTTTTTTTTTTCTTGTTTTATTGCCAAAGACTGATGTCGTTTTTCCGATGTTTTGTTTTATTAGTTTTTAGAGAATTTGTCTTATTTTGCTAACTCATTTTTTTTTTTGTAGAGACTTTGGTATTACCATTGAAATTTATTTGAACAGAAATTTTTATCCGCATGATTTGATCCTTTTTACTATTAGGACCTGATTCATCAAGACGTTTAAAACGTGTGAAATAAACAAAAACACAGTGTATATCATAGAAACTTGTTGCCGTTTAAGACGAAATGTATTCTAGAATACAAGTATTGCCATCGATTTGGATTAAAGTAGTCTTTTAGTTAGGAACCGAAAATAACAAGAATTTTGAAATATTTGAACAAAAAAATTTTAGAAGTAAATGTCAGAGAACTGATTCAAGTATACGATTATGATCTAGAGATGGGCGCGTGAGTGATTTTCAGCTCACGGCACGCACGCTCACGCTCCAAAATTTTCCGTTCACGCACAGTCACGTTAAACAAAATATTTAAAGCTCACGTCACGCGCGCTCACGGCTGCAAATTTTTGGATCACGCATGATGTCTCAACGCAAATTTCAAAAAGCGTTCAATCCATCTGTTTTTTATGGAAAAATCTTTGTATTATTATTTATATAATTACATAAAAACTTATTGTTGCAACTTATACAAGAAATGTATTTGTGTATAAGAGCGTTGATACACATTAAAAATGAAAAAATTATATTCTTTTAATAAGAGCTAAATTAAAGAAAAATTAACTGTAATATGAAGCACTGCATTGCAATTGCTTACATATTTTTATTTAAAAATAAAAGCTTGTTTACATTTTCACTGATTAATTGGGTCCTGCGTTCTTCTAAAATGCGTCCCGATACTGAAAAAACTCGCTCGCTTGTTGCAGAGCTTGCAGGAATATTCAAAATATGTCGAGCAACAGCTTTTAAACGGGGTAAATTAATGACATTTTTCCAAAATGCCATGATATCTTCATTTCCACACGTTTTATTTAAATAAATATTTATTTCATCCAACTGGCTTCCATCACTTTCTTTTACATTGAAGGAATCTGTGAACTCCAAAAGTAGAGCGTCTTTTGAAGTAGATGGACCTAAATGTCTTTCCGAATTTTTGACTGCATTAGATGTATTTTCATTAAATATATTCATCAAGAAGTCAACAGTGGTAATTACATTGGTCCGTTCTTCGTCACTCATAAAATGCAACTTTTTATAGGATGGATTCAAAAAAAGGGCTACACGGCTGATGTCATTAGGTGTTAACCGTTTAAGCAGTGCTCTTTCTGTTTTAATTTTTAGCTCAGTTATAACAGTTGAATCGTTTAAGGAGGCTTCGCAATGTTTTTTAATTTTCTCAAAGACTAAAACTGTTTCATTTATAGTAGGAAGTGTATCGGAAGAAAGTCGATCCGAGCATTCTTTAAAAATTTCGAGAAACTTTAAAACTTTTTGAAGTAAGCCTTGATCAATTTTACCCAACCGATAAAGCTCACTTCTTTTGTTAAGTATCTCCTGCATTTCTCTACATGACTCATCGATGCTTTGTAACATGATAAAAATCGAATTCCAGCGAGTTTTCACGTGCTGTTTCAATGATTTTGTCAGCTTAGTATTCAGCTGGGATCGTTTGAAAAATTCGACTATCTTTTTCGATTCGAAAATTAAGACCTTGATGTCCTCAATCGGATCATTATTAAGAACATCTTCCATAAGAAGGTTGATATTGTGACATGCACAGGAAAGACGCTTGTATGATCTAAAGGCTTTAACAACATTAGCTCCATTATCTGTTATGATAAAACCATTTTCCAATTTTTTTTCAATTTTAAACTCCTTTAAAACTTCAATAACAGCTCTCAGAATATTTTCGCCAGTTTTTTTATCGTCAGGAAATTCTCGCGTGGCAAGAACAGAAGCAGTCAATACCCAATCTTCATTAATGTAATAAGCGCTCAAAGTGAAGAAGCTGCGTTGGCTATATTCATCCGTCCACAAATCGGTTGTAAACGCTAAGTTATTCTCTTGCAAAACTTTTGAAAGTACTGCTTTGATTTTTTCATATTCAGCAGGCACTAGTGTCCGTCCGCACTAGTGTCCTTCTGGATACCAATATGTCTTCAATATTTTGTTTGCCATACTTGGCTCCAATGTCAATCAAAGCTTGACCAAATTTCCTGAATCCAGAACCTACAAAACAGAGTTTCAGCTGCATACTTTAAAGCTTTTTAAAAATTTTTACAAACCTTCCGTAACACAAAACGGGCGCAAGTCTTTCGTTACAAAGCCGAGTTGATGCTGCGCAATTTCAGACTTAGATCGTATCGGTACCTTGCATAGCAACAACGTGTCCATAATATTTGTTTTTGTGTTTCTTGCGATTGTCAAATTATTACAGGAGTGGCGGATCAAACTGCCAGTGCCAAATTTGGATGAATATGATAGAATTTCCCTGCATTTGTTGCACTGAGCAAAGTCAAGCTGCTTTCCTTCGTATTTGACAGCACGGAAATCACTCCAAACCTTGCTTTTGGTGTTATTTGGTATGACGAACTCAAACCGTGAGTCCTTAGAATTGATCTTTAAATCATTTTCTATTTCAACCTTTAATTTTTTCGTAGAAGACATTTTGGAATGCTTTTACACTTTTGTGGTGCAGCCAAAAGAAAAAAAGTTATGATATGAAATGACATTAATCAGCTGCTACGCAGTGATGCCAAACCTGCATATTTCATTTGTCTCTTGGCAGTTGATAATACGTATACAACAATGGCATGCCACTACTGGCATGTGTAAAGGCAGGGTAAAGTAATGCTTGAAAGTTGAATCACGCATGTACACACACGGAAACTTACAAATATATCAGGCTCACGCATGTTCACGCGAAAATTACTTCACGTGCGTGCGTAATCACGCGTGTCACGTAAAATTCACGTCACGCGCCCATCTCTATTATGACCCTCCCAGAAAATGCGTTGATCCGCATAATTTTGTTTTTTTTTTTTCAAGTCACAAAGTGATTATTTTTTTTCGAGCAAAAAATTATAGTTAATTTGTGATTTTTATTTTTTTAAGAAAAAGTTAAAAGTTATTTTTTGATTTTTATTTTTTTCAGTAAACATAAAAATCAATCAAAAAAAAAACAATACCTCCTCCGACGAAAATATTTAAATCTAATTTATTTCTACTCAAAAAATTAAAATTAAAAAATTACATAATCAGACCTCGAGCTCAGCTATTTAATTCTTATGGAAAAAATAACTTTTAAATTTTGTGCGAATAAGTAAAATTTTTTTCGTGAAAAAAATATAAATTAAAAAATAACTTTCATTTTTTTTTTTTTTTTAAATAAAAAATTACAAAATAACTTTTATTTCTGGTCGAAAAATAATAAACAACAACAAGCTTTTATTTTTACCCGGAAAAATTAAATTTAAAAAATTACTTCTCTTTTTTGCTTGCAAAAATAAAAAACAAAATAATTGTAATTTTTGCGCGAAAACTAAAAATCAAAAAAATAACTAATTTTTCGCTCTAAAAAAATTTTTATTTTTGATCGATAAAATAATATTCAAAAACTAACTTATAGTTCTAGTCGAAAAAATAAAATTCAAAAATAATTGTAATTTTTGCTCGCAAAAATAAAAATTACAAAATAATAGTGCGTTTACATCTTTAGAAAATCTAGTAGATTTTAGTTGAAATCTATTCAAAAATCTATACAGTTTACGTCTAACTTTTTTGACATTTTGTGAGATTTTGTTTCCCCAACACTAAACAGCTGATTAAAATAAAACATATAAACTGGAAAATCAAAAACTAACAAAACAATAGGAAAATGGAAATATGGAAAATTCTAAAAAGGAACAGATTTTATAATTATATGATGAATCAAACGTGAAACAAGCACAAACAGAAATAGAAATTTTGCGAAAAAAAATCAGCATTTGTTAAATGTATTGCTTGAACAGCAAAAACAAATTTATGTTTCGCAATTATTATTTAGTAGATTGGAATTGGCAAATGTCAGTATAAAAAGTTATAACTTTTCAATTACTAAATATTTCTTTATTATAGATTCGTAATTTTTTTTTAATAAATAATAATTAATATTCAACTTGTTTGCTTTTGTTTTTAAATGTCAATTTTTCAGTCACTGCGTTGCAATTTTCTACTACAATATTAAAAAAAACACAGTAATATCATTTGGTAGTACCCAAGTTTGACAAGATTTTGTGAGATTTTGCACAAATCTAGTAACGAGCTTGATTTTGTTTTGTATGGGAAATCTACTAGAAATGAGCTAGATATCGCTCGAAATCTCGTATATACTAGATTTTGCTTAGATGTAAACGCTACTGTAATTTTTTACTCGATAAAATAAAAATCACAAATTTTTATTTCTACTCGAAAAAATAATATTCTTATACGTATTTCTGGTCGAAAAAATAGAATTCAAAAATAACTATAATTTTTGCTCAAAAAAATAAAAATAACAAAATAACTGAAATTTTTTTCGCGAAAATATAAAAACCGAAATTAAATTTAAGTTTAAAGTTTTTGCTCGAAAAAACAAAAATAACAAAATAACTTTTATTTCTGCTCGACAAATAAAAATCAAACAAATAATGAAATCATAGTCAGTCTAGAAAGACTATGCGATATCCTATACCATGCATTTAGAGACCCTATCTCTCAGGCCCAACTAAGGGGCTATAGAAAATAAGCATACACCAA
Source organism: Cordilura impudica (assembly GCA_963682025.1). Classification (NCBI taxonomy): domain Eukaryota; kingdom Metazoa; phylum Arthropoda; class Insecta; order Diptera; family Scathophagidae; genus Cordilura; species Cordilura impudica. Next base: position 75,817,815 of record OY821518.1, read on the forward strand.
ATTTGAGTGGGATTTTTATTAATTTTTTCGGCTGCAGATATGAAAAAGTTCATATCGGATGCTATATCTATATAGGGACTAGGCCCAAAAATGGACCGATCTTGACCATGTTTGGTAAAGTCTCTTGTATTTTGCAAAAATATATACAAACGAAATTTAAGGAAAATCTGAGAAATATTTTTGATTTATGATAGATTTAAGTGAAGATCGGGAATAAGCTTCATATGGGGGTTATGACTAAGAATTGTCTTAAAGCTTTTATTTTTGGACTACTGATAAATGGATGTCATAAACATACACAAACCCAATTTGACCAGATCTATATAATAATTTTGATCTTATGGCAATTTAAATCGATCTCATAGGGGTCATTTGTATTGGGTCTAGGTCTGAACATGAACCGATTTTCACCAATTATAACAGCATTCATCATATGGTCGATAAAAGCTTATATATAATTTCATCAAAACATATACATATTTGCGACCTATAGTTTGATTAAAAGGTTTACATAGACACACAGATGGACAGACGGACAGACGAACATCGCTAAATCGAATCAGAAAGTTATTCTGAGTCGATCGGTATAATAAAAAATGGGTCTAGGTCAAATATTTTTGTTCGTAACTACGAACATCAGTACAAAGTCATTATACCCTGACCACATAGTGGGTATAGGGTATAACTTTTATTTCTAGTCAAAAAACTAAAAATTAAAAAATGTCTTTTATTTTCTTAGAAAAAAATTGAAGTCACAAAATAAATGTAATTTTTTACGCGAGAAAAATAGAAATCAAAAACTAACTTCTATTGTTTGCTGGAATAAATAAAAATTAAATAATAACAATTTTTCTGGAAATAATACAAATCACAACATAACTGTTATTATGTAGCTTTTACTATACTTGATATAACGCTTATTGTGCCTGCTATTTCTTTTTAATATTTTATATTCTTCAAGAAACACTAGGAGAATACAAATTCGTTACGGCTACCGGATTTGTTGTCAACTCAAAAGAATCAAATGCTAGATTGTGTAAGCTTTTATTTGTTTGGCTTAGGCAATTAATTTTTATCTCAGGAACAATTAGCTTGGTGTAATTTCTGTCGTGACAAACATTCGATAAGCAAGCAATGCAAATTTAAAATAATTCGATATGCAACTTTTTGTGCACGATAACGACCACAGTTTATTCAATGACGATTCTACATGTGGCACCCCGTACAACATCGGCCAAAACATTTGCAATTACGTAGGAAGCAATGGTAAATAATATTAAGATGATTTTTGTTAAAAATTACATCTAAAGCAGAAAGTGTTCTGAGTTTATATAGAGTGGGACCAAAAATATAAGGAGTTTTAATAGAAGAAATAAATTTGTAACAGTATTATTTACAGGAACTTCAATTTATCATCAATGAAGAACAAAAGCTTTTTCGGCTGAACTCTGTGTTTGAAAAATTTTCGCATATGACCGCCCGAAAAGTTAGAAATTTATTTTAAAAAACTGATGTAAGTGGTCTAGAAAAATATTAATTACCTTAAAAATTTGTAACCTATACTCCAATCAAGGTCATAATTAATTATTGGTTCCTGAGATATAATTGCACCAGTAAAATGATATGTTTTTTAAAACATTTGTATGTGGTTAACCATTTCGTTTTACTTGAACAACTATTTTTTATAAATAAATGAATTAATAAACAATTTTTTTTTTTTTTTTTTAATTTTTTAATAAAAAGTAGCATTTTACTTGTACTATAGTTATACCCTATATCACTATGTGGTCAGGATATAAAAACTTTGTGCAGCTGTTTGTAATTAGCAAAATATATCACCTAGACCCAGAGTTCAGAAAAAAAAACACACTAAATAAAAAACTCGTAAATATATGTAAACAAACATAGCTCAGACCAACAAACACATATTTTTATTTTCATATCAATAATGTGGTTTCTAAATTTTATACGGTGCCGAACACAATCATGACTGTGTTTCGTTTTAATATTTCGTTATCTACACGAACATTTTTCTATCATGTATTTTTATTTTCGAACACACATAAACCACACAGATTCGAGTGTAGCTTTATTTTAAGTTCGTTTTCTTGCACGAGTACTGCAAAAAAAAAACAGAAGATGTTCTTCAACGCGTACATCTAAAAAGTAGAAGGCCAAAACTGTTATACGTAGCGTTAGAAAAATTTTTACTGTGATATTTTATACCACTATGTGGTTTGGGTATAATGACTTTGCTGCTGTAACTACCAAAAATATTTGACCTAGACCCATCTTTTATTATACCGATCGAATCAGAATCACTAACTGGTTCGATTTAACGATGTCCGTCCGTCCGTCCGTCTGTGTGTCCATGTAAACCTTGTAATCAAACTGCAGGTCGCAAATATGAATTTATTTTGATGAAATTTGGTATATAAGGTTTAATCGGCCATAGGATAAATGCTATAGAAATTGGTGAGAATCGGTCCATGTTCAGACCTAGCCCCCATACAAACGACCCCTATGAAATCGACATAAATTGCCATAAGATCCAAATTGTTGGATTGGATTTATATGCGTTTATTACATCCATTAATGAGTAGTGCAAAAATGATCCCTGTGGGACAACTCTTAGTCATAGGCCCCATATAGAGCTGCTTCCCGATCTTCACTTAAATCTACCAAAAACAAAACTATTGCACTGATTCTTCTCAAATTTTGTTTGTATATATTTTTGCAAAATACAAGAGACTTTACCAAACATAGTTAGGATCAGTCCATTTTTGGGCTAGTCCCCATATAGATATAGCATCCGATTTGAACTTTTTCATATCTACAGCCGAACAAATTAATAAAAATTCCACTCAAATTTGGTTTATATTTATTTTCAATGTCCAGTTAGTTGGGCCTATGAGATATGGTCTCTAAACGCATGGTATAGGGTATCATATAGTCGGTCTAGACCGACTATAATTTTCTTACTTGTTTTTATTTGCAATTATTTTTTAAATTAAATATGTGTTTTATGTCGTGTTTTATGTACTCGGTAAAACAATTATTATTTCTGAAAATTAAGCTTTTCTCGGCCATAGGATGAACACTATTGAAATTGGTAAAATTCGGTCTATGTTCAGACCTAGTCCCCATACAAGTGACCCCTATGAAATCGACTTAAAATGCTATAAGATCCAAATTATCATATAGATCTCGGTCAAATTGGGTTTGTGTGTGTTTATTTCATCTATTTATCATTTGTCCAAAAACAAACCCCATATCGCAATTGTTTGTCATAGCCCCCATATAAAGCTGCTTTCCTATTTTCACTTAAATCTATCAAAAAACAAAAATATTGCACAGATTTTTCTCAAATTTGATTTGTATATATTTTTTCAAAATATAAGTGACTTTACCAAGTATAGTCAGGATCGGTCCATTTTTCGACCTAGTCCCCATATCTGCAGCCAAACAAACTTCCCCTCATATTTGGTTTTTGCTTATTTTCTATATCTAATTAGTTCGACCTAAGAGATAGGGTCTATAAACGCATAGTATAGGGTATCATATAGTCGACATAGACTGACTATAATTTTCTTTTTTTGTGCTTAGATAGAACTTAAGAAAGGTTTAGCTGTCCAGGGAATTGCCACACTGTGCTCACTTTTTGACATTTATGATCAGTATAACCTGGCAAATTATAATAAATAGATTCTCGCTTGAATAATGCCACCAAATTATCCAAATTTACTTTGCAAATTAGTCATCGATACGCGCAACTTATACACGACTTCATTATTTTTATGGTGCACATAGACGTCCATTCATCGAACTGTGGATAATATGCCTCGTTCTTAAGTCGATTCAGCTCTAGAGCAGTTGGAAACTGATCCGATGTTTTATCCCAAAATTGTGAGGCTCATTTTTGTCTTAACGGATTTTTAATGTGTAAACAGGGGGGTAAAAATTTATTTCACATTACAATCGCGAAAACAGAGTAAGACAAAAATGTTGTGAGGTATGAGTGTATTATTGGTGTAAAGATTTTTGCAGCTAACTCAACAACCCTCAAGTATAACAAACGATAAAAAATTCACAATATAAGCTAATTCAACAACAAACAAGTAAGAAAATTATAGTCGGTCTAGACCAACTATCTGATACCCTATACCATGCGTTTCGAGACCCTATCTCATAGGCCAAACTAACTGGACATAGAAAATAAGCATAAACCAGATTTGAGTGGGATTTTTATTAATTCTTTTTGGCTGCTGATATGAAAAAGTTCATATCGGATGCTATATATATATAGGGACAAGGCCCAAAAGTGGACCGATCCTGATATGTTTGGTAAAGTCTCTTGTATTTTGCAAAAATATATACAAACAAAATTTGAGAAGAATCAGTGCAATATTTTTGTTTTTTGATAGATTTAAGTGAAGATCGGGAAGCAGCTCTATATGGGGCCTATGACTAAGAGTTGTCCCATAGGGATTATTTTTGGACTACTGATTAATGGATGTAATATATACATACAAACCCAATTTGAGTAAGATCTATATGACAATTTGGATCTTATGGCAATTTATGTCGATTTCATATGGGTAATTTGTATGGGGGCTAGGTCTGAACATGGACCGATTCTCACCAATTTCAATAGCGTTCATCCCATGGCCGATAAAAGCTTATATACCAAATTTCATCAAAATATATTCATATTTGCGACCTGCAGTTTGATTACAAGCTTTACATGGACACACAGACGGACGGACGGACGGACGGACATTGTTAAATCAACTCAGAAAGTGATTCTGATTCGATCGGTATAATTAAAGATGGGTCTAGGTCAAATATTTTTGGTTGTTACAAACAGCAGCATAAAGTCATTATACCCAAACCACATAGTGGTATAGGGTATAAAAAGTATAACACAATAACAAATATAACAAAATATAAGTATAACAGCTAATTTAACTAGGTTAAATGTATAACAACTCTAAATTGAAAAAATATACTGAAAGCACAAGTACATCCAACTTAAAAAAATCTTTAATTACTAAATGCTTACACATCTCCCCTGTGATTGGACTCACATAGTTTTCTTTAATAAACTATATTGTCGCATATCGAGTGAGTCTAACAGACCGTACAGGCACAATAACATCCAGAAAGATGCACCGTTTGGTGCGGTTCAAAAATGAAGCCGGATCTCGCGTTGTGGTTAATGGAGATCCCTACTGTACCATGATCAATTTGTAGAACTTAAAAATTTAGATTTCACTCTTTGGAAAACTGTTCTCCAAAAACGTATAATTGAATGTTTACACATATTTTCAAAGCGACCAGTTAAAAAACGGTATTGCAAGGGTTAATGAGACTCATAATTTTTATCAAGATATTTAAACAGTTGCTGCAGTTTTTTTCATGTTCCTATTTTGGTTATTTGTTTTTTTTTTTTGTCTTTACTTATTCACAAACCTTTTATGGCATTTTGTATACGGCTATTAAGTTATCATAATTTGAAACTAGAAAAACATACTTTGAGAAATGAGAAAAAAAAATAGGAAAATTTTTATTAACACTTTGACATAGTTTATGTTGGCGCTTTTGGTCATGTAATAAATTATAAAAAATAGACAGAAAACATTTTCATGTAATTTGTAAATATTAATTAACTTAAAATGTTTGTTTTTTAACACACATTTCAAAGTTTATTGTTTGTAAGTGTTAATTGCATTTTTGTTCAAGTTTTTATTTCTCATAAACTTAGCAGTATTTGATTTATAACTTTATTTGTAAAATATTTATCTTTTTTTTAATTTTTCAATTTTATAGTTTAGTTAATGTTATTAGATGAGGAATGGCTCCACAAAATTTTGTTTTTATTAAAAAAAATAATCTAATCCATAAAAACAAAGTTCTTGTTAAAACTCTCTCTTTCCTTATGCATATGAGTTTTGAATATCTCCGTGACTGTGTGTGACTGTGTGTGACTATCTTAAAATTAATCTTTGGCCACAACAAGTCTATGGACAAAGTTTCAGATCCATCGGATGAGGGGAAATGAGGTTTTAATGTCTCCGTGACTGTGCGTGACTATGCGTGACTGCGCGTGACTATGTCAAAGTTGATCTTTCTTTACAGCAAGTATATCGATCAAGTTTGAGATCGATCGGATGAGGGGAAATGACATTTAGATCACTCCGTGACTGTGCGTGACCACGCGTGACTGTGCGTGTCTAAGTCAAAGTTAATCTGTTTTTCACAGCAAGTGTATGGATCAAGTTTGAGATCGATCGGATGAGGGGAAATGACATTTAGATCACCCCGTGACTGTGCATGACCACGTCTGACTGTTCGTGACGACCCCAAAATTAATCTGTAGTCACGACAAGACTATGGGCCAAGTTTCAGAGCAATTGGATAAGGGGAATGGGGTCCACCCATGGCAGAAAGACAGACAGACAGACAGAGAGTTAAAAGAAAGAGTCTGAAAAGAGTAATGTTCTTTAACACAATATAAAATAGAGACTTACAAGGAAGCTCTAATGGGGGGCACATACAGATCGCCTTAAACACGTAAAATTAAGTACCCGTATTTTTTATAGCTGCTAAATCTCACATTTAGGGAGTAAAAAAATTAACTAAAATTTTACCCGCTTTTTCGTTTTCAGTGGATTTTTCGTATATAACCTAAAGAAACCAAATACAGGATATGCATCATACGAAAGACATTTGCCAAGCCTAACCAATAGAGTATATTTCATTAAGCCCTAGACATTCCGTGCATTGAAGGGCAACGACAAAGTACTCTCGACCTTTTTCTCACTTCACACCCTGATATAAGGTTCGTTGGGCTGAGCTCAACGATTTCTTCAAGCGTTTCACCTGGAAACTCTGTTTCCTGGATAATAATGATGGTAAAAGGAATAGTGCTTGGTATGGGATTATGCATTCCGTCAAAGCACATTTCGGCTAACCGTCATCAAAAATTTTGGTTTAACCAGACTTGCGGAGATGCAGCCAGATCAGAGGGAATAGTGGCTTGAAAACAAAAATTCCGTCACTGAACTGCTACGTAAACAGGCGAGAACTGAATGTGCTAAATCACTAACGTGCGGAAAGTGTCTTTACGATCAGCGTCTTCGTGCTAAAGTACTTTCTGCTCCTCGGGGTAGTAAGAGCTTTTTTGTTCATTCGTTAAAAGGGTGAAGAATAATGCTAGTTCTGTTATCCCCACTCTTAAACAGTGCTCTTCGATGCTAGGCAGTCCATTGACATTATTGTCAACTACCTAGAGGCCAACTCACTACTTAATGATCGACAGTATGGCTTCAGTAGAAATCGTTCTCCGGGAGACCTGTTGGCTCTACTTTCTGAGCGCTGGAGTCGATCCATTTACAACTTTGGTGAAAGTAAAATGGTTGCACTAGATATTTACAAGGCATGCGATCGCATGTGGCACGGTGCATTCATATCAAAGCTTATTGCACATGGGGTCGATATTGACTTCTCTCGATTTATATCGGGTTTTCTCACAGACCTTCTTAGTCGAACTTTCAATTCTATATACTCTTTCGCAGGTGACAGCAACATTTGTCATTCATTTTCCTGCAATTGTAGGTCAAACTTTTTGGAGGTTGGAGGCAAAAAGCCGACAATCAAGACCTGTTAACAATCTCCGAGTGGGATGAAGCAAAAGTAAATGTTTTTTGACCCATCAGAATCACTATCTGATTCGATTTAACGATGTCCGTCCATCCGTCCGTCCGTCTGTGTGTCCATGTAAAGCTTTTAATCAAACTGCAGGTCGCAAATATGAATATATGTTGATGAAATTTGGTATATAAGCTTTTATCGGCAATAGGATGAACGCTATTGGTGAGAATCGGTCCATTTTTAGACCTAGCCCCCATACAAATGACCCCTATGAAATCGACATAAATTGCCATAAGATCTAAATTATCATATAAATCTTAGTCAAATTGGGTTTGTGTGTGTTTATTACATCCACTAATGAATAGTCCAAAAATGATCCCTATGGGACAACTCTTAGTCATAGGCCCCATATAGAGCTGCTTCCCGATCTTCACTTAAATCTATCAAAAAACAAAAATATTGCACTGATTCTTCTCAAATTTTGTTTGTATATATTTTTGCAAAATACAAGAGACTTTACCAAACATAGTCAAGATCGGTCCATTTTTGGGCCTAGTCCCCATATAGGTATCCGATATGAACTTTTTCATATCTGCAGCCAAAAAATTAATAAAAATCCCACTCAAATTTGGCTTATGCTTATTTTCTATGTCCAGTTAGTTGGGCCTATGAGATAGTGTCTCTAAACGCATTGTATAGGGTATCATATAGTCGGTCTAGACCGACTATAATTTTCTTACTTGTTTATATATGATCTAGTTCGTGTTGTATAGGATTTTTCCCGAAGACGGGTTGACAGCTGATAGTATAGGGTTAGTAAAGGTGGAGCATTTTACAATAAAACGGCTCGATTTCATAATGAAAATTTGGTGGATACAGTTCGCAAATTTTGAACAAAATATAGTCGAAATATTGATATAACTACATCAACTGTGAATAGAGTACTTGAAAAATTGAGGCAGGCTGGATTAATTAGTAATGTTTAATACACTGGTCATCCCAAAATAAGCCGTTGAAATGAATATATAGAAGCAGTGCGTAAGAGTGTTGGTGAAAGTGGTCAAGAACTGCAAATTTCAAGATGCTCTCTACAGCGTATATTCATCTGAGTTCCCATTTTTATAAAGTACAATTGATACACGCACTAAAGCTCAATGAATGTTGGATTATTGAACATCACCAAGTGGATGTTAATTTTTCAAACAAAATCAGCCTAAGCGATGAAGCACATTTCCACCTTGATGGCTTCGTGAGGCTGGTCAAACTGTTGCTGGTGGTCGTTATCGCGGCATGATAACAAAGTTATTTCTACTTAAATTGGATGATATTGATATGGACGGCATGTAATTTCAACAAGATGGTGCAATACATCCACACAGCCCATGAAACGGTACAATTACTGATCGTGTAGTATCTCGTTTTGGTGATCAGAATTGCCCCAATAGATCTAACACCATTATAGATATTTTCCTGGAGTTATTTGAAGTCAGAGATCTAGTCTTACAAGCCCATAACCATCCGTTCATTAAAGGAAGAAATTAAGCGCTGCATCAACGATATTCGGCCACATTCATACAAAATGGAAATTTTCGACAAGAGTAGGTTGTATGTGCCAGCAGAGCTTGGAACCTTATCCTCTTTACTTTTTGATTTAAAAAAATATTTACGAAAATTATAGTCGGTCTAGACATACTATATGATACCCTATACCATGCGTTTAAAAACCCTATCCCTTAGGTCCAACTAATTGGATATAGAAATTAAACATAATGTAAATTTGAGTGGCATTGTTATTATTGTTCGCTCGAAAAATGGACCGATACTGATCATATTTAATAACGACATTTATTTTTTACAAAAACATAGAAACCAAAATTGGGAAAAATCTGTGCAATATTTCTGTTTTTTGATAAATTTAAGTAAAAATCGGAAAGTAGCTTTATATGTGGCTATGGCTAACAATTGTCCTACAGAGTTTATTTTTGGGACTGCTAATTAATGGATGCAATAAACACACACAAGCCAAATTTGACCGGAATCTATATGAGCAATTAGATCTTATGACAATTTATTTCGATCTCATAGGGGCCACATTTGTATGGGGACTAGGTCTGAATGTGCACCGATTTTTACCGGTTTCATTAGCGTTTGTCTTATGTCCAATTAAAGCTTACTAGTATAGCCCAGCACTCGAAATTCGAGTGCAAATTCTAGGAAATATTATTATTTCATTCAATATTTATCTTTCAATTATTTTTTAATCTATATATGTATATTACGGCCCTTTGTTCCAAGTTGGAATTATAGGAATCAATATATATTTATATATATATGTATATATAAAATTTATAAATATTTAAATGAGCCTAAAGGTATGTTAATCAATTTTAGCAATTCACAATTCAACACAGAGCGTCTGATATATAGTTTAAATCATTGGCATTAACAGGGTGTAACGAATTATTAGAAATATTTTAGTTTCAGATTGTAGTTGTTCGACCTTTCAAATGTTGATAAATAAAAATTCTCGAGCTCGAGGATATTTTTAAGACAGATTAAACATAAATTTTATCATTCTCAGCTTCTGCTCCATATGAACTATAACTATACCAATTTTCACACTCCTCCGTGCCCGCATATTGCTTAAAAAGGGAACGAAAAATGTAACCTTCACGTATTTATATATAGATATACCGAATTTCATCAAAATATATTCATATTTTCGACCTGTTGTTTGATTACAAAGTTTACATGGACAGTCTAAATCGACTCGGAAAATCATTCTGAGTCGACCGGTATAAGATGGATCTAGGTCAAATATTGTCGAGTACAAACTCATTATACCCTGACCACATGTGGAAGACAACGAACAGTCTAGAGAACCACAAAAATTCAAATACGAGCAATTGTAGGAGTTATGACAACCCAACTCAAACTCAAACGGCATTTACAAGCAACAGAGATGATCAATAAACTCGGTAAATGGGTCCCACACGATTTAAATGAACCTCAAAAACAAAATAACACTCACTTGTGATATTCTGCTGATGAATTTTGACGGGTGACGAAAAATTAACTGATTTTGAAAACCCAAAGCTTACACCTGATCCTTCAAAACCAAGGCCAAGTCGTTTCGGCAAGAAGGCCATGTCTCTCTGTCTGCTGGGATCAGATCGATATTGTGTATTATGAACCCGGCGAAACCGTTAATACACAACCCTATCGCCAACAAATGATTAATTTAAACCATGCATTAACCGAAAAATAACTGAAATAAGCCAGAAGACATGTCACTTCAGGAAATTTCGAGGCAGTTGGAAATTGGCTCGAAGAATGGTTTGCTGCAAAAGGCAAGTAGTTTTTGTGGAATGGTGTTTATAAATTACATAAAAGATGGCCGAAATGTATAGAAGCCGATGGCCAACATTTTGATTTAAAAAAAACTAATTACCCTTCAAATTTACGTATTTTTACCAAACACTTAAACACGAGCCATGACCGAGAATATAGCTTATGCGCCAAAATCAAAATTTGAAAGGAAATTTTTATACCCTATACCACTATGTGGTTTGGGTATAATGACTTTGTGCTGCTGTTTGTAACAACCAAAAATATTTGACCTAGACCCATCTTTAATTATACCGATCGAATCAGAATCACTTTCTGAGTTGATTTAACAATGTCCGTCCGTCCGTCCGTCTGTGTGTCCATGTAAAGCTTGTAATCAAACTGCAGGTCGCAAATATGAATATATTTTGATGAAATTTGGTATATAAGCTTATATCGGGATGAACGCTATTGAAATTGGTGAGAATCGGACCATGTTCAGACCTAGCCCCCATACAAATTACCCATATGAAATCGACATAAATTGCCATAAGATCCAAATTGTCATATAGATCTTACTCAAATTGGGTTTGTATGCGTTCATTACATCCACTAATGAGTAGTCCAAAAATGATCCCTTTGACCCCATATAGAGCTGCTTCCCGATCTTCACTTAAATCTATTAAAAAACAAAAATATTGCACTGATTCTTCTCAAATTTTGTTTGTACATATTTTTGCAAGATACAAGAGACTTTACCAAACATGATCAGGATGGGTCCATTTTTGGACCTAGTCCCTTTATAGATATAGCATCCGATATGAACTTTTTCATATCTGCAGCCAAAAAAATTAATAAAAATCCCACTCAAATTTGGTTTTTGCTTATTTTCAATGTCCAGTTAGTTGGGCCTAAGAGATAGGGTTTCTAAACGCATGGTATAGGATATCGTATAGTCGGTCTAGACCGACTATAATTTTCTTACTTGTTTTAATTTATATTTGAATTCTATTCAGTAAATAAACACACTCAGAACGTGCTCTTAATGCAAAATTTTTATTGTTCTTAATTCGTAGCGCTACTTTGTATAGCTATGAAATTCCATATGCATATAATCATAAATAATCGATTTTCATCAAATAACGAAAAACGAAGATCATGTCACTTAAGCTCCTTTCGCTCATTTAGATCCGGGACGTTTAAGATTCATAAGCTAAGCATATGCTCATTTAAACCTAATTTTTGTTGTAGTTATAAAGAAAACACAAAGATTTAACAAAGTTTAATTCATAACTGAAAAACTTGTATTGTTGCTTGGCTGTTGTACGTGTTTAAGATTGAAATTAAAATTGATTTTGAGTAACTACCAGTTTGTCATTTTTCACCCCAATATGGTAAAAACATCAAATACCGCAACAACTACAACAACAATAGTAATACATGAAACAAAACAACAACATCAAATGCGAACTATTTTAAAAAATCATAATGTAATGATCACGTCATCGATCGTTATATGTTTTTAAGAAAGATATAATTTTGAACGACATCTTTAATTTATTTTCTTCTACAAAAAAAAATACATGATTTTCAAAATAAATAAAACTTATTACTTGCTTAGAAATAAGTATGAAGCGAAATATATTATTAAACCATTATAAAACAATTAGTTTCATTAATATTTATTATTATAATTTTTTTTCAATTATGAATTATTTATAAACGCTTATTTTTTAAAATATTTAACAAATTGTTACATATTTTTTTGCTAGGTTTTTATAGTTTGTCTCTATATATCTGACATTGAATTGTGTGACATACAAGACGCCTAAAAAAAGTGTCAGCCAACGAGTCAAGTCAATTAAAATGCATGTCAAATTGTTTGTTACAAAAAATAGATTCATTGTATAAACTATTTTAAAACAAAACTAATTTTCAATATTATATATTAGTGATATCTCGGTTAGCGCAACTGACAGAAATCGAGGCAGTTGCGAAATGCACAGTAGTTACAAAAAACGAGGCAATTATGTTATCAGGCTAAAATTAAATTTAGACATACATTTCAAATCTAGAGAAAGAAACAACAATTACCGCGGATATATTGTTTTACTTGAGCCGTTTATTTTGAAAATGATATAAGTCACTTTGTATACCCTATACCACCCTGTGGTCAGGGTATAATGACTTTGTAATGATATTTGTAAATACAAAAAATATTTGACCTAAACACATCTTATATTATACCGATATACTTTCTGAGTCGATTTAGCGATGTCCATCCGACTACATGTCGTTAATATGAATATATTTTGATTAAATCGGCCATAGTATGAAAACTATGGAAAGTGGGAAAAATCGGTGAGTGTTCAGACCTCGTATACATATAAGTGACCACTATGAGATCGACTTAAATGGCCGTAGGACCCATATTGTCATATAGATCTTGGTCAAATTTGGTTTACTTGTGTTTATTAGACCCATTAATCAGTAGTCCAAAAACAAACCCTGCAGGAGATTTCTTAGTCATAGCCCCAAATATAAAGCTGCTTCCCGATCTGCACTTAAATCTATCAAAAAACAAAGTTATTGCACAGATTTTTCTTCATATTTGGTTTGTTAAGATTTTGGAAAAAATAATTGACTTTACTAAATATGGTCAGGATCGGTCATATTTTTGAACCTAGTCCCCATATAAATATGAACTTTTTCATATCTGCAGGCAAAAAAATTGATAACAATGCCACTCAAATTGGGTTCATGCTAATTTTCTATATCCAATTAATTGCACCTTAGACCCGCTCTCTAAACGTAGTCGGTCTTAACCGACTATAATGTTTGCACTTATTAGTTATAAAAAAGTTTTTTTAAAGTGGCTTATTTATACCTTATTCAAAATAAACGCCTCAATGTTTATGCAGTTTGAACCTCGAGTGTTTTTCGATTTGGGCAAATTATTATACCTTATAGAACTTATTGGGAACTTATAGTTCCCATATAAAGCTGATTCCCGATCTTTACTTAAATCTACCAAAAAAGAAAAATATTGCATGGTTTTTCTTTTTTAAATTTGGGAAGCAGCTCTATATGGGTCCTGACTAAGAATTGTCCTATAAGAATTATTTTTGGACTACTGATTAATGGATATAATAAACATATGTAGACCCAATTTGACTGAGATCTATATGATAATTTGGATCTTATGGCAATTTATGTCGATTTCATAGGGGTCATTTGTATGTGGAGTAGGTCTAAATATGCACCGAATTTCACCAATTTCAACACCGTTCATTCTGTGGCCGACAAAAGCTTATATACCAGATTTCATTAATATATATGTATTCATATTTGCGAACTGTAGTTTGATTACAAGGTTTACATGGACACACAGACGGACGGACGGACAGACATCTTTAAATCGAATCAGATAGTAATTCTAATTCGATCGGTATAATAAAAGTTGGGTCTATGTCAAATATTTTTGGTAATTACAAACAGCAGCACACAGTCATTATACCCAAACCACATAGTGGTATAGGGTATAACAATACCACTATAATTTGGTTTATGCTTATCTATACTAATATTATAAAGAGGTAATGTGTGTTTGTTTGTTTGTTTGTTTGTTTGTTTGTTTGTTTGTTTGTAGGAGGTAATCTCCGTAACTACTCATCTGATCTTCCTGAAATTTTCACAGAGTCTTACTGCGGATATGGGAAGTGATATAGGCTATATTTTTTTTTAATATTTTTAGTGGGCGTGGCACCTCCCACACAAAGTAAATTTTTAATATCATATACATATCTTGAGTTCTATGATTGGAGAGCTTTGCAAATTTGTGTAAGGTCAACTATTGTTAATATTAGTAGCTACGCCGGAAATGGGCGGGATCGGATAAGTGGGCGTGGTACCTCCCATACAAGTAATAGTTTAATATTATACATCTCGAGTAATGTGATAGAGAGAGCTTTTAATATTTTTCTGAAGTCACCTATTATTAATGTGAGTAGTCGGATGCAAAATGGGCATTATCGGACCAATAGGCATGGCACCTGCCATACAAATTAAATATAAAATTCCATATATCTGGAGTACTGTAATAGTGAGAGTCTTGGGACTTTGTGTGAGCTCATAGGTTATTCATGTGATTAATTAGACAAAAAATGGGCGTGATCGGAGCAGTGGGCGTGGCACAGCCCGTACAAAGTAAATATGTGATAATATATGACTTGTGTACTAAAAAAGGGAAGCTTTGACACTTTGCACGATACCACCAGATCTTAGTATGAGTAGTTGGACAAAAAATTGTCGGGTGCACAACAATGGGCGTGGCACTCCCCATGCCAAGCAACTCTTTAATGTCATATATTTGGAGTACTGTAAAAAAGAGGACTTTGTGGCTTAGCGTCAGCCCATAGGTTCTTTGTATGATTAGTCGAACAAATAAATGGGCGTGATCGAAGAGTGGGCGTAGCACAGCCTATGCAAAGTAAATATCTAATATCATATATCTGGTGTACTATAAAAGGGAAAGACTTGATATTTTGCACAAGTCCATCAGATATTAATGTGAGTAGTCCAATAAAAATTGGGCTGGATGGGATTAGTGGGCTTGGCACCTCCTATATAAAAATGATGAAGTACTACGAAAGCGATAGTCTTTTAACAAGTACATTAGATATCAATGTGATTTGTCGTGGAAAATATATCGCCAAAATCAAAAATTGCCAAAAACGAAAATCGCGAAAAATAAAAATCGGCAAAAAAAAATCTTCAAAATCAAAAATGGGCAAAATCGAAAAACGCTAAAAAGAAAAATTGCCAAATGATATTCTAAGTTCAAGGCCAAGTTAAGTGTTGCCAAATCTAATATGGATAATCCACCTTCTTCTCATGGGCAGCTACATGTACTTGGCTCCAGAGTAGGAACGCCGAAAAATCTGATAATTGTTGTACCGAATGAAAAAACAAAAAACATTGTATATCAGCATCAGCAAGCATTGAAATAAGAAATCTATACTAATAATCTATAGTAACATAATAAAGAGGCAATATTTGTTTGTTTGTTTGTTTGTAGGAGGTACTCTCCGTAGCTACTCATCTGATCTTTCTGAAATTTTCACATAGTCTTACTGCGGATATGGGAGTGCTACAGGCTTTAATTTTTTTAATATATTTTTGGTGGGCGTGACACCTCCCATTTTTAATATCATATATATTAAGTACTATGATAGAGAAAGCTTCACAAATTTATCTCAGGTCATCTATTATTAACGTGATTAGTCAGACAAAAAAATGGGCGGAATTGGACAAATGTGCGTGGCACTTCTACACAAACTTAATATTAAATGTGATATATCTGAATAACTGTATTAGTGAGTAACTTGGGACTTTGCGTGAGCCCTCTCATAACGATTCGTGGGGGCAGGGGGAGGGTGTAGCGAAGCACACCGGGTTACATCTAGTTTTCTATATACCGGGCGATCTAAGTAGAGATACTTTTTATACCCTACACCACTATGTGGCTTGGGTATAATGACTTTGTGCTGCTGTTTGTAACTACCAAAAATATTTGACCTAGACCCATCTTTAATTATACCGATCGAATCAGAATCACTAACTGATTCGATTAAACGATGTCCGTCCGTGTGTCCGTCCGTGTCCATGTAAAACTTGTAATCAAACTGCAGGTCGCAAATATGAATATATTTTGATGAAATTTGGTACGTAAGCTTTCATTGGCCATAGAATGAACGCTATTGAAATCGGTGAGAATCGGTCCATGTTCAGACCTAGTCCCCATACAAATGACCCCTATGAAATCGACATAAATTGCCATAAGATCCAAATTGTCATATAGATCTTACTCAAATTGGTTTTGTATGCGTTTATTACATCCATTAATGAGTAGTGTAAAAATGATCCCTATGGGACAACTCTTAGTCATAGGCCCCATATAGAGTTGCTTCCCGATCTTCACTTAAATCTATCAAAAAACAAAAATATTGCACTGATTCTTCTTAAATTTTGTTTGAATATATTTTTGCAAAATACAAGAGACTTTACCAAACATAGTCAGGATCGTTCCATTTTTGGGCCTAGTCCCCATACAGATATAGCATCCGATATGAACTTTATAATATCTGCAGCCAAAAAAAATTAATAAAAATCCCACTCAAATTTGGTTTATGCTTATTTTCTATGTCCAGTTAGTTGGACCTATGAGATAGGATCTCTAAACGCATGGTATAGGGTATCATATAGTCGGTCTAGACCGACTATAATTTTCTTACTTGTTTCAATAGCCTTTTTTGACAGATCACGTGTGAGTCGGGTCATGTTGTCATGTTATTTTTTGTTTAGTATTGTTTAGCATTTCATCGTGGAAAGACTTACGCCCTGAACAACGTTTACAAATCGTTCAACGTTATTACGAAAATTCACGTTCTGTGAAGAATGTGTTTCATGCACTTCGCTCAACTTATGGTCCATCTTGAGACCCAGCATTCATTATTGGATAATATTCGACCGAATAGACCACGTCCAGCACGCAGTGAAGAAAATATAGCGGCCATAGCTGAGAGTGTACACGAAAACCGTGGAGAGTCGATTCGGCGCCGTTCGCAGCAACTCGGACTGACGTATGGAACGACTTGGCGCATTTTACGTCGAGATCTTAAATTGAAAGCGTACATAATACAGCTTGTGCAAGAACTGAAGCCGCCTGACCTTCCCAAGCGACATCGCTTCGCTCTATGGGCTCTTGGAAAGTTCCAAGAAGATCCGACGTTTTCGAGCCAAATGTTGTTCAGCGATGAGGCCCATTTCTGGCTCAATGGGTATGTAAACAAGCAAAATTGCCACATTTGGGACGAAGAGCAACCTGAAGAGATTCAAGAGCTGCCACTTCATCCAGAAAAAACAACGGTTTGGTGCGGTTTGTGGGCCGGTGGAATCATCGGTCCATATTTCTTCAAAAATGATGCCGGTGAGAATGTAACCGTCAATGGTGACCGTTATCGTGCCACGATAACCGACTATTTGATGCCTGAAATTGAAGCCCGTGATCTCGGCGACATTTGGTTTCAACAAGACGGCGCCATTTCCCACACAGCGCATCAATCAATGGATTTATTGAGAGAACACTTCGGTGAGCAGATAATTTCACGTTTTGGGCCGTTCGATTGGCCACCAAGATCGTGTGATATCACGCCATTAGACTTTTTCCTGTGGGGATATGTAAAGTCTAAAGTTTATGCGGACAATCCCGCTTTGATTCAGGCCTTGGGGCAAAACATCACGCGTGTCATTCGCCAGTTACCAGTCGAAATGCTCGAACGAGTCATCGAAAATTGGACTTAACGGATGGACCATCTGAGGCGTAGCCGCGGCCAACATTTGATGCACATAATCTTCAAAAAAATAAATGCCAAAGGATGTTCTTTCAAATGATAGTAAACATTACCCATTAAATTTGAACTTTCTGTGTCTTTTTTTTTTTAAAAAAGTAGGGATCCTCGAAATGAATCACCCTTTACAAGACCCTATCTCAACTATAAATTTCTGACTTATTTTTTAGGTTGCCAGTACTGTTCCTGACATCTGTGTCAATTTCATGTTTATATTTTCGTTTGTTCACCAACTAAAAGCGATTTTAGTAATGCTTGATTTTGTTAAACAAAGTTCCATTAAAATTAAAATTAGTTTAAGGAATGAATTATTCGCTACAATAACATGACGGATATTGACGAACACCTTCGGTGACCATGCTATGTCGGCAAAAATGTTTACGAATGGTACAAACAGTTCCCAGAAAGTAGAGAAAGCCTTGACGAGTAGAAGAGCTACCCGGACGTGAAAAAACATTAACTGATGAACAACATGTGAGGGAAGTTAAAGATTTGAACCAGAAAAATCGTGCATTTGGTAATTAAAGATATTGCTGATACTGCTAACATTTCAAAAGGTTCAATACCATTTAAAGAATGGAAATAAGTTAATTTCGGCCGTGCCGAATCTTTGATGCCCTGCAACCGAACATGCGACGTTCACATGTGCTAAAACAACAAAAGCAACAAGCAAACAAAAATGTTTATGCAACGCTGATACAGATATGTTCTAACAAGTATTAAAATTTTGTGAATGAGCGTGATATATCTATATCGACTCGGAATATAATATGATATGTACCCTCCGCACAATAGTTGGAGGCTATAAAATTATTATGAGCCTCAAATGCATCAAATATCGATTTAATCCAAAAATAATAATTTTTTGGAAAAAGAGCTAGCAGAGGAAAATTAAATACATCATTGTAATGGTAATTAAGCGAATATAGTACACAATTAGAAATAAGACCGAAAAGGTCACGGCAAGGCCATAGTAACAGTATTGCATTATGAATTCGTTGCGGCGGGCCAAACAACTAACTAAGAACATTATTTGACTATGATCCATAGTTAACGTGAGGCCATTCGCAAAGTGAAGCCAAACCAGCAGACAACTCTTGTTTTTTGCACCACGACAATGCATTGGTTCTTCAACACCATTCCGCGCAAAATTTAACTCTATTCATTTCACAAACACCGTATTCCTCGGATTTAGATCATGTGGCTTCAGGCTATATAATAAACTCAAAAGAACACCGTTTTGAATAGATTAATAAGATAATAGCCGAATCGCTTCCCCCTATAACTGTTACACAATTTTAAAAACAAAAAAATCAATGTAAAATGTTTGCTCTAATTGATTTCACAAGCCATATAAATTAGTCATATTAAAATAGTTAATTACAAAAAGATAAAAATACCATTACCATTATAACAATTTTCCAGTATCACACATTTTTTTGTTGTTAATGTTAAACTAAAAGTAGAGAGATCGCTTTAATAGTAAAATAAATATGTGTGAAAAAATTTAACACCTTAAATAAACATGACTGAATATAAACAAAAAAATATATATAAACCCAGACAACAAATACGAAGAAGTTAAGAAAAAAATTTAGAAAAAAAATGGCTTTTGAGATTTATTTTTATATATGAGTAATAACTTACAATTTTTATTCTAATCTGAAGTTTTCAAATCTATGTTGCAATTTTCTGAAGTATGATCTAAAGTCTACATAAAAAAATTTCTAAAAATCATTAGAATGGTTTCCCGGTATTATCTTTAACTTTTACATATATAGGCACCATAATCCTCTTTCAGATAAAAACAAGTAAGAAAATTATAGTCTCCTATCTCTTAGGTCCATCTAATTAGATATAGAAAATAAGAATAAACCAAATTTGAGTGGCATTGTTATAAATGTTAAATGGACCAAAACTGACCATATTAGGTAAAGACACATATATTTTGCAAAAACATATACAAACCAAATTTGAGATTAATCTGTGTAATAGATTTAAGTGAAAATCGGGAATCAGCTTCATATGGGGGCCATGACTAAAAACTGTTCTACAGGATTTATTTTTCCACTACTAATAAATAGATGTAATAAACATACACAAACCCAATTTGACCGATAGCTGTATAATAATTTGTATATTATGGTAATTTAAGCCCATCTCATAGGGGTCATTTGTATAGGGAATAGGTCTGAACATGAACCTTTTTTCACCAATTTCAATAGCGTTCATTCTATGGCCGATAGAAGCTTATGCTTTAGTTTTATCAAAATAAATTCACCTCCTGCGACCTTGGTCCAAATCACCGCATTCAATATCGAGTAAAATCAATCGAAATTCCATATTTTGGTTTATTATTTACAGAAGACAGATAAGCAAGAGCACTCCTTTAACTTTTATATATAACTGGAGGCCATAATTCGTTAACTTTGACGGAGTAGAATTATTCTTTGCATTTTATTTTTGAAAATAATTTCGATCGAAAAAGTTCGTCAGCGAATGCGGTGATTTGGCTCCTATAGTTTGAATACAATGTTTACAGGGACATACAGACGGACGGACGGACATTGCTAAATCGAGTCAGAAAGTGATTCTAAGTCGATCGGAATAATAAAAGATGGATCTAGGTTACATTATACCATAACCACATAGTGGTATCTTCTTATATATAAAAATTGAGTTTTATATGTTTGTACGTTTGTAAGTTTGTTTGTGGTACTACACCACTATCTATCCGGAAGGAAAAATAGGCTTTATTTTTTTTAAGTTTTTAAGTGGGCGTGGCACCTCCCATTTAAAGTGAATTTTTAACATCTAATTTTAACATATAATATCTGGAGTACTACGACAGCAAGAGTTCTGAAACTATATACATGTACGTATTACTAATTTGAAGAGTCGCGGAAAAATGGGTGGAATCGCACCAATGGGTGTGGCACCCACCATATAAAGTATATATTTAATGTCATATATCTAGAGTACTGTAACAGAGAATGCCTTGAAACTTTGTGTGAGTTCATAGTTAATAATGTGAATAATCGGACAAAAAATGGGCGGGATCAGATCAATGGGCATGGCACCCCCCTATACAAAGTAAATATTTAATGTCATATAATTGGAGAACTGCAGTTTCAAAATAGATGGGAGTTCATAAGTTGTGAATGTGAATAGATCGGTCCAATGGGCGTGGCACCTCCCATACAAACATATATGCAGTACTATAAAAATGGCAGTCTTTACACTTTTGACAAATACATTAATTACCAATGTACTTTGGCAGAATCGACAAATCAAAAATTGTCAAACCTAAAATCTCCTTAATTAAAAATCACAAAAAACAAAAATCGTGAATTAAAAAAATCGCCAAAAACAAAAATCGCCCAAAACAAAAATTGAGAAAAAAATCGCCAAAAACAATATTGCCAGAAGCGAAAATCGCGAATAATAAAAATCCAAAAAACAAAAACCGCCAATCAAAAATCACCAAAACCGAAAATCGCGAGTAAAAAAAATCACCAAAATATAAAATCGGCAAAATCAAATATCATGAAAAAAAAATATCGCGAAAAACAAATATCGCGAAAGCCCAAACCAAAACCAAAATTCGTTAAAGTCAAGAAACGGCAAATTCAAACATCGCAGAAATAAAAATCGCCAAATCAAGGCCGAAAATCGCAAATAACAAAAATGGCAAAAAACAAAAAACGCCAAAATTAAAAATCGCCAAAAACGCAAATCGCTAAAATCAAAAATTTCAAAAAAAAATAATCTCCAAAGTCAAAAATCGCCAAAATCTAAAATCGCAAAAACAAAAACCGGCAAAATCGAAAATCGCCAAATATAAATAAAATAGTTTTCTACAAAATATATTCCGTTTCTATTTTGTTACAATGGATGTAGCGAAGCTCATCGGGTTGCAGTACAAATGAACTGCGAGGTAAGAATTTAGAAAAGAAGATTGTTCAGAATATCACCAAAAACAGGGGTATGTCCACCAGAGATGCTGCAAAAAAATGAGGAACGAACGTCAGTATGGTCCAGAGATGCAAGGAATGGAATGGCTTAAAAGCCCAAAAGAACCCGATGGTGCCAAAAGTCTCTGAAAAGCAAACTACAGTCAAAAAACTATATCAAGAATGAACAATTGATAGTTATTATGGCTGCGTATTAACGTGCGTGAAAGCAAACTTCCGCACTTTTCTTGGTTCTCGATATTATTCTGCTTTTAAAAGAAACCTATGTACATTGGCGGGTCTTTATCAACGGATCATATTCATTTATAACAACAGAAAATATTTACTAATAAACAAGTGTACAGAGAAGAGTGCTTAGAAAGGAGATTAATTTCTTTACTGCCAGCTCACAATGAAGCCACTCCATTTTGGCTCGATTTAGCATCAGTTCATTATGTTGAAACAAATTTAAATTTTTTCCAGGAAAATAATATTGAACTTGTTAAAATAGACATCAATTCCGTCAATACTACACAATAACAAAATGTTTGGTTTTAAAAAAAACAATTTTAAGAAAAGTAGACAGACTGCCAATGACTTAATAACACTGTAAAAAGCTTGATGATAAAAATTTTGTTTAAATATTATTTTTACCTCGTTGTTTAAAAATCATGTAAAGAAAAAAATGTAATAACATTATATTTGGTCCATAGCCTAATTTAAATTTTACGAATCTGAAAGAAAACATTCCTTATCATTAAATAAAAAGCTTTAAAATGTTTATTGGGTAATTAATATAGAAAACAACGAGTAAAGTGGAATAAATGGTGACGGTTGTCATGTTTATGTAGGAAAAAAACGTCACTGAGAAAAATCTAACGGCAGCTAAAATAACAACAACAGAAATTGTTGATTTTAGCCCAACAACAATCATAATAACAACAACTACAATAACAGAAAGCCCAACATTTAACAACAACAAACATCAACATTATCAGTTTAGTAGAGTCTTGTCAAGAGTTGGGTATGTCAACACACACAAACACACACACATACACTCATACTTAAACATACTCCACCATGTCATTAACAAACCAAACATTCGAATTCATGCACTCAATCATGTTTATACTTGTACGAGTATGTACGAGTACTAAATAAAAACTGCTGGGAAAAATTCACATGAAATTCACTTTTTAACCATGTGTGTGTGTGTGTGTGTGCGTGTAAGCGTTTAAATGGACAGAAACTTTGATTGGTTGACCATAAAAATATTTGAAAATTTTTTTCCAATCAAACAAACTTCACAACACACATGAAAAAACTGTCATGGATTAATTTGGAAAAAAACAGCCTTTACAAACAAAAAAAATATAAATAAAAAAAATCAAACAAAAAAATATTGATTGATCAAATTAATGAACGAATGCTTGCATGGTTGGAGTTTCAGCTAATAACCATTTAAACACTAAATTAACAATTTTGATTTTACCACCATGTGTGAGAACTTTTTGTTTTAACAATTATACGAGTATTAATTATTTAAACATGTTTTAAGGAAAACTCACCTGTTTCAGTGTAAGGCGGGCTGTATATCTTAAATCACTTCCCTCACGTTTGAACATGGCATGTGGTTTATCGCGAATTATGAACACAATATCAGCTGGTATTTTACCAGGCGATTGATCACCCTCCTTTTGGAAGGTTACCTTTGTACCCGATTTCCAACCCGGCTTTATCGATATGCTCACATACTTATCCTCTTTTTTCGATGTACCATCTGGCTGTTGGACACGCCTTGAGATTTTCATTTTTTTAACACAGCCATGATAGATTTCCTCTAGGGTTACATAGAGATCATGTTCCACCGGTGGATCTTGTTGTTTTTCCTTTTTGAAGGGTGTATGAACATTGAATGAATGCGATCTAAATGATGGTCTTCACTGGATTATTTAAAGCATCAGCAGAGTTGAATATTTTCTTAAAAGATACTTACCTAAAGGCGCCACCTAGACCATGGCGTGAACCCAAGCCGCCGAAAGGTGATCCAAAGAAATCATGTTCCGTATCCAAATCGAATACATTCTTATCGAATAGATTGTCACCCATATCAAAGAATGAACCGAATGGATTGCTGGATCCAAAGAATTGTGCGAAAGTAGCCCGGGGATCACCATGGAACTGATATGTAAATGAGTTATTCGAACCTGTGCCATTGCTTCTACCTAAATAAACGATGGAAAAGATTAAAAATTATAACGAATTTTTAAAATATTTTTGTATAAGATAAAATTAGCAAAAACAAAAGGTTTCTTATTAAATAAAGTTGAAATATCAATAAAACTTTCAAAGCACCCGCTTTTTTCCCGATCCGGCCAGTTAGCCGGGAATTGGAAACTTCTGAAAAATTAAGTCATCTGTGTTATTACCAAATTTTTTCAAATGTTTTGAAAACGAACAAGTACGAAAATGATAGTCGGTCTAGATAGAACTAATTGGATATGGAAAATAAGTATAACCAAATTTGAGCAACATTGTTATAAGTTTGTCGCCTGCCGATATGAAAAAGTTCACCATATGTTTCAATAGAAAAAATTTGTGATGACAATAACAATTTCTATTATAACATAATATATTAAACTAAAAATTAGTTTACAGTCATTATTACGAATTATTTGTCAATATAATAGAAACATTTTCGTATTCAGAATTATTTTACGATAACAGCAAATTTAAATTTTAAGCTATTTTGGGTATTTATAACCGAAATAAATCAAATTCTGTGTTGTCAATATCAGCAAATATAAAAAATTTTAAATTTAACCGTATTTTCGAAATAATTTGTCATTTTTGGCAAAAAAAAAAATAAAACGGTAATTGAAAAAGAAATTAAAAATCAAATTCGGCTGTACCGAAACCTTGATACCCTCCATCCGTATTCTAAACACTTTATTATAACCAAGGTTGTCGACACTAAGAGACAAAAAGGACTAGATTTCACCTTTTTACCCACCTTTTTATGTATTTTATTTATTTAATATTTGCTTTCCTGTACAAAAATAAATCTTATAATTACAGTACAGGCATAATTCTGTGGTCACAAGCGATAACCGCCTAAGTCGACTTAAGAATGATTTGAGTTGTGTATGCTGTCATATTCTACTGAAAACGCTTTATATTCACGTGAAATCCCCATTTTTCTAACACTGTTATTTAAAAAGTTATAAATGAAAACATACCGACCTAAGTCGTAATAAAGCCCCATTACATTTATATAAACAGTTATTTTTGTTGAAGGAATGATTTTCGCCGATTTGAGTTATGTATGCTATCATATTCTGTTAAAAAATCTTTATATTTAAGTGAAATCCTCATTTCTCCAACATTGTTATTTAAAAAATTATTAATACAAATATTCTGACCTAAGTCGTAATGAAGCCCCATTACATTTATATAAAAAGCTATTTTTCTCGAAAACATGATTTTCGAGTTAGGCGGTTATTGCTTGTGACCACAGAATTATGCTATGTCATGACAATTGTTAGTTGCAAACATGAAATTTTTTAAGAAAATGTACTTTTTGAAATTCCTATTTAGAAACTGAACTTTCTTATTAAAATGTACCATTTTATATAAGGTTCCTTTTTATAAAAGAAATTCCTTTTTTATAAAAATATTTAAAAAAAATTTTCTTTTATTTTTAAATGCACATTTTATTTAAAAGAGGGTAAAAAAAGGTACTTTAAAAAAGGGTACTTTTTAAAAAGGCTACTTTTAAGAAACGATTGCTTGTTTAAATAAAAGCAACCCTTTTTAAAACAGGGTAATTGTTATAAAAAATGGTACTTTTTGAAAAAAAAGAATTTTTTAAAAAGCGGTACTCTTTGAAAAACAGGGCAGTTTATTTTTATAAAGATTATTTTGTTAAAGAAAGTACTTTTAATAACAACGGTACTTTTTTAAAAAGGCCATTTTTAAAAAAAACTATTTTTGTAAAATGTGCAGATTTTTTAGAAATGGTACTATTTTAAAAAAGGCTACACTATTAAAAATGGTACTTTAAAAAAGGAATTTTTTTTTTAAAAAAAGGAGGTACTTTTTATAAAAAATTATACATCTTATAAGAAAGGGAACATTTTTAAAAATGAGTAGTTTTTCTAAAAAGCGTACTTTTTAAAAAAGGGTACTTTTCAAAAAAACGTTAATTTTTTTAAAAAACCGAACTTTTTTTTTAAAAACAAGTTGAAAAGGGGGTATTCTAAAAAATATACAAAAGAGTACTGTTTTACTGTTTAAAAAATGGTACTATTTGGAAAAGGGGTACTCTTTTAAAAAACATGGTACTTTTTTAAAAAATGTCACGGTACTTTTTCTAGAAATTTTACTTTTAAAGAAATGCTACTTTATAAAAAACAAGTAAACAAATTAAGGTTGGTGTAGACCATGGCCAAACTTTTCGACTGACGGGCCATTATCTAATTAGAAAATTGCTCGGGGGGCCAAAAAAGATTTTTTTCTGAAAAGCAGAAATAAAGTTAATTAAAATTTTTAGCAATAAAATAATCAAATTTAATTAAAAAATCTTTATTTAGTGCGATACACTTAGTTGTTTACAATTAGTGCTTAATTTTTCAATATCTGGATTTTCATCGCTTATCCTAGATCGCGATAGACTTTTATTTTGGCTCATTATAGAGAACATTTGTTCGCAAATGTATGTTGATTCAAATAAAACCAACATTTTTTTTAGCCAGATTTCCTATATTAAAGTATTTTTCTTTATTCAGAAGACGATAAAAATTTGGTAAGTTGTCCATTTGATGATTAAATAAATCTTGCATAGACGCATCACATTAATTCCAGCTGAATATAACTTGAAGCACTCTCGACATTAGTAGCAAATGGATTGCGAATAATTGAAAAAATCATTTTGAATTATACGAAAACAATCAAATCTTCGACTAAATTCATTTGCTAAAGCACGTACATTTTCAGCAAATGCTTAACATTTTCTCGAGAGACATCCTGGAGTGTTTTAACTGGAGAAAAATTATTAAAATTTTTGTCCAATAAATTCTGTTCGAAAAGTCTTAATTTTATATTGAAAGAATTTAAGCTTTGTACCATAGTATGAGCATAAATATTTTTGCCTTGTACAACTTTATTAAATTCATTAAAATGGTACAATAGATCGACTTAAAAGGCCAAATCGGAAAGCCATGACGAATCAATTAACTCAGGAAAGTCTTCTTTTTCGTGTAGTATTAAAAAAGTTCTAATATCTTCTTTAAGATTCCATACCCGTCGCAGAACTTCACCTAAACTTAACCATCGAACATGGTTGTGGTATAATACATCTGAGTATTCAGCGTCGAGCTCATCAAGCAAAAATATAAATTGTCTGTGTCTTCAACATTTTGATCGAAGAAAGTTTACCAGTTTAATTATAACCTTAGTTACGTGTTCTATTTTCAATACATTTTTACACAATACGTATTGATGTATAATACAGTGAATCTTAATAATCTGTTTATTTGGATCAATCGTGTGAACCTTGTCTTGAATTCTTTTCAGTAGGGCTATACTGCAACCCGCTAAGTTTGGGCATCCATCGGTAGTCACATTAACAAGATTTTCCCATTTAATATTATATTTCAAAAGACATTTTTCAACTTCGTTAAAAGGTTCTGCCCCGGTAGTTCTATTTTTCATTGATGCCATGGATAACAGCTCCTGTGTAATTTCAAATTCTTCATTAATTGATCGAACAAAAATGAATAGTTGTGCAGTATCTTTTATATCGCAGCTCGCGTCTAAAGCTATAGCACAGTATGGTGTATTTGTATTTTCTAATTTTTCTGACAGCTGCTCATTTAAATTATCATTGATTTGACCACTTCTTCGCGTAACAGTTTGACATACTTTAAAATTTTGAACTTAGTTCTGGGCACAGAAATTTAGAAAAACGTACCACACAATTTTTTATAAAATCACCATCTGCAAATGGTTCCTAATGGTTTAGTTCCTAATTGTTATACTCTTTTTGTTCCAAGTTCCAAATTTTAATATTCTCATTGTTTAATTCCACTCAACCTCCGAAATTTTAATTTAGTTTAGACCCAATTTTTTTCTTTTAGTTCCAAGTTTTTATTTCTTTTTGTTCCCCAAGTTTCAGTTTCAAGTTCAATTTTGATGCAATTCAAAAAACACCTATTAATTGCTACCATTAACGAGTTTTAATGTTTCTTTCTATAAATTGTACTAGAAGCTTTGGAAAAAAATTATTTTTTTGTCTTGTAAAATAAATAAACATCATATTTAGAATTTTTATTAACAAAGCGGCCTATATAAACTATGTCCTTTTATAATACACAGCGGCCCATGCAAAATATGTTGGCGGGCCGTAGTTTGGCCATGGCTGGTCTAGACCGACTATACGATACCCTATACCATGGTTTAAAGACCCTATCTCTTCGTGGCCACCAATTGGATATAGAAAAAAAGCATTAACCAAATTTGAGTGGCATTGTTATTAAATTTTTTGGCTGCTGATATGAAAAAGTTCATATCGGGTCCTATATTTATATGGGGACTAGGTCGAAAAATGAACCGATCCTGACTATATTTGGTAAAGTCACTTATATTTAGAAAAAATATATACGAAGCAATTTTGAGAAAAATCTGCGCAATATTTTTGTTTATTGATAGATTTAAGTGAAGATCTGGAAGCAGCTCTACATGGGGTCTATGACTAAGAATTGACCTATAGGGATTAATGGATATAATACACACATCCAATTTGACTGAGATCTGTATGATAATGTGGATCTTATGGCAATTTATGTCGATTTCAGGGGTCATTTGTATGGGGACTAGGTCTAAACATGGACCGATTTTCAACAATTTCAATAGAGTTCATCGTATAGCCGATAAAAGCTTCGCACCAAATTTCATCAAAACATATTCATATTTGCGACATGTAGCTTGATAACAAGATTTACATGGACACACAGACGGACAGACGGACGGACATCGCTAAATCCACTAAAAGAGTGATTCTGAGTCGATCGGTATAATAAAAGATAGGTCTAGGCCAAATATTTTTGGTAGTTACAAACAGCAGCACAAAGTCACTTTAAGAAAGGTACATTTTAATCTCTTTCTTTTAACTCATACTCTCTGTCTGTCTGTCTGTCTGTCTACCATGGGGCAACCCCATTCGCCCTCATTCAATCTGAAACTTAGCCCATAGTCTTGTTGTGACTATAGATTAACTTTGGGGTAGTCACGCAAAGTCACGCATAGTCACGCACAGTCGCGGAGTGCTTTAAAACACATTTCTCCTTATCCGATGGATCTGAAACTTTGTCGATAGACTTGCCGTGAAAAAAGATTAACTTTGATATAGTCACGCACAGTCACGGAGAGATTAAAA
Organism: Cordilura impudica; assembly: GCA_963682025.1. Taxonomy (NCBI): domain Eukaryota; kingdom Metazoa; phylum Arthropoda; class Insecta; order Diptera; family Scathophagidae; genus Cordilura; species Cordilura impudica. The sequence continues at coordinate 75,847,592 of OY821518.1, forward strand.
CCCCACTTCCCTCATCACATCGATCTGGAGCTTTGTCCTAGACTTGTTATTGCCAAAGATTAATTTTAAGATAGTCACACACAGTTACGCATAGTCACGCACAGTCACGGACTGATTTAAACCCCACAGACTTGTCACCAAATATCATCTTAAAGATAGTCACGTCTAGTCACGCCCAGTCATGGAGTGATTTAAACCCCATTTCCCCTCATCCATTTCAATCTGAAGCTTGGTTCATAGACTTATAGTGACCAAAGATTAATTTTAAAATAGTGACGCAAAGTCAGGCACAGTCACAGGGAGATTCAAAATTCATATGCATAAGGAAAGAAAGTGTTTTAATAAATGCTTTGTTTTTATGGGTTAGATTATTTTTAATAAAAATTTTACTTGTTATAAAAAACTTTACTTTTTATAAGAAAGGATACTTCTAAAAATGGTACTTTTTCAAAAGTGTACTTTTACTTATCTTTTAAAAAAAAAATGTACTTTTTTTAAAAAAATGTAGTTTTTTAAAAAAATTTCTTTTTTTCAAAAAGGTATTTGAGGTATTTGACCCATAGACCGATCGACTCAGAATCATTTTCTTTTTTTTAAAACTGCTAATGAATTATTTTAGATTTTTTTAATAAATTTCGTTGAAACAATAGGAGTGTATCAGATTTTTCCGATCGCGAGTTGATAAGGTTTTAGTTTTTAGCTGTACGCGTTCAACAACATGAACTGAAAATAAAGCTGTACTCAACCTGTTTTCTGTTCATTTTCTGTTTTTTATTAGTACACGGTTTATGTGTGTTCGAAACAAAAAATACGTGATAAAAACATGTTCGTGTACATAACGAAAAATTAAAACAAAACACATTCATGATTGTGTTCGGCACCGTACAAAATTTAGAAACACACAAGATTGATAATAAAATAAATATATGTCTTGGCTGCTTTAGAACAGAACATTGTGGACTTATAGGACTTTTTAAAGAAATACAAGTTTACAATACAATTATCAAACGGCAAACAATTAGCAGAAGAACATAAAACAAAATATCACCTATGTCTTCTCTACTTCTCTATCTGTGCCTTGCTTTATTGCTTTATTTATTAAATTTAATTTCTTTAATTTAAAAATAAAATAATGAAAAACAAGATCATTAAAAAATGCATGTGTTTATATTTACGGGGGTTACTGCACTTTTAAAATAGGTTACCCTGATGAATCGTTGTTACAATCATTAAATAAAATATAAATTCATTCCACAAACTATATTTAGCTATTTATATTTATAATCGAATCTATAATATTAATAGGCAAAGCGGTTTTTTGTTACCGATGTAAGTTTCACTGTTTTATCCCGATTTTGACAAAAAATGTATCATTTGAAAGGTATTTCGTTTTAGGTGTTACCCAGATTTACAGATTTCCATCGTCTGAAAAATTTTTTTTTGGAGTTATGATCGTCTAAAGTTGCTACTAACACATACATAAAACAAGTAAGAAAATTATAGTCGGTCTAGACCGACTATATGATACCCTATACCATGCGTTTAGAAACCCTATCTCTTAGGCCCAACTAACTGGACATTGAAAATAAGCAAAAACCAAATTTGAGTGGGATTTTTATTAATTTTTTTGGCTGCAGATATGAAAAAGTTCATATCGGATGCTATATCTATAAAGGGACTAGGTCCAAAAATGGACCGATCCTGATCATGTTCGGTAAAGTCTCTTGTATTTTGCAAAAATATGTACAAACAAAATTTGAGAAGAATCAGTGCAATATTTTTGTTTTTTAATAGATTTAAGTGAAGATCGGGAAGCAGCTCTATATTGGGTCAAAGGGATCATTTTTGGACTACTCATTAGTGGATGTAATGAATGCATACAAACCCAATTTGAGTAAGATCTATATGTCAATTTGGATCTTATGGCAATTTATGTCGATTTCATATGGGTAATTTGTATGGGGGCTAGGTCTGAACATGGACCGATTCTCACCAATTTCAATAGCGTTCATCCCATGGCCGATAAAAGCTTATATACCAAATTTCGTCAAAATATATTCATATTTGCGACCTGCAGTTTGATTACAAGCTTTACATGGACACACAGACGGACGGACGGACGGACGGACGGACGGACGGACGGACATTGTTAAATCAACTCAGAAAGTGATTCTGATTCGATCGGTATAATTAAAGATGGGTCTAGGTCAAATATTTTTGGTTGTTACAAACAGCAGCACAAAGTCATTATACCCAAACCACATAGTGGTATAGGGTATAACAAGTTAGAAAATTATAGTCGGTCTAGACCGACTATATGATACCCTATACCATGCGTTTAGAAACCCTATCTCTTAGGCCCAACTAACTGGACTTTGAAAATAAGCAAAAACCAAATTGGAGTGGGATTTTTATTAATTTTTTTGGCTGCAGATATGAAAAAGTTCATATCGGATGCTATATCTATAAAGGGACTAGGTCCAAAAATGGACCGATCCTGATCATGTTTGTTAAAGTCTCTTGTATTTTGCAAAAATATGTACAAACAAAATTTGAGAAGAATCAGTGCAATATTTTTGGTTTTTAATAGATTTAAGTGAAGATCGGGAAGCAGCTCTATATGGGGTCAAAGGGATCATTTTTGAACTACTCATTAGTGGATGTAATGAATGCATACAAACCCAATTTGAGTAAGATCTATATGACAATTTGGATCTTATGGCAATTTATGTCGATTTCATATGGGTAATTTGTATGGGGGCTAGGTCTGAACATGGACCGATTCTCACCAATTTCAATAGCGTTCATCCCATGGCCGACAAAAGCTTATATACCAAATTTCAACAAAATATATTCATATTTGCGACCTGCAGTTTGATTACAAGCTTTACATGGACACACAGACGGACGGACGGACGGACGGACATTGTTAAATCAACTCAGAAAGTGATTCTGATTCGATCGGTATAATTAAAGATGGGTCTAGGTCAAATATTTTTGGTTGTTACAAACAGCAGCACAAAGTCATTATACCCAAACCACATAGTGGTATAGGGTATAATTATACAATGCTATGTGTGCGTTTATTAAATTTGTTAATGTGTTTGTGTTAATGTGTTGAGTTTGTTTTCTTCATTTAAAATGAGCTGAATTGTGAAGCATACCTTTAGGGTTTTTATGAAATGAAAAATTTAAATTTCCTAGAATTTGCACTTGAATTTCGAGTGCTGGAATCTGCTAGTTTATTTTAAAATGCAATTTCCCTCTTTTTTGGTAAAGTGTATTTTTTTATATATTCTGAATTAAGAGCAACCGTATATTGTATATCAATGGAAAGATCTCAAAATGCTGTGTTCGTAAATCCAAAAAATTTTGATTATTATCCTCTTGGAAGTCATAAGGTGAAAATATTAAAAAAAGGGGAACAATGGCGAAATATTCTCATACTATGAGCTGAAAGAAGTCAATGGCTGGAATTTTTCGTGACTTACGAGGGCTCGACTTTGAGACTTTCGATTGATGTATAAGATAAGGTTGCTCTTAATTCAGAATATATAAAAAAATATACTTTTCGAAAAAAGGGCAAAAAAAAGGGCGACATTTTTTGTCAGAAAAGAAAACGGCATTAGTAATCACAACATAGTAGAATATTGTGATAGTACATGCGACTAGCAAAATTCAGTTTGCAACATATTCGGTTGCCACAACGAATCCGTTCTTTGTGTGTATTTATTGCTTGCTTGGATATATTTTCCAAATTACTTTATGTCATATTAATATTTTCCAATGTCGGCTAAAATTTGGTCAATTGAAATGGTTTATGCATTATATTTTGTAGTCTAATATTTTAACAAGAGTTTCTTAAAAAAAAGCTCCTTATAATTCCTTTCTACAAACCTGAAAGTTTGCTTCAAACTAACAATCACTTAAATCTTTTATTTCTAATTTTAATATTTCCAAAACTTACCGCCACTTTTCAGACCATCTTCACCATATTTATCATATATTTCACGTTTACTTTTATCCGATAAAACTTCATAAGCTTCGGCCACTTCTTTGAATTTTTCTTCAGCATTGGCAGCTTTATTTTTATCGGGATGATAACGTAGCGCTAATTTTCTGTAGGCTTTTTTGATTTCATCATCGGTGGCAGTTTTGGGTAAACCCAGAGCTTTATAATAATCTTTAGCCATTTGTTATGTGTGTGTGTGTATGTTTGTGTAGTGTTGGTTTAATATATTTGTGTAGATGGATGTGCAAAAGAGAGCAGACAGTTTTAATTTTTATTTGGGTATCCAGGTGGTTTCAACTAATACTTTAAACTGTTACGGGGCAATTATATATAAAACCTAAAAAAAATACCACAAAGTTTATTAAAATTTTGTAAAAAATTTATAATTTTCCGAATACCTACCAATTTGTTAAGGGATGAAATTTGGGAATTTTCTAAATTACCCTTTCCTGGTTAAACACTTAAACAGCTGTTTTCTTAATATTATTCAATCTTGTATTGTCCAGCAATAAAAGCATCTTCTTTTTATCAACATTTGACGAAACAGTTATTTTTTTGATGATTTTGTGGCAATTTAACTGTAACGAGACAAATAAAAAATAAATCCATAAAATTTTGTTCTCCATGATGCTCACAATGAGCGAGACTTTAACCAACCAAACAATCAGATTTTATGAAATAACCTTCAAACAAATTATAAACATTAAATTTTCCAAAAAAAAATATTTATCCTTTTTTCTCGTATTTTTTTTTTTAACAATAAATTTAAAAAATAACAAAAAGGCAACAAGTCAAGTTATTTATTTATCTACAAGTTGTCTCATATACAATATTATGTGAAAACATTTTATTGAATATTTATTTATTCGAATATCTAGCAAAAACGTCATAGTTCGTTTAACTTTCTCTCTGGTGCATAGAAAATCTAAAAATCTGCGAGCATTAACACTCTAAGACTTGGTAATAAAACATTCTTGGCCGCGATGAAGCTGCTGGTGATCATTATCGTCATTTGTTGATCAGCTATAAGTATGAATATATGTAGATATATATAATTTTTTTTTCTTTTTTTCATTATTTTCAACCCACGCAAAGTACATGTTTTTATATGTATATTTATGTATTTTAAAAATTAGAAACAAATTTTTTGACAATCTAAAAAAATAAGACACGTTTTAAAAATACTACTCATTATCTAACTTTAATTAAAAATAATTTTTCATTTATATTGGTATAAGTGAACTGATCAATGAAAATGAATTTTGATATTGTGATCCTTTCCCTACAATAGATCGTATATATATTTGAACATACCCAAAGCATTCGTCAACTTATATATTTGCTGATATAAAACCATCATGTGTAGTATGAATTTCGTGTTAAAATGGTATTTCTGTAGAACTTTTCAGGCGAATTTTCGCTAACATAAAATATTGTCTTGTATAAAATTATTTTGTATTTTTGATTAAATCAATAAAAGCAGCCTTGTTCAAATAAATAAATAAAACAAGTTGGAAATTATAGTCATTCTAGACCGACTATATGATACCCTATACCATGCTTCTAGATACCCTATCTCATTACCCCAACTAACTGGACATAGAAAATAAGCATAAACCAAATTTGAGTGGTGTTGTTATTAATTTTTTTGGCTGAAGATATGAAAAAGTTCATATCGGGTGCTATATCTATATGTGGACTAGGTCAAAAAATGGACCGATCCTGACCATATTTGGTAAAGTCTCTTGTATTTTGCAAAAATATATACAAACAAAATTTGAGAAGAATCAGTGCAATATTTTTGTTTTTGATAGATTTAAGTGAAGATCGGGAAGCAGGGGCCTATGACTAAGAGTTCTCCAATGGGGATCATTTTTGGACTATTGATTAACGAATGTAATATATACATACAAACACAATTTGACTAAGATTTGTATGATAATTTGGATCTTATGGCAATATATGTTGATTTCATAGGGGTCATTTGTATGGGGGCTAGGTCTGAACATGGACCGATTCTCACCAATTTCAATAGCGTTCATCCCAAACCACATAGTGGTATAGGGTATAATTAAAGTACATCGAATATGAATTTATGTTGAGAGTATAAACACAACTGGACCATTGCGCTGTTTCTACGTTATACAACAAAGTGGTGAGTGTCGACTGAAATTGTGCTGACGATTGTAATTATCAAAAATATCTAACCAAAGGTGTGTCACCTTTTATTATACCGAAAGATTAAGAATAATTTTCTGAGTCGATTTAGCGATGTCCGTCTATTCATCTTTCTGTCTGTCTGTCTGTCCTTTAATGTGTCCATTTATAAATACATGTTGATATTTGTATATAAGCTTTTATCGATCATAGGACGAGCGCTATTGAAATTGGTGAAAATCGGTACATGTTCAGACTAAGCCCACATAAAAATAACCCTTACCGCGCCGACTAAAATGGTCACAAGATCCAGATTATCATATTATTACTTACGATATCAATAATTATATAAAGTATGTGTGACTGTTACACCCACTAATTAGTAGTCCAAAAAGAAATTGTTTAGGACCATTTTTAGTCAAAGTCCCCATATAAGGATACTTCCCGATCCTCACTTAAATCCAAGGTTCAGAAAATACACACACGAAACACACAATGTTCTGTTCAAAAGCAGCCAACACATATCTTTATTTTCATATCAATTATGTGCGTTCCAAAATTTTCTACGGTACCCAACACAACCATGACTGTGTTCGTTTTAATATTTCGTTATTTACACGAACATTTTTGTATCACATTCTTTTTGCTTCAATCACACATAAAGCACACATTTTTGAGTGTTGCTTTATTTGAAGTTGATGTTCTGGTACGTGTAGTGAAAAAAAAACACAGAACATGTAAAATAAACAGGTTCGAGTTCAGTTATATTTTAAGTCGTGTTGTGGCTCGTGTAGTAAGAAACAACAGAACATGTACAGTAAACAGGTTCGAGTTCAGTTATATTTTAAGTCGTGTTTAAAATATAACTGAACTCGAACCTGTTTATTGTACATGTTGTGTTTTTTCTTACTACACGAGCCACAACACGACTTAAAATATAACTGAACTCGAACCTGTTTATTTTACATGTTCTGTGTTTTTTTTCACTACACGTACCAGAACATCAACTTCAAATAAAGCAACACTCAAAAATGTGTGCTTTATGTGTGATTGAAAAAAAAAGTACGTGATAGAAAAATGTTCGTGTAAATAACGAAATATTAAAACGAACACAGTCGTGGTTGTGTTGGGCACCGAAGAAAATTTAAAAACAAACATAATTGATATGAAAATAAAAATATGTGTGTGTTGGTCTAAGTTATGTTTGTTTACATATATGTACGAGTTTTTTATTCAGTGTGTGTTTTTTTCTGAACTCTGCTTAAATCTATCAAAAAACAAAAGATATGGCATAGAATTTTTCAAATTTGTTCTTGCGAAAAATAAGTGACTGCCAAATGAGATCATGCTGGGTAAATTTTTCGACCTAGTGCCACTTTCTCTAAACCCATGATATAAAGTATCGATTAGACGGACAATATTTTTATTACTAGTTATACCCTATTCCACTATGTGGTTTGGGTATAATGACTTTGTGCTGCTGTTTGGAACTACCAAAAATATTTGACCTAGACCCATCTTTTATTATACCGATCGACTCAGAATCACTTCCTGAGTGCATTTGGCGATTTCCGTCCGTCCGTCCGCCCGTCTGTGTGTCCATGTAAACCTTGCAATCAAACTACAGGTCGCAACTATGAATATACTTTGATGAAATTTGGTATATAAGCTTTTATCGGTCATAGGATCAACGCTTTTGAAATTGGTGAAATTCGGTGCATGTTCCGATGAAATCGACCTAAATTGCCACAAGATGCAAATAATCATATAGATCCCAGTCAAATTGGGTTTGTATGTGTTTATTATATCCATTAATCAGTAGTCCAAAAATAATCCCTATAGGACAATTCTTAGTCATAGGCCCCATATATAGCTGCTTCCCGATCTTCACTTAAATCTATTAAAAAGGCAAAAATATTGCACAGATATTTTTATACCCTCCTCTCCAGTGTGCAGAGGGTATATATAAATTTGTCATTCCGTTTGTAATAATTAGAAATAAAATTTTGGACCCCATAAAATATATATATTTGTGATCCTTATAACAATCGGAGTTGATATAGCGATGTCCGTCTGTCCGTCTGTGGAAATCACGATGACGGCATCAATCGGGCAGCTAGGGTACTCGTTGGCACAAAAAATGATTCACTAACATCCTGAGAAATTTGCTGTTTATAATCGTCCAAATCGGTCGATTAGGGCCCGAGATTTGAATGAAGAACTAAAAAAAAGTCTTGAAAAAATATAATTTTCTATGTTGTTCCTGTCACGATCACGCCCTCAATAGGAAAGCTAAGGTGATCATTCTTAGTGAGAATGATTCTATTTCAAAAATCATTAAAATCGGCGGAATAAGTCCAGGGAAATCTCTGAAAAATGAAAATAAATTAATAAAATGACTTTTCTATATTGTTCTTGTTGTTATTCTAAATGTTGTATTGTTGTCATAGCTGAACATGTTACTTTTGTGGTCGTTGTGGTGACTGTATAATAAAAACTAACACTTTGTGCATTTTTATATCTACTCTGGTAGAAAAGTTTAAAAGTTTCCATTGTTTTGGCATCACTAAAAAAATTTGTTAGATCATTTTTATTATTGCCACGAGCCTACTTGCAAAATTTCAGATCGATTGGGTTACGGGAAAGGGGTTAAAATCGATCCAAAATTTTTTCGACAAGCAGACAACGAGTTAATATAAAGGGAGTAAAAATTCACTCATATTTAAAGCAAATAATGCTTAACTAGTTGCTATTAAAAAAAACAATGTAAATTTACCAAAAAAATTGTATGTATTAATTTATTTAAAGAAAAACACAACAATAACTTTTGATGTTGTATTTTTTGTGTGTATATTTTTATAACACGGTGTCTCGACTAACTGTAATTCATATGCTTTCTGGTTATGTTACATAACCGTTCGCTTTGATAATTTTAAGGATTGAAATCAAATGGCTCTCCCTAACCTCACTTGCGAGGCCATAGGTTGTGTAGGGATTCATATATCTTATAACCTGGCATTATGACTAGCTGGAGCTAGCGCTAAACTAATTTTATAAAAAAAAAATATTTTTTAGCTAAAAAAAGTAATATAAAATACAAACGTTGATGTTCATTTTGGAATATTTTGGTGTTGTATTTTTTGTGTGCAGTATTTACATATATGTACATACATATGTACATATATTAAATAATAAAATAATATACATATCGCACCTCTACCTCTAAAGTGAGTCAACACAAAATTTTTCAATTTTCAATTTTTGCAAGAAAACGATACACAATGGTCATATCCATCCACTCTAAAAATCTTACATCGGTTCTTCCAGTCTTTCGCAAAAAAAAAAAACAGTTGTAACCCTCTTTGTGTTACAAGAGTATCTTCTTTAAAATCCACTAAAGAAATATATATTGAGTTGCACCCAAAAAACTTGTTATTTTTGATGATCACTGAAAAAATCGCAAAAAAAAACTACTGTTATATACCTATTATTCGCAATTCTTCACAATGAAACAACTGTTTTTAAATTTTATAGTAAATATTTAAAAAAAAACCGTTTTTTGCCTCTACTGGAAATTTGTAAATTTTGAGTTGACTCACTTTAGAGGTACAGATGCGATATGTTTTATATATATATGTATATCTATAATAACCGCATGTTTGAAATAAATTGGTATATTATTTTATTTATATAAAATTCTGCAATATTTTGTTTTAGGGAAAATACATTTATTTTGCCTTAACAAACAGTGTCACTTCCTTTTGCTCAGTGTGACTACGCCACAGTAGATGGCGCCACAATTTTCGTTCTAATTAGCTTTGAACAGTTATTTCAATTTAACATGAATGTCAACCTTTTCAATTAGATATCAAACAGAACAATGTTAAAAGTATGAGTAAAGAAGAAGCAATGAGTTTTTTGCTTTCAAAGCAGTTCTGCATAGTTATGCATATAAAATTATTATTCTGCTTTACCTACAAAATATCTGATTGCGATTACATATAATTTTTAAAATTGTGTATAATTACTAACGCATTACTATTCACATAAATACAAAACTGCACCCCTTTTAAATTTTCCATTCAAATTTAAGAAAATATCACTTCTAAAAATTGGAATTCAAATTTCCAATTATAAATTAGAAAATATCAATTTAATTTTAGAAATTCATATTAAAACGTCGGAAATAAAATATAAATTTTATTTTTTAAACACAAATTGAAATTCAGAAATAACCAAATATGTTTACATATAAAAAATCAACTGAAATTAAAAAAAATATTGCGATTCAGGAGACATTAATAGCACTTCAGGATAAGAAAACATTAATTTAAATTCAAAGAAGCTTAGAAAACTTCAAATGATATTTAAGAATTGCGAACATAAAAATTGTTACATAAATAAAGCGCAATTTGATGAGAATGTTATTTATATATTATTTGTCATAATTTGTTTGGATGCAAATTTGAAGTTATTCAGAAAAAAAAATAACAATTTATTTTATTTAAAATTTTTGGTACATTTGATTTTTTGCATTTGGCATCCCTAATTTGAACCAGTGTTCATGATGACTTCAAAATTTGACTTCATGTTAGGCAAAGTAAAACCCAAAAAATTTAAGTTCGATAATAATTCCCAGGTAATAGTATTTGGAGCCAATAAATGAAAATATATTTTATTGAAATAATTTAATTCAAAATCAAAAGTTGGCATCACTGGGTAAAATTTTGTATTGTATTGTGTTATTTTGTGTTACCACAAAATCTAATAGTGAAAACTCCCGTTAAATAAGTAAAAAAAAAATTATTTTCCAAATATGGCAATATATTAACAAACAAAAATTGACAGAACTTTTGGTTTTGGTTATTGTTTTGTTACTCCATCCGACCTATGTATACGGCCGCAATGTAGAATTATTTGGCTAGTTAAAAGAAACTATATAGCCATTAATTTGCAAAAACTTAAGCTAAATTAAACGAGAGGTTATGTTAGCAACCGCGATGACCAAAAAGCAAACACCGAAACGTGTTTTCTTTTATCCGAAATAATAGAAAAGACGAAAACGATGTTTCCCCGTTGGACCACGAATTACTAATGTGAGAGAGCTTTATAGACCAACTCTTGAAATAAACAAAAATAAAATAAAAATTTTGGTATTAAGTTTAACAAATTGTTTACTTTTTCAAATATTTTGTTTACATATATTATCAATACTCAAACCGAGGTGGAGGGTATCAAAGATTCGGCACAGCCGAATTTAACACTCCTACTTGTTATTACTAGTTACACCCTATACCACTATGTGGTTTGGGTATAATGACTTTGTGCTGCTGTTTGTAACTACCAAAAATATTTGACCTAGAACCATCTTTTATTATACCGATCGACTCAGAATCACTTTCTGAGTGCATTTGGCTATTTCCGTCCGTCCGTCTGTGTGTCCCTGTAAGCCATGCAAACAAAAGTACATGTCGCCACTATGAATATGTTTTGATGAAATATGGTATATAAGCTTTTATCGGCCATAGGATAAACGCTTTTGAAATTGGTGAAATTCGGTGCATTATCCGATGAAATCAACCTAAATTGCCACAAGTACCAAATTATCATATAGATCCCAGTCAAATTGGGTTTGTCTGTGTTTAATATATCCATTAATCAGTAGTCCAAAAATAATTGCTATAGGACAATTCTTAGTCATAGGCCCCATATAGAGCTGCTTCCCGATCTTCACTTAAATCTATCAAAAAACAAAAATATTGCACAGATATATTTCAAATTTGGTTTGTATATATTTTTTTCAAAATATAAGTGACTTTACAAATGTGGTGGGTTCGGTCCATTTTTCGACCTAGACCCCATATAAATATAGCACGCGATATGAACTTTTTCATATCTGCAGCCAAAAAAAAATAATAACAATGCCACTCAAATTTGGTTTATGCTTATTTTCTATATCGAATTAGTTGGTCCGAAAGCTAGGGTCTCTAAACCATGGTATAGGGTATTGTATAGTCAGTCTTGACCGACTAGAATTTTCTTATTTGTTTTATTATTAATTTAGGCTGAAATATTAAAATAATAAAGGAAAAGTTTAGAAGAAAAAATATTTGCTCGGAACGAAAAATATCTTTTAGCATTTGATTTTAATAAAAAAAAAATAATTATTACTGTTTACTGATAAATATTTATGACAAAATCGTAGTTAAGGCCCATTTACATGATACCACTCAGTCGTATGATTTTTCGAAATAAAAATCCGATGAAATTCATCGGACTGTCATAAAGTCGTACCGACATTATTTCTGCATACTTAGGCCATTTACACCATAACACTCAAGTCTTATGAAAACAACTGTTTAGAATAATAAGCAAATTTATTTTGAAATTTATATTTTATTTTCACTTTCTTTGTTTTTGTTTACCATTTTTTTAATATTACCAAAAAAAAACAACTCTGGTCCGATGAAAATGGCAAGTTTTTAGAAATATTTCAAAAACCATCGGACTTCGAAAATGAAATCCTACAGACTGTCAATTTCATAACAAAAGCTTTTTACATCATACGACTTTTTCATAATACTCGAATTTCTGACAGATCGTATTACAAAGTGTGATAGTGTAAACTGGCCTTTAGATCACATGACATTAAATTCATTCATTTGATTGTCTTTATTACTTACGATATTCATAAAGAGTCATGAGAGCAAAAATGTTTGGCTTATAAGTAACTCATAAAAACATCTGTTTAAAATTTCAAATCCAATAAATATTGTACATAATTTTATGACTCTACAACAAAATGACCTTAACCCATAACTGTCAGTTATAAATAAATTTAAAAGCATTTAATATTTGTTCAATCTTTTTATGTTTCAAACTAAATTACTTGGCTAATTTCTTGAAATATTAATAAAAATTAAGCAATCATTTGCTCCATGACCAAACACAATGTGTTCTATTCTTTATTTTCCTTAAACAATGTGTTTTTTTTTATTCTTTTTTTGTAAATATTAATGTTCCATAATTAATCGGGTCAGTTATTAACGCTGTTATTATGTGAACATTAAAAAAAAATAATAAAATGTTCATTAAAATTAAGAACATATTTTAAAGCGATAATTATACTATTTTCCATTTTCATTTTCTTTGTTGAATAGTATGTTCTTGGGTTTCCTTTTTCGGTCCTTTCTGCATCACAATCTTAGTAATTAATATCTAAAATTTAATGACTGTTGATATGTTTGTGTTTTAACTAGTGAAGCAAAAAATTAAATGGCCAAATGAACCCTTTACGAAGGAAAAGAAATCACAGCTTAATAAAGCTTTACAAATATTTTGTTAGTGTATACACACACACACACACAAGCAACATCATAGTAAACATACATAAGTAACTGACTTTTATTGTCTGGCTTTTGTTAACAAAAATGAAGGAACAAATTAATTTGTTAATTTTTTGACATTTCATTGTTATTCTTGAAATCGATATTGAATTTACGGTTTATGTTAGCCTTTACAACTACAACTTAAAACTTTTGAAAACTTGTCTAAAGGAAATTACAAAAAGATAAGAGTCCAATTAATTTATTTCATCAAATACAAATTAAGGAAATCAAATTATACCAAGTGATGTGTGTATGGATTCAATGTTTATAAATTTTTTATAGAAAATACGTTTTTAATAGTATTAGAGTATAAACACAAGCAGACCGTTGCGGAATTTTGCATCAGAAATCTCAGAACATCATCGCTCTGAAAAAAAATTTATTTTATTTTCATTGTGGAGTTTCTCATATTCCCATTCATCTCTCATTCTATCTCTAATGTTGCCATATTTTCGCAAAATTTCTGCTGTGAATATCAAATATGTTTTATGTTTCAAATATTGGAAAAAAAATATGTTTGGAAAATAAATAAAAACAAAATTTAAACTTAATGTTGTACATTAATTTTACTTAAACCAAATAGATCTAATGAAAAAATAAGAGTATTTTATTATTTTAACAATTAAGAAAATAAAACTTTAAGCAGTAAAAAGAAAAAAAAAACAAACAAATTGACAGTTATTGCCATCGAATTGCCCTTTTGTTGTTTTGGTTGTGCTTACACTCTAATTCGATTTTTATTGCTTTGTTTTAAACTACATAGCCAATGGGTGAAAACTCTTCTCGAAATTCTTCGAAATTCTCAACAACGTGAAATGACTCTTTAAAATATGGATTTTAATACCTATATTTGTCTATATTTTTTACAAAATTATTATAATAAAATCAGAAGCGTGATTCAATTAAAAAAATAATTATTTTGATTTGTTGCCTATAAAGTATTTAATATTCATTTGTATATACATATATCGTTTTAAAGCGAAATCTGATAATTTAGAACTAACCTCATACTAACAAAATTCTTAAAACTGCATTTTCTTAAGAAAAGTTCCATTTCACAGAAATATTTATTTTCTTAAAAAAGTACATTTCCTAAAAAAAATTTTTTTCAAAAGGAACTTATATAACACTATAGTCCCAATCAAAGTCAGGACAATATGTAAGCGACAAACACCTTGGTTCACAACAGAGATTAGAAAACTTATTGATTATCGTGATAAAGTTAACCTACACGAATTATATCGCACAGCAAGGAGAGCAGTTAATAAATGTATTAGGAAGGCTAAGGCCACATACTATGCTGAAAAGTTTTCCGCATTAATTGATACCAAGAAAAATGGAAAACCATTAGAGAAATTGGAGTTGGCAAAACTAAAAGATCAGCGGATATTTCAGCATCAAATCCTAATGAAATTAACGCGAATTTTATTAATGTCCCTATGCCTCAAGCTGATCACACATATTATAATAACTATATTGATACCTGTCGCCCCGAAACCCTTTTCTCATTTGAATGTGTTCGTCAATTGGACGTATTTAAGAGCTGTCAGTCGATAAAGTCAAATGCAACTGGTATTGATGGTATCCACCCTACTTTTTTGAAAATTCTTCTCCCCTTAATTTTGCCATATATAACACACATTTTTAACAAAATAATCACAACAAGCACTTTTCCCCAACGATGGAAACAAGCTAAAATTCTGCCGGACAAAAGTCAGCCACTGAATATCGTCCTATAGCTAGTTTACCTTATCTGTCAAAGGCATTTGAACGACTCCTTCATAGTCAAATAACGTCATATTTAAATAAAAATAATTTACTCACTGACCGTCAATCCGGATTTCGTGCCAAACACAGCTGTGTCACTGCTCTAGCCGATGTATCTGAAGATATCAGAAAAGAAATTGATGATGGATGCGTGATATTTTTAGTGCTCAGAAGCTTTTGACAGAGTGGATACACAGTCCTCCTGCAAAAACTTAAGAAAATGATCCACTTTTCCCCAACATCAGTTGCACTGATGACATCTTATTTAGTAAATCGCGTTCAATGCGTAGAAATAAATAATACAGCATCAGCGTTTCTTCCTGTTTCAAGAGGCGTTCCACAGGGTTCTATTCTTGGTCCCCTCCTTTTCTCAATATATGCTACTGACCTCCCTAAACAGTTAATCCACTGCAATGTAAGAATGTATGCCGATGATGTACATTAGCAGCAAAAAAGGAAAAATTGAGGACTGCAGTAGAAAACTGAATGATGATTTAAAACGAATCTCAAATTGGGCGGTTGCAAATGGTCTCAGCCTTAACCCTTTAAAAATCAAGTGCGTTCTGATGCGTAATAGATTAACTAGAATACCAGTAAACCCAAACATTTATTTAAATGATCAGCAAATTGATATTGTCGAACGAGCCCAAATCTGGGTGTTGTTTTTAACAAAAATCTTACCTGGTCTGATCACATTGCAGCGGCATGTGGAAAAACCTATTCAATGTTGCAAACTCTCTGGAACATTCAATATTGCACCCCAGGTAGTGTTCGTTTACTACTAGCTAAGACCAACCTAATACCGACATTACTTTATGCATGTGAAATCTTTGCAATAGAACCAGGTTAAACATCACGTTTAACAATATCTCAAGGTACGTTTTTGGTCTCAGAAGGTTCGATCACATTTCTTCCTACTCAAAGACAATCTATGGGGTCAATTTTGATGACCTACTAAAAATAAAATCACTCATTTTTTTACACAAAATTATTATAAATCAAGAACCAGAATATCTTTATAAGCGTTTACGTTTTAGTAGGCTCCGAAGAAATAACAATTTAATACAATTTCGGCACCATACTTTGGTATCTGAATGGCAGTTTTTCATATTTGCGGTACGTCTTTGGAATAGTTTACCCTCTACAATTAAAGAAGTTAGCAACGTCTCACTTTTTAAGAAAATAATTTTCGAGCGATACAAATAGGAATTGTTGTTTTTACATCTCATCTACATTACATAAAATTAACAATTGTCAAAATAGCTTTTAAGTTTATATATAAATATTTTTTTTTCTCCTCTTTTTCTTTTGTTTTTTTTTTATTCTAAGTAGTACTGTAATTTTTCTATATTTTATACATCAAAATTGCATTGTTAGTTTTTGATTTCATTCTTTATTTTATATGTGTTTTCATATCTTCTTTTTTTATTATTAATTTATCAATTTTTATTTAATTTTTTCTTACTTATATGGATGTTTTTATTTTTATTTTTTTATTTTTATTTTTATTTTTATTTTTAATGCTTAATATTCCTATTTAAAGTCAGTTATTTTTATTTATTTTTTATTTTTTTTTTTATTTCTTTTTTAATTAAATTTAAATATTGAGATAATAGCTTTAAGTTCCATTGTACATCATAAATCAATTTAACATATATTAGAACCCGCTCTGTTTGAAGATCACATGTCTTGTTGGGTGGGATACCAAATTAAATAAATAAATAAAATAAATAAATAAAATAAACTTTTCATAAAAAAAACACATATTCTTAAAGTAAAATACCATTTCTTAAAAAAGTAAATTTTCTTAAAAAGTAGCGCTTATTACAAAAGCACCTTTTGTTACAAAATACCTTTTTTTAAAAAAATACCTATTCTTAAAATGTAAAAAAGTATGTATACTTAAAAATAAATTTTCTTAAAAATGTTAATTTTCTTTAAAAAAAAAGTAATCTTAAAAAGTCTTCTAGTCTTAAAATAGTGTCTTCTATAAAAATTACCTTTCCTAAAAAAGTACCTTTTCTAAACAAATACCTTTTGCAAAAAAAAAGTTTATTTTCCATAAAAGTACCTTTTCTTCAAAAAAGTACCCTATCTTCAACATATAGATTTTCTTCAAAATTTAACTTTCCTTCAAAAAGTAGGTTTTTTGCCAATTTCCGTTTTCATCAACAAGTACATTTTCTTAAAAAGTACCTTTTATTAAAAAAACAATACCTTTTATTAAAGAGGTACCTTTTATGAAAAAAATATAATTTATTAAGAAAATTAACTTCTATCAAGAAAAAAAATATCTGCTTAAAAAATTAAATTTTTTAAAAAAGTACCTTTTGTTAAAAAGGTAGCCTTTCATCCAAAAATGCACTTTATTACCAAATTACTTTTACTCATAAAGTTCATTCTCTTGAAAATTTATGTTCACTTAAAAATTTACGTTTTCTTAAAAACGTACCTTTTGTTAAAAAAATCCTTTCTTAAATAAGTAACTTTTCTAAAAAGGTGTATTTTCTTATAAAAGTACCTCTTCTCAAAAAATACGTTATCTTAAATGTATTTTCTTACAATAGTGCAATTTCTTAAAAAAAATAATTTTGGTAAAAAATTTCATTTTCTAAAAAAGTACATTTTCTTAAAAAAAAAACTACATTTTCTGAAAAAAGTAAATTTTCGTAAAAAATTACATTTTCTTAAAAAATTACATTTTCTTAAAAAAGTAAATTTTCTTAAAAATATGTAAGTGAAATAAGTACCTTTTCTTAAAAAAGTACATTTTATGAAAACAATAAATTTTCTTCATAAGTACGTTCTCTTAAAAAATGGTATTTTCTCAAAAAAAATACATTTTCATAAAAAATACCTTTTTTGAAAAAGTACATTTTCATAAAAAAATACCTTTTTTAAAAAATAACATTTACTTAAAAAAGTACCTTTTCTACAAACTGCATTTTCTTAAAAAAGTACATTTTCTTAAAATGGTACATTTTCTTAAAAAGTACCTTATATGAAAAAAGTACCTTTTCTTAAAAAATACATTTTATGAAAGGACGTTACCTTAAAGAATTACTTTCTCTTAAAAAGGTACCGTTTTTAAAGTACTTTTTACTAAAAAGTGTAGAGTAATTTTCTTAGAAAATTAAATTTTATTTGAAAAAAAAACCTTTCCTTTAAATTTACCTTATCTTAAAAAGTACTTTTTCTTAAGAAGTACCTTGTCTAAAAAGTACTTTTTCTTAAAAAGTACTATTTCCCGAAAGTACTTCTTCTTAAAAAAATATTTTCTTCCATTTTCAACGGGCGACTCAAAAGCTAAAATGGAAAGTTTATTAATTATAATGCCAATTTTTGAACATTCGGGTAAAATCCCTACCAAAACGAATATCGAAGAAGGTGAAACACGTCCTATCTTAAATTTAAAATATAATTAATTTGATATAAAATATCTAAATATCTTTCTACAAAACTTACGAAAATAAAATGTATTATTGAATATTCCTAAAAAATAACGATTTGAGGTTTATTTTTATAAGTCCACAAAATTAAACATTTTTTTGAATAACACATGGAGGCACCTAATATATACATGCAGCTGCAATCATTAAAATAATAGTACCTGTGTATTTTTAAAAATTCTATATTAAACTTTAATCCTCCGATGACATAGATTAATAAATAAATAAATAAATTGGCCACTGTAAAAAAGCTTCGTGTAAAAAGAATGTAACAGATTAATGACATGGTATTAGATTTCCTAATACCACCCACATTTTCAATGAACATTCTTTAAAAGTATAATTTTCTATATCTGATCAGTAAATCGTGAAAAGTTATCTATAGTTCTGATGAAGGCGGATACAGCTCTTTTATTTTGGAAACCAAGCCCAATAGAAAAGGAAAAAGCACCTCAAGTTTTGTATACAAAGCTAATATACACAGACAGATGAATGCAAAACTGAAAATAGAGAAAATCTATGTATATTGAGAACTAACCCTTAATCATCTATGAGGGAATATTTAAGTAGGGCCATTTATGCTCTATAAAATAGATTATTATACTTGTATTTGTATCAAATTTCGTTTATTTCTCTTTCTGGTATAAAACATATGTCCAAAATTAAACAGTGTAGGATCAAATTTAGTCATCCTTCCCATTTTCACGTACATACATATATAAAATATACCTTGCTCAAATTTAGCTTTGATATGTTTTTAGAATACACGGGTGAACTAACAAAAAGAATCACATTCGATATGAAACCTCACCCAGTATACTAGCTTCTATGAAACTCATGTAATGGGGTATCTTACATTCGACCTAAACTAACTAAATTTATGAAAATGCTAATGACCTGATCGAATACTATAACCAGAAATATTTTTATATATTCTTGCCATAAATAGAACAATATTTAATAATAAATTTTTATCATCCACATACATTGTCATCTGTTTTTTAGCTGTTACCGTAAATCTTACGACTTTTTTGTAGGTGTACACAATTTGAATTAAAAAAAAATAACAGACAAGAAACAAAAAAATTATTACCTTTCGTATATCATAAATTGATTACTTTAAATGCGTAATTGTTTTATTGTGAACTGACAGTGTGTTTTTTTTTTTGCAATTATTTTTTCAGATTTTAATCAATCACGTTACAACAAGTGCGTATGAAATGTGCTGTTGTTGACTGTGAATTTAACCTTTAAATGTAACATTATAAAATTCGAATAACATATTTTCAATCCGATCGGAAAAACTTTTGTTTCAAGAGCCCTTAAAACGATGTATATTGACTAGCTGAATATGGAAAAACAACAACTAAATTTTTTTAAAAGAAGCCTCGGGCCCTTCAAGCACTTTTAGTTCACAGTCGCAGTACATTTTGTGGAAATCGGGACCAAAAGTTGCTTAATTATCGAAAGCTTAATTTTCGAAAATTTTAATAATTTTTGTGCACTACTGTATCTTTGTTCATTTTACCCATATCAAGCTGATCAATACGCAGTGTTAGTATATCAAATAAAACAAGTACGAAAATTATAGTTGGTCTAGACCGACTATACGATATCCAACTAAGTGGATATTGAAAATAAGCATAAACCAAATTTGAGTGGCATTGGTATTAATTTTTTTGGCTGCCTGTATGTATAATTTGGATCTTATGGCAATTTATGTCGATTTTATAGGGGTCATTTGTATGGGGACTAGGTCTGAACATGGACCGAATTTCATGTTCAAATTTGGTTTGCATATATCTTTGGAAAAATAAGTAACCTTCCCAAATATGGTCATTATCGGTCCATTTTTCGACCTACTTCCCATATAAATATATCATCCGATGTGATCTTCTTCATATCCGAAGCCAAAAAAAATTAATAACAATGCTACTAAAATTTAGTTTATGCTTATTTTCTACATATATCTAATTGGTTGGACCTAAGATATAGGGTCTCTAAACGCATGGTATAGCGAATTGATTAATGTTTGCCAATATTTTTAACTTAAATCAAATGCAACCTCTTAAACATCGTGATATATGAAAAAATGGACTTATACCACTTTCAAAAATAACAGCTCAAATAATGTTAAAAATTAAAAAATTACAAAACTTTTTTTCATAAACAGAAAGTAAAACCTTTAAAACGAGCCATAAATCATTAAGTCATTGCTTAATTAAATAGAGTACTGAGAAGGAAGAACATCGGTCAGTTATTCATGTTTGTAACAATTAATCTTTGCCTGTAACAGGTATTCAATATTATCTTAATTGCCTCGGCAATTTCCACAAAAAAAATTGGCTTATCGAAGTATTTTTTTTTTCTGAAAATCATACTGTTTGACTTAAAGTAGCTCTATAAAAAAAAAACAAATTAAGTCATAAACAACATATAAAATTTCTCTGTTTTCTATTTTATTACTATCTTTTTATTTTTTTTTTTTTTATTTTTATTATTACTATAATTATTATTATTACTATTATTATTATTACTATTATTATTATTATTATAATTTATTATTTCTTTGTTTATTATTATTTTTGAAATATATGTCTTCTTCTCTACCACGCACCATTGAAACAAAATTATCTTTATATTTTTATTTTTTTATAACTCTTAATGAATTATTTTAGACTTTTATAATAAATTTGGTTGAAACAATTGTTGTCGTTATAATAGGGGTATTTCAGATTTTTCCGATCGCGAGTGGATAATGTTCTAATTTTTAGATGTACGCGTTGAAGAACATGTTCTGTTTTTTAGCAGTACACGTGCAAGAAAACGAACTTAAAATAAAGCTATACTCGAATCGGTGTGGTTTATGTGTGTTCGAAACAAAAAATACGTGATAGAAATATTAAAACGAAACACAGTCATGATTGTGTTGGGCACCGTACAAAATTTAGAAACACACATAATTGATATGAAAATAAAAATATGTGTTTGTTGGCCTGAGCTATATTTGTTTACATATATGTACGAATTTTTTATTCAGTGTGTGTTTTTTTTTCTTAACTCTGATAAATTTGCATAGTCTCTTCTAAAGGTTAACAATGTGTTCATGTGATTCAAAGAACAAAATATACCACACACACAAGCAAATTGAAAAAGCAGTGGATTCGAATGAAAACAAAAGTTCTCATGTGCGTATGAATGATACGTACACATGCACACCATACATATGTGAAGCACGAGAGTGTACGAGTGTAACACATTTTACAATGAAATCTTTATTTAATTAAGTAGCAGTGATCTCATTAAATGATTAAAACAAAAATAACATACAACTTTATCGTACAAACAAATAAAAATTGAACCCTTAATAGTTGAAACATGCGGGTTAAGAAATTAAAAAAGTTTTAATTAAAAAATCGTAAATAAATAAATTTGTTTTAATGTATTGATAGCAATCTTAAAATATGGAATCTATAATAAAATGCCTATTTAAGAACAATTACAAAACATTGTGTGTCTAATTGTTATATCTAAGGATAGGTAGCTGCTGTTATGCTCGAAAGTCTAATTAATATTATATATAGAATGTTAAAACTGTTACAAATTGTATTCATCTGTGCAAGTTCAAATTATCCCCTCTTATCCTTCTCCATTTCTCACTCTGTCTCTCTCCCTCTCTCCCCCTCTCCCCCTCTCTCTCTCTCTCTCTCGCTCCCTATTTTTGTTGCATATTGGATTATTTAATGATAAATATGTAATTTATTAATTTGACACGTATTTGTGTACTTGACATTAATCATTATTATAATGGCATATTGTCAATTCGTGACAACTGACAAATATTGAAAATTTGTCTAAACATAACAATAAAATCAAAACAATAATATGAACATAGTAATTTTTCAAAAACAAAAAAGTTTGTCGTAACAATAAACAAGTTCGTTATAAAGAAATTTCCAAAGAAATTAAGAGAAATATCCGAAGGTAGGCACAAAAGTGTTTTTATTGCAAACAAAAACAAGTCTATGGATAAAGTTTCAGATCGATCGGATAAGGGGAAATGTGTTTTAAGTCACTCCGTGACTGTGCGTGACTACTCCAAAATTAATCTGTAGTCACAACAGACAGACAGACAGACAGAGAGTATAAGTTAAAAGAAAGAGTTTAAAAATATTCAGCCCAGCTGTCATTTCCTAGAGTTGGTTGATTGATGGGTTGGTTAAATGAAATTAATAGAAGATAATGATTATGTGCCCCAATGAATATAAAAAGAAACATATTGCCAACTGTGATAATCTGTAAGAATTTGCTGAGTCCATAATTTTCAATAAATACTCTGAAGCAGGATTTAGAAGACTCCAAAGGAACAAATTAATACACTGAATTTAGTTTTGAGCATTTTTCATGACCAATCAGCATAAATTATTACTGGTCAATGTCAATTATTTTTGGCAGTTACAAACATTACGGAAGAGTGGTACAGAGTATGTTATAATAAATAACTGGTGGTACAGTTCTAGAAGTACAAATATTTCTGAAACTATCAAAGAAACCTATAACAACAACAATACTAATTTTTTTACTTTGAATTTGTAAAATTTAAACTATTTTAATTTTAAGCGTGGTGGTAACAAAATTATATTAGCGAAAAACTAAGAAGAAAAAATAATCCAAAATAGTATGCATTAATTCTTTTACCCACCACACCACTGTGCAGACGGTATACATCAGTTTGTCAGTCCATTTGTAACTCATATAAATAAATTCCAGAGACCCCATAAACTATATATCTTCTTGATCATTATGAAAGGTGAAGTCCATATTTCGATGTCCGTCCGTCTGTCTGACTGTTAAAAACAGTCCTCTGTCCGCAATAGGTCGAGTGGGTTACACTACTTAGGCTTAAAATGTTCGTCATAATCTGAAGTAATTTGGAATTGAATCTGGATCCTCTAGACCAAATAGGTGCGGTATGAAGTACGAAAACATAAAGATACTCCGATAAAATTTTATAAAAACTAAATATAATGACAAATGTTTATACGTAACAGAACATGTGCTAGATATGTAGAAGCGATGCATACACACACTTATTTAATTGAATGTCAATGTTCACATGTATAAAAAGACAAAAGACAAAAAACCAAAAAAACAAAATAAATAAGAAAACAAGTAAGAAAATTATAGTCGGTCTAGACCGACTATACGATACCCTATACCATGCGTTTAGAAACCCTATCTCTTAGGCCCAACTAACTGGACATAGAAAATAACCAAAAACCAAATTTGAGTGGGATTTTAATTAATTTTTTTGGCTGCAGATATGAAAAAGTTCATATCGGATTCTATATCTATATGGGTACTTGGTTTAAAAATGGACCGATCCTGATCATGTTTGGTAAAGTCTTTTGTATTTTGCAAATATATATATACAAACAAAATTTGAGAAGAATTAGTGCAATATTTTTGTTTTTTAATAGATTTAAGTGAAGATCGGGAAGCAGCTCTATATGGGGCCAAAGGGATCATTTTTGGACTACTCATTAGTGGATGTAATGAACGCATACAAACCCAATTTGAGTAAGATCTATATGACAATTTGGATCTTATGGCAATTTATGTCGATTTCATAGGGGTAATTTGTATGGGGGCTAGGTCTGAACATGAACCAATTCTCACCAATTTCAATAGCGTTCATCCCATGGCAGATGAAAGCTTACGTACCAAATTTCATCAAAATATATTCATATTTGCGACCTGCAGTTTGATTACAAGCTTTACATGGACACACAGACGGACGGACGGACGGACGGACGGACGGACATTGTTAAATCAACTCAAAAAGTGATTCTGATTCGATCGGTATAATTAAAGATGGGTCTAGGTCAAATATTTTTGGTTGTTACAAACAGCAGCACAAAGTCATTATACCCAAACTACATAGTGGTATAGGGTATAATTATAGTCGGTCTAGACCAACTATACGATACCCTATACCATGGTTTAGAGATCCTATCTCTTCGGTCCAACTAATTGGATATAGAAAATAAGCATAAACCAAATTTGAGTGGCATTATTATATATTTTTTGGCTGCAGATATGGAAAAGTTCATATCGGGTGTTATATTTATATGGGTACTAGGTCGAAAAGTCACTTATATATTGAAAAAATATAAACAAACCAAATTTGAGAAAAATCTGTGCAATATTTTTGTTTTTTGATAGATTTAAGTGAAGACAGGGAAGCAGCTCTATATGGGGCCTATGACTAAGAATTGTCCTATAGGGCTTATTTTTGGACTACAGATTAAAGGATATAATAAACACATACAAACCCTATTTGCGTGGGATCTATATGATAATTTGAATCTTATGACAATTTATGTCGATTTCATAGGGGGTCATTTGTATGGGCACTAGGTCTGAACATGGACCGAATTTCACAAATTTCAATAGCGTTCATCCTATGCTCGCTGAAAGCTTATATACCAAATTTCATCAAAATACATTCATATTTGCGACCTGTAGTTTGATTACATGGTTTACATGGACACACAGACGGACGGACGGACGGACATCGTTAAATCGAATCAGTTAGTGATTCTGATTCAATTGATATAATAAAAGATGGGTCTAGGTCAAATATTTTTGGTAGTTACAAACAGCAGCACAAAGTCATTATACCCAAACCACATGGTGGTATAGGGTATAACAAGTAAGACAAGTAAGAAAATTATAGTCTGTCTAGACCGACTATACGATACCCTATACGATACTTTCTGAAATACAATTGATAATTTCTGAAATTCAATTGATACTTTATGAAATTCAATTGATGTTTTCTGAAATACAATTGATTATTTCTGAAAATCAAATAATGTTTTCTGAAACTCAATTGATACTTTCTGAAATTCAATTGATGTTTTCTGAAATACAATTGATTATTTCTGAAAATCAAATGATGTTTTCTGAAACTCAATTGATACTCTCTGAAATTCAATTGATATTTTTTGAAATACAATTGATTATTTCTGAAATACAATTGATACCTTCTGAAATTCAATTGATGTTTTCTGAAATACAATTGATACTTTCTGAAAATCAATTGATATTTTCTGAAATACAATTGGAAAAGGTGTAGTCTCAGAATTTTTATGTTTATGGTGGGATGCGGTACATATGCTTGTCTAAGGCCCAGCAGATCATGCGGCTTAGTGCGGTTGAGTTTCCTGGTCAGACCAGAAGTATTCAAAAGTGGTTGAATTTCATCGTTTAAGTGAAGTTGAAGACGTCTTATGTGTTTCTGGACTGTTTGTGAGACTTCTTGCTTAATCGTAGAGATGTTTAGGTCCCGATGTAGGTCATAATTTCTGATATACCATGGTGCTTTGATGATGTCTGTTAAGGCTTTATTTTGTGTTATATGTTTTAATGTAAAGTCCACATGAACTGATTTTGAATTGTTCAGCTTTAGTCTCCATATTTTGGCCCATTGTTCTATTTTAACGATTGCTGTTTGTAGTCTATCTATAGACTCCTTATTATTTTGAGCCGTAGAGAGTATAACGGTGTCATCTGCGAAAGTTCCTACAACACAATTGTTATGGTAATATATATGATAATTTGGATCTTATGGCATTTTAAGTCGATTTCATAGGGGTCATTTGTATGGGGACTAGTTCTGAACATGGACCGAATTTCACCAATTTCAATAGCGTTCATCTTATGGCCGACAGATGCTTATATACCAAATTTTCGTCAAAATATATTCATATTTACGACCTGTATTTTGATTACAAGGTTTACATGGACACACAGAGGGACGAACGGACATCGCATAAACCAAATTTGAGTGGAATTATTAATTTTTTGCCTTCGGATATGAAAAAGTTTATATCGGATGCTATATTTATGTGGGGACTAAGGTCACTTCTTGTCTGCAAAAACATATACAAACCAAATTTTACGAAAATCTATGAAATATTTTTGTTTTATGATAAATTTTAAGCGATGATCGGGAATCAGCTTTATATGGGGACTATATCTCAAAATGTTCCTACAGAATATATTTTTGGACCAATGATTAGTGGGTGAAGTACACACATATACACCAAATTTTATCGATATATATATGATAATCTGGATTTTACGATAAATTTAATCGGTCTAATATGGTTATTTGTATGGGGGCTAGGCCTGAACACTCACTGATTTTCAAAAATTCCAATAGCGATAGCCCTATGGCTTAGAAATGCTTATGTATGGAATTTTTAAAAAATATATTCATATTTGCGACCTGTAGTTTGATTAAAAAGTTTACATGGACATTCAGGCGGACAGACAGACAGGCGGTCGCATGGGCGGACATCGCTAAATCGATTAAATAGGTATAAAGATCAGCAAAAAGTCATTACACCCACACACATAGTGGCATAAAGTAGAACAAGTTAATTTAGATCGACTTCCGGCCTTCTTCTTGCGATATTTATTGCAAAAACATATTTATTTTATAAAATGACAAATAAAATTAAACCGGACATTAAATGTGTTTAAACACAAAAATCTTTATACCAGCCAAAAATAAATTTCAACCTTTAAACAATGGCCTTTGAAAAATGATTGATAGCCGAAATTGAACTTGGTAGAAAGCGAATTTCAAAATAACCAAAGAAGAAATGGTGAAAAATTAATAAATAAATACACTGGACAACAAATTTAAAAAGAAACATTGGCTGCGGAAACGAAGCATGTTTTTTTAATTAACCTGTGTGCGCTGCAAAGATCAGCAAATACTCACATCAAACATACAATGTTCTGTTCTAAAGCAGCCAACACATATTTTTATATTCATATCAATTATGTGTGTTTTTAAATATTGTACGGTGCCGAACACAATCATGACTGTGTTTTATTTTAATATTTCGTTATGTACACGAACATGTTTCTATCACGTATTTTTTGTTTCAAATACACATAAACCACACCGATTCGAGTATAGCTTTATTTGAAGTTCGTGTTCTTGCACATGTACTGCTAAAAAACAGAACATGTTCTTAAACGCGTACATCTAAAAATTAAAACATTATCCACTCGCGATCGGAAAAATCTGAAACACCCATATAATAACGACAACAATGGTTTCAACCAAATTTATTAAAAAAATCTAAAATAATTTATTAACAGTAAAAAAAAATTAAAATAAAAACATAATAATAAAAATAAAAGTTAAAAAATAAGAAGATAGTGAAAAAAAAGAAAACAGAGAAAAAGGATAATGTTTTAATTTTCAGATGTACGTGTTGAAGAACATGTTCTGTTTTTTAGCAGTACACGTTCAAGAACACGAACCTTAAATAAAGCTACACTCGAATCAGTGTGGTTTATGTGTATTCGAAACAAAAAATACGTGATAGAAACATGATCGTGTACATAACGAAATACTAAAACGAAACACAGTCATGATTATGTTCGGCACCATACAAAATTTAGAAACACACATAATTGATATCAATATAAAAATATGTGTTTGTTGGTCTGAGCTATGTTTGTTTACATATATGTATTAGTTTTTTATTCAGTATGTGTTTTTTCCTGAACTCTGGTGCACTGAATTCGAATCTGGCATAAAAATTGGGCTAACACGTCTTGTTAATTTTTATCGCATGCTGGCAATACTGTAAAACAGTCAATACTGACACTACAATTTCACAATTATCAATTTGACACAGGCCCACATTCATTCTGAATCTTCATAATAGTAGCATTTAAGCATGCCAGGGAGATCGTGTGTTACTGATTCAAGCTATTTTTGCTTTGTGTGTGGTGAATATTTGGTTGGAAAAAAAAGATATGCAATATTAGAATCATTAAAATATGCATATTTTTTTATATTATTTTGGTTTTGCTGTCAGAAACTTGGACAAACCGTGGACACCGACAATGTTTTGCAATAGTTGCAGAACTTTGGTCAAATGGCAACAAGATCTATTTCGATTTTTCAATTCCAGTACTTTGGAGAGAGTCAAGTAACTACCAAACCGATTGTTACTTCTGTTTAGCAAAAGTTACTGAATTCAATATGAAAAAAATCGAAAAATATTACTTACGCTAATGTCCCATTGGTTTCCAAACCAGTTCAACGTCCACCAAATGATCTATTCCCAGTGCTGCGAGCAGTGAGTCCGAAACATCTTTCACCAGCAGTGCTAGTTTGTATGAGGCTGATGATGAAGTGACTCAAGCTCAGCTGAATAATCTAATTCGGGATTTATATTCAACAAAGTAAGACACAGAATTACTAGCTTCACGCATGCAGCAGTGGAAGCATCTTGCAACTGGGACAATTGTAACAATCTATAAAGATAGAAGCTTGGAATTGGCTGCATATTTTAAAAAGAAACACTCTATTCTATACTGTTCTAATGTTGATGGTTTATTTCAAAAAATGAACCAGCCATATGACAAAACTGAATGGAGATTATTTATTGATGGCTCTAGGTACAGTTTAAAGGCTCTTCTTTTGCATAATGGGAATGAAAAACCATCCAACCAACCAATTGCTCATGCATTAATACAAAGGAAAATTACGAATCAAGGACTGAAATTGTGACATTACTTAAAATGGAAGATCTGTGGTGACCTTGAGGTGCGCGATTTAAATTTCTTTGTATATATTATATAGACCATTGTAAATAACTGTAAATTAATCTGTTTCAGGTCATTGGTTTGTTGACTGGTATGAAAGGAGGTTTCACAAAATATTGTTGTTTCCTTTGTCTATGAGATAGTCGTGCTACATGTCATCATTCCGTCGGAACAGAGTGCCCAAAAAGAACAGGAAAACATGACGTTCTTCTTTGAGAACTTTGTTAAGGCTCCGGACAAAGATGGTGCAGCATTTAAATATTTGTTGCCGGTTTTTCCCAAAATTTCATAAGCTAAAATCAAAGAAGGCATATTTGTTGGCCCTCAAATCAGGAAGCTATAGAATGATGACAATTTTTCACAATGTTTATTGGAGAAAGGATATGCAGCCTGGAAATCTTTCAAGAGCATCATGGACAGTTTTCTTGGAAACAATAAGAGTGAAAACTACAGAAAAATTGTTGCTGAATTATTGAAAAATTATCACGAATAAGGGCACGAATGTCACTCAAAATGCATTTTCCTCATTCGCATGTAGATTTTTTCCACAAAACCTAGGTGCGGTGAGACGCGAGTAAGGGGAACATGCTCACCAAGATTTTTTTTTATCTCGAAAACCTGACGTGACAGAGAAAAACCAACTACAGATTCGAATTCAGTCCACCAAATTACCCTAGAAAAGATATTTGGTTGCTCCAGTCCAAAACCTTGTTGGCTAGTGATATTATTAATAAATTAAAAATAAATATTATACAATATGGGACTTTCATATACATATTTGTAATTTCATGGAAATTTAAATAGAAAATTATCAATCTGAATCTAAAGACATATTGAGAATTTATTTAAAATAAAAAGATATAAAACATTTCAAGATCATTTTATACAATATATATGACTACAAATCCGAGCAAATCAAAGCCAAAACAAATTATTGTAATTGAAATATAAAATAGATAAATAATTAACATATCAAACAATTTTGCGTAATAAAATATTGCAATAACATATTATATATCTGATAAACCACAATTGTTTAATTCAATTTTACAAAAAACGAAAAAAAACTAAAGTATCATAAATCAGAAAATGTTTGAATTTGTTAGTTGTTTTTCCAAGTTCATTGACATTTTATTTTTATAAGGTCATCCATCTAAATGAATTTAATTAAGTATGTATAGTATTTCATTTGCTTTAACAAAATATGTATTTCATTAAATTTAGCATATCCTCAATTTCATCATAATAAGCATTATGTGTAGGCTTGTCTTTTTGGGAAAAAAATGAATTTCTAAACTATTTAAAAAAAAAAAAATAAAAAAGCTAAACAAAATCCAAACATTTATTTACTGCTGTAATGTTATTTTTGGCTCTTATTAGTCATCTGCAGACGGAGAAAAAAAATAATACAGAAACCAATACTTTTTTAAATCTTAATTTAAATTATGTTTTGTTTTTTTTATTATTTTTTTTTTTTTTAATTTCAGTTTTTCTACACCTACAATTATTTGTTATTTTCTGAATAGAAGAGAAAGACTTTTTTTCATATGTATACATATGACCATTAGAGGTGTTCTTGGATATATTTTTATATATGAATGGAATTTTTAAAGGTGTGTTCTACAAGTTTCAAAGGTTCTTATTTTGTTCTTTTCTATCCAGAAGAAGCTGATGTGAAATTTACAGTTTTAGTTTTCTTTTTACCGGTTGGTGTTCCGCAATAAATTATAGTTTATCTGCAATAAATTATCATTTTAATGTTAAACGAAAATGGCACAATATACATATTTAAAAATAGCTAAATTTAAATAACTACAGTCTGTCAAGAAAGTGTTTTGACGTCACAAAGATTTTGTCGTTTGACATTTTAAACATGTAAGAAAATTATACTCGGTCTAGACCGATAATACGATACCCTATAACATGCGTTTAGAGAACCTATCTCTTACGTCCAGCTAATTAGATATAGAAAATAAGCATAACCAAATTTGAGTGGCAATGTTATTAATTTTTATGCATTCAGATATAAAAAAAATTCATATCGGATGCTATATTTATATGGGGACTAAGACAGAAAATGGACCGATCCTGACTATATTTGGTAAGGTCACTCACTTTTTGTAAAAACATATACAAACCAAACATGAGAATGAAGATCGGGGAGCAGCTTTTTATGAAGGCTATGACTAAGATTTGTCCTATAGGCCTTATTTTTGGACTACTGATTAATGGATGTATTAAACACTCAAAAACTCAATTTGACCCAGATCTATATGATAATTTAGATAATATGGCAATTTAAGTCGATCTATAGGAGTCCTTTGTATGGGGACTAGGTCTGAACAAGAACCGATTTTAACCAATTTAAACAGTGTTTATCCTATGGCCGAAAAGAGCTCACATACCAATTTTCATCAATATGTATTGCGATCTGTAGTTTAATTAGAAGGTTTACATGGACATACAGATGGAAGGACAGACAGACGGACGGACGGACATTGGTAAAGCGACTCAGAAAGTGATTCTGCCTCGGTATAATAAAAGATGGGCACAAAGTCATTATACCCAAACCACATAGTAGTATATGGTATAAATATAGTTCCACCGTTCTGCTTTAAGCGTTTTTTTATTTATTCCATATTTCGAGGTCAAAACAACAACGCCTCCGGAGGTTCGCTGTCACGGTCTTATTTATTAAAATTTTTAATTAAAAATTTTTTCAAAGATTCTTCAAATATTATGCTATAACGTATATATGAAATAGATAATCCAACATTATTCGTTCGTATCTTCAAAAATGAATTAAGAAAATACGACTTTTTTAACCTTTAAAACCTTACCCTTAATTGAAATATAGAAAAAAACAAGTAAAAACTTATAGTCGGTCTAGACCGACTATACGATATCCTTTACCATGCGTTTACAGACCCTATCTCTCAGGCCCAACTAACTGGATATAGAAAATAAGCATAAACCAAATTTGAGTGTGATTTTTATTAATTTTTTTGGCTGCAGATATTAAAAAGTTCATATTGGATGCTATATCTATATGGAGACTAGGCCCAAAAATGGACCAATCCGGACCATGTTTGGCAAAGTCTCTTGTATTTTGTAAAAATATATACGATCAAAATTTGAAAGGAATCCGTGCAATATTTTTGTTTTTTGATAGATTTAAGTGAAGATCGGGAAGCATTTCTATATGGGGCCTATGACTAAGAGTTGTCCCATAGGGATCATTTTTGGTCTACTGATTAATGGATGTAATATACACATACAAACCCAATTCGACTACAATTTATATGATAATTTGGATCTTATGACAATTTATGTTGATTTCATAGGGGTCATTTGTATGGGGGCTAGGTCTGAACATGAACCGATTCTCACCAATTTCAACAACGTTCATCGCGTGGCCGGTAAAAGCTTATATACCAAATTTCATCAAAATATATTAATATTTGCGACCTGCAGTTTGATTACAAGCTTTACATGGACACACAGACGGACGGACGGACGGACGGACATCGTTAAATCGAATCAGAAAGTGATTCTGATTCGATCGGTATAATAAAAGATGGGTCTAGGTCAAATATTTTTGGTAGTTACAAACAGCAGCACAAAGTCATTATACTCAAACCACATAGTGGTATAGGGTATAAAAACATCCCACTTCCTTACTGGATAGTTTACTGATAGTTTTCCCAATTTTACAGTTGTAGTTATATTTCGACTTTCCAATGCTTTTAACGGATATATCCATTCTTTATTGTGCCCATTATTGTAGTAAAGCATCGTTTTATCTCATTGCAGAATGTAATATAATTTTTATCTACCTTTCTTCGTTAAATGCATTCTACTCTCTCCGAAATTTTACGTGGGCGCCCACTTGAAGGCTTATGTTCGAGTCTATCTTGGTTTTCTGCATGTAAACATTCTGTGTTGTTTAAGAAAGGATTTTGGATAATATTTGTACTGTTTTCAAAGTGACAACAAAATTTTGGAGTCTCTTCTCTTTTTAAACTCTTTCTTTTAACTGATACTCTCTGTCTGTCTGTCTGTCTGTCGTGGGGCAACCCCATTCCCCCTTATCCAATTGATCTGAAACTTGGCTCATAGTCTTGTTGTGATCATCCGATCGATCTGAAACTTGGTCCATACACTTGCTGTGAAAAAAGATTAACTTTGACTAAGTCACGCACAGTCACGCATGGTCACGCACAGTCATGGAGAGATTTAAAATGGACATCCCC
The DNA here is from genome assembly GCA_963682025.1 of Cordilura impudica. Lineage (NCBI taxonomy): Eukaryota > Metazoa > Arthropoda > Insecta > Diptera > Scathophagidae > Cordilura > Cordilura impudica. The sequence continues at coordinate 75,881,262 of OY821518.1, forward strand.
TCATCCAATCAATCTGGAAACTTGGTTGATAGACTTTTTGTGGCCAAAGATTAATTTTAAGATAGTCATACACAGTCACGCCCAGTCACAGAGTGATTAAAACCTCACTTCCCCTCATCCGATCGATCTGAAACTTTGTCCACAGACTTGTTGCGACCAAAGATTAATTTTAAAATAGTCACGCAAAGTCACGCACAGTCACTGAGAGATTCACAACTCATATGCAGAAGGAAAGAAAGAGTTTTAATAAAAACTTTGTTTTTATGGGTTGGATTATTTGTTCTGTCTTTCCACATTTCTCTCAGTTTGTTCCATTTTTGTCACTGTTTGTTAGTAAATACATGTACATATAAATATGTCGGAGTACTGATTATATTCGTAATATAAAACGGCAAGCGGCGACATTTATGTCAAAACTTGGGTAGAATCGACTGACTACTGAATTTAATAAAAAAAAAAAAACAAGAACAGAAACGATTCAAAAGTCAAAGAGAGCAGTAGCAGCAAGTCGAGGCTGCCTCGTTTTTAATTTCAAATAAATTCGAAAAGAAAATTAATTATTTTAAAAAAATTAATAAATTGTTTTAATTTATTAAATCTTGATTAAAACATTCTAAAATGAATGAAAACCCGACAAATATATTAAAAATAAACAAAAAGTAAATTAAAATATATAGTTTTAGACTTAAAAGTCAAAATGTTAAGATTTTTATTTTGTCAAAAAATTTTGTTGTCAGACTGTAAATCAAAACGAAACAAATCAGATGTATATAACGCATTGTCTTCATTAACCTCTTTCTAATTGAAGTCGAATAGACAAATAAATTTTTTGTTTAATAAAAAAATATATTTTCATTACAATTAAAATTATAATACCTACTATTTAACAAAGTTCCATCCAAAAAATTTTAAATTTCAGATTGACCACTTCTAATTTCAATGAAACGTTTTGAAATCACTAACAGATTCCAGCCCTCGAAATTCGAGTGCAAATTCTAGGAAATTTTATTTTTTCATTAAATAAAGACCCTAAAGGTATGCTAATCAATTATAGCCAATCCACAAATCAACACAAAAAAAACAACTCATTTTTATTACAAACACATCTACACATTTAATAAACATACACATAGCATTGTATAATTTTATGTATGTGTTGGTAGCAACTTTAAATGCAATTTATTCGAAATGAAGGAAAAAATTAAAAAATCTGTAAATCTGCAAAATGGCTAAAAAGAAATACCTTTCAAATAATATACGTTTGGTCAAAATCGGGATAAAGCGGTAGAACAAAACATCGGTCACAAGAAATTGCCTAGCCTATTAATATTATAGATTAATTTAATATAAATATGAATATAGTTTTAGAATTTTTTATCTCATTGGGATATTAGGTCAATTTATTTTAAAATTTAGTTAAATCACTATATTTTAGAATGCATGATCATTTTCAATCTTAAATTTCTATAAGAGATAGAGAAGTTTGTGCCAATTCAATTTAATGGGAATTTCACATAAATTTAAAATGAATTTTCTTAAATTTCCATATCTTAATTAATAATATTTTTATACCTTCCACACCACTGTTCAGGGGGTATATCTGTGGTTTTCTAGAATAACCGCGTATGTCATAAAATCAAAATGTTCAGGGGAGCCAAAAAACTTTATATTTGAAATTATGGGCTCGATATAAAGATTTTAGAGCTTTTTATTTAACAGTCCTGTAGATATGGGCAATAAATACTTTATATAGAATTGTGAGTTAAAAATCTTCAGAGGAATAGATCCTAGAGAAGGACGAAAAAACAATATGTAAATTACACTTAAAGTGTGTGCAGATAAAACAACTTCTGTTGACAAACGTCGTTTTCTTTGAAAAAGAAAACAACCAATGCAATCACCCATGTAGACATAAGTTGTTGTTGCTTGAAAAATAGATTTTTTTTGCTCGTCAACAAAAAGTTAATGGGACTTAGAATGAGAATATAACAACGTATCAAGAACAAAAGTGACAAACAATAACAGAAATAAACACTCAAGTTTTTACAAGTGGTTATAAACTGAAACCTAATCCAAAATTATTTTGCATTTTTTTTTAAATTAATAACAACGTATATCGCTATGTGTCGTTTTCTGAGAAAATAATTTGTCAGCGATCAAACGTAAGTTGACATACGTCGTTAGTGCTGCAAATTAATTTAATAAACATTTATGGTACGTCCTTATTTAAAGAAAAAACTCAGAAATGGTAAATTTTTTTTTTTTTAATATTGAACACATGTAAAGAGCGTTAGAAATTAATATATTTGGCATCGTTAACCCAAAACTGACAAAAATGGACATACGCGGTTATTCCAGAAAACCACAGATATATCAGTTTGTCGTTCCATTTGTAACGCATTAATATATATTAATATATATTTTATTATATTATTGATCCTTCTAACAAATCGGGTCGATAAAGCGATGTCCAATGTCTGTCTGTCCTTCTGTCCGTCTGTGCGTCTGTACGTTTGTCTGTCTGTCTGCCTGTCATGCTCACTCACAAGATAAATAATTTACCTGCGTAAATCAAGGATAGTATTGTTCATCATTATTCAGAGCAGGTTCGTTTTGAAAATGAGGTAAATTTCGCATTATTGTGCCAAGATATAACATAAAATATGTAGACACCTCTAAAAAATTCAGTGTTTTAGTTGTAATAATTTAGTACTAAGTTTATACAAATTTTTGGTTTTTTAAATATTTTCCTTTCATTTGTAATTAATGTAAACGTAAGATTCAGGTGGTGGATATAAAATATTTCGCATTGTCGGATTTAACACTCTTACTTGTTTAAGTTGATAAGCAACATAATTTTAAATTTAGATTTTTTTATTTTAAAATGTTAAAACTTTAATTTAAACATTTTTTAAAAATAGAAATTTCTAATAATGTTGAAAAAATATTTTTTTATAATATTGCTAGCGTTATCAATCAGGAGTTACGATGAAAAGTAGATAATTTGTATACCTTATACTACTATGTGGTGAGGGTATAATGAGTTCGTTCTGATGTTTAGAACTACCAAAAATATCTGACCTAAACTGGACTTTCACGCCAAACCGAGGTTTATAATCACCAAAATTTTTTTCGATATTTTTTTTCCTGTTAAAAACCGCCAAAAATCAACAAAAATCACCAAAATATTTTTTTTTTTTGATTCCTCTCAATACATCTGTTGTTATACAGATATTATTTTTTAAACTTGGATTCATAAATATTCGATAACAAATATCTTGGACTTTCGCGCCTAACCGAGCTTTTATAATCGCCATAATATTTTTAAATAATTTTTCCTGTTAAGCAATCGCCAAAATATATTTTCTCAATTTCTTTCCACTCAAAAAAATCGCCAAGACATTTTCTTTTTCATTGAAAATATTGAAAAAGAACAAAATGTGTCTTGTTTTTGGCAAAATATTATTTTGTTTTTATTTAAAAGGGAATTATTTATTTCATTAATGTATATATTTATAAACAAAAGGAAACTTATTAACTAGAAGTATATTTATTTAAATAAATATATAATATCTTAAAATATTTGTTTGTTATTATTTTCAACATTTCGATTTAAAATATTTGATGATTTTTTTTTTTATTTAAAAAAAAATAAATAATTCATTGAACTTGATTTATATATAAATGACATTCATTTTAGAAAATTTTCATATGAATACGAGCAATATTGTCTGTCCTTGTTTGAAAATATCATTGTTGAAAATAAATTATCATATGAAATTACTTCATGGAAACGATGCGAAAAAAATATACAAATTTCTTTATTTTTTAATGTTTTTCTCTCGCTTTGTTTAATTGTTAAAATAAATATTGTACAATGTCAAATATTCACACGCCTACATCTTTATGCATAGTTAAAGATAAATATTTCAAATACACACAATTTTGAACCTTTTTTGTTTTTTGTTTTTTTGCAAAAGTCACTTAAAAATAATTTCTAAATTTAACAAACAAATATAAATAATGCTCATTAATAAAAATGTTTAAATTGCATACATTGTTTTTGTGGTATAAATATAAGTATTCTTAATCATCTGTTCAATTAAGTTTATAGCGGAAATTTTATTAAATTTGTATATTGTATAATGGAAGAATTTGATGTCTTCACTTAAAAAAATACCACAAAAAACTAAACGAAAACGCCTTTATGTCATTAATTTAAAGCTGATTTAGCAATACAAACAGCTGCATTTTTTTTTTAATCATATATGTTTGTATAATGATTTATAGGATCAATATTTGTTTTCCTTTAATTTATTGAATGTATTATCATCTTAATCCTGTCAATTAAAAACATAAATTAACGCCTTTAAATTGAATTTTAAGGCATTAATTTTAAAAATATTTAATTTAAATATTATTTCCGGCATACAAAAGAATTAATCAAATGAAATATAATATCCGTTCAACAGCCTGACCTTTTGCCCAGAGTTCAGAAAAAAACACACACTGAATAAAAAACTCGTACATATATGTAAACAAACATAACTTAGACCAACACACACATATTTTTATTTTCATATCAATTATGTGCGTTTCTAAATTTTCTACGGTGCCCAACACCATCATGACTGTGTTCGTTTTAATATTTCGTTATTTACACGAACATGTTTCTATCACGTACTTTTTGTTTCGATCACACATAAACCACACAGATTTGAGTGTTGCTTTATTTGAAGTTCGTGTTCTGGTAAAGAAAACTGGTATTTTATTACCATATTTTATTAAAATAAAAACCAGTCAATAAAAACAATTGTAAATAATTTCAATGTAAATCACAAAAAAATGGCCAATAAAATTTTAAAATATTTGACAATTGTAAACAATTTGCAACGTAAGTCATAAAAAAGGGTCAATAAAATTTTAATAAATTTGGTTGAAACAATTGTCGTCGTTTTTAGCAGGGTGTACCAGATCGCGAAGTGATGTTTCAATTTTTCGCAGTACAAGAACCAGAACACGAATTTAAAATATAACTGAACTCGAACCTGTTTATTGTACATGTTCTATTTTTTCTTAGTGCACGACCTAGAACACGACTTAAAATATAACTGAACTCGAACCTGTTTATTGTACATGTTCTGTTTTTTCTTAGTACACGAGCCAGAACACGACTTAAAATAAAACTGAACTCGAACCTGTTTATTGTACATGTTCTGTTTTTTCTTAGTATACGAGCCACAACACGACTTAAAATATAACTGAACTCGAACCTGTTTACTGTACATGTTCAGTTTTTTTTTCAGTACACGTACCAGAACACGAACTTCAAATAAAGCAACACTCAAATCTGTGTGGTTTACGTGTGATCGAAACAAAAAGTACGCGATAGAAACATGTTCGTGTAAATAACGAAATATTAAAACGAACACAGTCATGATTGTGTTGGGCACCGTAGAAAATTTGGAAATGATATGAAAATAAAGATATGTGTTGGCTGTTTTTGAACAGAACATTGTGTGTTTCATGTGTGTATTTTCTGAACCTTGCTTTTGCCTGATATTGACAAACTTTTGTAAATAAAATTCTTTTAAAATATTTAAGATTTAATGCCTTAACATATTTATCGCAATTGTCTGATTTATTAAATTTATTAAAAAGAAGTTTAATTTTTCCCCTTCGTTTCGCAATTAGAAAAGTTTTTCAATTTAAAATAATTTTTTAACTAATTTTTAGTACAACTCATTAAAAATCAATTTTTACACGACGTCTTTGGAAAAAATTTAGGAACATAATTGATTATTTTTTAATTTTATAAGCGAATAAAATTTTAAAAAAATTACATCATATTTGTTAAATTCGGTTATGCCGAATCTTTGATACCATCCACCTGGGTTATACGTTTACTTTAATATCTGGACTTATTGCACTATTTATAACAAATGTAAACAAACTATATGAAAGAGTAAACAATTTGATGAACCAAATTATCACAACAAACACACTGAATTTTTAACATTTTTTAGAGGTGTCGCCATATTTTAGGCCATATCTTAACACATCAATGTCCGCTTTACGCCATTTTAAATACTCACCAACTCGAAATAATAAAATAATAAAATGGAAATGGTTAATAAAATGGTAAATGGTTAATTTCATGAATAAGCGGGACAGACGGATAAACGAATGGACGGACAGACAGACATCACTATATTGACTCTAGTTTTTATAAGGATTAAAATATAAATACTTTATTGGATCGCAAATTCATTTTTCTATGCGTTACAAATGGAATGACAACCCTCTGCACAGTGGTTTGTGTATGTGATATTCGTTGGAATTTTTCATTGGCATTCATATTAAAAGCCAACGAAATTTTCAATTGATTTTTTTCTCAAACTTATTTTTGGCAGTGGTTATAATTCCTCGAAATAAAAATCAAAAAATAATTTTTATTCAGCTTGAAAAAAATAAAAATCTAAATTATAATAATCTAACCCAAAAAAACAAAGTTTTTATTAAAACTCTTTCTTTCCTTATGCATATGAGTTCTGAATCTTTCTGTGACTGTGCGTGACTTTCTGTGACTATTTTAAAATTAATCTGTGATCACATCAAGTCTATGCACCAAGTTTCAGATCGATCGGATAAGGGGAAATGGGGTTTAAATCACTCCGTGACTGTGCTTGACTATGTCACAGTTAATCCTTTTTCACAGCAAGTCTAGCGACCAAGTTTCAAATCGATCGGATAAGGGGAAATGGTTTTTGAATCACTCCGTGACTGTGCGTGACTATGCGTAACTGTGCTTGTCGAAGTTAGTCTTTCTTTACAGAAAGTATATTGACCAAGTTTCAGATTGATTGGATGAGGAGAAATCCGTTTTAAATCTCTCCGTGGCTGTGCGTAACTATGCGTGTCTGTGCATGAATAAGTCGTAGTTAATCTTTTTTCCCAGCAAGTGTATGGACCAAGTTTCAGATCGATCGGATGAGGGGAAATAACATTTAGATCACTCCGTGACTGAGCGTGACTAGGCGTGACTGTGCTTGACTACCACAAAACGAAAGTGTTGTCACAACAAGACTATGGGCCAAGTTTCAGATCAATTGGATAAGGGGGAGTGGGGTTAGCCCACGACATACAGACAGACAGACAGACAAAGAGTTTGAGTTAAAAGAAGGAGTTTAAAAATTAAAGTATTTTCTTAAAGACTAGTTCTCCGATATTACTTTTTTGTACAAAAAAAATTTCGAAATAAATGTTATTTTCGGTCCCTGCTTCAAAGGAATGCAAAGAATAAAGCCATTACCCTATACCACTATGTGGTCAGGGTATAATGACTTTATGCAGATGTTTCTAACTAATAAAATATTTAACCTAGACCCATCTTTAAATATACAGAATCAGAATCACTTTCTGAGTCGATTTAGCGATGTCCGTCCGTCTGTTTTTCCATGTAAACCTTGTAATCAAACTAAAGGTATGAATATATTTCGATGAAATTTGGTACATGAGCTTTTATCGGCCATACGACGAATGCTGTTGAAATTGCTGAAAACCGGTTCATGTTCAGACCTAGTCCCCAAACAAATGACCCTTATGACATCGATTTAAATTGCCATTAGATCCAAATTATCATATAAGTCTCGGTCAAATTGGGTTTGTTTATGTTTATTACATTCATTAAATAAACCGTATTGGACAATTCTTAGTCGTAGCCCCCATATGAAGCTGATTCCAGATCTTCACTTATATATATATATCAAAAAGAAAAAATATTGCACAGATTTTTCTCATATTTGATTTGCATATGTTTTTACAAAAAATATTTGACCTTACCAAATATAGTCAGGATCGGTCCATTTTTATACCCTATACCACTATGTGGTTTGGGTATAATGACTTTGTGCTGCTGTTTGTAACAACCAAAAATATTTGACCTACACCCATCTTTAATTATACCGATCGAATCAGAATCACTATCTGATTCGATATAACGATGTCCGTCCGTCCGTCCGTCTGTGTGTCCATGTAAAGCTTGCAATCAAACTGCAGGTCGCAAATATGAATATATTTTGAATAAATTTGGTATTTAATCTTTTATCGGCCATGGGATGAACGCTATTGAAATTGGTGGGAATCGGTCCATGTTCAGACCTAGCCCCCATACAAATGACCCTATGAAATCAACATATATTGCCTTAAGATCAAAATTATCATACAAATCTAAGTCAAATTGGGCATATATGTATATATTACATCCATTAATCAGTGTCCAAAAATTATCCCTATTGGACAACTCTTAGTCATAGGCCCCATATAGAGCTGCTTCCCGATCTTCACTTAAATCTATCAAAAACCAAAAATATTGCACTAGTTCTTCTCAAATTTTGTTTGTATATATTTTTGCAAAATACAAGAGACTCTACCAAACATGGTCAGGATCGGTCCATTTTTGGGCCTAGTCCCCATATAGATATAACATCCGATATGAACTTTTTCATATCTGCACCCGAAAAATTAATAAAAATACCACTCAAATTTGGTTTATGCTATTTTCTACATCCAGTTAGTTGGGCCTGAGAGATAGGGTCTCTAAACGCATGGTATAGGGTATCGTATAGTCGGTCTAGACCGACTATAATTTTCTTACTTGTTTTCTTACTTGTTTTTATTTGTTTACAAACAAATTTTTAGTAAAATATATCTTAAATGTAATTCCCTCGCCATTATTCTATTCTTTCCCTCTTATACAAATATGTTTACTAATAACAGCTTTTTAAATAATACCGCAAATACTTCAAAACAACACTTAATACGCACTTATATTACTACAAATAAAAAATATTCTATTTGGAACAGCCGTAAATTAGCCAATTTTTTTTTTCATAAAAATGTCAATAGTTTTTAACATATTGCAGGCAGATTTTTTTAAATTTGATCTAATTATATCATTAACTATATTTTTTTTTTTTAACTGACTTTCCAAATTAAATATTGAAACATTTGTTATTCATATTCTTTTTTTTTTATTTTTTGTTAGTCAAATCTAAACGTTTTATTAATTATTTTCATTTTTGTTGGCAGTTGTTCATTAATCGTTTAAACATAAACAAAAATATTGTGGTTTCAACTGAAAATACTTTAGTCTGGTTTTAAAATGTTATTAAACTCTGAATATATGCAAATTTGTCACAAAGAAAAACTCTTAAAATAATTCCTTTTATTTTAGTATGCAGTTTGACCGAGGTTAACGCAAATATTTAATTATTGCCACTCATTATTTATATATTTTTTTATTATATTTAATATTTCAAATAAATTTTTTTTTTCAAACAAAAATTACTTTAAGTGCTTGAAAAAGCAATTATATTAATTTTAAGTACAAATAAATTGTACAAAAATTTCAAGCCATGACCGCTAAAACAGCTTAAGTGGCAAAATCAAAAGTTTAAAGTTTTTTGTAATTAATTTATTTTTAGTATGTTAGCACACTAAGAATGTGCAATTAAGCTAAAATTACTTTTGCTGTAAATTTGTAGCCGAACTTCGTAGACTTATTTTTGACAGATGATAAAAATACACGAAAATTATCGAATTTCATCAAAAAACGAAAATCGAATATTATGAACTTAAGCTATTTTTGCAGTCAAATGCACGCTTTTGTTTTCGTTTTTGGGCATAGGCTTGACATTTATATATATTTAAAAAAAATCTGTAATAGTTTAGTCGTATTGCATGTATGTGTATTGTATATTTAAGTTAATTTTAATGAAAACGGTTTTTGAGAGTATGGAAGTTATGCAAAATTATTACAAAAATAAAAAAGGAACAGGTCATGACCATATTTGTTAATCACTTATTTTTAACCAAATTTTATACAAACCAAATTTGTGAAAATCTGTGCAATATCTTTTTTTTTCTATTAATTTAAGTGAAGATCGGGAAGCAGCTTTATATGGAGACTATGGCTAAACATGTAATGAACACACATAAAACAATTTTACCGAGATTTATATGATAATTTATGTAATTTGTATGGGGAATAGGTGTGGACATGTATCTATTTTCACCAATTTTAATATCGTTCAGCTATGGCCAAGAAAAACTTATATATAAATTATCAAAATATATATTTACATGGGCTCAGAATGAAAGAATAATAAATGGTCTTGGTCTGATATTTTAGGTAGTTACAAACATAAGCACAAATTCATTATACATTAACCACAAATTGGTATATAGTATAAAAATTACTACAAATTTAGCATATTTCAATTGTAAAACGTCGTATTCTTTAACTATAAGATTAAGATCGTCGCTATAAAACTCTTTAAAAATGCACTAAGCTACAAGCTAGCGACGATATTTTCAATTTAATCGTAAAACTTATTTCAATATGAATTTTTAAAAATCAATATATATTTTTAATTTTATATGATCTAAGTCATAAAAAATTCTAATATATTATTTAAAGTATACATTTGTTATTGAACAGATAAATAGAATTTGTATTCATAAACATTCATTAGCATTGTAATAACTATTAAACGTTTCATGTTTTTTAAATGGCAACATTTCCCATTTTCTTTCTCTTTATTGTTAGTGACTTGTTTTGTTAATCGGATCAATATACATTGTGATCGATTTTTATTTAAAAATAATTCAAATTTTCACAAATAAGATTTCTTAATGTTATAAACCATAGAAATCGCAATAAAATTAGAATAAAAATTATTTTAATAGCTTTTCCAATCCTATTACAAAATATATTCAAATTTCAAGGGTTTTGCTTTAATATACATCATTAGTTTGTTTAAATTGTTTTTTTATTTTTAAATTAATTTTAAAACAAATTTAGGTTTTTTTGTACAAAATATGGAAAATTCATTTAATGAGTAAATAGTTTAAATAGATTTGTAGCGAATATTTCAGGCTTACAGCTGAGCTAACACAAAATTCTTTAGATCACTATATAACGAAGTTATAAGAGATCAACTTTTTACTTTGGAATAGCCGAAGAAAATTTTATAATATGGTATCTATATGGAAGGGTATAGCGTACAATAAAATTTGGTATTTATGAATGTTTTTTCAAAAACTTCTTATTAAACTCTTAAAAAACTTTTTCAATTTATTACACGACCGATAAAAATTAAGTGAAAACTCTGTGGTTTTCTAGAATAACAGCGTGTGTCATAAAATTAAAATGTTCAGGGGAGCCAAAAAACGTTATATTTGAAATTATGGACTCGATATAAAGTTTTTAGAGCTTTTTATTTAACAGTCCTGTAGATATGGGCAATAAATACTTTATATAAAATTTTGAGTCAAAAATCTTCAGAGGAATAGATCCTAGAGAAGGACGAAACAAACAATATGTAAATAACACTTAAAGTGTGTGCAGATAAAACAACTTATGTCGACAAATGTCGTTTTCTTTGAAAAAGAAAACTACCAATGCAACCACCCATGTAGACATAAGTTGCTGTTGCTTGAAAAATGGATTTCTTTGTTCATCAACAAAAAGTTAACGGGACTTAGGATGAGAATATAAGAACGTATAAAGAATAATAATGACAAAAAATAACAGAAATAAACACACGCTTTTATAAGTGGTTATAAACTGAAAAATAATCCAAAGTTATTTTGAATTTTTTTTTTTATTAATAACAACGTATGTCGCTATGTGCCGTTTTCTGAGAAAATAATTTGTCAGTGATCAAACGTAAGTTGACATACGTCGTTAGTATTGCAAATTAATTAAATAAACATTTAAGTTAAGTCGTTATTTAAAGAAAAAAAAACTCAGAAATGGTCAATATTTTTTTTTAAAAATTTAACGCATGTAAAGAGCGTTAAAAATTGATATATTTGGCATCGTTAACGTTAACTCAAAACTGACAAAAATGGACATACACGGTTATTCCAGAAAACCACAGAAGTAGCATTTACTTCTTTGTTTGATTTTACTCGATTTTTATTGTCATTATTTATTTCAGTTTCTGTAAGATTTAGCAAAGTCTTTTGAAAACCAAATTTAATAATATATAACTAGCAGAGCCTAACCCTGGATATTCGAGTGCAAATTCTAGAAAAAAAAAATTTTTTTCATTTAAAAATATTTGTTGAACACACAGAAGATATATAACTGGGTTTGGTAACAAATAATTTTATAAGAGCCTTAGGGTATACAAATCAATTAGTCAATTCACAATTCAACACAAATTTAATAAACACACACACAGCATTGAATAGATTTTTATTTTAAGCTTAGGTATGTCATAGTTGCATTTTTAAATTAAATTTACTTAAAAAAAAATGTTCCACATAGTGCAAATCTGTAAATATGGTGGACACTTGAAAATAAATACCTTGCAACTGGTATATTTTTCGTCAAAATCGGTGGGTAATTTCAGGTCTAAAATCGGTCACAAGAAATCGCCTTGCCTATTAATATTATAGATGCTGCTCCCAAATGAAAATTTAACATTTATATTTATACCCTATACCACTATGTGGTTTGGGTATAATAACTTTGTGCTGCTGTTTGTAACAACCAAAAATATTTGACCTACACCCATCTTTAATTATACTGATCGAATCAGAATCACTATCTGATTCCATTTAACGATGTCCGTCCGTCCGTCCGTCCTTCCGTCTGTGTGTCCATGTAAAGTTTGTAATCAAACTGCAGGTCGCAAATATGAATATGTTTTGATGAAATTTGGTATTTGATCTTCTATCGGCCATGGGATGAACGCTATTGAAACTGGTGAGAATCGGTCCATGTTCAAACCTAGCCCCCATACAAATGACCCCTATGAAATCAACATATATTGCCATAAGACCCAAATTATCATACAAATCTTAGTCAAATTGGGTTTGTATCTATATATTACATCCATTAATCAGTAGTCCAAAAATGATCCCTATCGGACAACTCTTAGTCATAGGCCCCATATAGAGCTGCTTCCCGATCTTCACTTAAATCTATCAAAAAGCAAAAATATTGCACGGATTCCTTTCAAATTTGGTATGTATATATTTCTTCAAAGTATAAATGACTTACCTATCGACTCAGAATCACTTTTTGAGTTGAAATAGCAATTTCCGTCCGTCCGTCCGTCCGTCCGTCCGTCCGTCCGTCTGTGTGTCCATGTAAAGCTTTTAATCAAACTACAGATCGGAAATATGTACATATTTTGATGAAATTTGGTATATAAGCTTCCACCGACCATGGGATGAACGCTGTTGAAACTGGTGAGAATCGGTCCATGTTCAGACCTAGCCCCCATACAAATGAACCCTATGAAATCGACATAAATTGCCATAAGTTCCAAATTATCATATAGATCTCAGTTAAATTGGGTTTGTATGTGTTTATTACATCCATTAATCAGTAGTTCAAAAATACTCCCTACAGGAAAATTCTTGGTCGTAGGCCCCATATAGAGCTGCTTCCCGATCTTCACTTAAATCTATCAAAAAACAAAAATATTGCACAGATTTTTCTAAAATTTGGTTTGTATATATTTTTTCAAAGTATAAGTGACTTTACCAAAGATGGTCAGGATCGGTCCATTTTTCGACCTAGTCCCCATTTAAATATAGTGTCCGATATGAACTTTTTCATATCTGCAGCGAAAAAAATTAATAAAAATGCCACTCAAATTTGGTTTATGCATATTTGCTATATCCAATTAGTTGGACTGAAGAGATAGGGTCTCTTAACCATGGTATAGGGTATCGTATAGTCGGGCTAGACCGACTATAATTTTCTTACTTGTTTAAGATTGTAGTTGTTCGACCTTTCAAATGTTGATAAATAAAAATCATGTGAGTCCGACCACAGGGAAGATGTGTAAACATATAGTAATCAAAGATTTTTTATGTAATTTTTTAAAATCAAACAGAAAGCGTCATCTATGTATCACTTATAGCAAAAACTGTTTCAGCTAATTCAACAACCCTTTGTTATAAAACGTTAAAAATATCCCAATATAAACGTATATAAGTGATACATAGATGACGCTTTTAAAAAAGTGGCATAAAAAAACAATGTTATATCATAATTTTTTCACCAATCCAATCATAAGAAACACAGCGTTATGTGTCAGCTCTCACCTATTACGTGTTACACTGTTTTTGTGATTGTATTGTGAAATAGAAATTTACCCCCCTGCGCGTATAGATGATTACATATCAAAAATTCTCGAGCTCGAAGTCCATTTTAATTATAAAACTATTTTAATTTATTTTTCAATATTTCAACATTCTTCGAATGTCATCATCGCGGAATATCTAAAAAATAATTTAAGAAAACATATTTTTCATAACATTTCTATAAATACTTAATAAGCACCAAACATAGCAAATGTAATTAAGAATATAGTAAGTGTAAACACAGTAAGTATATACAATAATTGATGTAGTCTATTTTATTATTATTGTATATACTTACTGTGTTTAACTTTGGTTTGATTAATTGTTTGTCCGTTCTTCAATGTTGTTATCAAAACAAGCCTTTTCAGAACTATAACCTAATTAGCAAATTTCATTAAGTACAGGATCAATCTCATCCTACAAATAATCAAACATACGCGGTAGTGCAATTATCTTATTTGTTAAACTTCACAGTTTTCTGTGGTCCGCATTTTGGGCTTTAAATGACAGATTCACATTTTGTACTTCTAATAAAATTGAGCCGTGCACATTATAAACATAGTTTTTGGAATCAGTGTACATTATTGATGTGTAAACATCTATACGCGCAGGGGGGTAACAATCTATTTCACAATACAATCACAAAAATAGCGTAAGCGTAAGACAAAATCGGTGTGACTTATGATTGTATTGGTGAAAAAATTATGATATGTAATAACCTTTTTGAAAATGAAAAAAGAAAATTGAAAAATGAAAAATAAAAAACCAAAAATGAAAAATAAAAAATGAAAATGAAAAATAAAAAATAAAAAATGAAAAATGAAAAATGAAAAATGAAAAATGAAAAATTAAAAATAAAAAATGAAAAATGAAAAATAAAAAATTAAAAATTAAAAATTAAAAATTAAAAATTAAAAATTTAAAATTAAAAATTTAAAATTAAAAATTAAAAATTAAAAATTAAAAATTAAAAATTAAAAATTAAAAATTAAAAATTAAAAATTAAAAATTAAAAATTAAAAATTAAAAATTAAAAATAAAAAATTAAAAATTAAAAATTAAAAATTAAAAACTAAAAATTAAAAATTAAAAATTAAAAATAAAAAATTTTAAATTAAAAATTAAAAATTAACAATTAAAAATTAAAAATTAAAAATTAAAAATTAAAAATTAAAAATTAAAAATTAAAAATTAAAAATTAAAAATTAAAAATTAAAAATTAAAAATTAAAAATTAAAAATTAAAAATTAAAAATTAAAAATTAAAAATTAAAAATTAAAAATTAAAAATTAAAAATTAAAAATTAAAAATTAAAAATTACAAATTAAAAATTAAAAATTAAAAATTAGAAATTAAAAATTAAAAATTAAAAATTAAAAATTAAAAATTAAAAATTAAAAATTAAAAATTAAAAATTAAAAATTAAAAATTAAAAATTAAAAATTAGAAATTAAAAATTAAAAATTAAAAATTAAAAATTAAAAATTAAAAATTAAAAATTAAAAATTAAAAATTAAAAATTAAAAACTAAAAATTAAAAATTAAAAATTAAAAATTAAAAATTAAAAATTAAAAATTAAAAATTAAAAATTAAAAATTAAAAATTAAAAATTAAAAATTAAAAATTAAAAATTAAAAATTAAAAATTAAAAATTAAAAATTAAAAATTAAAAATTAAAAATTAAAAATTAAAAATTAAAAATTAAAAATTAAAAATTAAAAATTAAAAATTAAAAATTAAAAATTAAAAATTAAAAATTAAAAATTAAAAATTAAAAATTAAAAATTAAAAATTAAAAATTAAAAATTAAAAATTAAAAATTAAAAATTAAAAATTAAAAATTAAAAATTAAAAATTAAAAATTAAAAATTAAAAATTAAAAATTAAAAACGAAAAATGAAAAATAAAAAATAAAAAATGAAGAATGAAAAATGAAAAATGAAAAATGAAGAATGAAAAATAAAAAACGAAAAATTAAAAATAAACAAGTAAGAAAATTATAGTCGGTCTAGACCGACTATATGATACCCTATACCATGCGTTTAGAGACCCTATCTCTCAGACCCAACTAACTGGATATAGAAAATAAGCATAAACCAAATTTGAGTGGGATTTTTCTTAATTTTTTTGGCTGCAGATATGAAAAATTTCATATCGGATGCTAAATCTATATGGGGACTAGGCCCAAAAATGGACCGATCCTGACCATGTTTGGTAAGGTCTCTTGTATTTTGCAAAAATATATTCAAACAAAATTTGAGAAGAATCAGTGCAATATTTTAGTTTTTTGATAGATTTAAGTGAAGATCGGGAAGCAGCTCTAGATGGGGCCTATGACTAAGAGTTGTCCCATAGGGATCATTTTTGGACTACTGATTAATGGATGTAATATATACATACGAACCCAATTTGACTAAGATTTGTATGATAATTTGGATCTTATGGCAATATATGTTGATTTCATAGGGGTCATTTGTATGGGGGCTAGGTCTGAACATGGACCGATTCTCACCAATTTCAATACCGTTCATTCCATGGCTGATAAAAGCTTATACACCAAATTTCATCAAAATATATTCATATTTGCGACCTGCAGTTTGATTACATGGACACACAGACGGACGGACGGACGGACATTGTTAAATCAACTCAAAAAGTGATTCTGATTCGATCGGTATAATTAAAGATGGGTCTAGGTGAAATATTTTTGGTTGTTACAAACAGCAGCACAAAGTCATTATACCCAAACCACATAGTGGTATAGGGTATAAAAATGGAAAATGAAAAGTGAAAAATAACAAATGAAAAATTAAAAATGAAAAATGGAGAAAAATTAAAAATTAAAAACGAAAAATGTAAAATAGAAAATGAAAGACGAAAAATGAAAAATTAAAAAATAATAAATATTTTTATATTAGCAGAGCCCCTGCAGTTGATTGCTACAAGTGATACATAGATGACGCTTTCTGTTTGATTTTAAAAATGTGCCATAAAAAAATCTTTAATTACTAGATGTTTATACATCTCTCCTGTGATCGGACTCATATGATTTTTTTAAACAGCGCCGATTCGAACGATTTTTCATTGACAATGCTAAAATAAGTTTTCAGCTCAAGCTTTCCACAAACAAACTGGTGTATTTAAGAGGCGCTAAAACACTAAAAAACGGAAAGCGCCAATTTAGCGCTTTATTTGAAAAGATGCTAAATGCAAAAAAATACGCAAATTGCTTGAAAAGTGCTAAGTTGGCATCGCCGTATGATTTTGTTGAACAAAGGAGTTATATTAAATTTTGTTTGCTGCATTAGCAGTAAGGATATTGCAAAAAGCCTTCGGTGACCAGGCTATGTCGGAAATAATATCTTGAAATGATACAAACAGTTCCCGGAAGGCAGAGATTGCGGTGAAGAGAGAGCTCCCCGGACGACAGAAACATCAAATGATGAGTAACACGTCAAGAAAACCAAAGGATCTGCTCAAAAATCATTGACAAAAAAATTCTTTGGTGAAATGTGGCAACCTTACAAAACATATATTTTTTAAGTTTTAGGGTGCCTTAAAACGTAAACGGTCTCAGTGAATGTATAAACGTGCCAAAAATTGGTTACCGTTATATAATTCAATACTTTAATTTGAAAAATCTCAAGCCACCAAATATGAAAGCGGAGCTAGATTCTGCCATACGAGCTGCCAAGATTACAATGTTCATCTTTAGGTGACCACGCTAGAAACATTTAAGAAAGTCCACAAAATAGTATTGGCTGATCGTCGGCTGAAGCTACGTGAGCTATTTACCGAAAATTTGGAGATGAGAAAGCTGTTCGCAAGATGGGTGCCGCCTTTACTCACAATAGAACAAAACCAGCGTCGTGAAGCGTTGTTTCACTTATAATATAATATTGGCGTAATAAAATAGAAGAAGCTAAATTAAGTCAGTATCCATATCTACTTCTGGCATCTACGCTAGGGAAAATTTACTCGTGGTTTTTTTATCATTTCCAGGCTTGGCCATGCTCCGGCGAAAAAATGTAATTGCCCCATAAAATATTGGGCGAATATCAGGAATATACGGGCTAAACTGTTAGCTAAAACTCAAATGAGTGAGTATATGGTTCATATATCACCCTACGAGTGACCATTAATTATAAATAACATCCGGCGCAAGTCTTTCACACGCATGGCCCTTAATAAAAAAAAAGTTCAAACTCTCGGTCCCGCCCCCTAGAAATATGCGAATAGCAAAAAATAGCTTTATGGTAAAGCCAATTTTTTTTGCATCTATTCGTAACCATGGACAGAAATTAGGTACAATATTTATACCCTATACCACTATGTGGTTTGGGTATAATGACATTGTGCTGCTGTTTGTAACAACCAAAAATATTTGACCAAGACCCATCTTTAATTATACCGATCGAATCAGAATCACTTTCTGAGTTGATTTAACAATGTCCGTCCGTCCGTCCGTCTGTGTGTCCATGTAAACCTTTTAATCAAACTGCAGGTCGCAAATATGAATATATTTTGATCAAATTTGGTATGTAGGCTTCTATCGGCCATGGGATGAACGCTATTGAAATTGCTGAGAATCGGTCTATGTTCAGACCTAGCCCCCATACAAATTACCCCTATGAAATCGACATACATTGCCATAAGATCCAAATTGTCATATAGATCTTACTCAAATTGGGTTTGTATGCGTTCATTACATCCATTAATGAGTAGTCCAAAAATGATCCCATTGGCGCCATATAGAGCTGTTTCCCGATCTTCACTTAAATCTATTAAAAAACAAAAATATTGCACTGACTCTTCTCAAATTTTGTTTGTATATATTTTTGCAAAATACAAGAGACTTTACCAAACACGATCAGGATCGGTCCATTTTTGGACCTAGTCCCCATATAGATATGGCATCCGATATGAACTTTTTCATATCTGCAGCCAAAAAAATTAATAAAAATCCTACTCAAATTTGGTTTTTGCTTATTTTCTATATCCAGTTAGTTGGGCCTAAGAGATAGGGTTTCTAAACGCATGGTATAGGGTATCGTATAGTCGGTCTAGACCGACTATAATTTTCTTACTTGTTTAATTTGCTGATGACATAAAATCATCGTGTTATGTTTTTGTTGTCGTTTTTGTAAATTATTATACACGTTAAAGTGAAAGTATGAAATTGAATAAAAAAAATATTTTGTGAAAAAGTATATTTTTTATCATTATTTTCATCAGTTTAACACAAAGAAAAATATTTAGCATTTTTCATGCCAGAGTGTGTACCGACTATAAGAATATATGGGCTTTAACAATATTCTTAAAAATGATATTGAAGATGTTTGTTTTTTTTTAATTTTAATTTATTAGTTAATTTAAAATCTAATAATCTGAAAGTCAACAATTATACTGTAAAATGTTATGTCTTGGCAGCACTGATTATCATTAATTTCAAATATTTTATACATATATAATACATACTTTATATATAATTTTAAATTGGTAACAATTATGTGTGAAAACGTTAAAAATAGATTTATCGTAATCATCTTTCATAAATGATAAACTAATATAAAAAAAAAATTAAATAGAATCATAATTTTTAACTTTAATAATAATTGTTAAAAGATATTGTTTAAGTATTTGGTCTTTGATTTGCTCTCCCACAATATTTGTTTCAATCAATTATTTTTTAGCCCATTTTACACCTTCGCAATAGTAAAATTATCTTTAAATATTAGATTAAACAAACAAATATTATGTTCCGCATGTGCTACAATAAAGTTTGCAAAAATTCTCCACATATTTAGCGTCTTTCTTAAAGATTTGTTTAGATATCTTGTCAGTACGTTAGATTCGGTCTCTTAAATTATCTGCTCACCTCCACAAACGGCACTTACTCTTTTCATTCGTTTTCTTTTTTTCTTCTATTTTGCCGTTTAATGTATGCGTCATAATTTAAAAATACTATTTGGCGAGAAGCATGAAACTCTCAGCAGAAATAAAATTCTAACAAAAAAAATAATAAACGGAGATGATAAATTAGAATTTTTCTATGTAGCAAAGTGTTAAGAGGTGTTAGAAATAAGTACTTTTTATTTAAATTTTGTTTTTTTTTTAATTAATATATTTCATATTTTATATTTTATATTTTATATTTTATATTTTATATTTTTATTTTATATTTTATATTTTATATTTTAGATTTTAGATTTTATATTTTATATTTTATATTTTATATTTTATATTTTATATTTTATATTTTATATTTTATATTTTATATTTTATATTTTATATTTTATATTTTATATTTTATATTTTATATTTTATATTTTATATTTTATATTTTATATTTTATATTTTATATTTTATATTTTATATTTTATATTTTATATTTTATATTTTATATTTTATATTTTATATTTTATATTTTATATTTTATATTTTATATTTTATATTTTATATTTTATATTTTATATTTTATATTTTATATTTTATATTTTATATTTTATATTTTATATTTTATATTTTATATTTTATATTTTATATTTTATATTTTATATTTTATATTTTATATTTTATATTTTATATTTTATATTTTATATTTTATATTTTATATTTTATATTTTATATTTTATATTTTATATTTTATATTTTATATTTTATATTTTATATTTTATATTTTATATTTTATATTTTATATTTTATATTTTATATTTTATATTTTATATTTTATATTTTATATTTTATATTTTATATTTTATATTTTATATTTTATATTTTATATTTTATATTTTATATTTTATATTTTATATTTTATATTTTATATTTTATATTTTATATTTTATATTTTATATTTTATATTTTATATTTTATATTTTATATTTTATATTTTATATTTTATATTTTATATTTTATATTTTATATTTTATATTTTATATTTTATATTTTATATTTTATATTTTATATTTTATATTTTATATTTTATATTTTATATTTTATATTTTATATTTTATATTTTATATTTTATATTTTATATTTTATATTTTATATTTTATATTTTATATTTTATATTTTATATTTTATATTTTATATTTTATATTTTATATTTTATATTTTATATTTTATATTTTATATTTTATATTTTATATTTTATATTTTATATTTTATATTTTATATTTTATATTTTATATTTTATATTTTATATTTTATATTTTATATTTTATATTTTATATTTTATATTTTATATTTTATATTTTATATTTTATATTTTATATTTTATATTTTATATTTTATATTTTATATTTTATATTTTATATTTTATATTTTATATTTTATATTTTATATTTTATATTTTATATTTTATATTTTATATTTTATATTTTATATTTTATATTTTATATTTTATATTTTATATTTTATATTTTATATTTTATATTTTATATTTTATATTTTATATTTTATATTTTATATTTTATATTTTATATTTTATATTTTATATTTTATATTTTATATTTTATATTTTATATTTTATATTTTATATTTTATATTTTATATTTTATATTTTATATTTTATATTTTATATTTTATATTTTATATTTTATATTTTATATTTTATATTTTATATTTTATATTTTATATTTTATATTTTATATTTTATATTTTATATTTTATATTTTATATTTTATATTTTATATTTTATATTTTATATTTTATATTTTATATTTTATATTTTATATTTTATATTTTATATTTTATATTTTATATTTTATATTTTATATTTTATATTTTATATTTTATATTTTATATTTTATATTTTATATTTTATATTTTATATTTTATATTTTATATTTTATATTTTATATTTTATATTTTATATTTTATATTTTATATTTTATATTTTATATTTTATATTTTATATTTTATATTTTATATTTTATATTTTATATTTTATATTTTATATTTTATATTTTATATTTTATATTTTATATTTTATATTTTATATTTTATATTTTATATTTTATATTTTATATTTTATATTTTATATTTTATATTTTATATTTTATATTTTATATTTTATATTTTATATTTTATATTTTATATTTTATATTTTATATTTTATATTTTATATTTTATATTTTATATTTTATATTTTATATTTTATATTTTATATTTTATATTTTATATTTTATATTTTATATTTTATATTTTATATTTTATATTTTATATTTTATATTTTATATTTTATATTTTATATTTTATATTTTATATTTTATATTTTATATTTTATATTTTATATTTTATATTTTATATTTTATATTTTATATTTTATATTTTATATTTTATATTTTATATTTTATATTTTATATTTTATATTTTATATTTTATATTTTATATTTTATATTTTATATTTTATATTTTATATTTTATATTTTATATTTTATATTTTATATTTTATATTTTATATTTTATATTTTATATTTTATATTTTATATTTTATATTTTATATTTTATATTTTATATTTTATATTTTATATTTTATATTTTATATTTTATATTTTATATTTTATATTTTATATTTTATATTTTATATTTTATATTTTATATTTTATATTTTATATTTTATATTTTATATTTTATATTTTATATTTTATATTTTATATTTTATATTTTATATTTTATATTTTATATTTTATATTTTATATTTTATATTTTATATTTTATATTTTATATTTTATATTTTATATTTTATATTTTATATTTTATATTTTATATTTTATATTTTATATTTTATATTTTATATTTTATATTTTATATTTTATATTTTATATTTTATATTTTATATTTTATATTTTATATTTTATATTTTATATTTTATATTTTATATTTTATATTTTATATTTTATATTTTATATTTTATATTTTATATTTTATATTTTATAAACTATGTATATCAAAAAGTACTTTCTAACAACTGTTTAATCTCTGATTAGTGAACACCGTTTATATCAACTTGAGAAATACAAAAACGAGTTGTATAATTTGTATATTTAATAATATTTTTTATTAAAATTTTTTGGTTTGCTTAATTTTTCCCACATTTTTCAATGTTAAGCTTTTTGTGAAGAGAACCTCAATATTCATTCAACATTGTCTTTCTGTTTAATCTCATTTGTTTTGATTGTACGAGTATTAATTTAGGTTTCTTTGTAGTAGGCAATACTCTTTTCGTCACATATTGGAGGCCAACAATCTTTCAATATGAAGATAATATACATATATATATATATATATATATATATACATATATTTTTTATTCATTTTAACATACAAGTATATTATATTATAGCTTTTAGCATAGCTTTTCGTTGAGAAATACAAATTTTATCAGTTTTCTTTTTTTTAATTTTGAACATATTTTTTTTTATTTGGTAGTTTAGTGTTAACAGAGCGTATGAATATAAAATAAGTAAATATTAGTAGTATAATTATTTAAATGTACGTATGCAGACTGTGACAACACCTTCAATTGTTTTCAAATTTATTTTGACTACGCTTTTTTACATCTTTTATGGTAGTTCTGACGTATGCATATTTATATGTGTACTTTTTATAATCCTACTTCAACAGCTGATTTTTCATTAATTTATGAAATGTGCTTGACCAGTCTATAATCTCAAACATTTTAATTGTGATGTGAAGGCAAATGAGAATATGATTTTAATTGTGATGTGAAGGCAAATGAGAATATGATTACTACGATTCAATAAAAAAAAACTGTTACAATTATGTTTAACAATATGTGTTTACCGTTATTTATGAGTATTCAATATATTGTTGCGCGATGCCTTCAGTAGGAAGCACATATTTAGATAAAGTTCAAATTGAGGAAGAAATGAGTAACGTCAATTACAAAAGTGTTTAACAAAAGCTACATAATTCATAATTAACTGCATAAATAGTGCAGTTAGGAGTTCTAATTGAGTTTAATTTATTATAACCCAACACTTTTTAAAACTGTCAATTTTCAATCGAATTTTAATTTACAAACCTCAACTCACCATCGTTCTGAGCAATTGATCATATCACACACTCCTTTGAAGGGCATTTTGTATGGCGCAATATAAAATTCAATTACTGCAGGAGCTGATGCCATCCAATCATCCGCAACGTTTTCGCTTATCTAATTGGGCAACGGAATGTTTGGAAGAAAATTAGCATTTTTACCGAAAAATCATATGTTTTGAAGAAGGTACTTTTCATCTTACCAAGCTCAATTTTTGCATGTAGGGGTACAGAAAATCTACACATGACTTCTGACAAGCCAATGCATACTGAACGATGTCCTGTTTAATGTGATTTTTGGACCGACAATATCATGGGACCATTTATCTTCGAAGATGTGGAATTCTAATGCGTTTCAGTGAACGGTGAGCATCTGTGTGCAATGATAAATGATTATTTCTTACCCATTTCCGTGAAACCAGCAAAGGAATAGATGGGCACATTTAGTTCTCAGCTGTTTGCATAGAAAATCTGTAGTGGTATTTTTATGCATATGACAATTTCTGAATGCTTCCTCTCTGGATCTAACTGCATTTTTGCACGTCTGGTTAAACCAACACTTATGTTTTGGTTGAGACGGAATTAGTTTTATAGGAAACCACATTTTCTAGCATTTTCGCAGTGGTATCGATATATTTTTTGTAATATAAATTTGTTGGCGTTAGTTCCAGCTAACATAATGGCTTTGTATAGGAGGTTAGAGAGAGCTATTTGATAATCTATAATATTAATAGGCAAGGCGATTTCTTGTGAACGATGTGAGTTTGTCAGTTTTAATCCTATTTTGTACAAACATCCCTCATTTTAAATTTATTTATTTTTAGCTGTCTATCAGATTTACAGATTTTTACATTTTTTAATTTTTATCAGTAAAATGCATTTAAAGTTGCTAGTATCACATACATAAAATTATACAATACTGTGTGGGTAATGTGTTTGCAAAAAGCCCTGTATTGAATTGAAAAATATTTTTGGACATAAACCATTGGCTTAAATTGATTAGCATCCCTTTAGGGTCTTTATTAAATGAAAGAATAAAATTTCCTAGAATTTGCACTCGAATTTCGAGGGCTGGGATCTGTTAGTTATCCTTAGAACTACTGAATATAACCAGAAAGCATGCAGTTATTTACATAACCTAACTAAATGCTGCGCAGCAAACACTAGGATCGTGAAATAAAAACCGACACGTGTTTTCTCTTATCCGGAATAATAGAAACGACGAATCGACCATTATTCGATGAATCGTAAATTACTACTTTTTTTAAATTTTATTTTTAGTTTTTAATTACAAAATTACTTCAAATTGTGAAATTTTATATTATTTTTAAAATAATAATTATCACGAAAACTAAATTTATATGTATATTGCAACTAAATATTTCTGATTTACATTTTATATATTTTCCCATGAGATAAGAAATTGAATCGAATTGCTGCTCATAAAATAATAAAATATTCACATATTGATTCCATTAAAAACGTTTTTGAAGAAAAAAATTAATTATACCTTAAGCTTTAATTATAACAAATGATTCACATATCTTAATCAGAAATTAAAAACACGAAAAATTCTTAATATCTCATGTAGGGCAAATGATCACAAAATCTTGCCGCTCGTTCTTCTTTAGCGTTAAAAAAAATTTATTTTCTTTTCGAAAATTGTTTTTATTTTGCCATGGTTTCATATCTTTAAATAAATTTCTTATTTTTAGCACATTTTAGTTATTTTTGTTTAAAATTTAGTTCTCCTTTGATTTGAATTTTCGTGTGAATTTATATTTTCTTTTTCTTTTTTTTTTTTTTTTGTTTTTGGAATATTTAAAATATCAACGTATAAACAATACTAGCTGGCCACTTATTTGAAAGAGATTTTTTTTAATTTATTAACGATAACTATAAACCAGGTTATTGATTAAAAGATAACTGTAAAATTTGATAAGATAGTGCAAAAAAGCTATTATCTTTTTTTTTTTTAGTAATTATCAATACGTTTAAAAAACAATATTAAAATATCTGTATTAATTCGAAGCAGAGCTTTTCAAGAATAAATTTCTAATCAAATTTTTTAGTTGTGCAGAAGCATATAACGAAAGAAAAATTTTCTAACCACATTAAGTAAAACTGAAAAAAATTGGATTATATTTACGAGGGCGGATCAATAAGACCATGACTTTTCGAATGAAACATTTTTTTTGCAAAAAAAAAAAAAATTCTTTTTCAACATAATCTCCTTTTAGTTCAATACACTTAGTCTAACGTTTCTCCAATTTTTGTATCCCTTCCAAAAAATAGGATTTTTCGAGGTCCATAAAATCGGCATTTGTTTGATCAATAATTTCATCGTTGGAGGTAAATCTCTCTCCATCGCGCCATTTCTTTAGGTTTCGAAATACATATAGGAATGAATTCATAAAAGGTACGTATTATTTAATGATCAGTAATTACTATATTCAGTCACATAGACATGATCTAATAAATTTAATAATTATTTAAGAAATATATTCCAAACTACTCTTTTTCTAACGAAAAGATTGAAATTATTATTAAAACAAATCATTTTTTTTTTTTTTTGTAAATGTTGTTTATTTTTGAAAATTCGATATATGTATGTATAAATGCAACCTTAATATATGTCCATTTCAATATACACAGCTATTTCATATATTTTATATACAAATGTTGCTAAATTTTTTGTATTTTCTTAAAAACAGGGTGTGTTTTTATTAGTAACTTCTGCTTAAATTATTTAATAGTTACTAATTTCAAAATTATTAACTTGAATTTAAAATATCAATATCTTTGTTTAAATACTTTAACACTAAAACTACCAGTTTGGCAACTTCTTTAGCATGTGTAGCGTTTCATAATTTTCGATATTATGCCATAACTTTAATACGAATAAATATGTGGGGCAACATTTTTGTGCTTTATTTAATTTGCGAAAAAAAATTTTGTCAGTGTCAGTTATGCCGAAACCAGTCAAAATGACAGGAGATTTGTGACTGCTCATTTTTAAAAGATCACAACAAAAACAATTAGTGTTTGATGTTCATGTTTTTTTATTTTTTATATACTATAATTGTTATCTACATGTAAATGAGCTTTAATATTGCATTAAACTAGAAATAATTAATCATTTTTTCACAAATATAAATAAATTCAACAGTACCGAAAATATGATACCTTCGAACCGTGGTCTAAACACAATAATATAACCAAGGTTGTCAACACAAAGAGACAAAAAAGGCTAGATTTCAAATTATAATGGCTAGATTTTTTACAATGATTTTTAAAATAATTAACATAATAATTTTTAAGATAATTAACAAAAATTTTCGTTATTTTCATCACCTTTTACATAGGATTACATTTTTGTTTGTTATACCCTATACCACTATGTGGTTTGGATATAATGACTTTGTGCTGCTGTTTGTAACAACCAAAAATATTTGACCTACACCCATCTTTAATTATACCGATCGAATCAGAATAACTATCTGAATCGATTTAACGATGTCCGTCCGTCCGTCTGTGTGTCCATGTAAAGCTTGTAATGAAACTGCAAGTCGCAAATATGAATATATTTTGACGAAATTTGGTATTTGATCTTTTATCGGCCATGGGCTGAAAGCTATTGAAATTGGTGAAAATCGGTCCATGTTCAGACCTAGCCCCATACAAATGACCCCTATGAAATCAACATACATATATTGCCATAAGATCCAAATTATCATACAAATCTTAGTCAAATTGGGTTTGTATATATATATATATATTACATCCATTAATCAGTATTCCAAAAATGATCCCTATTGGACAACTTTTAGTCATAGGCCCCATATAGAGCTGCTTCCCGATTTTCACTTAAATCTATCAAAAAACAAAAATATTGCACTGATTCATCTCAAATTTTGTTTGTATATATTTTTGCAAAATACAAGAGGCTTTACCAAACAAGGTCAGGATCGGTCCATTTTTGGGCCTAGTCCCCATATAGATATAGCATCCCATATGAACTTTTTTCATAGCTGCAGCCGAAAAAATTAATAAAAATCCCACTCAAATTTGGTTTATGCTTATTTTCTATATCCAGTTAGTTGGGCCTGAGAGATAGGGTCTCTAAACGTATGGTATAGGGTATCGTATAGTCGGTCTAGACCGACTATAATTTTCTTACTTGTTTTTTTATTAGCGATGCATACACATTTTTTATACCCTATACCACTATGTGGTTTGGGTATAATGACTTTGTGCTGCTGTTTGTAACTACCAAAAATATTTGACCTAAACCCATTTTTTATTATACCGATCGACTCAGAATCACTTTCTGATCGACTCAGAATCACTTTCTGAGTCGATTAAGCGATGTCCGTCCGTCCGTCTGTGTGTCCATGTAAACCTTGTAATCAAACTACAGGTCGCAAATATGAATATATTTTGATGAAATTTGGTACATAAGCTTCCAGCCATAGGATGAACGCTATTGAAATTTGTTAAATTCGGTCCATGTTCAGACCTAGTGCCCATACAAATGACCCCCTATGAAATCGACATAAATTGCCATAAGATTCAAATTATCATATAGATCTCAGTCAAATAGGGTTTGTATGTGTTTATTATATCCATTAATCTGTTGTCCAAAAATAATACCTATAGGAGAATTCTTAGTCATGGGCCACATATAGATCTGCTTCCCTATCTTCACTTAAATCTATCAAAAACAAAAATATTGCACAGATTTTTCTCAAATTTGGTTTGTTTATATTTTTTCATTATATAAATGACTTTTCGACCTAGTTCCCTAAACCATGGTATAGGGTATCGTATAGTTGGTCTAGACCGACTATATTTTCCTATTTATTTTTTTTTTTTTTTGGTTTATGTTGTCTTTTTATACATGTGAACATTCACATGTTTAAAAGAAAAAACAAAATCAATTAAATAAGTGTGTGTATGCATCGCTTCTACATTTCTATATGCACATGTTCTGTTACGTATAAACATTTGTCACTATTTTTAGTTTTTTATATAAAGTGTTAACGGATTATCCTTACTTTTTCACCTAAGCCATTTTAAGCCTAAGTAGTGTAACCCACTCGATCTATTACGAACAGAGGAATGTTTTTAACAGTCAGACAGACAGACGGACGGACATCGAAATATAGACTTCACCTTTCATAATGATCAAGAATATATATAGTTTATGGGGTCTCCAGTATTTATTTATATGAGTTACAAATGGACTGACAAACTGATGTATACCCTCTGCACAGTGGTGTGGTGGGTAAAAGAATTAATGCATACTGTTGAGAAGGCAATTGGCCGGGCCAGCAATTTCCAGATGATGTTGAATAAAACACACCAGATGAATAAAAGGCTTGATTTCTTCATGCAAATGTATTTATATTAAAATTCCTTATAAATAAAAAACAAATATATTTATATATAAGTAAAGATTTAGATATATGTTTCAATTATATAATACTTTTTAGTATGGAAACCACTGGAAAAGTTAACGGATTTGGTTAATCTAAAGATGTCACGCCACATCTAATCCAATGAATATATTATTATAAAATGGCGAAAAGTTTAAGACGCATCTTGACAATTAATACTTTCGTTAAAAATTAATGATGACAGTAAACATATTTATTTTTTCGGAATTGAAAAAATATAGTGTTGCTAGATCGAAAGAAAATAAAATTATTAGGATTTTGGGAGTAGCGTTAACACATACTATTTTGGATTATTTTTTCTTTTTAGTTTTTCGCTAATAGAATTTTGTTACCCACCACGCTTAGAATTAAAATAGTTTTAATTTTACAAATTCAAAGTAAAAAATTAGCATTGTTGTTGTTATAGGTTTCTTTGATAGTTTCAGAAATATTTGTACTTCTAGAACTGTACCACCAGTTATTTATTATAACATACTCTGTACCACTCTTCTGTAATGTTTGTAACTGCCAAAAATAATTGACATTGACCAGTATTAATTTATGCTGATTGGTCGTGAAAAATGCTCAAAACTAAATTCAGTGTTTTAATTTGTTCCTTTGGAGTCTTCTAAATCCTGCTCTCAAGGTCAGAGTATTTATTGAAAATTATGGACTCAGCAAATTCTTACAGATTATCACAGTTGGCAATATGTTTCTTGGTATATCCGTAGGAGCACATAATCATTATCTTCTATTAATTTCATTTAACCAACTCATCAATCAACCAACTCTAGGAAATGACAGCTGGGCTCAATATTTTTAAACTCTTTCTTTTAACTCATACTCTCTGTCTGTCTGTCTGTCTGTTGTGACTACAGATTAATTTTGGGGTAGTCACGCGCAGTCACGCATAGTCACGGAGTGACTTAAAACCCATTTCCCCTTATCCGATCGATCTGAAACTTTATCCATAGACTTGGTGTGGTCAAAGATTAATTTTAAGATAGTCACACACAGTCACGCATAGTCTCGCACAGTCACGAAACTTGGTCCATATACTTGTTGTGACCAAAGATCACGCACAGTCACGGAGAGATTCAAAACCCATATGCATAAGGAAAGAAAGAGTTTTAATAAAAACTTTGTCTTTATGGGTTAGGTTATTTAAACTTCGATTTTATTATTTATCTAGTATGCCCCGTCGTGCTTCGCTACGGCTTAGCGAGAATTATTGGCATGTATGTTTTCATAATCAAATTTTCCTACGAAGTTTGTATTGCTCAACTAAAATGGTTTTATTTTTATTTTTTATGTCAATGCTTGCTGATTTACAACATTTTTCGTCGTTCCTACTCTGCAGCAAGCCTACATATTAAATCCGGCAACATTTAACGATTTACTTTGAATTTAGAATACCATTTGGCAATTTCATATTTAGTGATTTTCGATTTTGACGATTTTTGATTTTGTTTTCTTTACATAGGGTTATTTATGTACTTTCATGTCCAAATTTTTTTTGTTATCGAAAAACAAAATGGATCAAAAAGCCATGATCCACCATGATCTCTTTTTTTTAAAGCGGTGATACAGTTCTATCAAACTTATTTTTTGTGTAGTATTTTTGAAGCAGTAATTATACCCTATACCACTATGTGGTTTGGGTATAATGACTTTATGCTGCTGTTTGTAACTACCAAAAATATTTGACCTAGATCCATCTTTTATTATACCGATCGGATCAGAATCATTATCTGATTCGATTTAACGATATCCGTCCGTGTGTCCATCCGTCCGTCTGTGTGTCCATGTAAACCTTGTAATCAAACTGCAGGTCGCAAATATGAGTATATTTTGATGAAATTTGGTATATAAGCTTTTATCAGCCATAGAATGAAATTGGTGAAAATCGGTCCATGTTCAGACCTAGCCCCCATAAAATGACCCCTATGAAATCGACATAAATTGCCATAAGATCCAAATTATCATATAGATCTTACTCAAATTGGGTTTGTATACGTTTATTACATCCATTAATGAGTAGTCCAAAAATTATTGTCCCTTACTCATAGGCCCCATGTAGAGCTGCTTCCCGATCTGCACATAAATCTATCAAAAAACAAAAATATTGCACTGATTCTTTTCAAATTTTGTTTTATATGTATATTTTTGCAAAATACAAGAGACCTTACCAAACATGATCAGGATCGGTGCAATTTTAGGCCTAGTGCCCATATAGATATAGCATCCGATACGAACTTTTTCATATCTGCAGCCAAAAAAATTAATAAAAATACCACTCAAATTTGATTTATCTTATTTTCTATGTCCAGTTAGTTTGGCCTAAGAGATAAGGTCTATAAAAGCATGGTATAGGGTATCGTATAGTCGGTCTAGACCGACTATAATTTTCTTACTTGTTTTTATTAATGTATACATGTACAAAATAATATTAAACCAAGTAAAAAAATTATAGTCGGTCTAGACCGACTATACGATACCCTATACCATGCGTTTAGAGACCCTATCTCTCAGGGCGAACTAACTGGATATAGAAAATAAGCATAAATCAAATTTGAGTAGGATTTTTATTAATTTTTTTGGCTGCAGATATGAAAAATTTCAAATCGGATGATATATCTATATGGGGACTAGGCCCAAAAATGGACCGATCCTGACCATGTTTGGTAAAGTCTCTTGTATTTTGCAAAAATATACATATAAAACAAAATTTGAGAAGAATCAGTGCAATATTTTTGTTTTTTGATAGATTTAGGTGAAGATCGGGAAGCAGCTCTATATGGGACCAATGACTAGGAGTTGTCCCATAGGGATCATTTTTGGACTCCTTATTAATGGA
The DNA here is from genome assembly GCA_963682025.1 of Cordilura impudica. Lineage (NCBI taxonomy): Eukaryota > Metazoa > Arthropoda > Insecta > Diptera > Scathophagidae > Cordilura > Cordilura impudica. The sequence continues at coordinate 75,913,789 of OY821518.1, forward strand.
TGTAATAAACACATACAAACCCAATTTGACTAAGATCTATGTGACAATTTGGATCTTATGGCAATTTATGTCGATTTCATAGGGGTCATTTGTATGGGGGCTAGGTCTTAACATGGACCGATTCCCACCAATTTCAACAGCGTTCATCCTATGGCCGATAGAAGTTTATATACAAAATTTTATCAAAATATATTCATATTTGCGACCTGCAGTTTGATTACAATGTTTACATGGACACACAGACGGACGGACGGACGGACATCGTTAAATCGAATCAGATAGTGATTCTGTTTCGATCGGTATAATAAAATATTTTTGGTTGTTACAAACAGCAGCACAAACTCCTTATATCCAAACCACATAGTGGTATAGGGTATAAATACTGCTATAAGTTTGACTTAATATTAAAAATATCACTCATACGTATACATCTCTTCTACTTTACTAATAAATAATAATCATACGCCCTGTTATTAAAAAAATTCATAGAAAAAAGGAAAAATTAAAATGTTTTAAAGATTTCATTCAATAAAATTAGTATGTACAACTTAATTTGCTGCAGAATGACATGAGAATGACATGGTTTTTGAGTTATAGATGAAATACTAAGCAAACAAACATCAAGATACTGAAATAAGAAAGGTCATAAAAAAAGTTTGGCCTGAGAATGCCAAATCCTTTGGATGTTTTACTATACCTAGTACTTTCACCCTGACTTGGAATTTCTCTCCCCCCACGGAATGGCTGTTCAGTGGAGTCATCTGTCCTTATGTCGCTCTCTAAATCAAACTAATGGTTCCAAACACTAAAGTATTTCGATTAAATTCAATATGTGATATTTAATAGGCTTAAGGATGATCGCTGTTGAATAGGGTGATAATCGGGCTACGTTACTTCTAGGCCCAGACAACGGATCTAGCTTAATGTTAGTTTATTTGTATTTTCTTTATCCATAATGACTTCATCTAGTGTGTTTGGGGTCTCAGCATTTTTGAACCTGGAACCCTTTTCCGAAACCCAAGTATGTGGAATATATATTGTCAAATATAGAAATTAATTATTCTGTAGCTTATATCGCAAAAAACACTTAAGTAAATACTGATTATTTTAATGCAGTCTTGTATTACTTAGCTTGTACAGCAAAAGCCCGATTATCCGGCGTCCAAATAACCGAAGCACTCACTTAACCGGAATATTACTTTTTTGAAAATTTTTTATTATCAAATTTTATAACTAAATTAATTTATGAATTATATAAAAATTTTGGGTACTCTTATGGGTGTAATCGTATACATAATGAACTGGGGATCTTGATAATAAAACAAAATTACAATTTACATTATCAGTAAATCAAATCGAAATAAAGCAAATCATATTATAACAAATGCGAAATTCATAGACTGTGAGGGCCGAATCTTGAGAGGGGTCATCTTTACGTTCGAAATCAGATATTAGTAATATTCGAGTAGATCTAAATGAAAACGGGATGCTACTTCATATGGGGACTTAACCATGAACTATGATATTAACATGTTCGCCACTCAGAGTCACATATATGTGACGTGGGAGTTTTAATAAAAACTCATGTCACATATATGTGTCGCATAATTATAAAATGTATTAAGCCTTTATTTCACGAAAATTTTTAGAAAACGATGCCGTCAGTGCACTAAAAATAAAAAGAGGACCCCAATAAAGTATATATGTGGAGTCTGCAGAGACAAACAGGGTGATGTAATTAGATAACGCCCATATCCATGTTTAAAAATTTGGCACAACCAATAAAGTGTATGCAATAATAAATAAATGATAAAATATTTGAAAATATAATAACAAAATTATTTAAATTTCTGTTTTATTGATATAAATCAAACCATTTGGTGACTCACATATGTGACACTAAGTCTTCACAAAACTCATGTCACTTATATGTGACTTTTAGTTATGTCACATATACGTGTCACGCAGTTTCTCTTAAGAAAATTTTTTAGAAAACTTATGTCACATATATGTGACACATTTTTTTCGTGAGTTTTATTGAAAGCGCGAAGAATTGGTGAGTGGCGAATTTTGCTTGTGTAGCTTGTAAATTTTTTAGCATTTCCATTTGTAGAAAAATGTGAAGACCATTAGATTTTCTATACAAAATTAGCAGCTGTGGAATAAATCCTGCCATTATTGGTTTCACCTGACTCTTATGTTCTTCTCAATATTAAATTGTTTCCTTAAAATAAATATTTAATTTATATGAAATTTCCATCACAAAAAATAATTTGTTTTATTTTGCAGGTATTTTAATTGGGCCAAATATCCACAATTTAATGAAAGGTGTTACCTTCGAAGGGAAACTGTTACCTGGATGTAATAAACATACACAAACCCAATTTTAACGAGATCTTATGGCAATTTAAGTCGATTTCATAGGGTTCATTTGTATGGGGACTAGATCTGAGCATGGACCGATTTTCACCAATTTTAATAGAGTTATGCTATGGCCGATAGAAGCTTATATACCAAATATCGTTAAAATATATTCATATTTGCGATCTGTAATGTGATTATAAGGTTTACATGGACACACAGACTGACGGACAGACGGAAATCGGTCATATATTTTTGGTACCCTAACCATATAGTGGTATAGGGTATAAAATAAAATATATAAAAATCAGAAAATTTGCAAGGGAGCTTCCGCAGGGGATAGGGCCCAATAATGTTCCTCTCGAAAAAGTAATAGGGGTCGGTCATATAAATTATCCCTTTTCGGCGCTTCCTATTGATTTAGTTAACAGTAGGCGGTTAGGACTTGTCCACCCTGTAGCACAAAAATCTGATGTGACCCGAACTGACTTCAGTTTCGGATTTAGCGACTTCAGAAACAGTAAAATCGTCATGAAACCCTACGGGATATTAATTTTTTTTGAAAACTGCTGAATAGTGTTCTTAAATATTTTCAACAAAATCCAACTTGGTCAAAGGTCCGCGTGAAACCGTTTCCAGGAGAATTTTATCATTGATAGGAAACCTGGCTCGAACAGAAAGAAAGGTCCACATACACAGAAAACGGATTTGTTGTTGCAACCAAATTTTGGTAGTCCCGTGTACTATCACATTATTCTGTTGTGATTACTCTATTTATATAAAAATTCGATTGTATGAATTGTTATATTTAGTTGATACAATGGATAGTTTAACTTTAATTATTGGTTGTCATAACCATTTTTCGGTTTTTTTAAAATTCGTTCTTTTAACTCATACTCTCTGTCTGTCTGTCTGTCTGTCTTGGGTCAACCCCATTCCCCCTTATCCAATTGATTTGAAACTTGGCCCATAGTCTTGTTGTGACTATAGATTAATTTTGGGGTAGTCACGCAGAGTCACGCACTGTCACGGAGTTATCTAAAAGTCATTTCCCCTCATCCGATCGATCTGATACTTGGTCCATACACTTGCTGTGAAAAAAGATTAACTTTGACATAGTCACGCACAGTCACGCATAGTCACGCACAGTCACGGAGAGATTAAAACCTCACTTCCCCTCATCCGATCGTTCTGTAACTTTGTCCATAGACTTGTTGTGGCCAAAGATTAATTTGAAGATAGTCACACAGAGCTACGCATAGTCACGCACAGTCCCGGAGTGATTTAAATCCCATTTCCCCTCATCCGATCAATCTGAAACGTTGTCCATAGACTTGTTATGGCCAAAGATTAATTTTAGACAGTCACGCAAAGTCACGGAGAGATTCAGATCTCATATGCATATGGAAAGGCAGAGTTTTAATAAAAACTTTGTTTTTATGGATTAGATTATTTTAAAAGTCTTTTGGCACTTTTTCAAATAAAATAAATTATCACATTATATATCTATAAAAATTTTCTGTATTATATTTTATTTTATTTTATTTTTAAAAATGACAATTAAATCAACAAATTCGGTCTTTCTACACATATTTTTGTATTTGATTCACATAATTTCCTTTCGGTTAGAAATACGAAAAGAGTTTAAAAGTTTAGGTTTCTTTTATTATAACCGAAAAATAATTCTAAATAAAAATTTTATGTATAGGACCCTAACCAATTATTTATTACAATATCTGTTTAACAATTTTCGGTTTGAAATAAGTTGTTATAACAGAATTAGTAGTTGCAGTCGCCAATATTTAGGATTGGGACAATTTACTCTTTTTTTAATTAGGTTGCCTCAACTAAATTTGTTTGGTAATTTATAAAAAGACTTTCGTTAGTAAACAGAACTAATTCTATTGTTGAAGATACCTTCATTCTTGATGAATTGTGTTTATACGATAAATAGAGAAGAATATCTACTATATTTTGATACATTAAAGAATCACAATAAAAATTATTATTACCTTAACAAATTTTGCTAGTGATAACCGAATTCCAACCAATCTTTTTTCTGTGTGCATCATGTTTGTAAGCCGATACAAAACAGAAAGCATATTGAAAAGAGCTCCCAACACATCCGATAGAAAAAAGGCCGGTTAGCTCAGTACTCGAACTACTTTAGAAAAAAAAAACCAAATCCAAAAAGTTTCAGACAGAAACGCTGCAAAAGATTTAGAGGTCAAAAACAAAGCACGAAACTTAAAATCATGTTTCATAAAAATATAATCCGGCTATATAATGGCAGATTTTTCGTAGCCTCCGGTCATATTTTTGGCCCGATTTGACATCGCTTTGTTAAGAAAGCTCTTGAGTGCTACAAGCAGAATAACTTGATTTTTGTACCAAAGAAGGCAAATCCTCCAAACTCTCTGGAGCTTAGGCCAGTGGTGAGACATTGGACTTTTGTGAAAAGGGAGTTGAAGAGCGCAAAAAATGTGTCCCTAAATATGGAAGATGTCGAACCAAGATGGACAATAATTCGAACTAAAACAAGTAAGAAAATTATAGTCGGTCTAGACGGCTATACGATACCCTATACCATGCGTTTAGAGACCCTATCTCTTAGGCCCAACTAATTGGATATAGAAAATAAGCATAAACCAAATTTGAGTGGCATTTTTATTATTTTTTTTGGCTGCAGATATGAAAAAGTTCATATCGGATGCTATGTCTATATGGGGACTAGGTCCAAAAATGGACCGATCCTGACCATGGTTGGTAAAGTCTCTTGTATTTTGCGAAAATATATACAAACAAAATTTGAGATGAATCAGTGCAATATTTTTGTTTTTTGATAGATTTAATTGAAGATCGGGAAGCAGCTCTATATGATGCCTATGACTAAGAGTTATCCCATAGGGATCGTTTTTGGACTATTCATTGATGGGTGTAATAAACACATACAAACCCAATTTGACTAAGATCTATATGACAATTTGGATCTTATGGCAATTAATGTCGATTTCATAGGACATGGACCGATTCTCACCAATTTCAATAATCCCATGGCCGATAAAAGCTTATATACCAAATTTCATCAAAATATGTTCATATTTGCGACCTGCAGTTTGATTACAAGGTTTACATGGACACACAGACGGACGGACGGACGGACAGACATTGTTAAATCGACTCAAAAAGTGATTCTGATTCGATCGGTATAATAAAAGATGGGTCAAATATTTTTGGTTGTTACAAACAGCAGCACAAAGTCATTATACCCAAACTACATAGTGGTATAGGGTATAAAAAAACTCTACGTTGAATAGTTTTTTTTTTTTTCGATCTCACTCGTTATTACAAAAAATCCAGCTTTTAAATCTTTGTTGAATAGAATTTGTATTTAACTTTCTCTTATTTTCATTAATTATGGACTAAGAAATTAATCGGGCTCAACAGTCATTAATTTGTAAAAACTTTTTTATATAAATTTTTTCTGGAAATTATCAGAAAATCATCCCTGAATTATTTTTTAAAAAATTGAGCTTCGTTATGGAAATATTTTCTTATTATACCTTCCACGCCACTGTGTATATATCAGTGCTATTTCGTTTGTAACGCATTGAAAATTTAATTTTCGAACCGCATAAGTATATATATTCCTGATGCTTATAACAACTCGAGTCGATTTAGCTATGTCCGACTCTCTGTCTGCCTGTTGAAATCACGCTCATTCACAAAATGAACCATTTACCTAAGTAAAATTAGGATGATATTGTTTTGTCATTATTTGTAGCAGGTTGGCATTTTAAATCGGATAAAATCGGTCATCATTGTGCCATGCTTAGGCTTAGGCCTAACATATGCATTTCTAAAAAATGCAAAAAATTAAATGTGTTTGTTGTAATAATTTACTATTAAGTTTATTCAATTGTTTACTTTTTCAAATATTTTGTTTATATCTATATATTAATATGTGAAAGTAAATTTTTAGTTCCCTTTTTAAGCAATATGCGGGCACGGAGGAGTGTGAAAACTGGCATAGCAATAATTCATATGGAAGAGAAGCTGAGAATGATAAAATGTATGCTTAATCTGTCTTAAAAATATATTAAAATAAATAAAATAAAATATTTATAATAATTCGTTACACCCTGTCAATGCGAATGATTCAAATTATATATCAGACGCTATATGTTGAATTGCGAATTGCTAAAATTGATTGATAGGCTCATTTAAATATTCATAAATTTTCTATATATGTATGTATATAGATTAAAAAAACATTGGAAGACAAAAATTGAATAAAAAAATAAAATTTCCTAGAATTCGCACTCGAATTTCGAGTGTTTGTTTGTTATAAATAGTGCAATGAGTTCAAATATTAATGTAAACGTAAAACCCATATCATAGGTTTGGATTCACCTCAAAATATATTTTCCAAAATATATATAATTACATTTAAACACACAAGTTTGTCTTCTACTAAAATCTAAAAATCGATGTAACAGACCTGTATGTCGTGGCATAATTCGTAAGAATCCCCTAATTGAAAATGAACGAATACTTTTTCTGACACTTATACTTTCCATTACTGAGTATTTTGCATTGTAAACAAAAAAGTTTAAGTAGAAACGTTCGGTCAGTAAAACTGCCAACGTGTCAATCAATGGAAAAAAGTTTGTAGTTCAAAATATGCAAGTGTTTACAAATATTTAAAATTTTCATATTCTAGTGTACGGATACTTGTTTTAGCAAGTGTATTTAAAACAGTTGATCGGAACTAAATTATTCGTTTTTTTTTAAATTCGTTTAGTTTGTATTTTCGATAGTAAATAACTTTTCTTTACAATGTTTTAAGTAGAAGTCAATTGAACTACATTTTGTCATCCATATAACTAACTTAACCAACTAAAATGGTTACTTCGTCGATAGGGTTACTAAACAATCAGTATTGGCCATAATAAATTTGGTTTTGTATGTATATTTATAATTGGAGAAAAAATAGAAATAAAGTGTACTCATACCTTATGTAAGCCCCAAACACAAAATGGAAGAGAAAAGTTTTTCAAATTTGATTATATATGTATATATGTATATATATATATATATTTATATACGTTGAATATACATTTATAATTTTGTTTTTTTTTTTTTTTTTTGTTTTGTTAAAACAAAAAATACGTTTAAAAAACAGAATACGGTGAAGTGATGAACATTTATTGTAGCGGCAAAATATTCACGTTGAATTTAGAAAATAAAAATAAAATATTTCAATTAATTAATTTACACATTAATTATGTATACACTAAAAAATAATGAGAAATTAAAATTTTAAAAATCACTGTATTACTTTGTAAAATTGACTATAAAAGGAAAAAAACCAAAAATGTTTATAAACATTGAATTTTTTTTTAACTGTAAAATAATTATATATCTCTAGAGATTTATTTTTTGTTTATTAATGGTGATTTGCTAAGAGATTTTAATAATTTTTTGTTTTTGTTTTTATAAATTCGATTTCAATTTCTTGTTTTTTATTGTATTTTTCTTATTTTTTGTAAAGATTTTCAATTCTTTTGACCACATATGGCAGCAGACACAATGACGATCTTGATTTTTTCGGTTATAATTATTGTTGTTTGTTTAATTTATTTATCTTGTTGTTGTTGTTGTTGTTGTTTTTTTTTTATTATTTATGTATATTTGAAGGTGAAATAATAATACTTCCAAAAAAAGATACAAAATATTATGTGAATAAAACATGTACTATGTTTAAAAATAAAGAGCTTTCAAAAATTCGCACAAAAAAACACTCAAAATCACTCTCTTGTGTTAAGAAAAGAATACAAAAAAATATATATAAAATATTTTATGAAAATATAATTAATAAATATTGAAAAATTATCACTTTAATTATCTTATTTTTTAGTTTTCTTACTTTTTCACGCGTTTTTCTATTAATTTTCAAACTAGCGGACCACAATGAAAATGTTCTTTACTTTTCTCAATTTTTCAAACAAACACGTTAAAAATACTTTTTTTTTATACATATAAGAAGAGTCACACACTACGGGTTAAAGAGATTTTCATCAAAAACGTAGCGCAAAGTCTTGATCGTTATGTGCAAGAGGTTCGTTCGTGTGGAGAGCGCGCACGGTTCTGACGAAAATTTACTAATATCATGGTGTTTAGGTGGACAAATATCCCCAAAAAGTATAAAAGAATTGTATCTATAAAATGAGTTTAACAGCTGTTTTGGGGTAATTGGAGGGAGAGCATGAGAGCTTTGAGAAAATAGGGGAGCTTTACAGAGATCATACTCTTTGTTTATATAAAAAAAATGCTCTTTAGATAGTAATCAATTTTATATGATAGCCATCGAATGCGTCATCAAAACAGTGATGCCACTTCATGTGTAATATTGCGTGTAATTTCGCGTATTCCAATTTAAATCACTTTTTTACATCAAAACTAGTATGTACTTGAACTACTTAAGTTCAAATTATTGAAAACAATATCTAAAAAATAGAAGAAAACTTTGGCACTGTTCAATTGAATTTAATATACCAATTAAAATTTAACAAAACTGCAAGAAAAATTTTAAATTTATATTTAAATTTATTTAATCAAAATTTCAATTTTTGTTTCCATTTTTCAACTTTTTTGTTAAATTAAACAATACTATTTGAGATATGTATTTGAAGTATGAGTTTTTATTTATTTATTGAATATAATTATTATTATATATATATATGTATATGTATGTGTATATATATTTTAATAATAAGTCAAAAAATTATGTATTTTTGCGAAATGATTCTTTGGTGTGTTTTCTATCGAAAGATACGAGTAACAAATTTGTTACAAAAAATTAAATTTAAAAAAAATAGATAAACGAACAAACTTCTGTCCCAGAGTTGATTAATAGAATAAAAATAGAAGTTTGTATGAAGGAAAATGAATAAAATCGTAATCGTTATTTAAATATTTATATCTTCTGACGTTTTCTTTCAACTGTTTTTTAAATACAATTGTATTTTTCAATATTTTAATCTTACTAGCAAATTCTAGGAAATTTTATTTTTTCATTCAAGGTTTTTTTATTCTATATATATAGGTATATAAAATATTTATGAAAATTTAAACAAAATTCATTAAATTGTGAATTTTTAAATAAAATACATTAATAAATAATTATATAAGAGCCTAAAGGTATCCTAATCAATTCAACACAGGGCGATTTTGAAGTGTGAACTGGCTTAAATAGATTAGACTCTTATAAATAATTTTATTTTATTTAATTTAATATATTTTTAACACATATTATACATAAATTTTATCATTCTGGACTTCTCCTCCATATGAATTATAACTATGCCAAATTTCACACTCCTCTGTGCGCTCATTTTGCTTAAAAAAAACTGGTCGAAAAATTTACCTTCACGTATTAATAGAATCTTATAATTAATTATTTCAAAATAATGGCAAGAACATAGTTTTGCGAAGAGTGAAAACTCAAAATAATAGATAATTTTACTGTTAGTCTTAAATTTGTGAAAAATATTCTATGAACAAATTGATAATTCCAAAAATATCAGAAATACCGCAAATATCGTCAAAGAGGTACGCTGACAACTCAACATTTAGGCGAAAAGCCCCGTAAAACGAGTCAAAGACAGCATAATTTAATAGCAAGATAGTTTAAAAAATGTCCAAAAATGCTACCTAATGAGTAATTAACAATCTGAAACTAAAACAAGTAAGAAAATTATAGTCGGTCTAGACCAACTATATGATACCCTATACCATGGTTTAGAGACCCTATCTCTTCAGTCCAACTAAGTGGATATAGAAAATAAGCATAAAGCAATTTTGAGTGGCATTGTTATTAATTTTTTTTTATATGGGGCCTAGGTCGAAAAATATACTGATCCTGACCATATTTGGTTAAGTCACTTATATTTTGAAAAAATATATACAAACCAAATTTGAGAAAAATCTGTGCAATATTTTTGTTTTTTTGATAGATTTAAGTAAAAATCGGGAAGCGGCGTTATATAGGGGCTATGACAAAGAATTGCCACATGGGGTTTATTTTTGGACAACTGATAAAAAGATGTAATAAACACACACAAACCCAATTTGACCGAGATCTATATGATAATTTGGATCTTATGGCAATTTATGTCGATTTCATAGGGGTCATTTGTATGGGGACTAGGTCTGAACATGTACCGAATTTCACTAATTTCAATAGCGTTCATCCTATGGCTGATGAAAGCTTATATACTAAATTTCATTAAAATATATTTATATTTGCGACCTGTAGGTTGATTACAAGGTTTACATGGACACACAGACGGACGGACGGACATCGTTAAATCGACTCAGAAAGTGATTCTGATTCGATCGGAATAATAAAAGATGGGTCTAGGTCAAATATTTTTGGTAGTTACAAACAGCAGCACAAAGTCATTATACCCAAACCACATAGTGGTATAGGGTATAAAAAGCTGCAGCATTTCTGAAACGTGAAGGGTATCGTATAGTTGGTCTATACCGACTATAATTTTCTTACTTTGCATTCAAGATTTTTTTCAATATTTTTCTTCTCTCAAACCTCTATAACTAGAGTTCTAATTAACGTAGGCTGTTGACATAGGTCTAAGAACACTCAGTGGATCAAGCTCCTTCTTTTGAGCTATTAACTGCTTAAATTCGTTGGGTTTGAGGAAAGTTATGCGTGGAGAATCAACTTTACTTTTACTGTACGTTAACTTATCTTGGCATATTTTGTCATTACTGTACGTTAACTTCTCTTGGCAAATTCGTTGGGTTTGAGGAAAGTTATGCGTGGACAATCAACTTTACTTTTACTGTACGTTAACTTCTCTTGGCATATTTTGGCATTACTGTACGTTAACTTCTCTTGGCAAATTTTGGTATTATATTATAAAAATTAATATAAAAATTAATATAATTATAAAAATTAATATAATATAATATAATGCTGCGGAGCAGCAGGGGTCCTCTAGTATTTTGTTAAAATGTTCCATTGTATTGTCCTCTCTGTATATGTACATTAGGGTGGCCCTTCATTATATGGAGGGGAAAAAAGTGTTCAAACTCTCGGTCGCACCCCCTAGAAATATGCGAATAGCAAAAAAAGTGAGAAATATAAATTTAACAAAACTGCAAGAAAAATTTTAAATTTATATTTAAATTTATTTAATCAAAATTTCAATTTTTGTTTCCATTTTTCAACTTTTTTGTTAAATTAAACAATACTATTTGAGATATGTATTTGAAGTATGAGTTTTTATTTATTTATTGAATATAATTATTATTATATATATAGTATATATGAATATATATATGTATGTTTATATATATTTTAATAATAAGTCAAAAAATTATGTATTTTTGCGAAATGATTCTTTGGTGTGTTTTCTATCGAAAGATACGAGTAACAAATTTGTTACAAAAAATTAAATTTTAAAAAAATAGATAAACGAAGATTGTATGAAGGAAAATTCATAAAATCGTAATCGTTATTTAAATATTTATATCTTCTGACGTTTTCTTTCAACTGTTTTTTAAATACAATTGTATTTTTCAATATTTTAATCTTACTAGCAAATTCTAGAAAATTTTATTTTTTCATTCAATGTTTTTTTATTCTATATATATAGGTATATAAAATATTTATGAAAATTTAAACAAAATTCTTTAAATTGTGAATTTTTAAATAAAATACATTAATAAATAATTATATAAGAGCCTTAAGGTATCCTAATCAATTCAACACAGGGCGATTTTGAATAATAAATGCACTGGCAATGAAGTGTGAATTGGCTTAAATAGATTAGGCTCTTATAAATAATTTTATTTTATTTAATTTAATATATTTTTAACACATATTATACATAAATTTTATCATTCTGGACTTCTCCTCCATATGAATTATAACTATGCCAAATTTCACACTCCTCTGTGCGCTCATTTTGCTTAAAAAAAACTGGTCGAAAAATTTACCTTCACGTATTAATAGAATCTTATAATTAATTATTTCAAAATAATGGCAAGAATATAGTTTTGCGAAGAGTGAAAACTCAAAATAATAGATAATTTTACTGTTAGTCTTAAATTTGTGAAAAATATTCTATGAACAAATTGATAATTCCAAAAATATCAGAAATACCGCAAATATCGTCAAAGAGGTACGCTGACAACTCAACATTTAGGCGAAAAGCCCCGTAAAACGAGTCAAAGACAGCATAATTTAATAGCAAGATAGTTTAAAAAATGTCCAAAAATGCTACCTAATGAGTAATTAACAATCTGAAACTAAAACAAGTAAGAAAATTATAGTCGGTCTAGACCAACTATATGATACCCTATACCATGGTTTAGAGACCCTATCTCTTCAGTCCAACTAAGTGGATATAGAAAATAAGCATAAAGCAATTTTGAGTGGCATTGTTATTAATTTTTTTTTATATGGGGCCTAGGTCGAAAAATGTACTGATCCTGACCATATTTGGTTAAGTCACTTATATTTTGAAAAAATATATACAAACCAAATTTGAGAAAAATCTGTGCAATATTTTTGTTTTTTTGATAGATTTAAGTAAAAATCGGGAAGCGGCGTTATATAGGGGCTATGACAAAGAATTGCCACATGGGGTTTATTTTTGGACAACTGATAAAAAGATGTAATAAATACACACAAACCCAATTTGACCGAGATCTATATGATAATTTGGATCTTATGGCAATTTATGTCGATTTCATAGGGGTCATTTGTATGGGGACTAGGTCTGAACATGTACCGAATTTCACTAATTTCAATAGCGTTCATCCTATGGCTGATGAAAGCTTATATACTAAATTTCATTAAAATATATTTATATTTGCGACCTGTAGTTTGATTACAAGGTTTACATGGACACACAGACGGACGGACGGACATCGTTAAATCGACTCAGAAAGTGATTCTGATTCGATCGGTATAATAAAAGATGGGTCTAGGTCAAATATTTTTGGTAGTTACAAACAGCAGCACAAAGTCATTATACCCAAACCACATAGTGGTATAGGGTATAAAAAGCTGCAGCATTTCTGAAACGTGAAGGGTATCGTATAGTTGGTCTATACCGACTATAATTTTCTTACTTTGCATTCAAGATTTTTTTTAATATTTTTCTTCTCTCAAACCTCTATAACTAGAGTTCTAATTAACGTAGGCTGTTGACGTAGGTCTAGAACACTCAGTGGATCAAGCTCCTTCTTTTGAGCTATTAACTGCTTAAATTCGTTGGGTTTGAGGAAAGTTATGCGTGGAGAATCAACTTTACTTTTACTGTACGTTAACTTATCTTGGCATATTTTGTCATTACTGTACGTTATCTTCTCTTGGCAAATTCGTTGGGTTTGAGGAAAGTTATGCGTGGACAATCAACTTTACTTTTACTGTACGTTAACTTCTCTTGGCATATTTTGGCATTACTGTACGTTAACTTCTCTTGGCAAATTTTGGTATTATATTATAAAAATTAATATAAAAATTAATATAATTATAAAAATTAATATAATATAATATAATGCTGCGGAGCAGCAGGGGTCCTCTAGTATTTTGTTAAAATGTTCCATTGTATTGTCCTCTCTGTATATGTACATTAGGGTGGCCCTTCATTATATGGAGGGGAAAAAAGTGTTCAAACTCTCGGTCGCACCCCCTAGAAATATGCGAAAAAAATGAGAAATATAAAGTTTTGGGCCAATCAAAAACATTTAGAGGTGGCTCAACGCGATTGAAAATTTCAAGTGTATTTATATAGGGAAAATATGACTTTTTCAGATTTTACGAAAATTTCGTTCTATAGTTTAATTTTTCCGACAAATTGTTATATAATTCGGGATCAGTATTAAATTAAATTCCAAAAAGCTATAAGACTTCAAAATCGAATAAAAACTCGCGAAGAAATAGCAAATGCCCCAGACCACTTTTGTGCCAAAAAAAACTAGGTCATGAAATTTGATGGCATTTTTTCAACTTTAAGAAATTAATTGAAGCCAAAATTTTGTTTTAGTTTCTATACCTGTAAGTACTCAGATATGAAGTATTGTTTTATTACCACCTTGTTAACCTATTAAGCATTGAGACCGATAATGGAAAATTTTTTTGATAAAATTTTGAAAACTCCTTTTTCAAATTTTGAAAATTTTTCTTAAGAAAAATTTTAAAAAATTGATCTAGCTCTTTAAGGTCTTGTTAAATGCATGTTAGAGATTAACTGTGTGAATTTTTAGGGTTTTTTGTAAAATATTGTGTAAATGTACTATTTCTAAATATTTTATATCAAAAATTCATCACTTTTCTACTTTTAAATGTTATATTTTATCTTAATAGCCTAGGGTTTTGGAAAAAAATATTATTCCTTTTGGAATTGGGGTCACATATTAGGTCAAGCTAATAAAAAACAATTTAATCAAAAAAATCAAATATTTTGTAAGTGGTATTGAATTTTTAGTTGCGGCGCTTAAAATATAATAACTAAATGTGTAGAACTTCCGTTCCAAAAATTTGAGATAAATCCGAGAACGTGAACCCATTATTTGCCAAGGCCAGCTTTGGATTTTAAGATATTTTTAAATAAAAATTACCGAAAACGAATTTTTCTATTCAACTCGATGAAACCACTATTTAGAATTTAAGAAAAATAATTCGGTTAATTTTTATTTATTTAACCCTTCAGTGCTCCTGGGATCAAAATAATCCATTGTGATCAGTGTTGCCATAATTTGAAATAGTAAAGATGCTAAATTGCAAACAAAAAAATGCTAAAACATACTGGAGTCAAAAAAAAAATGCTATATTTTGTTTTTTTAAATTTCATTACCTTTATATTGAAAAATTAAATACTTATTAATAAATTCTTTGGTATTTAAATCGAAAAATTAATATAAAACATGAGTTTCGATTTATATTTTTTAAATTTTAATTAAAATTATTTTGGATTTTATCTGTATTAAATTAAGTTTTTTTAATTTTAAATTGAATGTTTTTAATTTTAGAGGGATTTTTTTTTTAATTTCAAATATAACAGAATTACGATAATATCTGTGGTTTTGTAGAATAAACTCAAAATGTTCAGGGGATCCAAAAAACGTTATATTTGAAATTATGGGCTCGATATGAAGATTTTTGAGCTTTTAATTTAACAGTCCTGTAGATATGGGCAATAAATACTTTATATCAAATTTTGAGTCAAAAATCTTCAGAGGAATGGATCCTAGAGAAGGACGAAAAAACAATATGTAAATTACACTTAAAGTGTGTGCAGATAAAACAACTTAAGTCGACAAACGTCGTTTTCTTTGAAAAAGAAAACCACCAATGCAACCACCCATGTAGACATAAGTTGTTGTTGCTTGAAAAATTGATTTCTTGTTACTCAGCAAAAAGTTAAAGGGACTTAGGATGAGAATATAACAACGTAATAGTCACAAAAAATAACAGAAATAAACACACAAGTTTCTATAAGTGGTTATACACTGAAAACTAATCGAAAATTATTTTGCATTTTTTTTTCATTAATAACAACGAATGTCGCTATGTCTCGTTTTCTGAGAAAATAATTTGTCAGCGATCAAACGTAGGTTGACATACGTCATTAGTGCTGCAAATTAATTTAATAAACACTTAAGTTACGTCGTTATTTAAAGAAAAAACTCAGAAATGGCCAATATTTAAAAAAAAAAATTAACAATATAAAGAGCGTTAAAAATTAATATATTTGGCATCATTAACTCAAAACTGACAAAAATGGACATACGCGGTTATTCCAGAAAACCACAGATATTACAATAATTGGTTTATGGAATATAATATTTCTGTGATGTCTTAATCTTCAAGTTCTTCTTGGCTCTGATATTTTTATGACGATCGACTTTTGTCAACGACATCGCTCGGTATATTGTAAGTGTAACAGCACCCATTTTTCAATTTCAAACCTTCTTTTATACGTATTACAGAACAACTCGGATTTTATTCTGTTCAAAGTTTGCTTTTAACTAAAGCAATTAAACTAAACAAACGTTCAACTTCCGCTTTTGAGAAAGACAAAACTAATAAAGACAATACAAATATTGAAATTCTTTAAATGGACTTTTGCCAATAGAATTTTTGTTAACTTCAATCCATAAAGAGGTTGTATTCAGTGTTGTATCCCAATATTGTTCTGTGATAAAACTCCATTGGATTTGATTTTTTTTTGTTTCAGATGATCTAAATTTAAACTCTTCTTATATATTGGTTATCGGTTCTTTTACCCGGTTTAATGTGTTTTGTATTGAAAATTTTAGCATTTTTTAATGCAATAATATTTGTTGGCAATCATTAAAAACTGTTGTTGGTGTTTACATTCTTCTATTTCAAAATGTTTTGTTATATTTGTTGAAAGAAACGAGCAGAGTGGTAAACAGAATAGTACACAAAATTCTCGTATTACACTTTGAGAAATTAAAACATATCAATATCATTAAAATTAAAATTGTATATTCAAAAATAATGAAAAAATAAGTTAGCATCTAGCATCTTTACATAAATTTTGGATGCTAAACGACAAAAAAAGTTGCTAAATCTAGCAACTAATATGCTAAAATGGCAGCAATGATTGTGATATATCTTTGGTGAAAAAAAAAATTCGCTTAATTTTGTATTTATTTAACCCTTCAGTGCTCCTGGGATCAAAATAATCCATTGTGATATATCTATGGTGCAATTATCTGCTTATTGCTCGAGAATATAAATAAAAACAACTTTTAACCAATTTTGTTATAAAATTATTTTATGTATAAAAACTATCTATATTTTTCTGAATACAATAAGAAGGCCCACAAATGACCCAAAGCTAATAAAAGACAATTTATTCAAGAGAATATGAAATATAAAATTTTTTGGAGTTATGATCGTTTAAAGTTGCTACTAATGTGTTGAGTTTGTTTTCTTCATTTAAAATGAGTTGAATTGTGAAGCATACCTTTAGGGTCTTTATTAAATGAAAAAATTAAATTTCTTAGAATTTGCACTCGAACTTCGAGTGCTGGAATCTGCTTGTTATTATAAATTATTTGAATTATAATTAATACAATTTATTATTTTTATATTAAATTTTAATTAATAATTTACCTTTATTTCTTTTCCTTGTTGGCATAATTTTATACATTCAATGTAAACACATCTCCGCTACAAATCAAGCACCCGAAACTTTTGAAATTAAAACTTTAAACAAAGCTTATAAAATTATTTAAAATCAACATTAGAAAATATAACAAAGTTAGTTGAGATATTTTGACACATCTTTTTTTTTTTTTTGTTTGTTGGTTTTTCGATAAAATTTAAAATTATTTATTACATAAATATTTCATTTTAGTGACATTACTTAATAACGAGATTTTAGAATTATGATGCTGAGTTTTTGGGATATCTATTAATCTTAATTTAGTTAAACTCAAATTTTTATGACTTTCAGCTTATTTGAAAAAGTGAGTTTTGCTAAACAAAATTTTATAGACTTACATTCTATTCGATAAATATTAAAAAGTTTTGCTTAGAAAATTAAATAAATGCTTTAATTAATTTTTTTACATAGACTCGATATATCGCTTAAATTTAGATTCCCATTGAAGATATTTTTTGTTCCCACAAATTAACCCCTATATACATAAAAGGTTTCGTCTCAGATGAATGATAAGTACCCAGAAAATTTTCTTTCGTCTAAGACGAATTGTGCTATAGAAACAGGAAATACTTATTTATAATTAAAAAAAAATTGTCAGTTTATGTTCAGTTAAAAACACTGCCATATCGATAACACCTGGTTTACTTTACCGCTTGGGTCATCATCACCCGGTGAATGAGAATATTTAAAAAAAAGAATTCCATTTGACGTCTAAAAATCATCTTGTTACACTTTTTCGCATGGAAAAACCGTGAACTGGCTGGTGCTATTCAGTTTATGGAAATATTATAGTATAAAAAAGTTTGCAACAAATAAAGTCTGTTAATTACTTATAACATTATTTAAGGCAGCTGCAGAAAAATGCGGAAAATTATTGAAAGTACCCAACAAAAAAGAATAGAATTACAAAAGTGACAACGTAAAAGAACCACAAATACAAAAGTGCTAACATTGAATAAGCGGATTTGAATTAACATACGGCAACGAAAATGAAGTTGGTTAGCAAATATTTGGATAAGGGTGGTCAGGGGTAAGTTTTTGCTTTCAAATGTTTTGAATTTTTATATTATTATTCAACTTACAGTTCTGTGGTTTTAATACCCGAAGAATCTGAAGACATGTGGCATGCTTATAATCTGATATCCGAGGGCGATAGTGTTCGTAGCACCACTATACGTAAAGTGCAAAATGAATCAGCTACTGGTTCAAGTACCAGTAGTAGGATACGCACCACTTTGACTATTTCCGTAGAATCAATAGATTTCGATACTCAGGCTTGTGTTTTACGTCTAAAAGGACGAAATATCGAAGAAAATCAATATGTTAAAATGGGAGCCTATCATACACTGGATTTAGAATTGAATCGTAAATTTGAGTTGCGTAAACCCGAATGGGATTCCATTGCATTGGAACGAATAGATATGGCTTGTGATCCTACCCAGTCAGCCGATGTAGCAGCCGTAGTGATGCAAGAAGGTCTGGCTCATGTTTGTCTCATTACACCCAGCATGACTTTGGTGCGTAGCAAAATTGAAGTAAATATACCTCGCAAACGAAAAGGCAGCATACAGCAGCACGAAAAGGGTTTAGGCAAATTTTATGAAAGTGTAATGCAAGGCATTTTAAGACATGTCAATTTTGATGTGGTTAAATGTGTTCTCTTAGCCTCGCCCGGTTTTGTGAGGGATCAATTTTTGGAGTATATGTACCAGCAGGCCGTTAAGTTGGACATCAAAGTGTTGCTGGACAACAAAAGTAAATTTATGCTTGTTCACTCTTCTTCCGGTTTCAAACACGCTCTCAAAGAAGTTCTACAAGAACCTGCCGTTATGTCTAAAATTTCCGATACCAAAGCTGCCGGTGAGGTAAAGGTTTTGGAACAATTCTACACGATGCTGCAATGTGAACCTGCCAAAGCTTTTTATGGCAAAAAACATATACAATTGGCTGTTGAAAATATGGCTGTAGAGACTTTACTCATCTCCGATAATCTGTTTCGTTGTCAAGACATCCAGCTGCGCAAGGAATATGTACACTTGGTAGAAAGTGTTCGAGATGCGGGCGGTGACGTCAAAATCTTCTCCAGCATGCATGTATCTGGTGAACAACTAGCTCAACTGACTGGTATAGCGGCGATATTACGTTTTCCTATGCCTGAATTGGAAGAGGATTCAGATGGTGACAATGCAGTAGACACTGATTCAGATTAGTAAAGAACTTAACTTAAAAAAAAAGAATATTTTTCTTTAAGCTCGCGTAAGAATTAGTTGCAGTTTTTATATACATACAGTAGATTTTTTTAGCTATTAACGGAATTTATAATTAAAATAATAAAATTTATATAAATAATAAAACAATGAAATTAAAAAAAAAACAACAGCATTAACAAAATTCAATTTTTATTTTTACAGAATATTCACTATATCCATATACATACATATATTACAAATTATATGTTTCATATTTAAATTGTAATACGAAAAAATTTTTTAAAATCTTTAACATACATATATACATATATTGTTACTTTACAATATCGCCGTGGTGAAATACTGGGTGAACTTAAGCCAAGAACGAATAAATATAATTAAAAAATTTCTAAATAACTTAGAATTATTTTTTGTTAAGATCAAAACGTATATGCTAACAAGTAAGAGTGTTAAATTCGGCTGGGCCGAATCTTTGATACCCTCCAACTGCATCTTAAGCTCAATATTACAACCAATATTGGGTACGGCTACCACTTTAAAACTGTTGCCGGTGCTGAAATTTAAATTTCGAATACAAGTTAAATTTAAAGTTAATTGCTTCTATTATAATTCCATGTTATAAAAAACAATTATCGCGTCTTCTTTAGAAATAATTCGTTACTATTTGGAAAATGGCATTATTTTTCTTCTACTATAGTAGAAAACCCCTAATGAAATTCATTATATGACGCAACCAGCGTTATAATATCCGAAATTTGATCCCTATAAGAAAGTTTTGAGATAATTCATTATAATAAAAAAAAAATAAACTGATTCTTGGCTAAAAATTTCCAGATATTAAAAAAAAGCAAATTTTTAAATATTTTTATCTGAATTAGCTAGTAATTTTTATTTTTAAGTTTTACTTTTTAATTTTTCATGTTTTATTATTCAATTTTCATTTACCATTTTCAAATTTCCATTTTCTATTTTCCAATTTTCGTTTTTCATTTTTAATTTATCATTTTCCATTTTCGATTTTCATTTTTAATTTTTCATTTTCTATTTTTCTGTTCCATTTTTCATTTTCCATTTTTCAATTTTAAATTTTCATTCTTCATTTTCCTTTTTTAATTTTTAATTTTCCATTTTTCATTTTGCATTTTTCAATTTTCATTTTCCGTTTTTCATTTTTAATTTTTCATTTTCCATTTTTAATTTTTCATTTTCCATTTTTCGATTTTTCCATTTTTCAATTTTAAATTTTCATTCTTCATTTTCATTTTTAATTTTTCATTTTGCATTTTATAATTTTCATTTTCCATTTTTCATTTTTAATTTTTCATTTTCGATTTTCAATTTTTAATTTTTCATTTTCCATTTTTCGATTTTCCATTTTTCATTTTCCATTTTTCACTTTCCATTTTTCATTTTCCATTTTTCATTTTTAAGTTTCCATTTTTCATTCTTAATTTTTCATTTTCCATTTTTAATTTTTCATTTTGCATTTTTAATTTTCATTTTCCGTTTTTAATTTTTCAATTTCCATTTTTCATTTTTAATTTTTCATTTTCCTTTTTTAATTTTCCATTTTTCGTTTACCATTTTCGTTTTTAATTTTTCATTTTCCATTTTTCGATTTTCCATTTTTCACTTTCATTTTTCATTTTCCATTTTTCGTTTTTAATTTTTCATTTTCCATTTTCGATTTCCAGACAGACGGTCATCGCTAAATCAACTTCCCTTGTTATAATGATCAAGAAAATATATAGTTTTGGGGTCCCAGGAATTTATTTCGATGCGTTACAAACGGAATGACAAACCTATATATACCCTCTGCCACTGAGGTGTGGAGGGTGTAAAAATAGCACATAAAATAAAATATGTGTTTTGTTGCCCTTCGGTATTCATGCATTGGTGTCATCCAAACATAGGTAAAGTCTCCATAAACAAATTTGTAAAAAATGCTTTACTTAGTATGCTATTTGTTTATAAAACGGATCAATGAAATTAAAAATATTACTTGTTTATATTATAGTAGTTTTTTTACGTTAACGTAAATAAAGTCGTGGGTGCATTGTTTTCAAGATTGGAAGAACGCAACAGTCCATAAATCTAGTTACATACGGCTAAAATAAAAATATAAAATAATTACTTTTTAAAAAAAAAAAATATTACGAAGAATTTAGAAGTAAATTACAGCCGACCTTTAAAAGCACGTTGTTATACCCTATACCACCTTTGTGCTGATGTTTGTAACTACCACAAATATTTGACCCATCTTTTCTTATACCGATCGTCTTTGAATCACTTTCTGGCTTTTTATATAACGTCACCTTAAATGCAAAACAACGTAACATAAAAAAATCAAAATCGAGTTTTTGATTGATTATGGTGCATTTGGTCGTAATTTTAGAAATCTAACTTCATAAATGTCTATTTTATTAACAAAATTCAAAACAACGTAAAATCAAGTTCAGAACAGCGTTTCATCACTTATGTATGAGAATGAAAACCACAATATTTGAGTGCTCGAGCAAAAAAAATATATTTTTGTTAAAATTTAAATTATATGTTTTGTACATTTACAAGTAATAAATAAAAAAAATAAAGTTCACAGTAGTGATAACCATCGTTGAATGAATTTTTCGTTTTCAATAACCCATAGTGAAATTTTCAGCTGAACATATTCGCCGAACATTTTAACCCTCCAAACGCCAGTTTTTGGAGACTTTTTAGTATATATTCAAAAACAGGTCTACGACCCATAAAACGGGCCAACAGAGGGTTAAAATGTTCTACAAAAAAAATCTCTATGAAATTTCATTGAAAACATCCGAACTCAGAATTAAGCCCAGAAGAACGCTTATACTGGTTTTTGCGTCTTATATTGTACAGTGGTGGCCAAAAGAATGAAAATTTTAAACGGCCATAAAACTTGACTGTACCCACACAGCCCCAAACCCTTTGGGGGTTTTACTATACTTACCTAGTACATTCGTCAGATCATAACCCCTATTTAGTTCCATAGTGAAATCGATCGAGTTTTTTTTCGATAACAAGCAGACACTACGAGTTGAAATAAAGGGTATAAAAAAATAAAAATACATTGACTTGCCTTTCTTATTCGTTCTTCGAGTAAAATAATTTAAAATATTTTTCTTGTGCAATTTCTTGATGGTGAAGCTATATGATGGTGAAGTTATATGATGAAGCTTAAATCGCTCACTCATTAATATTGAGTGTTTGCCACACCCAACACTCTGCTAGAATCTGGGGCGAAATCACCGCATTCGTTATCGAAATTTTTCGATCGAAATTATTTTTTTATTTTCCAAAATAAAATACAAAGAATAATTTTACTCTGTCACAGTTAACCGTTAGTTAACCCTAGTTAAGAGTAAAAGTGAAACAATGTCTGACGTTTATCCGTCTTATTTATACAATAAACCAAAATATGCAATTTCGATTGATTTTACTCGATATCGAATGCGGTGATTTGGCCCCTGGATTATATTTTACAAAATAGTGCCGGTGATTTACTGAATTATTCTGTACTGTTCTTCCATGAGCTTTAAGTTGTACAATTATGCAACGTGATTTGTTTTGTTATATTTCATAAATTTATTTAAATTTGAATATTTGTTATTCTAAAATATTCATAATGAATATATTATATTTTTTTTTTTTTTTTTTGTACAAATACAATTTTAGAAAAGTTAATTTTAAAGAAGAAGATCATGATAAAAATACTTAAAATTAATAAAGAAACAACTTAAAAATTATTGTTAAAAAGAGTTTACAAAAGAAATTACACAGACTCATAACGAGACTTCATCATTTTCTTAATATATGACTTGTAGTCATCGCCAGGACCAATACCAGCTTTGGTGCCTAAACCAGCAGTAGCATTACGAGTACTGGCCTAAAAACAAACAAAAACCAAAGCATGTTAATTATGTTTTAAAATTTGTACTTTGTCGCCAGGATATGATGATAAATTACCTCTATTATATTTGTACGTCCTTGATTCTTACGTCCTAAACCTTGACCCTCCGACCAACCCATTTTTTGTAACAAACGATTGCCTACATTATTCGAACCAATGGGCATGGCAGGAGCTTCAGCTGCTGCTGGTTTGCGAGAGGTTAAATTTTTAATTTCTTTTTCAAAACGTTCACGACTGCGATTTGGTGGTGGTGGATCACTTTCACCATATTTTTGTCTTCGTTCTTTGGCACGATCACGATAACTAAAAATAATAAATACGTATGTACTAAAAAGTTTCAAAATCAATCTCATTAATTAAAGAAAACACTTACGATAAAGCAGCTGACAATGAATCTTGTTCAGCTTGTTGTTGTTGCTGCTGTTGTTGCACGGTTAAACCCTGTTCCGCATTATGCTTTGCTAAATTCTCTTTATGTAAATTTGACATTTTCAAATGTTTTTGCAATATCTCCAAAGATTGAAAAGCTCTTTTACATAGTAGACATGTTAGTTTTTGGAAATCAACATAATCTTTTTCATTTGTTCCAGCATTCGACGTAATCAACTTCGGTGGCGGTGGCACATTATCTTCATCAGAATCTGAACCATAAGAGGGTATAAGTTTATTCGCTGTCGAACCGCTGTCCAAATTGATAGGTGACATAAAACTCGCGTTGACCCCCAATTTCGTTGTCTTCTTTTCTAGTATTGAAAACCCAACATCAGCATAGCCTGAAGACGAGCCAGCACTCGTAGATGGTCTCATCAAATCGTCCAATCTATTATTTGACAATATTGGCTGTGGTGTTGCTACGACAGTGTAGTCTTTCTTTTGATTTAATTGTTTCGCCCATTTTTCCATATCTTTAACTATCTTTTTGGCTACCTTGACTTTATCAGGTTTATGACCGCTACCACCATCTTTTTTTTCTTTTTTAGTAGATTCTTCCTCTGTTGTCGTTGATGAGGTTGTAGCCTTTGTTGTATCTGCTTCGGTTTCTTTTTTAACAGCATCTTCTACACTAGCTGCTGCTGCTGCCGCTGCTGCTGCTGCTGCAGCCGGTGTTGCTAGAATATATGAACTTTTACGTTGATCCCAATAAAGATATGCTCCAGTTTCACTGTTGTAATAGTATTGAGAATGAGCATCGTAATACAGTCCAGTTGTAGGATCATAATAATAGCCGGAGGTCTCATCATACTGATACAGAGAAACATCAGGTGGAGCTTTTAGGAAAAATAAAAAGAAAACATTTAAATTTTTGTTTGAGAAAATTGTATTAGTTTTCTGGCTAAAGAAAGTAAAACCTTAGAGTATTAAAAATCGAGACCAGAAACCTGTTATTTGTCAAACAATATCGGCTCATTCTATAAAACGAAACGTAACTTTGAAATATTTTTTGAAATTTTCAATCTTATCAAACGAAACGTAATGAAACGATAAAAATTTGTATGAAAAACTAAAAACTGAAATATTTTTTAACGTTTCGTTAAAATTTCGTTTGCGCTAATCACTGACCTGCAAAATCGCTGCACGTTTATTTTTAATTTCAGCATACAAAAAAAATACAATTCTTTAAAATGTACGTAAATTCGATTGCTTAATTTAGCAAAATTGCAAAAAATCAAAATAGCAAAAATGTAGAATTCCAAAAATCGCAAATTGAAAATCTTAAAAACGGAAATCGCATAAAGCCAAAATCGTAAAATCTCAAAAACTTAGTCACAAAAATTCAAAATCACAAAAAGCAAAAGAGCAACATCTAAAATTCACAAAAACGCTAAATCTTAAAAACGCAAAACCGTAAAATCGCAAAAATGCAAAAGCGCAATACCGTGAAAACAAAAAATTGGACAAACGTAGAAACGCAAAATCGTGAGAACGCAAAATCTTAAAAACGTAAAATCGAAAAACGCAAAAACTAAAAATCGCAAAAAACTCAAACGTAAAATTGTTAAAAATTAACAATTTTTAAAAAAAAATAATTTTTAATAAATATTTCGTGGCTATTAAATAAATATTTCTTTATTTTTCAACACGCGTCTTAGGCGCATTACAACTACAAGTCGAACTTCCATAACTCGAATTTTCTCCAACTCTAACTAAATTCGTTGGCAGTAGCGTTAAGATAATAAATAACTTACAATTCTCCTTCCATAAGTCGAACTTCCAAACTCGAAGATATCCATAACATGAACGAAAATATACAATATAAAAACGTAAAATCGAAAAACGCAAAAACTAAAAATCGCAAAAAACTCAAACGTAAAATTGTTAAAATTAACAATTTTTAAAAAAAAATAATTTTTAATAAATATTTCGTGGCTATTAAATAAATATTTCTTTATTTTTCAACACGCGTCTTAGGCGCATTACAACTACAAGTCGAACTTCCATAACTCGAATTTTCTCCAACTCTAACTAAATTCGTTGGCAGTAGCGTTAAGATAATAAATAACTTACAATTCTCCTTCCATAAGTCGAACTTCCAAACTCGAAGATATCCATAACATGAACGAAAATATACATGAATTCTATAACTCGAAGAAATGTGCAATTTATAGCAATTTCGCTTTAAATTTTTCAATGAAGCCTTTATTTATTTGTTTTCTTTTTTTTCGGGGAAATCCTTTTTTGTACATCAAATGATTATTTTTCTTTGCGTCAGTGTTAGTTCTAAGCATAAATGTTAGACGCGCTTGATGATGTGAATGTGAATAAAATCTTAATTTATTATTATCATGACAAAAAAAAACCGTGTTTTTAAATGTTTGTCGATTGAAGAAATATATAAACTAATCAAAAAAAAAAGTCGAAGGTGGATTAAAGAAAAAGGAAGCAGCTGAAAAATGGTAATGAAATAAAGAATCGATTACCACGTCGTTAGTATCTGTATTTCGTTTATTTAGTCAAAGGATTAAACACCCAGTATTTAAAAATATCGACAAAGCAGTCCTCGATTGGTTTACAACAGCTTGAAATCAAAACATACCTAAATCTGGAGCAATATTAAAGGAAAAGGCAATGGAAGAAAGGCGTTTTGGCGATGATCATTTTATGGCAAACACAGGTTGGCTCGATAAATGGCAGCAGAAGTACATAAAATATTTTGTAGACTTTTTTCATTTTAGACATGGTGTGGGTTATAAAATAGCATGCGTTGAAATCAATGACACTACGAAAAATGGAAAAAGACGTTTTTCCGAATTAACCCTTTCACGACCAAACCTAAGCTGCTGGAAAATTTGTGTTTTTTTATTTTGTGGATTCGTACCACAATATTTCTAAACAAAAGTGTCGTCAAAAATATTTTTTTTAAATTCCTTCAAGGAAAAATCCATGGGCCATATATATCCCATTGGTCGTCAACGGTCAAAATTAGCAACTAATTTACTCCGCTCAAAGCAAGCCAGTGATTTGTGTTTTTATTTTTTACATAAATAACTGTAGCTTTGGTTTTGTATCGTTGTAAATTTATAAATATAGATCACAGAGAATCGATTACTACTTTTTTAGTCTGTACTAAAAATTGAAAGGAAAATCGTTCCTTTTGTAAAAACCTTTTTGTTTCACAAAAAACTGTAATTGCTTCGAAGATTACCATAATTGATTTTATATTTTTGAGATATTTAGAATTAATCTTTTTCTAAGTCTTTTTATTTATAGTTTAATTAATTGTTGATTTAATATTATGAATTTTTTTTAATTTAATAAAAATAGAAAACTGTAAAACATCTTTTTTTACCCGTAATGAATTTTGCTGAATAATAAACAAAATTTTAATGTTTTCGGTTTAATAACGTCCGAATTAATGACATCCAAATACATATCATTAAAAAAAACAGAATTTTCAGACTCGGGGGACACCGTCTTAGGTCCTGAGAATACATGTGCCATTTTTTTTTTTTTGTATGGTCTAAAAGCTAAAGCTATCCTCTGTCGACTCAAGTCAGCTTTAAAAAAATCGGTTGGAAAATGTGGAAAATATAAGAAAACAAATAAAAATGGGACATACATGTCCCATTGGTCGTGAAAGGGTTAACATTAACTACACTTTAGGGCGTGTAATGCGATGGACGTCTGGTAATTTTTTGACTACTAATTCCTCAAAGTCTAAAGCTATGTTGGGGCCTACGGATAGTTATTTCCTTAATTTTAATATGGTTTTGGGTGATAATGAAATTGCTATTGTAAATCAGCATAAATGCTTGGGCATTGTGCTTGACATTAAGCTTTCTTTTGAAAGGCATATTGATACTGATTATTGATATTGATTATGTTGTAAAATTTGGACAACTTTGAGTAGGATTTATTCTTTTAATCTTGCGCTTTTGATGTCGCAAGTGTTATATGTACTTGAAGTTATATCGGGGCTATTGGGATGATTTTTGCTAGACTTAACCGCTTTCGGGTTTTGTCAAACGTTTTCTAGGATGCTCGTTGGAAAATTTTGTGAAATGTCGTAACTTGATTTTCTTTCACATGGTCGTTATAAGTGGTACGCCTTTGCCTCTACACAGGAACTTTATTTTTACTCCGTCCACTAGAAATCCTCAGTAATTTATTATAAGGATTCGACATTCTGTGATCGTTTATCAGAATAGCCCGATGTTGGAATTATCTACCACTTGAATTACGGATTTTCTCACATTCCAATAATGCCTTTCGGTTAAAAGTATTATATTATTTCAGGGGCTCGGTCCCATACTCTTTTGTTACTTAATTGTCACTGGTTGGGCTAACATTTTGTTGCTACCATATTTTGTGTTCTTTATATAACTTTGTGGCAGGGGAGCGAACATGATTTGATTTGATATACGTAATTACTAGTACTATTTTACTCTGTACTGTGAGCGTCAAAAAAGAAGTAAACACCAATTTTTAATCTTTAAATTGTCGTATTACAAAGTTATTATTGACTTAGGATAAAAAGTAATATTCAGAGTTTATTACTATACTATTTAGAGATTGATTACTATAAAACATGAAATCAAATCAAGTGGGAACATTACACAAATCTCTCGAATTGAAAATGCAACAGATTTTACGCGTTAAAAAAAAAGGCAAACAGTTGTAACACTTACTTACGCTTTTTATATTTCGCGGAAGAACCTAAACTTTTTGTGACAAATTTGTACTGATCACGTGTTTTACTTTACTTAAAATCGTTTTCAGTTAATTTGTACTAATTAATAATAGCTGAAAAGAAGTAAAAGAAAATTATTTTAGCTTTAAAAGAAAAAAGTAAATCCTTGCGTGAATTTGGCGTAATTTTGGGTAGCAACCACTGCATATAAAAAAAAATTGCGGCTTAGTAGTAAGAGAAGTAAAGACATATTCAGCCTAAAGTGCAGTTAAATTATTAGAAAACATGACGCAGCTATCAGGAAAACCTACCAATCTACCAATGAGTTTAAAAGTTGTTTAAATAATAATAAGCTGCTTGTCCGTATAGATCATATTGTATTCATAGGGTCAAGAAATAAATAAATATGTAAAAAAAAAAAAAAATAAAGAAAGAAATAAATAAAGAAATAAATAAATAAATAAATAAATAAAGAAACAAACAAATAAATAAATAAGTAAATAAATAAATAAAATAAATAAATCAGTAAGTTCGAGTACAGTAAGGAGATCGCTACACAATGGCCAAGGCGAATCGGAGCAAGCTGAATTCTTTTTGGAAAAGCATATTATATAAAAATAAGAGCAAATCCGAAATTTCCGGCGCGAAAATAACCCAAAAAATATGGCCTGCTAAGAATGAAACCTTCAAAGAAGAGTATGTTACCAATATTATCAAACACGGTGGAGGTTCAGTTATGGTTTGGTTGGTTATCTTGTTTTTGTTTACTCCACCAGAAACAAAATGGATTACTTAGCCATTTTTAAGAACAATGTTGGAAATAAGGCATTGCTGAAAATTGGATCTTTTAACAGGTCAACGATATATCTAAAATTGTGAAAGAGTGGGAGAAGAACGTCACCGGCTTCAAATCAATTTTTGAGCTATTTTAATGCCAATTTTGACATCAGTTCCTGATGATGATCCTCAAAGAGGATCGAAATATTGAAAAAAAAAATATATACTAAAAAACTCAAATCGTTGAGCGTTTTTTTTTTTTACCATTAGCCGCAATACCAACAGAAACTATAGATAAAACACTGGTCGAACATCAAATTTAAAAACTTAAAAAAAAATTATTTTTATAAATTTGTAAATAAATTTATTTCATATTTACTAAATAAAAATGGTTTAACAATATTTCAAAATATTTGTAAAGGGTCTGTAGTTTAGATTAAGGTTACTAAATGTTTTTATACTACGTTATTGTTTATTTAATTTCCTCTTCCGTCTAATGATCTTTTGGGTTTTTTCACTTTTTCATTTGCTTCAATGTCCTTTGCTTCTAACAAATGTTTTTGAAAATATCCGCTTATAAGCAACTATTTTTCGCCATTTAATTTTAAAAATATTGCATCACAAGATTTCAGCGTTTCCATTAATGAATTTGATGGCTTACTTAGCCCACCATAATTTAGGTTGTTAGCCCATGAATAGGTCGAGTTCTCTAGACTTGTTTTTTTACTGTTGCTTTGCTTCCATTTGCCCACTGTGCACTTCATGTTTAAGTTTTTACAGGGTTGCGAACTATCACATAAAACATAAATTTTTCCCTAAAAATTATATTTTTCCCACATGAAATAGATTTGGTAACCCTTGCGCGGCAACTACTACATCATATAACGGGAAAATTTATATCAGTAATTTATTTTAAAATTCTTATTCAGGAGTATTGCTATTAATCTATATTAATATACCATGCGATTTCTTGGGACACGCTTAGTTACCAACCGATTTTGACCAAAAATTATACCATTTGAAAGGTATTTCTTTACAGACGTACATCATCTGGTACATTTTTTTTTTTTTTTTTGAGTAATAATCATTTAAAGTTACTACTAACACATATTTAAGCTTCAAATAAAAAGCTATACAATGCTGTGCGTGTGTTTATGGTTTGGCTAAAATGGATTAGCACACCTTTAGGCTCTTATAAAATTATTTATTAACAAACCCATTTATATATCGTCTTGCCAGTGCAATACTGTAACAACTCAAAATATATACAGCCGAATTCATAACCAATATTTAGCAGTCTCTTAGCAAGTGTGTTATTTTTTTTTTTTTTTTTTTTTTTTGCTAAACATGAGATGAAATGCCAACCTATTTGCATGAAAATAAATGGCGTCACAAAATTCAGAGTTGATATTTTAACTTTTAGTTGACAGAATAAAATTGGTTATGAATAAACTCTGTGCTACTGCTTGGCTTAATCGGTATTCTAGTAAGCAGCTCGTTGTGTGCGATGTACATGCGGCTGCTAAAATTTGGTTATGAATTCGGCTGTTAGTTTTGAGATATTGCGGTTTAAAGTTTTATCGTTCAATGTAATTTGTTCAGTGTAATATAAGAATACGTATTGTAATTTCACTGAAAACAGTAAAATTTTGTGATGCTATAATATACCTCTGATTCTTTGAGTCTCTTCTTGCCCAATAGAGCAATTTTCGCATAACAATTTTGAGTTGTTACAGTATTGCACTGGCAAGACGATATCTTCTGTGTGTTCAACATATCGCACCTGTACCTCTAAAGTGAGTCAACTCAAAAATTTTTCAATTTTCACTTTTTGCAAGAAAACGATATACAGTGGTCATATCTATCGACTGTAAAAATCTTACATCGGTTTTTCTAGGCTTTCGTAAAAAAATACAGTTGTAACCCTCTTTGTGTTATAAGAGTAGCTTCTTTAAAATCCACTAAAAAGACATATT
The DNA here is from genome assembly GCA_963682025.1 of Cordilura impudica. Lineage (NCBI taxonomy): Eukaryota > Metazoa > Arthropoda > Insecta > Diptera > Scathophagidae > Cordilura > Cordilura impudica. The sequence goes on from OY821518.1 coordinate 75,945,405, forward strand.
TTGAGTTGCACCCAAAAAACTTCCTATTTTTTATGATCACTGGGCAAATCGCTACTACTGCTATTGTTGTATACTTATTATTCGCCATTCTTTACAATTAAACAACTGTTTTTAAATTTTATAGTAAATATTAAAAAAACCCCGTTTTTTTTCTCTACTGAAAATTTTGAGTTGACTCACTTTAGAGGTACAGGTGCGATATATTTATAATGAAATATATTGAATTATATTGAAAAATTCACAATTTCCTGAATTTTATTTAAATGTTCATAATTTTGTATATATATAAATTAAAAAAACATTGGTAGAAAAAAATTTTATGAAAAAAAATTTTCCTAGAATTTGCATTCGAATTTCGAGTGCTGGGTTCTGCTAAACAGTTTTTTGGCCTTGGCGGCTTTTTGTATTATAGTGAATTAGAAATAAACAAAGGGGATGTTTTTAATGCGCATGAAACAGGATTATTTTTTAAATGTCTGCCCTGACAAACAACTTTTAAAAACTAGCAATGCCTTGGAGTCAAAAATAGCAAGCTGCGGGATACGCTAATGCTGGATGATTCGGAAAAACTTTACACCTAAACTTTCGTGGTGTAAAGTGGTTACCCGTAGAATATAAAACAAACTCCAAGGCCTGCAAGATCGGAAAATTTTTTGACGAATGGGTTCTAAAATTGGATAAAAATTTTACTATTTAGATAATTGCCCAGCACATCCAAAAGACGTAAAAAGCAAACTGAAAGCCATTAAATTGGCATTTTTCACTGGGTATGACCTCTAAATTGCAATCACTTGATCAGGGAGTAATTCAAAACTTCAAAGTTTTCTATCATAGCAGAAAGCGCATAGAGATAAACGAAAAACAGGATACTATTACATCGATCATGTAACAAAAGTTTGGAATGTTGATGTCAGTAATCAAAACAGCGAATAGCTCCGAAAAAGCAACGGAGAGTGATGGCGAGGATTCGGTGTAGTGCAAGAAACAATTCATTAGCCTTCCGAAAATTGCACTTAAACTTGGAAATGAATGACACTACAACTGATAAGCACTAATAGGCTTTAAGTAAATTATAAATTTTTTAATGAAAATAACCAAAAAATTTTCAGTCACTAATTTCAGAATATTTTACTTTACTGTAACTTTTTTATTATGGATTTCTGTAATTGCCTGTTTTAAATAAAACAAGTAAGAGAGTTAAATTCGGCTGTGCCGAATCTTTGATACCCTCCACCAAGGTTTGAGTATTGATAATAAATGTAAACAAAATATTGGAAAAAGTAAACAATTTGTTAAACTTAATACCAAATTATTTTCGAAAATTCATTGGGCTGGTTTTCGTCTTTTATATTATTTCGGATTTATTTCGGTGTTTGCTTTTTGGTCATCGTGGTTGCTGATCGCCATGCATTTAGGTTATATACCTATATGCATGCGTTTCCGGTTATATGACATAACTTCTCGTTTAATTTAGTTTTTGCTAATTAAATAGCTCGCCCTAACCTCCATTGCAAAGGTAATGGTTGTGTAGGGTGGCTATATGCATTAATTCGTGCTAATTGGAGATGGCTGTATAGTTTCTTTTAACTGGCCAAATATTTTTTCATTGTGGCCATATACAGTCGAATGGAGTAACAAAATAATAACCAAAAAAAAAAAAAAGCTCTCTCAACTTTTTTATTAAAATATTGCCATATTTTGAAAATATAGAGAATAAATTTATAATAATAAATAATCAAATTAGGGATGCCAAACGCAAAAAAACCAAAAGTCCCAAACATTTTAAATAAAATAATTTATTATCTTTATTTTCTGAAAACTTCATATTTTCATCCAAAAAAATTGTGAAAATTTATATATAAATAACATTCTCATCAAATTGCGTTTATTTATGCAACAATTTTTATGTTAGCAATTCTTAAATATCATTTGAGGTTTTCTAAAATTCAATGAATTTAAATTAATGTTTTCTGTAGTGCGATTCTGTAAATTTCAACGATCCGACAATCGCAAAATATATCGACAGCTATTGCTGTTTGCACTAAGGATTAAGTGATTCACTAAGTACATACATCTTAACGACAGTCGACAAATCTATTTTTCTATTTATTTAAATTGTAAACGAGTGGCATCTCTGTCAAAATAAGCGAAAAACACAAAGAAGAATAGAAAAAAACATATTACTTCGTGTTTGACAGGATGATTTTATGTTTATGTTTAATATCTTTATTTTGTTTACTAATATTTCTGTTTATTTATTTGAAAATGAAATAATGAATTGAATATGCTATTTAATTTTTTTACTTTGTATATAAAAAAGTTTTTTAATAAAAGCAAAAATTTTCACTATTTTATGATTTCTATTTATGTATGACGACATTTCAACCTAAAAATTTAACGCCGTATTCATAATCAAATTGTAGCAGTTGGCTAACTTTTTTCATACGAAAATTTCAAAATTTGTATGAAAAAAAGTTAGCCAACTGCTAGAATTTGATTATGAATATGGGCGTGTTTTTATCGATTGAATAAACAGCACAAAAATGGTTGTCATTTAGATAACAACATCTGACTTTAACAATAGCGAATATCGTTTAAAAATTTTATTGATAATTTTGCAATTTTCTTTTTTTAACGATTCGACTATCGTTAAAAGAAGTTACTGAATCGCGGTACTGAAAAGTTATTAAATTCTCCTGAATGCCAATATTTTTTTTAAATGTAAACATTTTTAAATGTAAACATATGTATTTGGTGTCTTTTTTTTTTTTGGAATTTCAATTTGTGTTTAACGAATAAAATTTTGATGGCTTCTAAATTTAAAATTATTATTTCCGACGTTTTGATATGGTTTTCTGAAATTCAATTAATATTTTCTAATTTATAATTGGAAATTTTAATTCCAGTTTTTAGAATTGATATTTTCTTAAATTTGAATAGAAAATTTAAAAAGTGCAATTTTGTATTTATGTGAATAATAATGCTTTAGTAATTATAAAAAATTTTTAAAAATTAGATGTAAGCACAATCAGATATTTTGTAGGTAAAGCAGAATAATAGTTCTATATAACTATGTAGAACTGTTTTGAAAGCAAAAAACTCATTGATGAACTCGGTAACTCTATTTTATAAAGACAACAAAAAGTTAACATGCCAAACTTATGTTCATATTTGTAAAAGAATAATGAACAAGTAAGAAAATTATAGTTGGTCTAGACCGACTATACGATACCCTATACCATGCGTTTGGAAACCCTATCTCTGAGGCCCAACTAACTGGACATAGAAAATAAGCAAAAAAAAAAATTTGAGTGGGATTTATATCTATATGGGGACTAGGTCCAAAAATGGACCGATCCTGATCATGGTTGGTAACGTCTCTTGTATTTTGCAAAAACATATACAAACAAAATTTGAGAAGAATCAGTGCAATATTTTTGTTTTTTTAATAGATTTAAGTTAATATCGGGAAGCAGCTTTATATGAGACCAAAGGGATCATTTTTGTACTACTCATTAATGGATGTAATGAACGCATACAAACCCAATTTGAGTAAGATCTATATGACAATTTGGATCTTATGGCAATTTATGTCGATTTCATAGGGGTAATTTGTATGAGGGCTAGGTCTGAACATGGACCGAATTTCACCAATTTCAATAGCGTTCATCCCATGGCCGATAAAAGCTTATATGCCAAATTTCATCAAAATATATTCATATTTGCGACCTGCAGTTTGATTACAAGGTTTACATGGACACACAGACGGACGGACGGATGGACGGACGGACGGACGGACGGACATTGTTAAATCAACTCAAAAAGTGATTTGATTCTATCGGTATAATTAAAGATGGGTCTGGGTCAAATATTTTTGGTTGTTACAAACAGCAGCACAAAGTCATTATACCCAAACCACATAGTGGTATAGGGTATAAAAAAACGTACGAAATAAAAGACCAGGCCGTGTATACTCTTAACATTGTTCTGTATGATATCTAGTTGAAAATATTGACATTCATGTTAAAATAGAAATAACTATTGCATAGCTATTTAGAACAAAAATTGTGGCGCCATCTATTGCGGCATAGTCAAGCTGAGCAAAATGAAGTCACTCTGTTAATGCAAAAGAACTGTATTTTCCCCACAACAAAATATTGCAGAATTTTATACAAATAAAATAATATACCGATTTATTTCTAACATGCAGTTACTATGGTTATACATATGTACATACATACATATATATAATATATGTATATTATTTGTATTATTTAATATGTGTATGTATGTATATGTAAATACTACACACAAAAAATACAACATCAAACGTTATTTTTGTGTTTTTCTCTTTAAATAAATTAATACATAAATTTGTTTTTTGCTAAATTTACATTGTTTTTTTTTTATTAACAACTAGGTATTTTAACATTAATTGCTTTAGATGTTGGTGAATTTTTACTCCCTTTATATTAGCTCGTAGTGTCTGCTTGTCAGTTCGAATCTAACTCTCTTTACGAACGGTTGTGTAAAAAATCAAAGCGCTTAGAGTACAACTATTTAAAATTAAAAACAAGTGTATATTTTTGTTTTTGCAATTGCCTATTCTTGATCTCATTTGAACTCACGTGGTAGACAATCCAGCTTAAAACAGGAATAAAAATTTAGCGATGGCCCGAGGGGCCAAATCTTCATCAAAAAGAAAGCTTGTGAATAAGATGACAAAACTTCCTCCGGGTTTTGTTAACCCGAACATGGCGTCAACTTCAAGCAACAGATTTAGCCTGCCTGCTGGACTCAATGATATGAACGTAACTCCCGTATCAAATATTAACGATGTTAAGGAACACAAACCTCCACCCATTGTTGTAGAAGCTAACGCTTCATTTACAGAAATACAAAAGCTGCTTGGTAAGGATTGCATTTTCAAACGTACTTCAATTGGTACCAAAATTTTTGCTCCTAGTAATAAAATGTACGAATGCTACAAGCAAATACTTAAAGAGAATAAGATGGAGTTTCATTCTTATGGCTCCAAAGAAAATAGGTTATACACCACCTTTTTACACGGTTTACCCCGCATAAGCTCTGAGGAAATCTCCAAGGAGCTAAAAAACTACAACATATCCCCCTCTTCCGTAACTGAAATAGTCACCAAATTTAGTTCAAACAATAATGCAGTTTATAAAGTTCAATTTGTTCGTAAAAATTTTATTCCAGCTGCTTTAGAAAATGTACGAACAATTTCTAACATTATAATTTCTTGGAAAAAATACAAATCGAAATCCAAGAACAAACCAACTCAATGCTGGAACTGCTTGATGTATGGCCATGGCGGTGAACATTGCCATCGAAGTGCTGCGTGTATGATATGTGCAGAACAACATCATACAAGTGTGTGTCCGTTTAACACAAATGAAAAAAGACCAGCTGTTTTTACATGATTTAATTGCAAAAAGCAAGGAAAAGAGAGAACTGATCACTCTGCAAACGATATCAACTGTCCGTTACGTTCTCTCTATTTGGAAACTAGAACAAGAGTTACTTCTAAAAGTCCGTATAAAAGCAGACAACAACAGAATAACTCATTTCAATTTAATGTGGGAGATTTTCCTAATTTAAGAAACAACAACACAAATTGTAACAATAACAACAATAATAACAGCAAAGCTACATATGCTAATCAGCTGAAAACAAACAACGATTTATTTAGCATTGATGAGCTTTTTGATATTTTCACTACAGCTATGGATGATTTGCATAGGTGCACTTCAAAAGTACAACAAATCAAAGTTGTAATGTCAATTGTAAAATACGCCCATGGATTATACTAATAATTTAAACAAATTCAAAATGCTTCATTTGAATACTAATGGCATTTCAAACTTTTCTAAATTAAAACAATTTGAGATACTAATTGAACGAGAAAATATTAAAATAGCGTCTTTGAATGAAACAAAAATTATTATTTATATATAGAAGTGACAGAACAGATGCAAGAGGAGGAGGAGTAGCCGTGTTAATTCATAAATCTGTCGCTCATAAAAACCTCTTTATATCAAACACCTCATCAATCGAAAACATCTCAATTGAAGTTATTATAAATAATAGACCTATTGTTGTATCTTCGTTATATTCACCAAGATATACCCATAACTTCTGTGCTGATATCTTGAACCTAACACCTTCCACCAAAGAATACATAGTTTTTGGTGACCTAAATGCCAAACATTGTTCTTGGAATTGCCGTTCAAATAATACTGCAGGAATTGCACTCAACAACCTACAGCAATCAAGCAATTTTTTCATTCACTATCCTAATAGTCCAACCCTATTCCCCCATCAACACAATCGCGAAGCATCCACAGTCGATATTATTTTAAGCAATACCGCTTTAAATATAGACGTAAAGACAATGGATTACGAAATACCATCAGACCATCGCCCCATTATGTGTAAACTTAAAAGATCAGTGGCCTCGCAGGTTGACCTCAACTATTATTATAGTGCAACCAACTGGAACATTTATAGGAATTATTTAGAAAATAAAATCACGTTAAATTCGGATATATACAATAACAAGGTAGTAATTGATCAGGAAATACAAAAATTTATAAATGTAGTCTTCAAAGCAAGGGATGTGTCCACACCTAAAATAACTCAACAAAATGATTACACATTACCAGAAAGTGCTGTGAAATATATTAAACTAAGAAGAAGCTTTAAAAGAAAAAGCCAACGATCTTCAAATATAGCCGAGCAAACTTATTATAATCAATGTACTAAGTTTCTAAGTAACATGATTGATAAAAGTATTAATTCGGAACGCAATAAGAAATGGTGTCAATTATTATCCAATTTAAAACCAGGTGATAAATCATTTTGGGGAATAAGCACGAACTTGCGAGGAAAAGGAAAAAATCAAACCTCTCACCTTGAGGTTGGAAATACAAGGATAACATCTGATAAGGACAAGGCTGAAGTCCTGGCAAATACATTTGTCAAAGCAAATAACCTCACTTCGAATTACAACTACTCAGCGGATATAGTAATAAATACAACAGTAAATAATTTTAAGAAGGAAAATCCCAGTTCTGAGTCAGCAATTTATACATCTCTAGAAGAAGTAATGAATATTGTATCATTAATAAAACCCTCAAAATTTCCTGGGTTTGACAATGTTCCCAACCTGCTCTTAAAGAAAATACCACTCAAAGCTCTAAAATTACTGGTTATAATATTTAACAGCTGCATCAAACTCAACTATTTCCCAAACCATTTCAAAAATACTAAGGTTATAGCCATAAACAAACCTAGTAAGCCAAAAAATAACCCAAATAGCTATAGACCTATTAGTTTATTAAGCAACTTAGGTAAAATATTTGAAAAAATACTACATTCTCGTCTTAGTGAATTTGTAACGACCAATTCTATTGTTGCTGAAGAACAATTTGGATTTAAAAAAGGGCATAGCACTACTCACCAAATAAACAGAATTAAAAAATCAAATAATCACCAATAAAAAGAATAAACGTTCAACGGGTCTAATATTGTTAGATATCGAAAAAGCGTTTGACACCGTTTGGCATAATGGCCTAGTATTTAAACTTCTTGATGCAAATATACCAAAATATTTATGCAAACTTATTTCAGATTTCATTCACGACAGAAGCTTTAAAGTTGCGATTAATAATGAAACATCATCTCCAAAAACCATTACCACAGGGTTACCTCAAGTATCAGTCTTGCCGTCATTGCTTTATTCGATATATACATCCGATTTTAAAGTCCCGAAATACATGAAAATTGCTTATTACGCAGATGATACTGCGTTAATTTCTTCAAACAAAGTTACAAGTGCACTCCTGAAGAAAATGGGAAAGGGACTTGTAAATTGCAGTAAATATTTTCACAAATGGAAAATCAAAATTAATCCAAACAAGACCCAAGCAATAATTTTTCCATTCAACAAATCTCCCAAGAGACTGTCAAGACTTCATCTTCTTATTGAAAATAATAATATAAATGTTCTTAACGATGGTCAAATATCTCGGAGTTGTCTTGGACAAAAAGCTTACATTTAAACAACATATTATGGCTACGTGCCAAAAAGCTATAAAATCATTTAAAGCATTATAGCCCTACTAAATAGGTCATTTCTAAGCCCCAAAAACAAAAATCTACTGTTCAAAAGTGTTATAAGGCCGATATTAATATACGCTTGTCCTATTTGGAGTGACGCTGCCAACTGTCACCTAAAACGCTTACAAATTACACAAAACAAATGTCTTAAAATGACAAATAAAAAGCCCTGGAGGAACCTACAAATCTTCTTCATGAAGAAACAGGTTATGAAAAAATTATGGATTTCATAACAAGGATTAATAACAATTACTTTGCCAAAATTTAAAATTCCTCTTACCCACTGATAAGAGAATGTAGATAAATAACGTAAAATTAAAAATGAAGTCACCAAATTGAAAATTATATGCTTATAGTCTATTAACTATTACTAATAAACCTATAAGCACATAAATATTTTCAGATAGTATTTGAATTTATTAGATCATATAAAGGTTTTTTCCTCCCATTTACCTTTAAAAATCATTAAAAAATAAAATAAAAACTATTTAATATTTTTAGATCCTATGCATATATTATTTGTTGCAATATCTATATGTAAAGATAAGATCTCATATGTAAATATCAAATTTGTTCAAATATGTAAATAAAGGAAGATTATATAATTGAAAAAAATTGAAATTAGTGTCTGCTTGTCGATTTTAACCACTTTCCCGTTACCCAATCGATCTGAAATTTTGCAGGCAGGCTCGTGGCAATGACAGAAATGATCTAACAAATTTTTTTAATTTTTTTACTGATGCCAAAACAATGGAAACTTTTCAATTTTTCTACCAGAACTGATAAAAAAATGTACAAAGGGTTTGTTTTTATTATATTATTACCACAACGACCACAAAAACAACAAGTCCAGCTATGACAACAATGTAACATTTAGAATAACAACAAGAACAATGTAGAAACATCGTTTTTCATTTTTTTTTTTACTTTTTCAGAGATTTCCCTGGACCTGTTCCACCGATTTTAATAATTTTTTAAATAGAAATCTTCCCATGGATTTGGTGAATCATTCTCACTAAAAATGATCACCCTAGCTGTCCTATTAAGGGCGTGATCGTGACAAGAACAACATAGAAAATTATATTTTTTTCAAGACTTTTTTTAGTTCTTCATTCAAATCTTGGGCCCTAATCGACCGATTTGGACGATTTTAAATAGCAAACTTCTCAGGATGTTAATGAATCATTTTTTATGTCAACGAGCACCCTAGCTGCCCGATTGTTGCCGTCATCGTGATTTCCACAGTCGGACAGACGGACATCGCTATATCAACTCCGGTTGTTATAAGGATCACAAATATATATATTTTATGGGGTCCAAAATTTTTTTCTAATTATTACAAACGGAATGACAAACTTATGTATATATACCCTCTGCACACTGGAGTGGAGGGTATAAAAATACATATTCTTCATTTATTTTTTCATTTTTAAATTCTTTCTTTTAACTCATACTCTCTGTCTGCCGTGGGTGGACCCCATTCCCCTCATCCAATTGATCTGAAACTTGGCCCATAGTCTTGTTGTGACTAAAGATTATTTTTGGGTAGTCACACACAGTCACGGAGTGATCTAAATGTAATTTCTCCTCATCCAATCGATCTGAAACTTAGTCCATACACTTGCTGTGACTAAAAGATTAACTTTGACTTAGTCACGCACAGTCACGCATGGTCACGCACAGTCACGGAGAGATTAAAACCCCATTCCCCTCATCCGATGGATCTGAAACTTTGTCGATAGACTTGCTGGTCCAACGATAAATTTTAAGATAGTCACACACAGTCACGGAGATATTCAAAACTCATATGCATAAGGAAAGAAAGAGTTTTAGTAAAAACTTTGTTTTTATGGGTTAGATTATTTGAGTTTTTTTAACAAAAAAAATCTATAACTTGAAGTCTTCGCAAGTCGAAGTTTTTTTTATGATAATGGCGATATGGACACGTTCGACTGAAATTAGTTCATGATGTTTCACAAAATTTTTCGGCTGTGAGCTGAACCGTTATGAAAAAGCCTCCAAAAAAAAAGGTATTTTTTTATAAACAAAAATAATAGTCAAATATTTGAAAGATTTCTTTGATTCTTCATTAAAACATGAAAAGCTTCCACATAGTCGCGTTCAATACTTTTTTAAATATATCTCCAATTTAACATTTTAAAATTTCCAAAAAAAAAAAAAAAAAAGTTTTCAAACTTACGATAGATTTTTCCATCATTTCCTTTTGGCGTAACCACAGAACGGGCAGCTAAAGATGCCTTTACTGCTGCCGCTGCTACCGCCGCTGCCGCCGCTGTAGCTACTGCAGTTGCTCTTGCCGTGGCAGTTGTTTCAATAGAACTCATTTTCTTCTGTTTTCGTTGTATTGCTGAAAGAGCAACGGCAGCCCCCGAATTAGGTTCAGGCAATTGTGAATCTGTGGGTGTGTTATTTAAGGAGCCTTTACTAATTTCCGATATATAATATTCGGTATAGTACTGCAAATAATGAGCATGTTCTGCAGGTGTATTGGCATACAATGAAGCACTGTACTCGGCCAAACGAGGAACATCAGCTAAAACATATTCACCGCTATGACCAGGTACGAAGCCAGCTAATTCGGCTGCTGTTAAAGGACCAATAGCAGTTTGAGCATTGGCAGCTGCACTTGACGCTGCTGCATCATTCTTCCTGGCGACAATTTGACGATTTTCATGGTCAATACAATATGTAATCAGGACTTAAAGAAAGGAAGTGTTTAAGCAATTAATTGATCAAGTTGAAAAATTAAAAACAAAAAACAAAAAATAAATATTCCTACCTTCTTTACCATCTATTTTCAATGGTGGCTCCAAGGTACTTAATAAATTATGCATATTCATTGAATCCACTAAACTATCAAAGTGTAGATAACAAATGCCTCTGGATGTCTGCGTTAATTCATCACGACTCACTAAGACTTTACTGATTTTTTTGGCCAAGTCAGGAGATTGTAAAGTTATGGCTGTTAAAACGCCCTCTTCATTGGTGAGCACGTCCAAATTGCGTAACATGATTTCTGCATTGTAGATGTAGAGTTAGGAGATTCATTTTGTTATTAGCAAATTTGGTATGAACAATAATATGGAGAATATGCAAAATTTGAGATTTGAGAGATTTCAAAACAATGGTTTTTAATAAAACTATTTGTATTTTTTTTTTTTAAGTATTCTAAAATTTTGTGAATATTTTTTATACTTTTGGTAAGAATGTTGCTGAATTCATCACTGCCTTCACCACCACGTTCGCTTTCTTCACGAGACGCAAAACATTTGAAACAACTGTCACGACGTTTAAAATTGAATATGCCACACTGTAATGGAAACGAACTCTAAGTTAATGAATATTAATTATTTATGGAGCAATTTAAGACTTACTTTGCCACAATACCAATCTGAGGGATTAGCTTTAGTTTTGTTTGATTGCAATGAGTGGCTGTATTGCAGTGTTGCCCGACATGTATCTTGGAGTTGGAGTGCACCCTATAATGGGGGAAGAAAAAGAGAGAAAACCACCGATTAGTAAAGTTTTATTCCATGGTAAACATCCCACAGACTACACATGTCACCGGTTTGCTGGACTATTTTTTCATTGATACTGAATTTTTGGTTGTTTTGTTTTTTGGTATGATTTTCTTAATTTTTTTTTCTTTCTTTTTTGTCATAACCATTTTCTTTTTATGGCATTTGGGTACTTCCAAAAATTATTTTTTTTTTATGATGATGAGATCGCTTTGAAGTCATAAGTCATAAAAAAGAATGTGAAATTTTAAATAAATGTTTTTCTCAATAACTTTTTGAAATCTAGCAAAGAAATAGAAAGTACATCCAATTCTGTTTTTACATGATCTTTCTTACACGGTTTTGATTTAACACGGTCTAAAAAAATTCATTCCGTTTTTACACGATTTTATTTATATAGCATGATTAAAAAAGCAATTTGATTGAAATTTTAAAGAATTGGATTACGTACCCTTTGTTTATTAGTTAATATTATTTTCTTGAACGAGTTTCAGTTCCTGAACTATGATATTTTAAATTTATGTTCCATTTACTATAAGATGTGAATTGCCTTTTGTTTTTATGAAACTAACTGTGCATTACTGCACATAAAAACTTAATTTGGTTTTTACTAAGATTCTCATGTTGTTTTTTTTTTTTTTATATGAATCATTTTTACCAAGGTTCAGAAAATACACACATGAAACACACAATGTTCTGTTCAAAAGTAGCCAACACATATCTTTATTTTCATATCAATTATGTGCGTTTCTAAATCTTCTACGGTGCCCAACACAACCATGACTGTGTTCGTTTTAATATTTCGTTATTTACACGAACATTTTTGTATCACGTACTTTTTGTTTCAATCACACATAAAGCACACATTTTTGAGTGTTGCTTTATTTGAAGTTCATGTTCTGGTACGTGTACTGAAAAAAAAAACAGAACATGTACAATAAACAGGTTCGAGTTCAGTTATATTTTAAGTCGTGTTGTGGCTCGTGTAGTAAGAAAAAACAGAACATGTACAATAAACAGGTTCGAGTTCAGTTATATTTTAAGTCGTGTTTAAAATATAACTGAACTCGAACCTGAAGTCGTGTTTAAAATATAACTGAACTCGAACCTGTTTATTGTACATGTTCTGTTTTTTCTTACTACACGAGCCACAACACGACTTAAAATATAACTGAACTCGAACCTGTTTATTGTACATGTTCTGTTTTTTTTTTCAGTACACGTACCAGAACATGAACTTCATATAAAGCAACACTCAAAAATGTGTGCTTTATGTGTGATTGAAACAAAAGGTACGTGATACAAAAATGTTCGTGTAAATAACGAAATATTAAAACGAACACAGTCATGGTTGTGTTGGGCACCGAAGAAAATTTAAAAACAAACATAATTGATATGAAAATAAAAATATGTGTGTGTTGGTCTAAGTTATGTTTGTTTACATATATGTACGAGTTTTTTATTCAGTGTGTGTTTTTTTTCTGAACTCTGATTTTTACACGGTTTTGTCTGGAACGTATCTACAGTGTAAAAACAGAATTAGGTGTATATTATCTAAAATCAAAGCTTTTTAACACATACATCTAAAGTCAATAATTAGTTTTCGTAACGTATGGGGGACAACCGCAAATCGCGATGTAACTTCGATATATTATAGTTACCCAATCGCATATTTAGTGGGTAAAAAAGGTACCAAAACAGTGATCTCGAGCCGATTTTTCACATTTGATCCAAAGAGGCCATATACAACATCATATGAAAGGTATTTGCAAGACCTATCCAAAAGAGTATAAGACATGCACGAGCATGCTTATTTAAAGCTCTTTTCAATGATAATGTAACACTATATATAAATCATCCACAGGATATACAGAATTCACACAAAAGTGCGAAACTAAACGTAAGCAAATGAGTTTTGGACCATTTGCGACTTAAAACACAATTTTCATTGTTAGTATCATATTTTAAAGATCACATTCCAGGCTTTAATTTGTACTCTATTACACCGCACAAAATTTGAAATATATTTTGTTTAATGATAGCAATTTTCAAAATTTTTCTCGAATTACAGTTTTAATATATATTGTTTTATTTGTAAAAAAAAATCTAAATTGCATAGTTTCGACACCTCCCAAACAACATAAACTTATAATTTGTAATAGTTAAATATATTATATACTCTGTACAAAAAAAAAAATAAAAATATTTGGAGAGAGGTACCACTCACGAGTACTGCAATGAGTACTGAAACAGTGAGTAGAGTTGAATCATGATTCATAATTTCTTGTACTTATACGCATTCATATTTCTTCTAGCTATACGCATTCATACTTCTTGTACTTATACGCATTTATACTTATTGAAATGTTGTCGCACCTCATATCCACTCTAAAGTTTAAGGTACTCATCATACTCTTACTCAAAAACATTTAGACGTTGAGTAAGACTCTCTTTCACTCAATGTGTGTAGACGAGTAAAATAAGCATGATTCAAAATCAACATTAAAATACTCATTGTGATTTTGTGCGTTTGATATGTTGCGTTAGTATGGTAAATATGTATTATGTATTTATGTATAAATGGATGAGTTGAATAAGTTTAATCAATTGTAGTATTATAAGTATTTACCTAAAATTTTCAATCAAACTGATGTGATTTACGAATCAAACAGGGAGCAAATCGTCGCACTCGATATCGAGTAAAATCAATCGAAATTCCATATTTTTGTTTATTATTTAAAGAAGACGGACAATCGTCAGACCTCGTTTCACTAACTATTAACTAGGGACCATAACTGATTAGCAGTAACACAGTAAAATTACTCTTTGTATTTTAGTTTGCAAAATAAAATAAAATAATTGATCGAAAAAGTTCGATAACGAATGCGACGATTCGACCCCAGATTATGGTTGGTATGAGTATGATTTCGACGTCAGATTCATATTTATTGTAACTTATACTTATAAATCAAGCTTATTGAGAGTGCGAGTACATCAGAGTAGTTGAATTTCAATGATCTCAAGTTTATTGTGAGTATGAGTAAATCAGAGTAGTTGTATTTCAATGATATCTACTCATTTCTACTTAGGAGTTTCATGAGTGACTATGAATGGCGAAAAAACGATTCATTGCTGATCACTGCTACCCTTACTAAATTTTCATAACTATGAAAAAAAATTTCTTGCAATATTTTTCCAGATTTTTATACATATTTGCAATAATGTTGTTTTGAAAATCAATATAATTATAAATTATGTTTTTAAAATGTATTCAAATTATGTTCTTTTTTATTAAATTGAAGAAATAATACACATTAAAACTGTAATACGAAAAATGGTTTGAAAATTATTTTAGAAAATTATAAAAATTTTGTGCGATGTAATGAATTATTGGCAAAGTAAATATTGAAGCCTGGGATGTTATCTTTAAAATAATGTTATCATTAATATATGTTTTGAAACAAATATTTTGTTTAAGTTTCAAATTTCAAAAAAGCATTTGTTTTTGTTTAGTTTCTTAAATAATGTTTTAAAAATACTTTTGTGCGAATTCTGTATTTCTTTTGTGTGATTTCTGTTTAATGTTATATATCGTTAAAAACGCTTAAAGATGGTATAAAAAAAATATATATATAACTTTTATATGGGAGTAAGTCTTAAGGCCTAGTTAGCCACACGTTGTTAAAACGTATCTGTACCGTAAATGTAACGTTGGCATTTGGTGCAATTATAGAACGTAAAAAACGAACAGTTTGTTACTGTGTAAAATTAACCAAACTTTATCAGCTGTTCACAAATGTCACGTACAAACGTAGCAAAAATCTATTTTCAACAGATTGAGACGTTCCGGTTACGTGACAGTTGAGTTCGGTAACTGCTCTAAATGCTTTTTCATGTAACAGAGAAAAAAAAACAGCTGACACGTTTGGTTAAGGTTACGTGTGGCTAACTAGGCCTTCAAATGTTCGAAATTCAAATTTTTTGGCACACATTCGATATGTACTCATAAAAATAAATTATTTTATGCACAGGGTTACCAACATTTAACATAAGAGGTCACTTCGAGAATAATTAGCTAAAACACGAACTAGCCGACAACAACAAGCCCTTACTTAGAACTATGAGTAATATTCGTGAGTTTTGATTTACCACCATACAAAACTCTCTAAAATTTTAGAGATTTATTAACACTTTCCGTGTTGTTGTCGAATATATTCGACACTAAAGCAGGCATTAATTGAAATAAAAAAGTTGACGGTATATTTAAATTTTGCATTGCTTTGCTTATTTCTATGATTAAAAATATATACATATATATAGTCTAACTGATAATTGAGAAATTACAGGTAAAAATTATATTTTTTGCGGCTTTATCGTCATAACAAGCTAAAAATTTTCAGATTTTTAAAATTATTTTTGACACTAACATTTAAGCTAGATCTAGTAAATATGCCTTGAAAATGTAAGTACGAGTAATATATATGTGTTTTGATTTATTCCTATGCATCAAAATACAGAAAATCCTAAAATTTTAGGGATTTATTAACACAAGCATTTAAGCATTATCGTGCATGATCTATTAGATAGGCCTTGAAAATGTAAAAAATCTGAACATTGTCCGAACCCTCTAAATTTGAGTTAGGGCAGCTAAAATAAATACGGGTAACTTATTTTTCGTTTTATACCATATTCAAGTGTTATCGCGATCTGCGGGTGTCACCATCCTTATCTGTATCGCGTATTTTTAAATTTTTATTCAATTTCTCCATTACACGTAACTTTAAAATAGAAAATTTTTTAAAAGTTCTATCAATTTAAAAATCCTACAGTCAAGAATTCTTCTTAATGGCTAGTCTGTTAAAATTTGCAAATTTTTATATCTTTAATTATTCAATCTGGCAGAACTTGTAAGTCGTTACGATCATCATCAGTAATTTTTATTAAATTATATTCACTTTTCTTTATAACCCATTTTTTGTTTTTGTTTTTGTGTTGATACCTGAGTTAATTCCATCCAACGTGCAGCTTCTTGAACCGTATTAAACTCTACGAATGCAAAACCACGTGATGCACCTAAATAATTTGAATAAGAAGCAAATACAAAATGTGTTTGTAAAAAAATCAACTATTTTTTTGTTTGAGGTGGTTTTTTATAAAAAATTATTTTGTTGAAATAGGGGAATTTGTTTGATGCAGAACGTAGTTTCATTTTTGAAAACTTAAATATACTTACGATTTTTTCTATTGCTATATATATATATATTTTTTTTATATTTTGTAATTTTATATTAAAACATATGTGTCATGAAACCCACCTGTTGCACGATTACGTATAAGACGTATAGATGCTGGAGCCATGCCCATTTGTATTAAAAAACTCATTATCTAAAAGAAATATTTTGGATATTTTTAGTTTCTTTCGTTGGAACAGAAATATGATTTGATTAATACATACATCAGCTTCGGTAATATGCGACTGTAAACCCAAAACAATAATAGTATTTGAGGGATTTTTATTATAAAATTGGCTACTAATAGTTACGTCACTATCATCGCTATCATGTTCTGCTATATTGTTACGTCTGCTACTATTGGTATTACCAGTGTTATGATTATTATTACTACTACTACCACCACCACCATGACGACGATTTTCTCTGTATAAAAACAAACAAAACAAAAGAATTACATTAATTCCTCTTCAATCTAACTTATAATATAACTAAGAAAATTACCTTCTCTCTCTGTTCTCATTGTCACGATCATGGCCACGTCCTCCTTTATCCCTTCTTTCATTCCAATAACGATCACGATCATCTATATAATCATCGTTATCAATAGCTCTTGAGCGATAACTGCCACCACCACCTCCACGTGAATATGCACCACCATTTCCACCATAATGTTTCTCTTCCTGATAGTCTTGATTTATTATATCACGATATAAATCTTTTTCAATGCTAATTCCGCGTCTATAATTGCGATCACGTGATTTTGAACGAGTATTTCGTCTATTAATCCGATAATTTTGTTCACGACCTCCGCGATCTCTGTAAAATTCAAATATTGAATGACATATTCTCCGATATTTTACTATCATCAAAAACATACCTAGATCTTGAGCGTGAACGACTATATCTACGATGTCCACCACCATTGTTACTATTACGATATCGCCGTGGTGAAATACTGCGGGAACCTAAACCAACAACGAGTAAATATAATTAGAAAATTGCTAAATCAATAAGAATTATGTTTGTGCTAAACTCTTTTTATTCATTTAATTAATTGTAATAATTTGATAAATATCGAAACTCTACTACAAAAGATACGACTTAGCATATAAAATAACACAATATTTTTTTTTGTTGCTCTTCGGTACTAACATATAGATGTAATGCAGGGGTCGGGAATATGCGGCTCTTTACCTGAATGCCTGTGGCTCTTTCGTTCATATTTATACCCTATACCACTATGTGGTTTGGGTATAATGATTTTGTGCTGCTGTTTGTAACAACCAAAAATATTCGTCTTAGACCCATCTTTAATTATACCGATAGACTCAGAATCACTTTTTGAGTCGAAATAGCAATGTCCGTCCGTCCGTCCGTCTGTGTGTCCATGTAAAGATTGTAATCAAACTACAGGTCGCAGATATGAATATATTTTGATGAAATTTGGTATATAAGCTTTTATCGGCCATAGGATCAACGCTATTGAAATTGGTGAGAATCGGTCCATGTTCAGACCTAGCCCCCATACAAATGACCCCTATGAAATCGACATAAATTGCCATAAGTTCCAAATTATCATATAGATCTCAGTCAAATTGGGTTTGTATGTGTTTATTACATCCATTAATCAGTAGTTCAAAAATACTCCCTATAGGAAAATTCTTAGTCATAGGCCCCATATAGAGCTGCTTCCCGATCTTCACTTAAATCTATCAAAAAACAAAAATATTTCACAGATTTTTCTCAAATTTGGTTTGTATATTTTTTTTTTCAAAGTATAAGTGACTTTACCAAATATGGTCAGGATCGGTCCATTTTTCGACCTAGTCCCCATATAAATATAGTATCCGATATGAACTTTTTCATATCTGCAGCGAAAAAAATTAATAACAAGTAAGAAAATTATAGTCGGTCTAGACCGACTATAGGATACCCTATACCATGCGTTTAGAGACCCTACCCCATAGGCCCAACTAACTGGACATACAAAATAAGCATAAACCAAATTTGAGTGGGATTTTTGTAAATTTTTTTGTCTGCAGATATGAAAAAGTTCATATCGGATGCTATATCTATATGGGGACTAGGCCCAAAAATGGACCGATCCTGACCATGTTTGGTAAGGTCTCTTTTATTTTGCAAAAATATATACAAACAAAATTTGAGAAGAATCAGTGTAATATTTTTGTTTTTTGATAGATTTAAGTGAAGATCGGGAAGCAGCTCTATATGGGGCCTATTGCTAAGAGTTGTCCCATAGGGATCATTTTTGGACTACTGATTAATGGATGTAATAAACACATACAAACCCAATTTGACTAAGATTTATATGATAATTTGGATCTTATGGCAATTTAAGTCGATTTCATAGGGGTCATTTGTATGGGGGCTAGGTCTGAACATGGACCGATTCCCAGTGATTTCAATAGCGTTCATCCTATGGCCGATAAAAGCTTATATACCAAATTTCATCAAAATATATTCATATTTGCGACCTGCAGTTTGATTACAAGCTTTACATGGACACAAAGACGAACGGACGGACGGACGGATATCGTTAAATCGAATCAGATAGTGATTCTGATTCGATCGGTATAATTAAAGATGGGTCTAGGTCAAATATTTTTGGTAGTTACAAACAGCAGCACAAAGTCATTATACCCAAACCACATAGTGGTATAGGGTATAAAAATGCCACTTAAATTTGGTTTATGCTTATTTGCTAAATCCAATTAGTTGGACCGAAAAGATAGGGTCTCTTAACCATGGTATAGGGTATCGTATAGTCGGGCTAGACCGACTATAATTTGCTTACTTGTTTTCATATATGAAACTACAACTATTAAAATTGGTGTGAATATTTGGACTTAACGCGGTACTTAAATAACACTGTTGACAAATTGTGGTTACAAAAACCAAACGGTTTGAAAATTCAAATTTGTTCAATTCCAGTTGGTTTATTTTAAGATTTACACACATATCTATCTATCAAAATAATAGGAGTGCAGGTGCCCCATGTTTTTATAAGCTATATTTGTTAGTGTAGCAACTTGCTAACCATGATTTATTCTAACGGCACTGCTAAATGGATGTAAGAAGTGAAATGCAAAAGAGAAGTTTAAGATAACTTTAATCTGTAAGATGATAATCTTTCATTTCTATAATGGTTCTTGATTTATAATGTTTCTTGATATGAATTGATCAAAAAAAGGAAGCGTAAAAGTAATTAAGCTTTAAAATCACAACAAGTGATAAATAAGTATGGAAAAAATGTTTGATTGTGTTTTTAAAAGTGGGATGTGGAAAACACTGCTCGGAAGAAAAGCGAACATTAATTCTTCGAAAACAGGGAAAAACCTATCGGAAAATAATTCAAATCTTGGGATGCTCCCACCAAATGATAGCAAATGCCTTGTCGTATAAAATTAAAGCCGAAAAGCGTGGGCGAAAACGTAAAACATCAGGTGTTGATGATCACCGCACAGTACGATACAGTAAAGGTGACCCTTCAGCATGATCAACAAAGATCCAAAAGAAACTTGATCCTGCCGTGAGTACTGTTAACATACGCAGGCGTCTAGTAGAAAAAAATTATTTGCCAGAAGTTCTCGAAAAGTGCCATTGCTAAACAAACAAGAGCAAAATTGTTTTGTTTGGTGGAACGGGTCCAAGAGAGTATGTCCGACGTCCACCTAATACTATATACAGAGCACAATTTACACAAAAAAAAACTGTAAAACATGATGGTGCTAAAATAATGATGTGGGGAAGCTCCTCATATAACGGAGTTGGTCCCATTCATCAAATAAAAGGTATCATCTATAAGTGTATGTGAAAATAATGGAGGAAGTGATGTTACCATATGCTGATTAGAACATGCCTCCCATATGGGTGTATCAGCAAGATAATGACACGAAACACACAAGCATATTGGCAAAGGAGTGATTTCAGGTCAATAGTCAATAGGGTTGAGGTTATGTCGTGGCCTACTCAGTTCCCAGACCTCAACCCTATAGAGTATCTATGGGGAGACGTTAAGAAGTGTTTCCGAAAATAGACCGTCAAAGTGCGTTCTACAGCATTTCTTGTTAAATAATAATAACTATCAGATTCCAGCACTCGAAATTCGAGTGCAATTTCTAGGCAACGTTATTTCTCAATTTAGCCAATTCACAAACCAACACTTTTTTGGTTTATTATTATTGTGAATGAAGATAACAAACTCATTAACAAACTCATGAATGAATTTCATTTCATTAACAAACTCATTAACAAAACTCATAAACAAACCCATTAACAAATTTAATAAACACACACATAATATGTATAATTTTATGTGTGTTAGTAGCAACTTTAAATGCAATTTACTGAAAATAAAGGAACAAATTTAAAAATCTGTAAATCTGGTGAACAGCTAAAAAGAAATACCTTTTAAATAATATACGCATGGTCAAAATCGGGATAAAACGGTAGAACAAAACATCGGTAACAAAAAATCGCCTAGCCTATTAATATTACACTGTGGAACAAATTCAGGTTAGCAAAAGTTAGGTCGATTCTGAGAGTGAGGGGTGAAAATAGAGGCTAAATTAGAAGACCCGTATCGCGGCGTTTGTTTATGTTAGTTCAAATTTTTTTTAACCGACCTTCGAACTTTGCAGTCAAATGCCGATTTTCAGCATATTGTTTATATGGTTTTTTGGCTATAACTCGTCGACTAATTGATATTTTTTCAATCTGTAAAAGCCAAATTGTTGCTAGAGATTGGGATTCACGATACGGAGAAGGTCTTAAAGGAAGAAACCAGTACAAACAACATAAATATATTTTTTTCCATATTTTTATAATTTATTTTTCATTGTTTCTTCAAAACCAACACTGAACAAAATTAGTACATAAAAAATGAGTAGTAAATTAATATTAAGCTGGAAAACGCAAGTTTTGTATTATGATTGTTTTCTTTTCAAATGAAATTTATTGAAGAAACTGAGAAGCATATTATAGATCAAACAGAAACAAAAAAGACTTAGTTTTGTGGAAAATATTTTCAAAAAGCATGAAAATAAAATAATAAAAAAATAATGCTTCATAAAGTTGCGTTCACACTACGTGTTTTGCTCGTGTTTTTCTTATTTTTTTAGCATGTGTAATTTGTACACATAGTGTGAACCCTTTCAAACATTGTTTATGTACAACACATTTTGCAAGACATATGTAAAATTTTCAATTAGAGCAGGTTCTATTTTGGCAAGATAAACATATGAAAATACAACACTGCTTGTGGCGAAAGAAAAACAGAGTAAATTATATAGATTAATATTGAGAGAAAAATAAATAGTTTAATATTAATTAACAATTAAAAAATATATAAAATATATATCTTTCTTTTTAACAATAATTTTTTGTAAATTCACAAATTAAATCAGCTGTTGTTTACATTTAGAGGTTATGTAATACGGAAATACATATGTACGTTTGAACGCAAAAATTATGAATTGTATGTAAAACGGCAATTTTGACACACACACGGAATGACGTATGGATCGTAAAACTGAATTTACACATGGAAAATACACATAGTGTAAACACACCTTAAGCACCACAAAAATTTTCTAAATCAATTTTTTTTTAAATTTTAATTGTTGCACAGCCAGCATTTTCTGCAATTAATGATCACATTCGGGTCTTATTCGACTCCTCTGCGCGATTAAAACTATCATATATGCGCTCATTTTCGGATCATAAAAGACTCTTTTGTCGGGAGAAAATGGTACCCTACCCGCGACTTTTCTTGAAGAGTCTTTTATGACTCGCTTTTTGATCAGTTTCGAGTCATATTTCTTTTATTTCTGTACACTTTGTTGGCGTTTTTTCAATAAATCAGTTTTTAAGCGTAAGCGTGAATCATCTTCGAGCCTTTTTTTAATCGCGCAAGTTACGTATCCCCTCCACAACTAATTGTAACGGCTGGCAAAGTGTAGTGACCATTTAGAATCTTATTGCATTTTTGTATCGCAACATTTTTTGTATTATATTTCTGTTTTATTCCCACACTTTGCCAGACAGCAACGTAAGCATTTTTGTCTGCGTTGCTTAGCCCTAATTGTATTTTAAATATTTTTAAGCCTCAGTCTTAAGATTCATTTAAATAAAGATAGATATATCACAATTTTCTTTGTGTATTTTATTTTATCTATAATTGGCGCAGTCGTAAGTAACTTATTCCAAAGAATAAGTGAAAAGAACCAAAAAAAAAAAAAAAAAAAAAAAAAAAAAAAAAAAAAATAGGACTAAGTGAACGCAAAAACAATTAAATAAGTACCATTAAGATTAAAAACAAAAGATAAATAAAAAGAAATTAATGAATTAAATAACATTAAAAACCAGAAAATTGTAAAATAAAAAATATATTAAACAAAAAAAAAAACCAAAAACCAAAATTGAAAAGTAAAAAATTAATAAACAACAACGATAAGAGACCAAATTTTTATGAACAACGAAATAATACTTTCGACTCACATCGCAAACTAAACGAAAAAAACATGGCAGAACATTTGCAGCAAAGAATAGTAGAACTTGAAATGGTTCTAAAACAACAGGAGTTGAAAATAAATCAACAACAGCAACAGCTGGAACAACAACAACAAATCAATTTACAACAGCAACTACAACAGGATCAACAACAACAGCAAATACAACAAGCTCAACAACAACAGCAGCTACAATATGATCAACAACAACAGCAACTACAACAGGTACAACAGCAGCATCAACAATTTTTATTTAATATGTCGGCCAAGGACGTCATCGAACAATTTCGGCGTCTTAAGCCACTTGAGGAGAACCACAATTGCAGATCATTTATAAATGCCGTGGAGACAAACCTCACTCTTTGTGGAAATAACCACGATCTTATTAAGTTTTGCGTTAAAATTGTTGCAAACGAAAAGGTTCTTGGGAACGCTGGCCGAAGAGTGAGGGAGTTACAAATCAATGCTACCTGGGAGGAGATGAAAGCCAAAATTCTACAGGAGTTCAGCCCGAAAAGGACTTATGCGGAGGTCTTCAATTCCTGCAGGACTATAAAAGTAAGAAATTTAAGCGAATTATTTAGTTATTTTGAGAGATGTGAATACGAGGTAAATGATATTTATTTAGCTGATCCATTTAAACCTGGCATATATAGACCAGAAAACGTTGATAGGGATTTGGTGGACATATTGTTGGAAAAAATAGATGGACCAATAAGGGCACATATAGGTGAACATGAAACAATGACCGATATAATTGCCAAATATACGAAATTAAAATTATTACATGATACTAGGGCCATAGCTTTTGACCATAGAGTTAATTTGCAATATAAACGGAGACCAGAGAACAATAATAATAGCGGTAACAATAATAATTACAATAGTAATAATAAGAACAATAATAATAGTGGTAATAATAATTACAATAGCAATAAAAATTATAATAATAATAAAAATAACAGCAATAATAATAATAAGAACAATAATAATTATAATAATAATAATAGTTATGATAATAATAATACTAGTAATAACAAGAACAATAATAATAATAACAGTAATAATAACCGGTACAATAATAACTATAACCGCAATAATGGCAACAACAGCGGAAGTTATTACAACAATAATAATCGACAAGGGACAAGTTCAAATAGGACTCGTACTTCACACATGAGCGTTGATCGCGGAGAAAGTGTAGGGCACGTTACAAACGATTACAATAACGGCACCATGATGGACATTAGTAATGTCGAGGAAAACGAGGTAAATTTTTTGACAATGCCTCCAAATCTAAACTGCCCATAATAATAATTACTATAGGTAGGCAAAGAATTAAATGCCTTATAGATACTGGCTCAACAACGAGCATTGTTAAGCGGAATAAATTAGTTGAAAATTACCCGGAACAAAAACTTAAAAAACCTATTAAATATCGAACGATAAACGGAATTGATGAAATACATTTTCAAATAGTAACACCTTTTCCAAAAGACTTTAATTGTAGCGGAACGCTTAGTTGGAAAGTAATTGACTTTCAGAATGATAAATATGATGCTATAATCGGACAAGATTTTTTGATACCCCTTAAGGCGAGAATAAATAACGAACATGGTTATGTGGAAATTTTGGGTGATAAATTCCTTTTCGAAGAGATGCACTACCCTTTTCATATAGAGAACATAGGTTTACTCGAACCAATTTTGAAAGAAAATGTTTTAAACAAGCTTGATTTTAGCCATTTGAATGAAGAAGAGACTGGAACGATAACAAATCTTCTTACTGAATTTAAAGATCTATTTTATTTCGAGGGAGATAATCTTTCAGCTACAACTGAAATAGAACATCAAATAATTACTAACACTGACAAACCCTTATATTCGAAAATATATCGGTACCCTCAAATCCATGAAGGTGAAATAGAAAAGCAAATAAATGAAATGTTGAAACAAAATATTATCCGTGAGAGCAATTCTGCTTATAATAGCCCTTTGTGGATTGTTCCCAAAAAGAACGATAATTCTGGGGAGAAACAATGGAGAATAGTAATTGACTATCGAAAACTGAATGAGCATACGATAGAGGACAAATATCCTATACCTAACTTAAATGGACTATTAGATAAGCTGGGTAAAGCACAATATTTTTCGACCATAGACCTAGCTAAGGGTTTCCATCAGATACTTCTTAGGGAAGAGGATAGAAAAAAAACGGCCTTTTCTACTCCTTTTGGGCACTATGAGTTTATACGAATGCCCTTTGGCCTCAAAAATGCACCATCAACCTTTCAGAGATTGATGAATTCGCTACTTAGAAATTTTATAAATAAGACATGTGTTGTTTATATGGACGACATACTAATATTTAGTTCATCCTTAATGGAACATATTAATAACATCAAGGATATACTTAGAACCTTGAGAAATGCCAAACTAAAGATACAAATAAATAAATGTGACTTCCTCAAAAAGGAAACGCAATTTCTGGGTCATGTACTAACAACCTGTGGTGTAAAACCAGATCCTAACAAAATCTCTATAATACAGAAGCTTAAGCTTCCAGATACCGAAAAGCAAATTAAGTCATTTTTAGGAATGACCGGATTTTATCGAAAATTCATCCATGATTAGGTATCTAAAGAAGAACGGAAAGGTAAATAAAAATGACCCTAACTACATAGTAGCCTTCGAAAAACTTAAGGAGCTCATAACAAATTCTCCCGTATTAAGATATCCAAATTTTTCTAAGCGTTTCAGAATTGTCACCGATGCAAGCAATAATGCAATTGGAGCTGTCTTAACTCAAGATGGTCACCCAGTTGCATATGCTTCGCGAACGCTTAACAAACACGAAACAAACTATGCAACAATTGAAAAGGAATTGTTGGCAATAGTTTGGGGTGTTAAATACTTTAGGCCATATATATACGGACAAGAATTTGACTTGGAAAGCGATCACCAACCCCTGAAGTGGCTTATGAGCAAATATTCGGGCAGGGATATAAGCCCAAGGCTACAGAGATACCTTATTGAATTAGGCGAATATAATTTTAAAATAGAATATATAAAAGGAAAGTGTAACTATATTGCAGACTTTCTAAGTAGAATTAATGCGGAGACAAATGAGATAAATCTAGCAGAAATATTTAATGAAGATTTTATACATAATGGAGACACAATTAATGACGGAGATTCTATGGATGTTCAAACGATACACTCTCAAGAGGAAGACTTTAATGATGGTATTCCAATTTTGGATACTGTAGTCAATCGTTTTAAAATTCAAATTATTGTAGTGGAGAATAAGGAAACGGACACGATAACAGTTTTTGGTAATAAACGAATTTATATAGATAGAAACGACATTGAAAACGAGAACGTGTCTAATATTCTAAGGAGAGAAATCATTAAAGGAAAAATAGGAATATATTCGGAGGTGACTGATCATGAATATTATAAGGTTCAGTTGCAATTGATTGAAGAATTTCCCGATAAAGAAAAATTTAAATTTGTTAAGTGTTCCTACTTTGCTAAAGATATAGACGATGACAATGAGCTGAATAGGCAAATAGCATTATTCCATAAGTATGAGAGCGGACATTCTGGTATTATAGCTACATACGAAAATATCAAACATAAAGTATACAACCCGCATCTAAAATTATCAATTCACAAGATAATAAACAACTGTCATATTTGCTCATCAGCAAAATACGACAGAAACCCAATTAAAAATAAATTCAGATTAACTGAAACCCCTTCCACAACGAATGAAATAATTCATGTTGATACTTATGTCAACAGTAAACATTCATTCATAATTTTCATTGACAAATTTTCAAAACATGTAGTTTCATTTTATTTGCACGACAGAAATAGTCAAACCCTAGTTGGGAAGATTCGGGCATTTTTGGCCATTAAGGGCAATGTTACTAAATTTGTACTAGACAATGAATTCAATAACGCAAATGTAATGAATTTCCTTGATCAGGAGGGAATTCAATATCATTTTACAAAACCGAATAGCCATACCGGTAATTCGGATATTGAAAGATTCAATAGTACGATCACAGAGAAAATCAGAGTCTTTAATTTAGAGGAAAAACTTCCGATAAATACCCAAATTAATAAGGCGATAAAACTGTACAATAGTAACTATCATAGCACGATAAAATGTAGTCCCTTAGATGTGCAGAATAAATTGATCAATCATAGCATTATAAAGGAAAGATTAGAAAATGCAAAATGCAAAATGATTCAAAGAAGAAATGAATCTAGGGAAAACTACGTAGAAAATAGGAAAGAAGGTTACATAAAGAATTACAGAAACGTAAGGCACAAGGAACAACCTAAGTTTAGGAAACAAAAATTGGAAAATGTTCATGTTTCTAATATTAAAAGACCTTCGAAATTTTCAGATTCTCATAATAACACTACTGCTAATGTCCCTGACGCAGCTGAGTCGAGCAACTCTGCAAGTTAATAAGATTTCCGAGGAAAATGGATTTGTCGAAATAAAGATGCGAGAAGTCGACATCGTAAACGAAACTATAACAATAGTCCACGTTATAGATATTGGTGAGGTGAGAAACATACTAGATACTATAGAGAAAAATATAGAAACTTTAGATATAAATAACCGAAATGTACTTGAAAATGAGGTACAACTTTTGAAATCAAAAATAAAAACTATAATACCAAAAGACAATAGGAAAAGGAGAGGATTGTTCAATTTTGGAGGAAGGGTATATAAATGGGTGTTTGGAACTATGGATGATGAGGATAGACGGGAAATATATGACCATTTGTCAGTCACTGATCAGAATTCCCATAAGGCTATAGAAACATTAAATAAACAAATAATCGTTAATGATTCTTTTAATAAATCTCTGGGGTATTTAAAATCCGCGTTAGAAGACGACAGGAAAAAAATATTAAACTATTTCGGAAAAATTAAAATGGACAACAATGAGTATATTTCAAGATTTTTCTTTCTGGATCAATTAGCAAAGCTTAAGAATTTGGAACACAAATTAGATCAGATCCAGGATAACATTGTGTCAGCAAAAAATAACATAATTCATCCCAGTATATTTTCTCCGCAGGAAATAAATGACTTTGAAATAGATTTTTATAAGTTAAAAATGTTAAAGGTAGGAATTATGACATTTAGTGACCAGGCTATCATTGTAGCAATACAAATCCCAAAAACTTTTATAAGAACTGAACTAAAACTAATTACTAGAATCCCCAATAAAAATAGCCTAGAAATAGATTCAGAAGACCAATATATAGTAGATATTAACGGCCAGAATTTAATTTACAAAGATAACGTAGCAATAAGAACCTTGAAGAAAAGCAAAAATTTTATTTTTTTTAATAATTGTAAATTTATATATAACAATGAAACGGAAATAGTTAATATAGACGAAGAAACCCTTATTGTTAAAAACTCTAATTATGTAAAAGTCGATCAAGATTGTGACGATAGAAAATTTAATCTTACAGGCAATTTTTTGATTATTTTCAACAATTGTAATATTTCTATGCTTAACGAAAGTTTTTCAAATAAAAAAGTTCTGTACAAGGAAAAATATTTTTATCCAAACAACAACAAATTAGATGTAACAAATATAGATTTTAAATTCAAAAACATTGCCACTGAACATTTTGAAAATATTAAGGAAATAAAAGAACTAAAATTCCACAGAAATGTGTCGTATGGGATAAGTTTGACACTTGTATCTGTAATTTTTGCTCTGTTCCTCATTTTATATTGTCTAACTAAGAAAAATAATGTAAAAGTAAATATTAGACAAGAAAGAGTCCAGGAAAACTTGCAAATTAGGGAAAGAGAAGTTTTGAACCCTTCGCCCCAGATAAGTGAAATAATCGCCAAATACTCAAAATAAAATATTTTTTTTTTATTAATCATATATCACAAAAAAAAAGAAAAAAGATTATTGTCTTTAGAATATATAATTTAAGAAATGAAAAAAAAAAAAAGGAAATTGTTAATAAAACAATTAAAAATAAAAACCGAATCAAATGAATAATAATAAAAATATAGAAGACTCAGGAGAGTCTTCATTCAAAAGGGGGAGAAGTTACGTATCCCCTCCACAACTAATTGTAACGGCTGGCAAAGTGTAGTGACCATTTAGAATCTTATTGCATTTTTGTATCGCAACATTTTTTGTATTATATTTCTGTTTTATTCCCACACTTTGCCAGACAGCAACGTAAGCATTTTTGTCTGCGTTGCTTAGCCCTAATTGTATTTTAAATATTTTTAAGCCTCAGTCTTAAGATTCATTTAAATAAAGATAGATATATCACAATTTTCTTTGTGTATTTTATTTTATCTATAATTCGCATGCGATTAATCAGTTTTTGATCATCAAAAGCGGTCGAAAAAGACTCAGTAAAGTGATTTTTGTTAAAACAATGCTAACTGGGTTAGTAGCAATTTTAAATGCAATCTACTCAAAATAAAGGAAAAAATTTAAAAATCTGTAAATCGGCTACAAAGAAATACGTTTCAAATAATATACGTTTGGTCAAAATCGGGATAAAACGGTAGAACAAAACATCGGTATCAAGAAATCGGCTAGCCTATTAATATTATAGATAATAATAACTTTTATGCCATTGCATTATTAAATATTTAAATATGCCTTAATACTCCTATTATTTTGAACAGCGAATTTTTAAAGAATTTTCTTTAAACACAATTTTTTTTTTGTATCTAATTATATTAAAAATGTGTATAAATTAAGTATTATTTAATAATAAATTTAACTGAATCAAGTAAGAGCGTTAAATTCGGCTGTGCCGATTTTTTGATGCCCTCCACCCATGTTCAATACACAATATTATAACCAAATTTGTGAACTCTAAGAGACAAAATAAGGGTACTCATGATAAAACCCTCGTAATCTGTGCAAACTGCGCATTTTTCCACTCTCGCAAATAAACTGTCAAAAATTGTTTGAAAATTCACTTGCACATCTCTATTAAATTTGGCAGACAACTCTCATAAACTTGAACTGTTTAATTGTGCAATTGATAAGTCAGCTGTTTTGTTTTTACTTTTCTTTCAAAAAATAAAATAGTGATGTAAAAATTTCAATTTCTTGGTTGTTTATCTGTAAAATTTTATCAAAGTAGTAAAGTATTAAAAAAAAATATATATAAATAAATTATGATTACCGTCATTTGGTCCAAATTTTCAGTTCTAATCTAATTCTCTTTACGAACGGTCGTGTAAATAATAAAAGCGCTTAGAGTACAACTATTTAAAATTAAAAACAAGTGTATATTTTTGATCTGCAATTGCCTATTCTTGATCTCATTTGAACTCACGTGGTAGACAATTCAGCTTAAAACAGGAATAAAAATTTTGCGATGGCCCGAGGGCCAAATTTTCATCAAAAAGAAAGCTCCTTGCGAACAAGATGATAAAACTTCCTCCGGGTTTTGTTAACACGAACATTGCGTCAACTTCAAGCAACAGATTTAGCCTGCTTTCTGGCCTCAATGGTATGGACGTAACTCCCGTATCAAAAATTAACGACGTTAAGGAACACTAACCACCACCTATTGTTGTAGAAGCTGCTTGGTAAGGATTGTATTTTCAAACGTACTTCAATTGGTACCAAAATTTTTGCTAAAAGTAAAGAAATATACCTTTAACTTAGTGCTAGACATTGTTATGGGAAATGCAACGCTCAACAACAAAGGCATAACGTGGGGACTAGGAGGACGACTGGTTGACCTAGACTATGCTGACGACATATGCCTTCTCACGCATAGTTACTCAGACATGTTGGAAACCCAAAAAAGGGTAGAGACTGAAGCCGCAAGGGTAGGTCTGAAAATAAATATACCCAAGATCAAAGCAATGAGAATAAACGCCACATCCAGCAGACCATTCTTTATCCAAGACATCCAACTCCAGGATGTCCACCTCTTTTGCTACCTGGGTAGCATCGTAACATCGAACGGAGGCTCGTCTGAGGACGTCTCAAATCGTATCATGAAAGCCCGTCAGGCATCCGGTCAACAAAGCACAGTGTGGAAATCACCGTCAATCTCCATCCGCACAAAAATCAACATATTCAATGCGTGTGTGAAATCTGTGCTCCTTTATGGGTGCGAAACGTGGAATATGGCTACCAAGGATTTTAACGCATTACAAGTCTTCATCAACAAATGCCTAAGAAGAATATTGAGAATTTTCTGGCCCAACAGGATATCAAATACACAGCTCTGGGCACGCACCCATCAAATCGAAATACTGAAAAGGAAATGGCGTTGGATTGGCCACGCTTTACGTAGACCACCTGGTGATGTCACCCGCAGCTCAATAGAATGGAACCCACAAGGCAGTAGAAGAAGAGGTCAGCCTGCACACACTTGGCGTAGGCAACTAGACCTAGAGGCTTCTAGAGCAGGCAAAAGTTGGAGTGAAATCAAGAACCTAGGAACTAAAGGATCCAATATGTATATATAAAGAAATGTACGAATGTACAAGCAAATACTTAAAGAGAGTAAGATGGAGTTTCATTCTTATTGCTCCAAAGAAAATAGGTTATACACCACCTTCTTACACGGTTTACTCCGCATTACCTCTGAGGAAATCTCCAAGGAGCTAAAAAACTACAACCTATCCTCTTCTTCCGTAACTGAAATAGTTACCAAATTCAGTTTGAACAATAATGCAGTTTACAAAGTTCAATTTGTTCATAAAAATTTTAACCCAACTGCCTTAAAAAATGTACGAACAATTTCCAATATTATTTCTTGGAAAAAATACAAATCGAGATCCAGGAGCAGACCAACTCAATGCTGGAACTGCTTAATGTATGGCCATGGCGGTGAACATTGTCACCGAAGTGTGTTGCGTGTATAATATGTGCAGAACATCATACAAGTGTGTCCGTTTAACACAAATGAAAGAAGACCAGCTGTTTTTACATGCTTCAATTGCAAAAAAAACATGGAAAAGAGAGAACTGATCACTCCGCAAGCGATATCAACTGTCAGAATAACAGCAGATAGCAACAAAATAACTCATTTCAATTTAAGGTAGATTTCCCAAATTTAAGCAACAACAACACAAATTGTAACAATAACATCAATAATAACAGCAAAGCCACATATGCTAACCAGCTGAAAACAAACAACGATCTATTTAGCATTGATGAGCTTTTTGATATTTTCACTACAGCTATGGATGATTTGCATAGGTGCACTTCAAAAGTACAACAAATCAAAGTTGTAATGTCAATGGTAAAAAACGCCCATGGATTATACTAATAATTTAAACGAATTCAAAATGCTTCACTTGAATGCTAATGGCATTTCAAACTTTTCTAAATTAAAACAATTTGAGATACTAATTGAACGAGAAAATATTAAAATAGCGTCTTTGAATGAAACCTTTTTTTTCAGAAAATCATAGACCATATTTTAAAAATTATTATTTATATAGAAGTGACAGAACAGATGTAAGAGGAGGAGTAGCTCTGTTAATTCATAAATCTGTCGCACAATAAAACATCTTTATATCAAACACCTCATCAATCGAAAACATCTCAATTGAAGTTATTATAAATAATAGACCTATTGTTGTATCTTCGTTATATTCACCAAGATATACCCATAACTTCTGTGCTGATAGCTTGAACCTAACACCTTCCACCAAAGAATATATAGTTTTTGGTGACCTAAATGCCAAACATTGTTCATGGAATTGTCGTTCAAATAATACTGCAGGAATCGCACTCAACAACCTACAGCAATCAAGCAATTTTTTTATTCACTATCCTAATAGTCCAACCCTATTCCCCATCAACACAATCGCGAAGCATCCACAGTCGATATTATTTTAAACAATTCCGCTTTAAATATAGACGTAAAAACAATGGATTACGAACTACCATCAGACCATCGCCCCATTATATGTACACTTAAAAGATCAATGGCCTTGCAGGTTGACCTCAATTATTATGATTATAGTTCAACCAACTGTATACAATACCAAGGTAGTAATTGATCAGGAAATACAAAAATTTATAAATGTAGTTTTCGAAGCAAGGGATGTCTACACCTAAAATAACTAAACAAAATAATTACACATTACCAGAAAGTACTGTGAAATATATTTAACTAAGAAGCTTTAAAAGAAAAAGCCAACGATCTTCAAATATAGCCGAGCAAACTTTTTATAATCAATGTACTAAGTTTCTAAGTAACATGATTGATAAAAGTATTAATTCGGAGCGCAATAAGAAATGGTGTCAATTATTATCCAATTTAAAACCAGATGATAAAATCATTTTGGAAAATAAGCAGAAACTTGCGAGGAAAAGGAAAAATCAAATCTCTCACTTTAAAGTTGGAAATACAAAAATAACATCTGATAAGGACAAGGCTGAAGTCCTGGCAAATACATTTGTCCAAGCAAATAACCACACTTCGAACTACAACCATTCAGCGGATACATTAATAAATTCAACAGTAACTAATTTTAAGAAGGAAAATCCTAGTTCTGAATCAGCTACTTATACATCTCTTGAAGAAGTAATGAATATTGTATTGACACTGCGTTAATTTCTTCAAACAAACTTACAAGTGCACTCCTGAAGAAAATGGAAAAGGGACTTGTAAATTGCAGTAAATATTTCCACAAATGGAAAATCAAAATTAATCCAAACAAGACCCAAGTAATAATTTTTCCATTCAACAAATCTCCCAAAAGACGTCATCTTATTGGAAATAATACCATAAATGTACTTAACGATGTAAAATATCTCGGAGTTGTCTTGGAAAAAAGCTTACATTTAAACAACATATTATGGCTACGTGCCAAAAAGCTATAATATCATTTAAAGCATTATGGCCACTACTAAATAGAAGGTCATTTCTAAACCACCAAAACAAAAATCTACTCTTCAAAAGTGTTATAAGGCCGATATTAACATACGCGTGTCCTATTTGGAGTGACGCTGCCAACTGCCACCTAAAACGCTTACAAATTATACAAAACAAATGTCTTAAAATGATATATAAAAAGCACTGGAGGTATCCTACAAATCTTCTTCATGAAGAAACCGGTTATGAAAAAATTATCGATTTCATATCAAGGATTAATAACAATTACTTTGCCAAAATTGAAAATTCCTCTTACCCACTGCTAAGAGAATGTATAGAAATAATGTAAAATTAAAAAAGAAATCACCAAATTGAAAATGATATGCTTATAGAGGTCTATTATTACTAATAAACCTATAAGCATATAAACATTTTCAGATAGTATTTGAATATATTAAATCATATAAAGGTTTTTTCCTCCCATTTTCCTTTAAAAATCATTAAAAAATAAAATCAAAACTATTTAATATCTTTAGATCCTATGTATTATTTGTTGCAATATCTATATGTAAAGATAAGATCTCATATGTAAATATCAAATTTGTTAAAATATGTATGTAAATAAAGGAAGAATATATAATTGAATTGAAAAAAAAATCCGATAATAATTAACAAAGTTATGTAAAAATCAAGGTCAAAGTTTGTCGGTCCATAACTCCGCAAATAGGTCCTACCGAAAAAAAACTATTTTTCCTAAATCACACCTAAATAGCCACTAAACTAGACTTGTTCCAAAAGTCTTATCTAAATATCTTTTCGGCTTTTTTTTTTAATTTCAGATTTAAATTTTTTCTGATTTGGCTCTGTATGGAAATAGTTCCCGACCATTAGTTATTAAATCCGCATAAAAAATAAAAAGTAAAAATGCTTTAGTTATGACTAAAAAAATGGATCAATAAAATGAAAACTCCTTGTCTACATTTGTAGTATGTTTACGTTTAAGTGAATAAAGCCGTGCGTGCTTTATTTCCAAGGTTAAAATTATTAATGCAACATACTATGTTAGTAGCGTACAGTTAAAATAAAATTACAGTACAAATACCTAAAAAAAAAATTCTGACTTAGTGTTCTTAACTTTGGAGGAAAGTTATAAAGCCCATCCATTTAAGAGTAAATCACAGTCTTTAGTATAAAAATCCTAAGAAAGCCCTAAATACAAAACAATTTTCCGACACTTAAAAACACGCTGTGTAAAATCTGTTCGAATTAATTCACATTCATGTTCATAAGTGGTTTATCACATTATTACAATTAATCGCTATAATGTCATTACTCTTCTAACAATAAAACATTTTATATATATATATATATATATATATATATTTTTTTTTTTTTTAATTCATTGTTACATATAAGAAATCAATTATTAATTACAAAAATTTCAAGTATTTATAAAATTTAATTATAACATCATTCTTTAATATAAAAAAAAATGTATAAAGAACACAAAAATGGCGACTTACGGCGATCCATTACGTTAGAAGAAAAATTTAAACTCCGTATTTTGCTATTATAATCCACCAATATTGATGAAGTATATTATTTTTATATATTTCTCTATCTATATTTTATTTTTATAGCAAAAATAACTATATTGTTATATTATTTTTTTTTTTTAATAGTTAAACCAAAAAAATTGACACGATTGACAAAAACTACTGCTCTGCAAAAGAAAAAATTGATTTCTTCCTTGAAATAGAGGTGTCAAACTATCGATAGTTTGATTTTGAACAATATATCGATATTTTTTCGATAGTGATTCTATCGGCGAAAACATCACCTACAAATAGAATTACCACACTTGCTGAATAATTAAGCATATGGTTTGTAACTTTGTGCAACACTATTAATAAAAAATCATCGGCGACGCTGCAATTTCATGTAAGTACGACAATAAAGCAAAATCAAAATATTGCCCTTTCTATTTTAAACTGAGTAAGCTCACAATTGTTTAAGGCAGAATTATGTCAATATCTGGAGGGATATTTATATGGGGATATTTATATGGAAAAGATAATTTTTTAAGTAAATGCATTTATTTCAAAAAAGGTACTTATATTAGAAAACGTACTTTTTTTTAAAAGATACGTTTTACGAAAAGATATTTTTTATGCTACTTTTTTAAGAAAACAATCTTATTTGGAGCAATGATTTTTGAGCACAACAAACATATAAACAACCTATATGAGCCAATTACATAGTACTTTGTGGAATTAGGGAATAGCTTCGTTCAAAGGGGATATTTGTATGGGGGCTAAGTCTAAAGTTGGACCGAATTCCACCAATTTCAACAGGGTTCGTCCTTGAGCTGATTATGGCTTACCTGTCAAATTTCATAATAAATATTGAGAAATGGGAGATGTAGTTTGATTACAAGGATT
Source organism: Cordilura impudica (assembly GCA_963682025.1). Taxonomy (NCBI): domain Eukaryota; kingdom Metazoa; phylum Arthropoda; class Insecta; order Diptera; family Scathophagidae; genus Cordilura; species Cordilura impudica. The sequence goes on from OY821518.1 coordinate 75,982,171, forward strand.
ACATGGACAGACAGACGGACGGACGGATGTCGCTAACATGAAAGTGATTCAAAGTCGATCGTTGTACACAAAGGTTGATCTAGCTCAATTATTTTTGGTGGTTACAAACATCAGCACAAACTCATTATACCCTGTTCCATAGAGTGGTGCAGGTTATTAAAATTACAATTCTTCAAAATATCCGATACTATCGATAGTTTTACCACAAACTATCGAAAATATCGAATGGGGCGACTATCGATAGTTTGACACCTCTGCCTTGAAATATTATATACACAGTTGATCTAACGCCTATCACCATACGTTGTATAAAATAGCACTATTTAGTGGCATAGGCCCAAAATAAATCGGCCTTGCCAGACTTCACAATTATATAAGGAATATTATGTTACCCGGCGGGTTAGACAGGCCACTGCCAGTTCGAAAAACTCAATAAACTCACATTTTTTACTAACCTGCCCGTTAGACACTCACATTTTTTTACTAATGCACACACATTTTCGCAGTGGTCACACTAATGGCACCAAATATTTCGTGCGAGAAATGGCTGCCACTAACGATGATTAATGTTACCCTGTTATAAATTTAATGCTAATTTACTGGATTCTGCAAAATTGTAATTAAAGTTTTAACTTGTTATATCTTATTATGACTTATTTCTTGAAATGCGCATATAAAAACACAAGTTTGTTAATTATAGAGCATAAATATCATTAACTATTATTAAAATAATACTAATAATAATAATTGTAAACATTTTCCCTCAAACATGTGCCTGTATAATAAACTCGGTAACTCTATTTAAAAACAAGTAAGAGTGTTAAATTCGGCTGTGCCGAATCTTTGATACCCTCCACCTCGGTTTGTGGCAATACTATTAACATAGCTCATGGTAGTTGTGTTCTTGTTATTGTTAATATGTATGAATCACATTTTTTTTGTGGCTTTTTTTATGTTGTTGTATGTTCAACCACTAAACTATTACAAGAAAACACTAGGTTTCATGTTTTTTTTAGAGGTATCTATAAACTTTTGTTCATTTCTCAGCGCAGAGGCTCCCGATTTACTCCGATTTCAATACCAACCTGGTGGGAATTATGGCAAATAATTTTTTCGTAACCTGACCTAAGTAAATGCTTTTTTTTTTGAATGAGCGTGATTTCAACAGACACACGGACAGACGGACAGACGGACAGACGGACAGACGGACAGACGGACATCGCTATATCGACTCGAGCTGTGATAAGGATCAAGAATATATATACTTTATTGGGTCGGAAATTAGTTTTTCGATGCGTTACAAACGGAATGACAAACCTATATATACCCTCTGCCACTGAGATGTGGAGGGTATAAAAATAAGAGAGAAGTAAACAAATTTTTTCAATTTTACGCTTCGACAACATTTTAAGAATGACCCAGCAATCTCACATCACACTGCAAGTTCGAAAAACTCAATACACTCACATTTTTTTACTAATACACACACATTTTCCGCAGTGGTCACACTAATGGCACCAAATTTTTCGTGCGAGTAGTGGCAGACACTAACGATGATTAATGTTACCCTGTTATAAATTTAATGCAAATTTACTGGATTCTGTAAAATTGTAATTAAAGTTTTAACTTGTTAAATCTATTATAATGATTTATTTTTTGAAATGCGCATACAAAAACGCAAGTTTGTTAATTATAGAGCATAAATATTATTAACTATTATTAAAATAATACTAATAATAATAAATGTAAACATTTTCCCTCAAACATGTGCCTGTATAATAAACTCGGTAGCTCTACTTAAAATAAGAGAGAGAAGTATACAAATTTTTTCAAGTTTACGCTTCGACAACATTTTAAAAATGAGATTGCAGTCTGATGTGTGAGCATAAAATTTAATGGCGATGGATTCGACTAATTCGAACAATTTTTCGTTGATAATACGTACACAACGATTTTACAATTTCAGTGTGATGTGAGATTGGGGGGTGAGATTGCAGTCAGATGTGGGAACACAAAAGCTAATGGCGATGGATTCGACTAATTCGAACAATTTTTCGTTGATAATACGTACACAACGTTTTCGCAGTTGCAGTGTGATGTGAGATAGCAGGGTAAAGACTGCCAATTTCATACATAAGCTTTTTACATGACACGGCTTTTTCATAATGACCTAATTAGCCACACGTTTTTAAAATGTATCTGCACATGTAAATGTGACGTTGGCATTCAGTGCAATTATAGAACGTAAAAACGAACCAGCATGTTGCTGTGTAAAATTAACCAAACTTTATCAGCTGTTCACAAATGTCACGTACAAACGTAACAACTACTTTCAACATATTGGGACGTTCCAGTACGTGACAGTTGAGTTCGGTAACTACTCTAAATGCTTTCCATGTAACAAAAAAAAAAAAAAACAGCTGACACGGTTGGTTACGGTTACGTATGGCTAACTAGGCCTTAATACTCGAATTTTTGACAGGTGGTATTACAAAATGTGATAGTGTAAACTGGCCTTAAGCTGGCGTAAGAGGAACACACGGACTCCGCGTAAATTTAAAACTTTTAAATTAATATTATGGGCGGAAAAAGTTATTTATGCGATTATTGTCGATGTTTTATGAAAAACGATAGAAAAGTTCGTAAAACTCATAACGATGGATTGGCCCATAAAATAAAAAAAGTTTCATACATGCGAAAATATGAAGGTATCAAAATATTTGATACTAGATGACATTCGGCACTATTATGTAAGTCGTCGTACTTTGAAGTCATCACATTAAATCGACTCGACATCACCTCGACGCTAAATTGATATAACCTGGAAGTATTGTGTTGATACTTTTAGAAAATATCAATTTAGCTTCGAGTTGATGACGACGACGACGACAATGATTTACATAATAGGGGTGATTAATTATGAATTTATTGCTGCACTTACATATATTTATTTTAAGCCTTTGTTAAATACCCATTCATTTTATGTATTTTTACAGATCCTCGTAAAGTGTATTACGAAGAAAAATGTAAAATCCCATGTACCCGGTATATCAAAGGATATTGTAAATTCGATTTATTTTGTCAATTTACTCATTATAATGAGAATCAGTTGCAACAATTAAAGCAACTAGGGGAAAACATGGCTCAAAAAGAGACAACCAAAGCAACTAAATCAGAAATTCAAGTATTACCAGGATGTTATAGAATTCCTAAAAATATATTAAAACAGCTGCCAAAAAAAATGCCAGCATCATTAAAACCTATAAATCTGAGAAAAATATCAAAATTGGATGTAAGAGAAAGCACATGGGGGTTAGTTTAATATGCATTATGTTTATTTAATCGTTTTTTAATTTTACAATCTTACAATCCTACAAATAAATTATAATTTTTTAAGATAATAACTTTATAACCTTTTCCATTGCATTATCAATATTTAAAGTTAAATTTAAAGATTTACCATGTTCACTAAAAAATGTCTTACAATCTATACCACTTAGGTTTTCCGTGCGAGGATCCGTCAAGTGAGCCAATAGAAAATATATAAAATGATCTGTAATTAAATAAGTATATTGGTAATAAATTTCAAAAAGAAAAAAACTACATAAATTTTACCAAATTTATTTTCTATAGCAAAATATAACGAAGTATTTCCACTTCTGCGATCACCAGATTGTAGTAAATTTTGCTTTAAATCGTGATTCTGTATACATACATTTTCGCTTTCATCTTCCATAATAAAACAGATTTTTTCATAAAAGTCTCTAAATTGTGTTTTTAAAATTTTCTCATCAGTTTCATATTTATCAATTTCCCGTTCATAAAAACTTTGTCCCATTAGCCGCTTATCGAGGATATTAATTAGTCGTTCTGCTAATAAATAACGATCGTGCCTAACGGCCAAATGTAAAGGATTGTAACCATCATCATTTAAGGTAATTAGTAATTTTAAATCAATCTTTTCCATTAGATATTCTAATGATAAGACGTCAATATCATTGATTATTGCTAAATGTAAAACAGTATTTGATTCGCCATCTAAGCAATTGGGATTTAAGCCTGCATCCAATAACAGATTTATAATGGAAGGAAAAGCAGAAGTCACAGCAGCTAATTGAAGTAAGTCCTAAAAAATGTTTATATATTTAGATATATCAGATATACATATGCAGTAAAGACATTAAATAAAATTTACAAAAATACCAAAAATGGATTTACAAATTAAGAAAATTTTACTTTGGAAAATTCCAAATATGTTCTGGCAATTTTATTAGTAATCTAACTATTTTAAAACAATATTTAACCAAATTGTCATAAAACAAAATATAAATCTATTTTAAACAATTAGGGCCGTATGCAAATCAGAATTCGGAGTGGAAACCACAATTCGGAGTTAGTAATTCTTCAAATGTTAGAAATGTACACAAAAATAAAAGTACGCAGTGCTACTATAAACAACGTATCATTTCCAACATTGAGACAATTGTTTTAAGCCATAGATTTCTTTATTTTTATATTTCAATTATACATATAAGCTCAAGGCGCCGGGTATAAGAAGATTTTAAAATTAAATTATTTAATATTTATTCGGTTTAAAAAGAAAGACAAAAAGTAGATTTTCAATAAAGTGAGATTAACACAAATTAAAATGCAATAGAATTTTGAAGACTATTTTGTATGTTGGATAAATTGTAATCAGTGTGGAACAATCAAGTAACTTATCCAGTGGAATATAAATTTTGGAATTCGAACATTCGGATAAAAATATGAAAAAATTGCATTTTGGAGGATCTATTCTCTCATAAGATGCTTAGATAATTAGATAGATAATAATGCTTAGTGTTAAAAATCCCTTTTCTAAATCTTATGCGTGCAAGTGTAACACATTGGCTTCTACTAAAGTTGCTGCTGTATTTAGGTCTTTTCGATAAACTTGTAAGGATTTGATAAAACTTTAGGAAAACATGATGCTACAGTTATTTCGGACAAATTAAGAGCATCCTTAACAGCACTGTCTCCATTATCATTACCTTGGATCCCGACATGGGAAGGAATCTATAGAAAAACAATTTGATCATTCGCGCTTATAGATATAACATGACATCATAAGCTCCCCCCTAAATTTTTAAAAAAATAGCGTTTGAGTGTAACTTGAGTAAGGTGGGAGTTGAGTAAATTTCAATGATTGATGACATATCTGGGTCTAAAGACATTTCATTAAAAAAAAAAAATGAAGGAAATCGGCCGCATAGAACGGCCAGACGGACTCGGATTAGTTTTCATAAATTTTTTTAATATATATGATAATGTTATGTATGTATTAACACTATTAAAAAAGGGAAATTCATAAATGAGATTCACAAAACATGCGACAAGCTGTAAAATCTATTAAACAATTTTAAATGGTTTTTTTTAACTGACAGAAAAATAGTTTCATGTTCACAGCAGCTAAACTTTACAAAATAGTTTTTGAAAGAAAATGGTGTTTCGGTATTTTGTCGACGTAGCGTAAGCCAGTTTTCAGAACTTCTCAACTAGTATATTCCACATTTCCCATCAAATTTGAAAATGATTTTTTTCGAGGTGCCTAACCTTTTCGGTATATAACTTTTCTAAATATTAATATATAACTATTTCATCTTAAATACAGATGTTTATAAAAAAAATAAGAAATGGTAATGCGCCAGAATATTTAAGCGAGCAACTAAATTATGTAGGAGATGTACAGCCGTATAGACTCAGAAATGCCGAAAATTTTAGAATACGAGTCGCCAAAACAGCAATGCAGCGATCACAAAGGACTTAAATTATATAACTTAATTCCCAACAATAAGGGAATGTGTAAAATTTTTAAGAAATAATGTATTTTTATAGACCTAAAATATAAAATTAAACTATCTAATATGTATGTAAACATTGTGAACATAAAAAGTATTAAAAATAATAATAAAGAAAATTAATAAATAATTCCAAAAACATAGTTCATACTTATGCTGCAACAGAGCTTATCCCGTGGTTCGTACCAGGGGTAAGTAATCTCTAGCATATGCAGGAGTGGATTTATTTGTAATAATAATGATTAAGAAATATATAAATCCCGATTTCGTAAACATTCCGTAATAACTTTGAATGAAATCTTTAAACATAAAATAGGGAGTCGCTGCACGAACTTCTACATGCACATACATACATATAACTTTTAGTGTTAACATTACATTTAAAGTGGATATATATTTAAGATATTGTGTTAATGTAATTAATTGATAAATAAATAAAATAAAACAAACTCTTACCTGATCATCATTAGTAAGCAGCTCATTCAGATCAAACTTTTTAAAATCTTTCCATATGTATATTTGCATTTTTAAATTCGTCTCTTGATTTTTAATTATTGCTTCATGTATAGGCCTGAAAGTACAATATACATACATATGTACATATATTGTTATACATATTTTTTTTTGTCAGTTATGGGAGTACCATTTTATTATACTTACAGTAAACCGCTCTCTAATTCAATATTAGAAAGAAGAACTTCTCTAACTAAGAGCTGTATACTACTTTTTTTGGAACCATCAATACCAGCAATTACGTCGAAAATATCCGAGCTTACGTCCGAGATATTAAAAGTTTCGACACGTAAACGTTTGGGGGTATTTTTAGTTGATTTTGATGAGAGATTGTTCGAATTCTTTAAACCCTTACTTTTGTTTGGCATAGGTTTACTAATTTTAGCTGCTTGTTTTGCAACACGAGATTCTTTATTGGCATGTGGTAGAGCAAGTTTACGCCTCCTTTTTCGTTTTTTACCTGCAACAGTTCCTTTAGGAGGTTCTTCCGAGTTCTTGTTGCTATCATTAACCGTAGAACAGGCTTTTGAACCCACTCTCTCACGATCAGGACCTAATTCTTGTATTATATATATTTCTTGTTGGGTTTCCTCCTTCTTGAAGTCTCTTATCACTACTGGGTCGGTTTGTGTTTCCACTGATCTGTATTCTACCGTTTTATGATGATTTATAACATTAAATATTTTTTTTTGCATTTCTTTGTCAGGGAGTTTCATTAGGGCTGTAAATAATTCACGATATTCACTTAACATACATTTACGTTGTTGATATACTTCCGATGTTTTTGTATTTGGCGGTGATAGTGCTTTTGCAGGTGTTATGGTGGCCACTGCTGCCTTGGTGGGTTTTGCCGCTCTTAATCTAGTTAATGGTACCATAGTGACTGCTGTTGCTAGAGAACAAGTGGTACAAGCTTTTCCTTCTTCAATATAAGATTATTTTCATTAACTGATCTTATCATTCCATATTACTTTTATAGTAGTAAATTTTTAGTAAAAAATTAACACAAAATACTTTAATTTATTAACATTCTAACAAATATTGCAGATTTATCGGTAAATCCCCAAGATAACAAATTTTTCTAAACATATGATTTTGAAAGCCGTTGTTGCACCACAAAATACATTTACATAAATAAAAGCTGAGTGTTGTGAGAATAATTGAGCAATTATGTAGCCATTAAATTATCATTGACAACCAGAGAAGAGAAATTTATCATTTTTTTTCTTTTTGTCATTATATAAATAAAAAATATATAAATAAAATAAAAACTACATGAAATAAATAAATATAGCTTGTTTTGCTTTTTCTCTTTTTTTGAGCCATTAATGATAATTTTACAAACAACATAAAATAATAGGAATTTTTAGTTCATTATACAATCACAGTGTAAAATAGAAACAAGCTAGAAAAAGGAAATTAGGTATTTATGCTAAAAGAATGCGAAACGAATACAATAAAACTAAATTTTATTAAAAATGTTAACTTTTAGTCAGAGTATATAATATTTTGTTAAATCAACATGAAATATCATTTAAATATTAATTTGAAGTTTCATTCGATTTTGACGTTTAAGTACTTTAAAATTGCGCAACTTAAATTAAATATAAAAGCGTAACTATTAATTTCATTAATATATCGCGAATATGAGTGTTTATGGAACAATAATAGTGAAAACTATAAAAGAACGGAGTTAAAAAGAAAAGTAACTCTTTTAAAGCATTGAGTACAATAACGCATTTTTGTTGTTTACGGTTCAAAGACATTTTGGAAATGAAATGTCTAGAAATAATTTGCCCGCTTCGCGTTTTGACGTTATTATGTTTCTCTGATTTGAACATGAACATTGCCATGAATTATAGCTTTATCTATAAATCGACTATAGTCGAGACATTGTGTAAACATATCTTAGAAATAGACTCACATTTAGTTATAGCGATTTACATAGCGTATAGGAAGCAAATCTAATTTGTACATTAACATATATATAGGAAACAAATTCATAACAATCTCAGTTATATTCGGCTTATTATTAATTTTTTTTTTTCGAAATATATATATACACACAAAAAATTCTCAAAATTAATATTAAATCTTAATAAATATTAAATACTTAATTTATGTCAGTTAAACAATGCCTTTTAAACAGTATTACATTTTTTAAGATTAGTTATAAAAAATATCAGAATTGAATGTGAAAAGACTTAGTTACCTTAACAAAAATTTAAACCGATATATTTAATTTTTTTCATAATTTAAACAAGTTAGTTATTGAAGACTTAAACAAAAATTATTTTGAAATTATGTTTTTTTAAAAAATCTTATATAATATTTTTTTGTGGAGCGTTCTTGGTAAATACCGAGCTCAAAATATATTTCCGCCAGAAAATAAAGAAATGCGTAGCTACACTATTCGTGAAAGGGCAGCCAGATTTTTCTAACTCACATTTATTCGTTCTTTTTGAGCACTCATTCTGAACATGCATGTTTTTTCTGTGTTTTGTTGTTAATTTCTGTGTACTTGAAGAATCGTAAAATTAAATAAATAAAATTAATTAAAGCAGCTTAAAGATGACATTACAATGTACATACTGTTCATTAGCTATAACGGATGATAGTTACCTTAATTGCGATCAATGTGGTGGTGATGTGCATGTCAAGTGCTTAAGACATGCCAGTACGCCTGGAGATTTGTATGGTGATGTTTTTTATGATTTTACATGTGCTAAATGTATGCAACAACAATATGAAGGGCCATCAACATCTAAGTTATCAACTATTCCCAATGCTGATGGAATTGTTGATGGTAGCCCATGTATCCGAGAGAAATTTACAAGGCAACGTATGCCCTGGTTATTAGTTATTACCATAGCTATTTATAATCTCTCTATAAAGTCAAAAGGTTTGAGTCGCCAAGGATACTTCCATTGGCGAACTCATATCGTAAATTTTATTGATAAAAATTGGGATTATCTGTTTGATCCAACAATGTATGTAGATTTTGAATTTCTATAGAAATGTTTACTTTCATAATGCTCTCACTTTTTGTAGTGCACGACGTAAGAAATGGACTGGTTCCATATCGGGCGCTTTGTCCCATAATAGTCCCAAATATTTTACATCTGGTCAAGAACTATTTGACGAAACTGGTTGGTGGAAGTTGACACATGCCAATAAGACGCCCAAATATATTTATAGTTTATGTGAGTAGATAGATATATATAACGTTCTCTTAATAAAAATTTATCGTCCTAAAAATATAATTTAATATTACAGATGAACAGCAATGCTTAAAACGACAGCAAATGCGGCATGATAAACGTCAAATGGATGATAATTATGCTAGTGATGCCTCTAACAATGAGCAGGATACTAAACGCCTTAAACGTCACGAATCAGATGAAGATTTGATACTTACAGATTCTTGCAGTCGTACCATGTAAGTAAAATACCGTTTAATGAGATATGAATTTTTCTTACACATTCTGTCTTTGCAGCCCGTACATGGGTCGCAAGCCAAAAATAGCTAAGCAATTGAATATTTTAGATGATGATTTATTAAACAAACAGACCAATTCTTTATTACCTCTTGAAGACTCCATAATGCATCTAAACACTGTACAATCTAGTTTAATGGATTTTTTGGCAGAAAGTTTAGCTAGTGACGATTTAAATATGTTTAACACTTTGCCGAATATAGTTCCTGAACCGTTGACAGATAGTTCCGGTAAAAATGATTTAATCCCCTTATTGGATGCTACCCATAATGATAATGCTAACTTCTTTGAAAATCCTTCATTAATAAAAGCCGAGCCTATGGATTTAAATGGTCATTTATATAATGATTTGAATACTCAAGCGATGTTACATGGAAAACTGAAAAGTTTCTACACAAATTCTTCATTTTCCCATGAAAAGCAACAGAATTTTAATAATATAAAACAGAGTGGAGCCGGTATAGGTAAAAATATACTCGAAAATGATCAATTGTAAGTATCGTATATTTTAAACTTATTTTTTTTATCTAAAATTTTGAATTCTTCTAAAATATATTTTCAAGTTTGCCCGACAATTCTTTGCATACTACCACATCTGAAATTTCGAATGAACTTGATGAAGACAATACTACATCTTCTTCTATATCAAAACCTGTAACACTTGAGGGAGAGCATCACGAAACTGAAGAAGACAGTGATTCAGAAGAATTTCAACCTCGAATAGTACAAGTTACGAATTTCCAACAGCTAACATCTGAAGATAAAGCCGGCATTCCCATAAGTAGTCCAGTAAAAGCGGGAAAATTAAATAAGCTAGAAAGAAAATCGGATACCCAGATAACTGGCAATGAAATAGACAATAAACAAACTGATTATGATGATGACGATGATTCATCGGAATTAGATGATGATATTGAAACCACTTTAAAAGCTTGTAAACCAAGTTTATTTAATAAACATCCAAGGCGTCGGTGGCCCTGGTTAATAGAAAATCGTTCTGATGACTTAGAAGAGTATTTGGAAGATAAACCAGAGTCGTCAAATACAGAGTAAGTTCTGCCACAAAATCACATTTGTTTGAAATTAATATAAACATATTTTCTATTTTTAGAATTATCATGATGAGTGAATATGAAGAAAAAGAATTATTACAAAAGTTACGAAAAATTGTTGGCTTAGAAGTTAAATGCAATATCCATATTCCTCCATACATTCGAAGATTTTACCGTAAACTATGCATACGTGAATGGAAAAGAGAACATGGTAAACCCATATTCAATCTCGATGATTATATTGACGAAAACAAACGAAATCTAAAACAACAAACACAAAACGAAAAATCAAAAATTATAGAACGTTACCAAGTAAGTTTCTAAATTTAATGTAATATTGTATAATTCTTAGTACTGATGTTTATTGCTTTTTCGTTTAGCTGATAACTTTATCGTCAGCAGATGCTAAGAAATCTTTTTATGCTCGAATTGCTGGTTCTTCACAATACGAACTCTTTGAATCTCCGTATACACAACGGGTTTTACATCCTTTCATATACCGTAATAAAAAGTGTTGTCCGCCATTTTTAAAGGTAATATATGTATTATGCTTTAGTGTTATTGAAAGAAAAACATATAAAACACTAGTTAAAATTATATTTTCTTTGAAAAATTTTCAGCTTATGTGTGAGTTACAATACAAAGTTAATTGTACACCTCCAAGTCGTGCTCCAATAGATTTTTGCTATGTACGACCCTATCATATATCAGCAGTCAATGCGCTATTACAAACAGTATTTTGGCCAGGCATTGATAGTAAGTCTAAAAGAAATTGTTAGTTGTCTAATAAAAATGATTTAATTATCTTCTCTCCCTTTGTAGTGTCGGAATGTTTAAGTTATCCCGACTATAGTGTAGTAGCTTTATATAAAAAATTAGTAATAGGTTGCGGCTTTCTAGTACCTGATGTTGGCTTTAATGAGGCCTATATATCCTTTATGGCAGTGCGGCCGGGATGGCAAAGGAGTGGCATAGCAACATTTATGCTATATCATTTAATACAGGTTTGTTTTTTTTATCTACTTTAGTTATACAAAATTAATAAATCCCCTTTATTTAGACCTGTATGACTAAAGATATTACTCTTCATGTTTCGGCCACAAATCCGGCAGTTGTTTTATATCAAAAATTCGGTTTTAAAATCGAAGAAGTCATATTGAATTTCTATGAAAAATACTTACCTTTAGATTCTAAGCATAGCAGAAATGCGTTTTTCTTAAGATTAATGAGATGAATAAAAAAATATGCTCTTGGAAATAAGAATCACAATTTGGTTTTGATGTTATTTATTATTTAGGTAAGTATTAATCACTAAATCTTAAAACGAATATTAAAAAAAAATCAATTAGGGATGGTCAGTGCCTTTTAAGCAAAAATTTTTTCTTCTCTTCGTTTTTTTGTTACCACTGTACCCGGCTTGTGTTGAGCATCAGGATGATTCATTAACTCCGGTGGACATACCGACACCGGACTCGCCGTAACACATTGTTTAAGATCATAGAACAGTTGGCTATCATCTTTGGTAACAAATGAAATGGCACAACCTGTTTTACCAGCTCTGCCAGTACGACCAATACGATGTGTATAATCCTCAATTGTTTTAGCCATATCATAATTAATAACCAATGATACATCTTTGATATCGATACCTCTGCCAGCCACATCGGTGGCCACCAACATATCCTTTGCACCCGATTTCAAAGAAGCCAAAGCAAATTCACGTTGTTCTTGGCCCTTACCACCGTGAAGAGTGCAAGAGTTGTATCCGAGTTTCTCAAGGCCTTTAGCCAAGACGTCGGCTCCCTTCTTTTGATTGACGAATATAATGACTGGAGGGTCAATGCCACGTGATAGGATTTCCATAAGTTTCTTACGTTTATCATTTTCACCCATCATATAAACAATTTGTTCTGTTCGTTCTGTCGGTTTACCAACGGAACCAATGTATACGGTGGCGGGTCTTCTTAAATAGGAACGTGCCAGACGTTCCACAGCTGGGGGCATTGTAGCTGTAAACATCACGGTTTGTCTAAAATAAAAGAATGACAACAACTGAACAATATCAATCAAATTATAAAAAAAAGGAAAAATTCCACACAATTTTCCCGGAATCGCTAGAATCTTGATGCAATAAAACCTGGGAGCAAATCGTCGCCTTCGATATCGAGTAAAATCAATCGAAATTCTATATTTTGGTTTATTATTTAAAGAAGACGGACAATCGTCAGATCTCTTGTCACTTTTACTATTAACTATGTACCATAACTCGAAAGCAGTGAATGAGTAAAATTACCCTTAGTATTTTATGTTGGAAAACAAAAAACTAATTTCGATCGAAAAATTCGAAAACGCATGCAACGATTCGTATACTGATTGCATTCAAACAGAAGCGATTTAAAAATTTGTATATAAAAAATATTTTTGGGAAAAACTATACTCTGCTTCCACATACATACCTGTATTTCTTTTTCGAATAGAAATTTTCCATTAACTTGCTGGCATCCTCAGCCTCCTCAGTGTCGGGTTTCAAATTTGTTACGGGCATATATTCCAAAATCTTTTGTACATCCGGTTCGAAACCCATGTCAATCATACGATCAGCTTCATCCAAAACAATATAGGTACATTGATTCAAGACTAAGTAACGATTTTCCAAAACGTCAATAAGACGACCCGGTGTAGCAATGACAATTTCACAACCCATACGCAAACGAAAACCTTGCTCCTCACGAGATAGACCACCAACAACGACTACGGTGCGGATACCCAAGGGTTGGCCAAATTTTGTAGTTTCCTCCTCAATCTGTTGAGCCAATTCACGGGTGGGCGCCATAATAATAGCATATGGGCCTTGATCAACATCTTCAAGACGTTCAATTTTCGGTAGCGACTGAATCCAAGACAACAGAGGAATAAGGAAAGCTAAAGTTTTACCGGAACCTGTTTCGGCAACGCCAATGATATCACGATTTTGTAAGCCAATCGGTATTGCTTGTCTTTGAATGGGAGTAGGTTCCTTATAACCGACACTATCGATAATATCCAAAATAGCCTGGGGAAAACCAGATTCCTTCCAATTTCGGAAAGGATTGGGTATCTTACCGCCTTTTATGGTAATATTGTAATCTTCTCGGAAAATACGCCAATCACGTTCGGTCATTTCATCTTTATCCTTTTCAGACCAATGACGGTCATCCCATTTTTGTTTTTCTTCTTTACGTTTAACCTTATTTAAGCGTACTTTTTCCTGTTCTTTCTCTGCCTCTGTGCGCCGCTTTTCCAGGAGATCTCCATAAAACTGACTCTGTGTTCTTTTTTGTTCCTTTATGTCGATACCGGCAACATTACCCCTACCAAAAAATTGAACATGATGACGTTCTTTGTACAGGTTATTATAATCAACGGAAGTGTCTTCGCCAGCATCCCAATCGAAAACAAACTTGCGATCATTTAAACGCCTTACCCGTCTCTTTTTCTTAACAATGCCTAAATATCTTTCTCTTATGGCTTCGAGTTCTTTTTCTTTATCTTTGTGCGTTAAATCTTCAGTTCTCTTGCTTTCCCTTTCGCCACCATCATCACGATTTCTATCATTACCTCCACGATCCCTACCAAAAGCACGATCTCTTTCACCACCACCGCGATCCCTACGATCAAAATCACGATAGCGTCCATCCCTATCACGTACTTCCCCATCTCGGGCGTCGGGTCTGCGTTCATTTTTTAATTCTGGACGTTTTGTGGAAACACTGAATCTCTGATCTACACCACTACTGGAAGCTGTAGCAATACCAGAAATGGATGCAGATATTCCCACTCTAACGCCACTTTGTGCAGCCCTCATAGCGGCTACTTCCTCTTGTCGTCTCTTTAGAGCATCAGCGGCTCTTTGTTCTTTTGTCAAAAACACCGGCTTGCTACGTGCCTCTTCCTCTTTTTTCTTTTTCTCCAACAACTCTTCCAGAGATAGGGGTTCGGCTTTTTTGGACTTACGTTTTTCTTCTAGCATTTCTTCTTCCTTCTTTAAATCCTTGTCACTTTTATTTTTTTGTTCTTGTTTTAAGTATTCCTTTTCATCTTTTAACTTGGAATCCTCTTCACCACCTTTATCTTTATGTCTTTTATCTTTATGTTTGTAAAGCTCAGAATCCCTTTCCCGGCTACGATCACGAGGACGATTTGTAGATCTTTCGTTAGATTTATCGACAGCTAATCGTTCTTTAGAACGTGATCGAGTGCGTCTAGCCGTGCGGCGTTCTTTGCGTTCCCGATCCCTATCATTATGACGTTCTCGGGAGCGTGAACGTCGTTTTCTATCATGGACCATTTCGAATTGAATTAAATATTTCACTAATTTTATAAAGAAAAAACCAAACGTTTATTAGAAATATACCAACTGCATACAATAAACAAAAACGATGCCAGACTAAAAAAATATTTTTTTTGTGACAGTGTCGGTAAGTATTTATTTATAAATGAAAAACACAAAATTTTACGACAATACAAGATATGTTTTCGTGGTGTAAAAACGTCCGTTATTGTGCTATTCAATTTTCAATTTTATTGAGACATTTTGATCACAAAAGAGATGAGTAAAGTTAGCGGGAACTATATAACTATATCGTATTGCTCTAATAGACATTAATGAAATCTGTTTTATAACGCTACAGTTAGCAACGTTACAATTAGCCCCTGTTGGATCCTTGGACTGAATGAGAGTAAAACTCCGGTAGGTGGTATTCTCTCAGGGATGATAAAATGCTAACGTTTTCATGTACAACTCCAATAGGGGACATATAGAGGCTATTGGACAAACCAAAATCTGCCTGAGAACTGAAAACGTCTCTCCAGTGGTTCTTAAGGCGATTTACAAACTTTTCAGTCAAATTTAGCGAATACAAAGTAAGAGGTCGAATTTTGGCCTTCTCAGAGATAACGGAATTCGAATATCTCTTTACAAAACTTTCAAAGTTTGCGTTAGCACAGAGTCTCAAAATTGCCAAAATCTCGAACTCCGCCATGACTGTTGGCGATATTGAAAACCATATGGAAAAGCCGTAAAGCATTTATTTATAAATTAAAAAACACAAAATGTTACGAAATGCAACGTTTGCGGATATGTTTTTGCGGTGTATTATGTGCACAGCTCAACATCTGTTTCAGGTGTAAAAACGTCCGTTATTGTATTATTTTGTTCCCCAAACAATCACAAATTATCTGTAGTTTCTTATTGGAGCTTCAATAGTGGAGTGTATTGTTGTGTTTGAATTTACTTTAAACAATAAACGTAAAAGTTTCGCTCTTGAAGAATGACGCATTAGTGTAGAAAAATATACAGTGAAAATATAATAAAACAATAGAGTATTATTTTTGTGTGAAAATTAGAACATTTATTTGTGGAAAACCTAGATTGAAAAAAGAAATGAATAAACTAAATGTATAATTTTTAAGCTTTCTCTTGTTTGAACAAAATTACATGGTTAATTTAATTGTTGTCTATTTTTTGAGGCTTTACGAAAATTAATCATACAAGGTAAAACATATAGAGAAGAACAACAACGTTTGGTATTTTTAAACTGAATGTTGTCATCAAAAGTATAGAATATATGTGATTTGTTTCTGCTTGTATTTGTGGGCGTCTTTTGCGAAATTACCATAAGGAACCATATACAAAGGAAATAAAATTAAACCACTATGAATTCTACAAGTATTAACGGAGATCCTGAAACGGCTCCAATAGCTATACAACGTTCGGGTGGATCCTCTTCAATGATACGCTCATTTGGCAGTCTTTTCGGTTCTAATAATGGTGCTCCACGAAGATCTAGCTCACAAACTGATGTTGATGGTTATGTGGAATTTGGTATGCAAGATCCCGAAGGAAGTGGCAGAACATTAGGTACATTTGCTGGTGTTTTCAGCCCTGTAGCACTTTCTATGTTCAGTGCTTTGGTATTTATACGTGTTGGTGAGTATTACAGTTAATTTTTGTTTGTTTGTTTGGGTATTTGTCATGATCTGGTGGGATCTCATTAAATAATATTCATTGATTGATGAGGGTGTTTTATCGGTAGTCATTTGTTTTTTATTTTTTAGATAGCAGAGTGTCGCCATAAGTCTTCTGAGTTATTTTATACGAGTATGTATTGGCTCTCCGATAAAAACAAATAATTTGAAACGAATTCTAAAAAGTTATGTCTATTGACTATCTCACTATGTATTATGCAAAATGGAACAGTTTTTTAAAAAGCGTTGTAATTTTTGACAAGTAAAAAAAAATTTTAGTTTTGATTATTCTTGAAATATGAATATATCAAATATTGAATATTAGGTAAATATAAATGAATACAGTTCGAATCTTACTCTCTTTACGAACGGTCTTGTAAAAAATTAAAGCACTTAGAGTACAACTATTTAAAATTAAAAACAAGTGTATATTTTTGTTTTTGCAATTGCCTATTCTTGATCTCATTTGAACTCACGTGGTAGACAATCCAGCTTAAAACAGGAATGAAAATTTAGCGGTGGCCCGAGGGGCCAAATCTTCACCAAAAAGAAAGCTTGTGAACAAGATGAGAAAACTTCCTCCGGGTTTTGTTAACCCGAACATTGCGTCAACTTCAAGCAACAGATTTAACCTGCTTGCTGGCCTCAATGATATGGACGTAACTCCCGTATCAAATATTAACGATGTTAAGGAACACAAACTTCCACCCATTGTTGTAGAAGCTAACGCTTCATTTACAGATATATAAAAGCTGCTTGGTAAGGATTGTATTTTCAAACGTACTTCAATTGGTACCAAAATTTTTGCTCTAAGTAATAAAATGTACGAATGCTACAAATAAATACTTAAAGAGAATAAGATGGATTTTCATTCTTATGGCTCCATAAAAAATATGTTTTACACAACCTTTTTACACGGTTTACCCCGCATGAGCTCTGAGGATATCTCCAAGGAGTTAAAAAACTACAACCTATCCCCTTCTTCCGTAACTGAAATAGTCACTAAATTCAGTTCAAACAATAATGCAGTTTATAAAGTTCAATTTGTTCATAAAAATTTTAACCCAACTGCATTAAAAAATGTACGAACAATTTCCAATATTATAATTGAAATCCAGACCAACTCAATGCTGGAACTGCTTAATGTATGGCCATGGCGGTGAACATTGCCATCGAAGTGCTGCGTGTATGATATGTGCAGAGAACAACATCAAACAAGTGTGTGTCCGTTTGTTAAACGGAAATTAAATGAAAGCATACAAACGGACGGTGCTGATTGCCTTTGTGTTGCAGAAAGGATTGGCACTGTTCGACGCTAAACTCCTTTAAATATATGTTGGGCGGCACATAGAATAGAACATAATTTATTAATTTAACACTTTTTAATACAATTATTATCATTTATTTACGTATAATGATTGGGTTTTTCCTGCTGGGTGGAGACAGTCAATCGCCATCTTGTCACTTAATAAACGCATTTTGTATTGTAATTGTGGGAAAAAGATGTATCCAAAAAAAGATGTATCCAGTGTTGACAACTGGCTGAAAGAAGTAGCAAATAAAAGTAAATATTTTTTGATGATAACTTGTTAGTCTCAAACAGATTTGCACCTTTGAGAATACAACGCGGCCGTATAAACATTAATTAATTGTGGTAAATTAGATTTACTTGTTATTTAACTTATTTTTTACAATCACTTATTTATAAATTTTTTTTATAATTTTATCTTTTTTACCGTAATAATAATTTTCTGCGTAGAAGTGCTTCACTAAACGGTAGTATAACGAATGATGATGAATGAAGAATTTTTTTTTATTCAAGCCACATCTCTGCAGAGATGAAGAAGATGAAGCTGGTCGCATCAAAATATCAAAATTTTATGATATTTGCCAAGACCAGTACAAAAAAAAAAAATGATTTTGCTTTGGTCTCAAAGCAAATCCCAATCACTGGCCCACACACTGAAAAGTGTGAGACTTGAGACTTTTACCACTACTATAATACATTACACATACATTTACATTTACTTTGGCCTTGCAGGTTGACCTCAATTATTATGATTATTGTGCAACCAACTGGAACATTTATATGAATTTTTTAGACAATAAAATCACGTTAAATTCGGATGTATACAATACCAAGGTAGTAATTGATCAGGAAATACAAAAATTTATAAATGTAGTTTTCGAAGCAAGGGATGTGTATACACCTAAAATAACTCAAGAAAATAATTACACATTACCAGAAAGTACTGTAAAATATATTAAACTAAGAAGAAGCTTTAAAAGAAAAAGCCAACGATCTTCAAATATAGCCGAGCAAACTTTTTATAATCAATGTACTAAGTTTCTAAGCAACATGATTGATAAAAGTATAAATTCGGAACGCAATAAGAAATGGAGTCAATTATTATCCAATTTAAAACCATGTGATAAATCATTTTGAAAAAAAATAAGCAGGAACTTGCGAGGAAAAGGAAAAAATCAAATCTCTCACTTTAAAGTTGGAAATACAAAAATAACATCTGATAAGGACAAGGCTGGCAAAAACATTTGTTCAAGCAAATAACCTTACTTCGAACTACAACCATTCAGCGGATACATTAATAAATTCAACAGTAAATAATTTTAAGAAGGAAAATCCTAGTTCTGAATCAGCAATTTATACATCTCTTGAAGAAGTAATGGATATTGTCTCATCAATAAAACCCTCAAAATCCCCTGGTTTTGACAATGTTCCGAACCTGCTCTTAAATAAACTACCACTCAAAGCTCTAAAATTACTGGTTATAATATTTAACAGCTGCATCAAACTAAAAAATAACCAAACAGCTACAGACATATCAGTCTCTTAAGTAACTTGGTAAAATATTTGAAAAAAATTCTACATTCTCGTCTTAGTGAATTTGTAACGACCAATTCTATTGTTGCTAAAGAACAATTTGGAATTAAAAAAGGACATAGGACTACTCACCAAATAAACAGAATTAAAAATCAAATAATCACCAATAAAAACAATAAACGTTCAACGGGTGTATTATTGTTAGATATTGAAAAAGCGTTTGACACCGTTTGGCATAATGGCCTACGTTTGGCATAATGGCCTAGTATTTAAACTTCTTGATGCAAATATACCAAAATATTTATGCAAACTTATTTCAGATTCCATTCACGGCAGAAACTTTAAAGTTGCGATTAATAATGAAACATCATCTCGAAAAACCATTACCACAGGGTTATCTCAAGGATCAGTCTTGTCGCCATTGCTTTACTCGATATATACATCCGATTTCAAAGACCCGAAATATATGAAAGTTGCTTAATACGCATATAATAATACTGCGTTAATTTCAAACAAACTTACAAGTGCACTCCTGAAGAAAATGAAAAAGGGGCTTGTAAAATGCAGTAAATATTTTCACAAATGGAAAATCAAAATTAATCCAAACAAGGCCCAAGCAATAATTTTTCCATTCAACAAATCTCCTAAGAGACTGCCAAGACGGAAATAATACCATAAATGTACTTAATCATGTCAAATATCTCGGAGTTGTCTTGGACAAAAAGCTTACTTTTAAACAACATATTATGGCTACGTGCCAAAAAGCTATAAATTCATTTAAAACATTATGGCCACTACTAAATAGAAGGTCATTTCTAAACCCCAAAAAGAAAAATCTACTCTTCAAAAGTGTTATAAGGCCAATATTAACATACGCGTGTCCTATTTGGAGTGACGCTGCCAACTGCCACCTAAAACGCTTACAAATTATACAAAACAAATGTCTTAAAATGATAAATAAAAAGCCCTGGAGGAACCTACAAATCTTCTTCATGAAGAAACAGGTTATGAAAAAATTATCGATTTCATAACAAGGATTAATAACAATTACTTTGCCAAAATTGAAAATTCCTCTTACCCACTGATAAGAGAATGTAGAGAATTAACGTAAAATTAAAAAGAAGTCACCAAATTGAAAATTATGTGCTTATAGAGGTCTATTATTTCTAATTAACCTCCTATAAGCACATAAATATTTTCAGATAGTATTTGAATTTATTAAATCATATAAAGGTTTTTTTCCTCCCATTTTCCTTTAAAAATCATTAAAAATAAAATAAAAACTATTTAATATCTTTAGATCCTATATATTATTTGTTGCAATATCTATATGAAAAGATAAGATCTCATATGTCAATATCAAATTTGTTAAAATATGTAAATAAAGGAAGAATATATAATTGAAAAAAAAAAAAAAATAGAAATGAATATTCGAACTTCAAAATTGATCAACCACTGGATAAGCTACTTGATTGCTCCATTTACAATTTATCCAACATACAAAATAGTCTTCAAAAGCATGATATCCGCGATATAAAAATTAATATTGAAAGAAAAATAAACTGTTTAATATTAATTAACAATTAAAAAAAAAAAAAATGTATAAGGCCATTTTTTATTGTGTTTTTTATTTTTAATAATACATTTTTTAACTTTAAAATCTTATAATTAATCGATCGCATTTTATCTAATTAACCGGCGCCTTGAGTTTATATTTTATAAATTAACTTTGTAAAATATATTTGCAATAAATAAATAAATAAAATATTATACATAAATTGTTACCGTCGAAAATACACAACTATACCAAGCAAAATAAGTACAACAATTTTGAGAAGTTTCAATTTGACCGAATTACTCATGTTATAAATAAGCAAGCCTTTAGTTAAAATATTTATACGCCTTAATTTTATTTAATTTTATTTTATTTAAAATTAGTCTAACTCTTAGTTAAGATTTTAAAATTATATTCCAAAATTAAATATCGATAAATACTTTTTGTTTTATCTAAGTATAATGAAACAAGTAAGAGTGTTAAATTCGGCTGTGCGTAAAATCTGATACCCTCCATCCGTGTTCTAAACACAACATAACAGCCAAGGTTGTTAACACTAAGAGACAAAAAAAGCTAAATTTTTTACAATGATGTTTAAAATTAATAAGATAATTAACAAAAAAAAAAGGTATTTTTCGTGCTTTTTCAATTGAAAACGATAATTAAACGCAATCAGCATAAATGAAAACACATCTATATATGTATATAAAATTCATTTTGTTTGTTTGACCGCTATAAAAATACAGATGATATCTGTACTCCAGGGAAGGTCGCCATATGCTTCTTACCGGCCGCGCCTACTTTTACGCCCCTTTTTATATACAATTCATTTTCTATTTGTTCGTATATTTGTTCGCTATACAAATTTTTATTTTTCAACGGATTTCACTAAAATTTGGTACACACGGTCTCTGTACTCCAGTGAAGGCGCCATATGATTCTTACCGGCCACGCCTACTTTTACGTCCACTGTATGTATAAAATTCATTTTCTGTTTTTGGTATATTTCTTCGCTACACCAATTTTAACATTTCAACGGATTTCTATATACGCGGTCTCTATACGCCAGGGAAGTTCGCCATATGCTTCTTAACGGCCACGCCTACTTTTACGCCGACTTTTTATACAAAATTTATTTTCTGTTCTTTGGTATATTTGTTCGCTATACAAATTTTTATTTTTCAACGTATTTCTCTGAAATTTGGTACACACGATATCTTTACACTCCAGGGAAGGCCGCCATATGCTTTTTACTGGCAACGCATACTTTTGCACCCGCCTTTTAAATTTTTTATGGGTATCGCTCGAATGTACTGCACGTTATTCTCATATCCCAGGCACTTTTTTTAATTTTCTATATACGCTTTTAATGTTTTTTATACATATTTTAATTTTTCAATGAACTTCCCTAAAACTTTGTGTATATATCTCTTTACTTAATACTCTTGAGTTTACACAATTATAAAATAAATATTGTAAACCAACCTATTACAAATATTCCCGTTTTGCCTTTTTTATTATATGAGTTCTAATACCCCAAAATTATTGCAGATTTATTTCATGGGTGAACAGATACAGGTTGACTATCGCTGTAAGATTACTCCGATGAGGTTACATCGTAGAAATACTCCCATCTCGCCTTTTTAACTACATTGGAAAACAAAATATTACATTTGTCTCCATCTCGCCTTTTGGCTACATTGGAAAGCAACCTATTACAAATATTTCCATATCATCTTTTTTACTATACAAATGAGTTATAAAGGTGGAAAAATAACTATTTGCAATTGTGACTTGCACTTGAAAGCATACAGCGCATACATCCACGAAACAATTTTGATAAATTTAGATCTTTTAATTGAACCATGCCTCCTAAAAAGCGTAGTTATATAGGCCGTACTATCTCAAATGCAAAAAGGCTTAGGCTAAACAGAACTCTAGAGACCCACAATCAGACCCAAATTTGTATCGAGTCTCAACGAGTTAGACAATCTGAGTCGAGAAATGTTGAAACACCTGAGCAAACCCAACATCGTCTTGAAGCCCAAATCTCAAGACAAGCTTTGTTTAGAAGAGCGGAAATGCCTGAATCTACTCAAGTGCGTCTAAAAATCCAGCGGCTAAGACAAGCTTAGTCGAAACGAAACAACAACGTCTTGAGGCCCAACGGATAAAACAATCTGACCCCAGGGAATGTGAAACTCCTGAAACAGAAAACTTTTGTAACTTGGTTCCTTCATTGCAAAAGTGGTACAAAAAGTTTTTCCTAACACAACGTACATAAGAGGACAATCTCTTACGGTAGCAGGTACCAACTTCGAGTTTCCCTGTTTTTCTCATAGACAACTATCTATGTCGCCTGCTCCAGAGTTGGGAGCCAGCACAATCTTTTCGTGTTTGCACCAGAAGGAAAAACCAGAAATGTTGTATATCCCAAAGCTCTATAATAACTAAAATTTGTAACTTCTAAACATCATACACTCAAAATAATCCATGCATAAACATAGTTAGTTACAATGGTAAGCAGGCGCTGAGAACTTAGTCCCCATTGAACAAATTCCCAAAAAAATGATCTTATTCCCCAAAAAATTGGAACCCGATGAACAAATTCCCAAATTTAAAAAAAAAAGTCCCCAAAAGAAATGAGAAAAATCCCGAATTTTTCTAAAAACGAAATAAAAAAAAATGAACTTACTTCCCAAATTCATTCTTAAATTTTTACATATTTATATTTAATGAATTTTCTTAATTATTTATTTAAGTGGAAATTTGCATGCTGCTCTCAATATTTGTCCTGCAATAAACGCATTTAAAATCTGTATTCTTTTCAATAGCATCATTTCGGTGCTTTATCTCACAACCATAACATATCAACGCACGATTGTATTAATAGCATTTTGTGTTTTCTTATCCCTCAAAATGCTAAAATATCGGAATGATCTGAAAAATATATTTTAGCGATTAAAATAGTTGACAACAACTACGCGGCAGCACGGGTGTGGAACACAGCTCAGTGAAAAGCCGTATGATAAATTTTATCTACGTATGTGCAATAATTACCTGTTTATCCAAATAGGCTACACATATGCTATAAGCAATTGCTTAAAGCAATCTTGCGGCACAATTTCCATTTTTGAAACTTCTATAAATTTGACGTCACTGCTCAATGATGATCACTTATTGAATGAAGTAATTCAATTTTTAAAAGTTCTGATTTCTTTAATTTGCAAACGATTCCGTTATAAAAAAAAAAAAACTAAACCGGTTTCGCAGGTTATTTTTTTGCTGTAGCGTCTTATAAAAAATTGATTTTAGTCCCAAAACTTCTAAATTAAAAAATTTTAAATTGAAATAAAAAATGAATTTACTCCCCAAAAAAACTATAAATTGGGGAATTGTTCATCATGAACAATCCCATACAAATTTTTGGGGAGAAAGTTAATTTTTTGGGGAATTTGTTCATTGGGGACCATTTTTCAAGTCAAAGGCCTTTGGATCCCGGACAAGACCGGGTAGAAACAGGTAGTACAATTATATTTTTGTTTGTTTCTTATTAGCGATGCATAAAAATTTTTTGCTTGTGTACAAGAAAAAAACAACAACAATCAAACAAAAATATGTATGCATCGCTGATAAATACTAGAATCTATAAACATTTTTCTCTATTTTGACTCCCTTCATTTTAACACGTAGTGTCTGCTTGTCTGCCGAAAAAACGTTGGAAAGATTTTTAACCCTTTTCCCGTGATCCAATAGAGCTGAAACTTTGCAGGCATACTCGTCGCGACAATGAAAAAAATATTGCAAACAAATTTTTACTGTAGAATTTACAATTGAAAACTTCATTTACAAAGAAAGGGAGTATAATACAAACTTGGTTTTTATGGGTTAGTTTTTTGGTTTTTTATATGAAATTTTATCTGAGTATCTTTATATTTTCGTCTTTCATTCCGTAAATTAAGTCTGTACTGCAAACCCCAAAGTAACTGCCTCAAACTGGCCAAGGATGTCCAAGTTTACTGTAATAATACTATTTCGGTACTGAAGAATCCTTAACAATGATTATCATAGCCCAAAAAAAAAAAACATACATTTTCTTAATAAATATTCAAAGCAGTCTTGCGTTCGCAAGATTATATTAACAAAACCTCAGAGTTATGGGAAATTATATACATACATAAGCATACCTTCGGACGAATGCTTTGTATTTAAAGAATTAAGACAAATCAACGGTGAGGAGAAAAACTGCTCTTTAAAAAATTGTACTGTGAAGCATATTTTTATGTGTCAGGGGGTGGTTAACGATGGATAAGAAAT